>OY728161.1:391405921-392655921 GCA_963277665.1 Viscum album
AAAAAATATTTGGATTTCACACTATCAAAATAAGAACATGGAAAAGACTAGAAATAATCCTCACGTCTCTTTTCTCAAACCACCCCTGGTGTCTTAAAGTTCATTACGGTGAGTTCTGGCTAGGAACTAAATCGAAACATCCTTCCTTAGCCGATATAGTATTTCACAAATTAAAACTGACTTCACAAAAAAATCTCAACATCCATTGATACCACATTTTTATAAACAATTCTAGGTACTGTTGTAAACCACTAACCGAGATGATCTAGACATATCCCTAAGGGAGTTCCATATCTCCATGGCTTAGAGACTAGCACCGGGCACCATAAAAAATAGTAGGAATGATTTATCCAAAAACAATCATGGAAGTAAAATATACTAAATATTGTGAAAATTAAAAGAAACTACATTGGGAGTAGTGTACTAGAAATAACCAAGGAAATAAATCCAAAATTACTACAACCTAAGTAATAAAATAGGGAAAATTTCTAACATCCCAAAAAACACAACTCACTAATTCTATGGTTCAACATCTAGATCGACCTCATAGTGATCTTTTTCCCTTGCTCGAACCTGGAAGGAGATAATCTACAAACACTAGAATTCATTAGTAAGGGGTGATCCAAATCCTTGTAGGATTTCACCCAAGGGTCCTTACAAGATTCCAATGTTAAATTAACCGCGAAAGTGCATTAAATATTGAAACAAACAGGTTTATAATTCAAGAAATAATATTTAAACCAATCATTTTTTAAAATTTAAAATATGGGAATACATTAGAAATGAATTTTTAACATTTGAGATAATGGAAATAAATTTCACATTATATAATTTTCCATTAAAAAAATGGTGATTTATACAAATGGAACTTTTCACAGAATGTCTTAAATAAACACATTTATATAAAATTGTTTATATAAATTCTCAAGGAATGTAAAATAGTTTTTAATAATAGAATATACGTTTTTTATAAAAGAAAGTGAGAAACATGGTCATATTTCAAAGAGGTATGATATTCCGATGTTATAGGGACCCAACACTGTGAAATTGAAAGTATGCACATACACCCCTTTGGGCCTAAGGGAAAGGGGACTCATCACCATTGCCTAAGGAATGATGATTTACTAATATGTTGTTTTATAACATTTTAATTCATTAATTTTTGTCTAATAGAACACACTAACTACCTACAACTTTCATGTTATCTAATATAAACAATGATGGGGAATTAATTTCAAGACTACTCAAAATAAAATTAAATCTCATCCTTCATTTCAAATATACCAATTTTCTATTTAAAACCCATAACGTGGTTTTTTTTAAAACATGCTTTTTCAAAAATTTGAAACCAATGGGTTTCCATCAAAAACATTTCCAAACCTTTTTCATAATAAATGATTTAAAACCAATTCATGCAATTTCACAATCCATTCCAATATTAAATTTGAACGTTTAAGTTTCAAAAAATTCCATCAATTTAATCACAAACCCCTGATTCACATTAATTGGGGGTTTTTCAAAAAAATCATTATATAATTTTCAAAAATTTAATTTAAAATTTTAATCTGTTCAATTTCCATCAAAACTATAAATTAAATTAATAAATTTTAACCTCACCATTTTTCAATTCCACCCCAAAAAACCCATTTTTCTTAAAAACCCCAATTCATTGGAATTGGATTTTTCTTACAACCAATTGAAATTCATACAATCAAAATCCAAAAAAAACATTTAAATTCAAACCATTGAAATTTATACAAATAAATTTAAGGTTAATATAAATTTGGTATCAATACTAAACCACCTAACTTCCTCAAGGAAGCACAATGCACGCAATGAAACCCTCCAATAAGAATGAAGGTGAAGAAGATCTAAGAACTTAACTTAGAATCAATATTAAAAAACATAGAGAATATATCCATAAAACTCAATGTGGTCCATAAAACCGAAAGAAGGAATAGATAAAGAGACAGAGAAAAATTAATAATGCTTTCTTATAAAGACACACCATGATATCTAAAAAGATAAAAAAAGAAAAAAAATGTCTGGAGGGGGTTGAGGCTCCCAAAATCACATAGGGAAGACTGTACGTCGAGATCAAGGAATTCTAGTGGAAGAAAAATATAAAAAACAGCTGGCTTCAGGCTTGAAAAACAAGGATCTAGATTTTACATGGTGTGTAACCTAGTTACAAGATGTGTAATTAGTAATTATCATATCTTCTAAGAAACCCATCTCCTCTTTTTAAAAATCAATTATTTTCATTACAGGATATACATGATGTTTAACCATATCACACAATGTTTAATTCTTCAAAATACTACAGAAACAACCGGTTAAAGCATAGAATACAATAAATCTTTTACTTCACTATTATAGGTATTATCCCAACACATTCTTGACCCTACCCAGACAATGAAAAAATACAACAATAAGTTTTAGAACATACCTGATATAAGTGTGATGGTATGTTATAATGGTACTTTATAATGTCTTACCACAAACATTATCTGTATCGTAGAAATTTTATCGGGCGATTAATATTATCAAATATCAATTAAATGTGTGAACATAATCATGGGATAAACTTAAAAAATGGAATTAAAACATTGATAATTCTTGCAAATATGTACATTGAAATTCATGGTGATATTCTCCCATTTCTATACATGTATATCTGGTGGTTTAATTACCTTCATTAGATGTTTTTTATTCCACCTTAAATTTTTGGTATAATAAACATTGATATTCATTTTATAAATATCCCTCTTCATGTTTTCCTTCCAAAAATTATTTTTGAGATCTATATAAAACTTTTTTCTTCCATTATGGATAGAAACTAGTGATCTATGGTTATCATCCCATAGATAGTTCTTTAATTTTGGTATTTATATAACACATATCCATTTACCAAATATTATAAATCTTTCATTATCAAAGCTGAACTCTACAATAATCCCTAACTTATTTAGTCTCTCTTTATCCAACATATATACCTATTTAATATTTACATGGATATGTTGTTGAGATTTCATTTGGGAAAGATTAACTTTTCCCCTTCCCTCATGATTCAATAGTCCATACTTTTCAAATACATGAGTAATGGGCCTTTTTCTATCCTTATTAGGGATATGGTAGCACGCTCCTTCTTTATTATAGTGTCACCCACATTTTTTCCTTCCTAATGTGGTAATGTATCAAGAATTCATAATCTATGATAAACTCCTACCATCTTCTTTGGTTTATGTTCAGCTACTTCAGTGTGAATATATACATTATGTTCTAGTGATTACTGTATATTTATCACCTTACACCACTAAGATAATTCATCCATATCTTCAATGAAAATATTATCATTTCTAACTCTAAATAACATAGTACGTAAATTTTATAATTAAAACTTAATTGGAATAGAGAATAAGATGCGACCATTTAATTATATTTCAGGAAACATCACAATACCATAATTTATTAATAAATATATATTATGAACCATTGTTTACTGTTCGGTAGTGTGAGTATTGGTGTAGGGACCGACCATATCCTTATATATTTGAAATTTTACTCAAATTCCTCTATCCAGATGAACATAAATCCCTTATGAATAAACTTTGTAAGTGTTTTTGAGAGTCATTATAAATTTAACTTAAAGTATCGATAATATGTACATAATCCAAAAACACCACAGATCTCTATTGCAATGGTTGGTATGGATCATCATTAATAACCTATATCATTGAATAATCCATAGTTCTACCCTATATTTTTATTACATCATCCGAGAATAATACATTCTATAGGCATAATTAACACTTTCTAAATATTGTATAAAAATTCTAATTTTTATGGTTCTTTAGCACAATACTCAAATTAACTTCATGGTCTTTCTTACTATTGTAATATATAAGAATAAAATATATAAATATTACCAAAAATTGATCCAGGTAATCTAAAAATTCAATATTCATCATATACATGTGGAAATTTAGGTAATTTTTGGGTTTGAATATAATCACTATGAATTCATAGTACCCACGTCTTGTAAAAAATGTTTTCCTGGAAATATCATCTATTTTCACCCGTAGATGACAATAAACAAATGAACATGAAGTGTTTTATAATTATTTATTCCATATAAATTAATCGAAATAGTCATTAATATATGGTATTGGATATATTTTCTTGATTTAGATCTTTTTATGTTCCCAATAATCAATATAGTGATCCATTGATATATCTTTCTTCTTAACAAATAGTACTGGTGTACCCCAAAATGAAGAATCTGGTTGTATAAAACCCTTAACAATATTAGCTTGGAGATTATAAATCAATTAATTCAATTAAATTGGGGATATTTTATAAGTATTAATTTATATAGGCTTAACACCAGGTCTGATTTCAATCTAGAACTCGTGATTTGGATAAAACTAGACAACTCTTTAAGAAAAATGTTAATGTATTCACTAAAAACAGAATTATCCTTTATATTTAGTTTTTTGGAATAAAATTCCCACAAAATTGGATTACCCCATATTATTGGGTATTAAGACACATATAACGGAAGTAATTTCTATAGGGATTTCATGGACAAACTTATATGGATATATGATTATAGATTAATTCAATATATTAAATGTGACTACACATCCGATAAAATGATATGGGTTCAACATAGAGACAATAAATCCTTACCCAAGATCAAAAAAAATACATTAAAGAAATAATTATATGATTTATAGGAATAAAATTCCCGAAAAAGATATATCATAGGTGAGATGTAAACGTGGAATAATATAATTATAACTCAAAAATTTTGTGTTGATAATACAATAACTAGTCGTCTGGGATATGAATTAATAGTTTTAGATACTTTTCAAGATATAAATTAATACATAGAACTATGATAAAATAAAATATATTCAATATTGAGTGTTCCTCTAACCATCCAATATTATGATTCTATCATAACCCCTTACTAAAACAAAAAAAATTAGTGTGAGTATCATGAAACAATAATCAGAGTAAGAAACCATATTATAAATAGAAGCAATCATAAGATGATCTAAATTATGACACCTCAATTTTAAACAATGAAATTTTAGTTTCATACTATATAAATTTTTATTCATCATTGTATAGACCCAAGCTTGACGTTCATGGATATTACAATGCTTTTGCGGAATACTTAATACATGACAAAAACAGACACCCAAAGTCCGTATTAGTTTAGTGACTTTGGAAACTTGGAACATAATCTTCTAATCATGGTGAAAGATCTTCAACATCTCCCATAAAGATATTTCCCCTTCTGTTTTAAAACCTAAAACCTTTCTTTATATCCTAGGGGAAGGAAAATATAAAAAGGGTGAGCTCAAATGCTCAATAAGGGTAAGCATGGAGAACATAACACAATCCATAAACATTTGAACGTAAAAACATGAACCTGACATAATCATAGAAGTATATAAGGAATAGATCATAAAGGAACATAAATCATGATAAAATAGCATGGGAGTAAAACATGTAATTCTACAAAACCATTAAGCACATGATATGATTTCCATAGTAGCCAAAGCATTGTTTCCAAGATCATCAAAGTAGACAAATTTCTTTACTGAACCGGGTTTGCTTTCTATTCTAGCCCTCTATTACTGAACCGAATTTACTTTTCATTCCATCCATGTCTATCTCATGAGATATAAATCATTACCCAATCCATTAGAGAGAGATATCGGTCCCACCCATCTCATAATGAAATCATTCTTTCGTATGCCATGGAATAAACATAAATCATTCATCATAACATAATGAATAATATGGGTTTCATAAACATCATCCCATCATAACATAATCCATATAAAAATGGATATCATTTCATCATAAGAAAACTCAAACCATCTAAATAATAGAGACATCATTCATGAAACATAAACATACTAAATAATGTCATCTTAGATAGAAAATAGTTTTGATAAAACACTTGAAATGAATTCTTGAGGAAAATATCCTTTCTTCTTCAAAACCATTTTCTTTTCTCAAAATAACATGCAATTTTAATAGAAAAGGATTTTGTAGAAAATAATCATGAAATCTTATAGAGGAATCTTCATGGAAATAAGGTGTTATGAAACTGTAAAAATATGTTCATGTCGTATAAGTAAAAAACATTATCCTCGTACTTTTTCCAAAAAAATCATAATATACGACGTATGGTAAACAAAATAATGATTCCTTCCATATCATGCAGTAAAATTCAAAAAAGGGTAAAAATGACTTTAAACATACATGGAATAATAGTAAACATTTTATGAAAACATTTTCAAAAAACAAGGACATGGATGATTAACATCACCCTAGTATACACTTATGAATAAAAAATCATTGATAAGAACGAGATTGGAATAATTATCCTTTACCTTTTATCCAATTTCTTCTGTATGTGTCCGAGACTCCTCTTCCCCGATGTGCCTCTTTTAAACATCCTCTAAGGGCACTAGAGATGGAATTTTTAGAAGAACAGAACCTCTATAATATTACTAGAGATCTTGAGAAGAGGAATTGTCAGGTTTTGGACAATCTTGTAGTCTTAAAATGGAGTGAAGAGAAGAGGGGGGAGGTTCCCTTTTATAATAGAGGAGATGGGCACTTTCAGAATCCTCCAAAATATTAAATTATAATAAACTCAAACACAACCCAAAAACCTCCAAAATGACTCAAATTTGAATATTAGATTATATAGGTTTGTAATATCATCATCTAATAATATTTAGACATGATGGGAATTTATTTTAAACCTTATCAATTTGATTTATCCTTATTTAATCTATTTAATTTTATTTTTGGTAATAATATTCTAAATTTTAAAATGTTATAAATACATAATTATGTGTTTTTAATTGTCCATAATTGGATACTTTGTGAAATTTTCGAACATATAAATTTCAATTTATAATTTTTAAATATTTTTGTGATTTTAAAAAATTTAATAATATGTTATTTTTATAAAATTTCAATAGTGTCATTTTTGACACTATTAATTTATTTGAATTTATATAAAATCCTCGTAGATAATATATTCAAAAAAATATTTAATAGATTTATAAAATGAAAGATTATTCTAGAAAATTAGCAAGGCACATTAATTAGTTAATATAATATTTATTTTAATATTTTTAATACCACTTATTTTATATTTCTCTCAATTAAATAATTACTACAACATTTCTGTATAATTATTTAATATACTTATTTATTGCATAAAAATTAAAAAAAATACTAGGATTAAGATAAATATAATATATTTAATAATAATACTTTTAGTTGAATTTATATTCAAAAACACCAAACTTTAAAAATGATATGTTTCTTAAATTATGAAGGTGACAACTTCGATATCATTTAATATAAAATAATAAAAATGTCATAATCTGTTTTATATGACTCCAAATGGTCCATGAATCAACCCTTGGATGATTAGGGTATATATATACTCGACCAATAAGGTTTTGTAAAGTTTCTGGTCTTTTTTATGGGTACTATTTTTTTAATAAAAACTATATTTTTGAATTTTCACTAAATAATTAATTTTTTAATCATTTATGTGTAAGCTATTAAGGTAATTATATATATCTTAAATAATCACAAATAAATTACAGTGATGAAGAAAAATATTTTATCATTCAAATTATAATTTATAATCAAATATATATTATGTATAACATTATATTAAAAATACTTTAATTATTAAAGATTGAGTAAGACAAATTTCACTTTCTTTAAATAAAATAAATATATGGTCTCAATCACATACAAGTGGGTTCCAATAGATTCAATTTTTTTCCAAGTATATTTTATAGTGAAATATAATCATCCAATTATATTAAAACATGTGTTAGGGCAATATTATAATATTATTTTTACCCTTAATTGCCTTATTTACCTTTAACTATGGTAAATAAAATTTAACATAGTTACTATTCTAAATGCCTAAATATATAAAGTAGCCTATTTACATAATTTGGAGCTACTGATTCCAAATATGGAATCATTTTTTCAAAATTCAAAACACATAAGTTTAATTATTTAATTTAGAATTAATCCCACTGTTGAGAAAATGGGTTTTAAAATTTAAAACATTGCAAAAGATTGAAATGATTTTACCAATGAATTCAATGTAAAATTAATGATAATTAATTAAATTATATTAAATAGATAAAATATATTCTATTTATACTTTAAAACCAGTCAATATTAAAATTTAACCATACAAATTATCTTGATGAAAAAATTTGTTTTAATTAAAATTTTCCGTAATTAAACTATTCATCAAAATATGAAATTTAACAGAAAAATATTAAAAAATTATCTAAAGTAAATTTTTATATACATATTGAAATGATTATGTTTATTTTGTAAAATTTAACGCATAAACGTGTCAAAAACTAGATTTATAGTGGGTGCGCCATCAAAAGGCGGCAAAACTACATTTTTTTAAAAATAGTTATTTTACCCGAAAATTTTATTTTGTTTTCATACTATGTTCTAGAGTATGTGTATAATGAATGATAATGTTATAAAATTTAAAATGTGTTTAATAATATTCATAACCGCTAGTTCATAATAATATTATAATAATATATCACTGTTTAGTGAAACTTGGTATTGCGTACAACACACGCTGTTGAGGAAGGTCGTTCTTGGGTGCACTAGCCAAGAATAGTCTTTGCATATACTACAAGATAATATGGAGTTACGTATGTTGCAAGCTAATATTTTTGTATCATACAACACAATACATCAAAAAAATTAAAATGAAAGTTTCTAATAAAATCTTAGGGTGTTACATTCTACCCCCCTTAAAATGAATTTCTCCCTAAAAATTAATTGGGGTTATAAATCATTTACTACTTGAAATTTTCGTTCATAAAAACCCACATTGTAAAAAGGAATACTAAAAAATAATTTTAAAAAGGGAACATTAGAAACATAGCAGATACCCAGAATTACTCGTCACTAGGTTTCCACTTCGGAGAACTTAGGTGAAAACATGGATATTGAAGAGATATCTAACCATCATGTTCTGATGAAGAGTGGTATAGAACATAGCTTTGAATAATCCAACAATCACAAAGTCATAAATTTTTGATTATATAAGGTACCATCTGAATCATTAGATATGATGGTACTAGGACCACATTTTTGTTTTTTAAGACCATTTCCCTAATGTTGAAGAATTTTTCATGAAAACAAATTCTTACTTGATTTCAGTGTAATATCATCATTGGTCTTTCCCGGAACAATTCCCATTTCATCTCTTTTTTTAGAAATGAAATTGAATCTGTCATTCTTGAAGTTTTGTAGATCATGAAATAGAAAGATATGTCATTCCATCTATCTCTATCACAAAAAGGTTAACACTGGATAATCAAATGTGCATAATTCAATTTATGATGACAGTAATCGTATATAGTTCCAGAAATTGAATTATACTTCATATATCATACCGCGTAATAAAATAAAACTAATTTCTACCAACCAAGGACTTCATGTTGGCCAATGGTAGGCGATAAATTCCTATCACACTTCGGTTGTGGGTTCGATTCCCGTAGCCTTGTCTGGCGCGATGGGTTGTCCTTTTTTTAAAACAATTATAACATTCCAGAAATAATATAAAGAAAGTTCTCACCTTAAAAAATACTATCAGATGTCTAACTTAATTAATTGAAATCTTTAGGCTTATCAAAAATACTTCTGTCAAATCTCATAGTATAAATAAAAAGATTACTAGAGAGGTCATCTACCACGCTTGTGAATACTATCATTTATACCCCATATATCATAAGATATATCTTATTGTTCACATTCCAAACATGTGAATACCTTAATCATGTATTCTCTTGAAACATGAATTACCATATAAACTTAGTGAAAACATGAATGTTATCAAAAGTTAACTCTTTCCACATACCAAATTCTCAAAAAAATTATATACTCAAACCACGATGTCACTTTTTCCTTATATCAGTCATAAGCTCATTAATACTATCAAAAATATTATTTTCCTCATATCCCTTCATTATGTGCATATAATCTTCTTTCCAAAAATATTTCAACAACTATTCATTGTTACCGGTACCATACAATTATTGAAAACCAATACATACATATTCCAATATTCAAAGATACTATAAATGATATTCCACAACACTATTTTGGAATCTCTTCACATAAACACTTAATCATTCCACCGCATCATTGTCATATTCAATATAACCGATAGTGACTACATGTGACTTCCCTTTTTTCCTTTTCCTTAAGAGGTTGTTGATGTCGATCATCATTAACCCTTGGATTAGGGCATTGGTTTGCATAATGCGCAATTTCCTTGTCACATGAAGCATTGAAGTGTTAGTGGAGTGTTCTCTGTTGTCTTTTTTCAATTCACATAATTAGATACCTTTTTCCCATTACATCGACACTCACCTGCTCGATGGCCTTCTTTTCTACACTTAAAACATTTTCTAGTCCCATTAAGACAATCTTTACCATGATTCTTTCCACACATTGAGCATAACGAAACAATTGTCTTCTTTTCACCATAGTTTTGAGGTTTTTCCTCGAAATCCATCATTTATTTCTTGCCAAAACCATGATATAGATATGTAACACTAACTTCTAGTTCTACCTTGATATAACAACTCACAATTTCTTCATATCTATTGATGTCTCTATAGTTAATGCCCATCGAAAACTTGGTTTTAATCCACTGAAGATTCGATAAATATTACATTCAGGTTGGATAATAAAGCCAGATGAATACCTTGCAAGCCTTGTAAAATTCCCCTCGTATATACCAACAGATTCATCATTCTTTTTCATATGCTTAAGGAACTCATTTTCCATCTTTGTTTGAAGAATACAAGGGAAGTACTTATTGAAAAAAAGCTCTTGAACTCGTCCCATTTCATGGATTCAGTTTCATCTTAGGGCCTTGTATTCTTAATTAGAGTTCACCACTGGTCAGCTTCACATTCTAAACGGTAAATATCCAAAATGACTTTTTCATGTTCTGAACAGGAAAATATGGAAAATATATTTTCAATGGTATTGATCTATTGTTAAAAAATAAGTTGATCAGAAGACCCATCGAAAGAAGGTGGACGTTGCCTCATGAAGGACTCAATAGAATTTTGTTCCCCTATCTTCTCATTTGGATGTCCAAAATTATTCATAGCTTGTGTAAGTATAGCAATAATATTTTTCACTCCATATCCCATAAAATTGGTTTGTTTAGAAGGACATTCATTACATTGTCCGTTACATTGATCAACATGGTTCCATCAGGTTACAGACATCATCAAAAACCCAAAAAGCATATTCTGAGAGGCAAAAATCATTTCTTGGAAAACAACATAATTAAGGGGGGTACCTTAAAAATATAACATCTTAGGTTTAGTAATAAGATTGTTACTATAATTCTAGGACTATAACCTATACATATACTTAACCTTAGGGACATCCCTTGATATACCTTAGAAATATCTCTATGGGTCTCACTAATGTTTTCTCATCCTAGTTGCCAATGGTTGATTAAAACTTCGCTCTGATACCAACTATTGAGACCCAAGAATGACGTACATGGATATTACATTTCTTTTTCAGAATACTTAATATAGGAGAAAAATACATGTCCGAAGACCGTATTAGTTTAGTGTTTTTGGAAACATGGAACATAATCTTCTAATTTTGGTGAAATTTATTCAATATCTACCATTAATATATTCCCCTTTTTGTTTTCTTACCTAAAAACATTCTTTATATCCTAGGGAAAAGAAAACATAAAAAGGGTGAGCTCAAATGCTCAGTTAGAGTATGCATGGAAAATATAACACAATCCATAAACATTTGAATGTAAAAACAAGAACATGACATTAATCTTATCAGTACATAAGGAATAGATCATAAAGGAATATAAATCATGATAAAATAGCATGGGAATAAAACATGTAATTGTGGAAAACAATTAACCACATGATATGACTTCCATAGTAGCCAAGTAATTTCCTCCAAGACCGTCATAGAGGATAAAGTACATCATTTAACTGGGTTTACATTCCATTCTAGCCCGGTGTTACTAAACCAAATTTACTTGTCTTTCCAGCCATGTCTATCTCATTAGATATTAATCATTACCTAATGCATTGGAGGGAGATATAAGTCCCACCAATCTCATAATGAAATAATTATTTTGTGTGCCACAAAATAAACATAAATCATTTATCATAACCCAAAGAATAATATGGGTTTCATAAACATCATCCCATCATAACATAATCCATATAAAACAAATGGATATCATTTCATCATAAGAAAAATCAAACCATGTAAATAATAGAGACATTATATTTGAATCATAAAAATACTAAATAATGTTATCTCAGATAGAAAATAGTTTTGATAAAACACTTGAAATTAATTTTATGGGAAAATATCCTTTATTCTTCAAAATCATTTTCTTTTATCAAAATGTCATTCAATTTTAAAAGAAAATGATTTTGTTGAAAATAATCATGAAATCTTATAGAGGAAGCTTCATGGAAATAAGGCATTATGAAATCGTAAAAATATATTCATACGGTATAAGTAAAAAAATTCTCCTCATAGATTTTTCGAAAAAGACAAAAAATACCTCGTATGGTAAACAAAAGAAATATCCCTTCCATATAATGTTTTAGAAGTAAAAAAAGGGTAAAAATGACTTCAAACGTACATGGAAGAATATTAAACCTTTTATGAATTTTTTTTTGAGAAAACATGGACATGGATAATAAACATAACCCTAGTAAATACTTAAGAACAAAAAATTACGAATAAGATTGAGACTGTAATAATTATCCCTTACCTTATGTCCAATTTCTTCTGTATGTGTCTGAGTCTCCTTTTCCTCGATGTGCCTCGTTTAATCATCCTATTATGGAACTAGAGTGGGTCTTTTGAGAAGACAAGAACCTCTATAATATAACTAGAATTCATTAGAAGAGGAACTGGATGGGGTTGGTTGTGCTTGAAGGCTTAAAATGGAGTGAAGATAAGAGGGAGGAGGTGCCCTTTTATAAGAGAGGAGAAGGAAACTTTTGGAAACCTCCAAAATATTAATTTATAATAAACTCAAACCCCACCCAAAAATTTTTAAAATGACTCCAATTCAAATATTAGATGAGATAGGGTTATAATATTATCATCCAATAGAATTTCTACATGTTGGGAAATTATTTTAAACTTTATCAATTTGATTTATCATTATTTAATCTATTTAATTTTAATTGTTGTAATAATATTATAAATATTAAATTATTATAAATATTTACTTATGTGTTACGAATTGTCCATAATTGGATACATAATTATATTTTCGACCACATAAATTTCAATTTATAATTTTTAAATATTTTTTTGATTTTTAAACAATTTAATAATATGTTATTGTTATAAAATATAAATAGTGTCAAATTTGACACTATTAAATTTTTTGAATTTAAATAAAATTTCCAAAGAGGATACTTTCGAACAAAAATATTTAATAGATTAATAATATTTCATATTCATCTAGATAATTAGTGGAACACGTTCATTAGTTAATATAATATTTATTTAAATATTTTTAAAACCATTTACTTGATATTTTACTTAATGAAATAATTTATGAATCATTTCTGTATAATTATTTAATATACTTATTTGTGGCATAAAAATTAAAAATAAAATACTATGATAAAGATAAATAAAATATATTTCATAATTATAGTTTTAGTAGAATTTATATTCTAAAACACCCAACTTTTAAAATGATATATTTCATAAATTATGAAGGTGACAACTTTGACGTCATTTAAAATAATATAATATAAATGTCATGATCTATTTTATATGACTCCAAATTGTCCAAAATTATACCCTTGGATGATAGGGTATAGATATACCCGACCAATAAGTTTGGTCAAGTTTATGGTCCTTTTTTGGGTATTATTATTTTAATAAAAACTATATTATTGATTTTTCACTAAATAAATAATTTCTGCATCATTAATGTATAAGGTATTAAGGTAATTATATATTTCTTAAATAAATTACAAATAAATAACCATGATGAAGAAAAACATTTTATATTTAAAATTAGTATTTATAATCGAATTTATATTTTGTATAACATTATATTAAAAATACTTTAATTATTAATGTTTGAGTGTGACATATTTCACTTTCTTTAAATAAAATAAATTAATTGTCCTAATCACATCGAAGCAGGTTCCAATAGATTCCATTTCGACCTAAGAATGTTTTAGAGAGAAATATAATCATACAATTATATTAAGACAAGTGTTAGGGTAATTTTATAATGTTATTTTAACCCTTAATTACCTGATTTACATTTAACCGTGGTAAATAAAATTTACCGTAGTTACTATTCATAATGACTAAAAATAAAAAGTAGCCTATTAACATAATTTGAACCTACTGATTCAAAATATTGAATCCTTTTTTCAAAATTAAAAACACTTCAGTTGTAGTATTTAATTAAATTTAATCCTGCTGTTGAGAAAATGGGTTTTAAAAGTAAAAACATTTCAAAAGATTGAAATGTTTTTACCTATGAATTCAATGTAAAATTAATGATAATGAAATAAATTATATTAAATTGTAAAAATATATTATATTTGTACTTTAAACCCATTAAATGTTATAATTTAACCATCCAATTTATCTTTATAAAAAAAGTTGTTTTTAATTAACATTTTGCATATTTTTACTATTCATCAAAATATGAATGTTAATAGAAAAATATTAAAAAATTATACAAAGTTAATTTTTATATAATTATTACAATGAATTAGTTTGTTTTGTCAAATTGAACTCATAAATGTGTCAAAAACTAGATTTATAGTTGGTACTCCATCAAATGGCAGTAAAGCTGTATTTTTAAAAAAATACTTATTTAACCTGAAAATTTCATTTTGTTCTCATTCAATGTTATAGAATATATGTATAATTAATGATAATGTTATAAAATTCAAAATGTTGTCAATACTATTCATAACAGCTTTTTCATAATAATATTATGTCAATATATCGTTGTTTAGTGAAACTCAATATTGCGTACAACACACACTATTGAGGATGGTCGCTCTTGCATGCAACACAAGATAAAAATAGTCATTGCATATACTAAAAGCTACCGTGGTGTTGAGTATAGAACAATCTATCTTGGTGTAGCTTACAACACAAGATATCAAAAAATTAAAAATAATATTTCTCATAAAATCTCTGGGTGTTACTTTCATTGGTTATTTGTTGTTTTATCCTCTTAATAATCATTTATAATCACAATATATAACTAAATCCTTCTATGGTTCCAATTTTGGGAACCCACACACAACACACATGCATATTACATCATTTTATAGGAATTATCACTGTATATCATAATAAAAAACCCCAGAACCTATATGTCTAATGTATTTAGAGAATAAATATAAAATAAAGTTATTTTCTAATAATTGTTTAACATATAACAAACATATTAATTACACATGACACCATTATAGATATATAATACATAATAATATTCTTCATAACATGATGATATGTAAAAAAATAAAGGGTGAGTTTAGAAGCTTAGTAAGGATAATCATGTGAGAAAAAAACCATAGATCATTATTATATATGGTGTTAAAACCTAGATATGAGAACATAATACATTTCCATGGATATAATATAAGATAATAATATAAAATTAATTATAGATAATAAAATCATGGGACATGGAATAAGGATTTTTTTATAATATAAGACATGGGTAATATTAGTGTGGAATCATGATCCATGAAAACATAACATTGGTATAAGAATGTGGAATATACATGAGATGATAAAATTATTTCTTTGTTTAACTATAACTACTAAGAAACTCGTTACATAAAGGACAATGTACTATAGTAGATTGGGTTTACTTTATATTCTTATAAATATTATGGCTAGAGTCCCGTAATGGATTTTTTTCACTCCCTTATCTCATACTTGTCATATCATGAGATATAAATATTTATCCAATACATTATTGAAATATATAATTTTGATCCCACCTATCACATAACAAGAAAACATATACATGTGTACCACATGAACATTATAACAATACTAATTACATCATATATTAATTAAACCATGGGATGTAAATGAGTTTAAAAAAACATCCATAAGACATTATCATATACCATTCAAAAATATAATACAGATGGTATCATTAGATCATATTTCTAGTGAATCATTGGAAAAATTTAAGGATATTTACATTAAAGAGAAACACTTTCTATGGGAATCAATAATAACTTTGAGAAATAATAATAAATACCCTTTATATTTTAGTACCTTTTATTTTAAAATAAAATACACTCTAAAATAAATTGAATATAAATTTCTATGTAAAACCATTAAATCATATAGAAGATTATTCTAAAATAAAAACAATGAATATGTTGAGAAATTTGTCTGTAAAATACTATTTAAAGGGGAAATTTATTTCAAACTTTATAAATAAAGTAATTTTTTTGGAAAATAACTGTTGAAAAAATATTCAAAAAAATATTTTTATAAAGAATTTTAATTACATTGGAGAAAAAATAGACTATAATATGAGTATATATTATAATATCTATTAAACAATAAAAAATTTAGAACCTGTTAAAAAATATTTCTTACTAAAATAGAATATAAGGTCGACTACACAAACAAGCATCATATCAGTTTACTTTTGAACTAACGGTAGGTTAAATGGTATAAATACATGTAACCTACATGAATAAACATATGAATATAAATTATTTTTGTTTTACATATTCTAACATAAAATATTTCTTAATATAGGTTCAAACATAAATAATCTCGATTTTAAAATGAGTCTGGTAAAGAAACCCTTACCATTTCTCCTGAATTCCATGAAAGCACATTAAGATCCAATATTAAACACAAAAAATTTAAAAAATTATTTACTAAAATTATTAATATCAATTTCTATTTGTAATCATTATTTATAATAATTCATTACACGCATATTTGTTATTCATTGATTATTTTCATCATTGGATGCTAGTAATTTTGATTGTTTCATATAGGTTTCACAATCATGATGTTGATCATAATTATTTAATACTAAGTTCATTATTATTAGCTTAATAAAGTTAGTGGAATAATTTTTTCCAATGATATATTTAGTCCATGTTCTCTTGATTAAATATATAGGTATGATTTATGAGAACTGTATCTATGACATGTAGGTTTTGGGTAATTTACTGATAAAAACATGTTACATTATAATGACCATTAATTTTTTTGTTGTAATTATATAAAAATATTAATTATGAAAAATTACTTATTATTAATCATATATTACAATTATTTGTGAATTTATTTTTATTCATGATGAAAATAATGATATTGGTGTAACATCATTCATATGGATGGTTGAACTGACCCAAATAAGAACAAGTTATACTAGTGAATGAGAAATAATGTAGATTTATACAATATTAGTATCATTTATTAGATGGATAATGATTTTTTTTATAGAATAATTACTATAGATGATGATATTTATATGAATTGGATATGAGAAGGTAATTGAAAAACATGTTGAAGAACTGGCTACTTAATTTTAAGAATTCACTCCTTCACTACATGGGTTCATTCATAATAAAGGATTTAGGATTCCTTATTGGAACCATATGCTACCAAACATAAAATTAGGATTTTAGAGAGGAGGATTGGGTAGATATTCATAAGAGAATAAAATGTTTTGACAAGTTTTAGATGGCCAGAGGAGGTATTCCTTTATATGTGAGTTTGGGATTCATTTTAAAAAAATTTCATTATTTGATGTACATGTTTATTTCTTTAAAGAAAATTTTATATTACATGGAAAATAATGGACGAAGTATGAGGTTTTTTATAGATATATATCACCAATATAATTATAGAAAATTTTGGGGGATATTTTAGAATATTATCTATTTTGTTAAACCTATTTTAACTTTTTTTACCTTTCATGAGGTAAATCAATTTTTACCATTGAAACTTATTTGTATTACTAAAAATAAAATTGATCTTCTTACCTAATTTCAACATGGTAATTAAAGATATAAACTTCATTTAATCCAATTTAATTTCTAATTAAGATAAATTTAATTTTATTTAAAAATTAATTTTTCAAACATTATGTGTTATTAAACATACTTCATATCAATATCTAACTAAATGTGTATTATTGGGTTTATTATAAATTAAAACAATAAATTATATTAATCATTTAAAAGTGATTAATTTAATATATTGATATTCAAATATAAAATACATAGGAAAATTTTTTTAAAAAAATATTGTTTGTTAATATTATATAATTTTAACAATATCCTATTAGAATAATTTATTTATCTTATAACCATTTAATTTTGTCAATCCATTGGAATAAAAATATTTATTTTAATTTTATAAATACTTAATATCAATTTATAATAAATAAAATAATAATATTAAGTAATGAGTTAAGATGGAGAATGTGGGAAGCTCCTCCTCACTGATCGATGGTGGCGAAAATTCTACTTTATATTTGATTTCTCAACCATGGAATCATTTAACCTAGAATGGGAGAGGCCCTTCATACCAACATAGATGGAAGCATTGGTGGGATCCACAAACACTTTCATCCAAAATATCCATTTCGTTTGCAGAGGCTCTTGCTAGACCTTCTACGTCAAAACCTAACAGGAAACCTATTCTTAATCTCTCGGGGGATGGATCCATTACAGAGAGAGCATATTCAGATTCCCTTAAGCAAATATTTAATATATTCAAGTATTTGGTGCTAGGTCTAGCTTCATAAAATAATTTTATAAAGCCATGGTCCTATGCAGATCTGAAGAATAACATTTCACATTGCTGGGCTTTCTCACAATGGAGGATCATCCCTATTGGCATGAGATATTTCCATGTAATTAGAGAGTGGAAGGATGATCTTGATGTGGTATGGTTAATTGGAAATCTAAATCTCAAGCTGTGATTCTTTCAGTTCAATGATTGGGATTCCAATTTCAACCCTTTTAATCTGCAGCATTCCATGGTGCATGTCTTTACAAGGATCTATGGACTTCCATGAGGGTATTGGCACCCCAAAATTATCAATGATCTAGATTCATGACATATAACACCTTAAAAAATTCATCATAATTCCATTAATTGAAACCTTGGACATTATGTGAGGGTTCTTATTGAAATAAAAATGGAATCAACACCTCCTGATCATATATATTTTTCTACTAGTGAACATCAAATGGAGATTACTTTTGATTTTTCGAACTAGCACCAATTTTTTGATCACTATAAAATGATATGTTATATTCATAAAAAATTTCATGTACTGAAAAAATTGGTGCAACTATATCCCACCACCACAGCATAGAGGTAAGTCTCACATAGACAAAAGGAACAGTATGATGGGAAATGAGAGAAAATCTATCCTGAATCCAAAGAAGGTAGGAATAGTCAACAAGGATGGAAATTCAAGATCCTCATGGGAATTCATATATGAGGAGGATGAGGAGATTAAATATTAGAATATGGGAAATCACTGTAATTCAGCTATTAATTTCATTCAGTGTAGTGATACATAAGAACAAGTGGATAACGTCTTTGATTACAAAAGAGATTTACTTTTAGTTTCTATTTTAATGCAATCTGAAAAATAACATCTGAACCTCATTTGATCATATATTAATGCGAAGGTGTTGATAACATAGCCTGCTTTAGAGTAATTAGTTCAAATAATTCAGTTGGAACTATAAGAATGTGAATTTACCCAAGATAAGACTCTAGTTGAATGAATTTATATAAAGAATTTTGAAATGAAGGAATATGAAGTCCACATCCCAATGAAACCCATGAAAGAGACAATTCGAGCAACTGAACCCCCATCAGTTGGGGAGGAGCCAAGGGAACCTGTATATGCTATAGCAGAAATTCAAGTAGAAGACACTACTTCTCAGAACGAGGAACAAATTACTATCCAAAAATACACCCAGAGAAAATCCTAGGCTTCCCTAATGGAATCAAAATTTGAGGCCAATGGTGCAATAATTGGGACTATAAGAAAATATCAAAGACTATATAAAAAGGAAAGGTGGGACTCATCCCCAAACTAAAATCATAATGAGGATTTTTTGTATTGAAATGTCAGGGGCTATCCAATTCTGACACTAAAGGATCCATTTGGCTTTTTTTCTATAGGTATAAACATAAAATCATAGGTATCCTTGAACCAAAGATTAACTCTCAAAATCTAGGGACTCATTTTAGTAGTCAAGGATACTCCATTATGGGTACCAACCGGGCTATGTCTAATTCAAATATGATCTGGATTCTAACACAAAATAATATTGATAGTAATATTATTGTATATGAAGAAAATAATATTATCACTTGTAGCTTATTAGATTTTAGATAGAAAATGTTTTGTTCGATTGTTTTCTCTCACACAAAATATACTGATAGACAGATCTTATGGGATCAGATAAAGAACCTATCAAGTACAGTTATGGACTCATGGATCATAGCATGGGGATTCAATTCTATTCTCCATGTGGATAATAATATTGGACATTTGGTTAATGTTGCCTCTATAATATAATACAGGGAATTTATAGAGGAGGGAAGCATGGCTAAAATCAACCTCATTGGTGACAAATTCACATGGTATAGGAGGAATATAAATGGAATTAGTGTGAGAATAATTGATTGGGATTTTTTAATAGGGCTTCACTTGTTGTTTTTAAATCTATTTCATGTGTTACTCTTACCTAGAACAACTCTGACCATAATCCCATTTTGGTTAGTTTTCTTAGAAATGAGAAGAAGTATCAAATTCTATTCAGGTTCAACAATGCATGTTCTTCTCTTCTATATTTTTCAATTATAGTTCAATAAATATGGGTCTTGAATACTTACAATACCAATCAAATAGTCTGTATCTCTCTGCTCAAAATGCTCAAAATAAAGCTGAAAGAATGGATCACAGAAAATATTAGCTCACTGGATGTTGAAATTGTTTGTATGGAATTCGTTTTAAATGAAATTCAGGAAACTATTACTAAAGGTTACTTTTGTGTAGACATGAAACAAGAAGCTTAATTTTTCTCCACACTTAAGAATCTCATCAAAATTTGAGACAGTATTAGGAAAAACATTTTCAAAATCAGGTGTCTCTCTGATGGGGATAGAAACACCACGTTATTAAATAAACTACAAAGGGTTCAAATAAAAAATTTACCTCATACTCAATGATTGATATTGAGTTCTATAGGAAATACTATATCTCTCAAATCATATTGTATCCTTTTATGTTAATCTCTTAAATAGTCTCCCAAAGAGAGAAATGCTAAGGGACAACATCATTCCAAACTTGAAAAAAGAGGAATACAACATTCTCCTCACCTATCTTCCCCTAGATATAAAAATTAAAGAGGTTTCCATTGGAATAAAGAAATAAATCTCCCTAGGTCTGGACGGGTTCACCAATAAATTCTTTCATACCTATGAGGACATCATAAAGAATGATCTATGTGATATTGTCAATAATTTCTTCAAGTATGTGTCTTTCACTTAAGTTTTCAATGCACAGTTAATTTCCTAGATTCCCAAAGTTGAAAATTCCAGTGATATATGTAAATATATATTGGTTTCTCTATTAAAAACTTTTTTAAAAGCGTTTACAAAAATACTTTCCCACATACATGCTCAGGTCTCAGAGAAAATAATATCCTGGAACCAATTTGGGTTTCTGAATAGAAGGAATATTTAGGATTGTTTTCTCATAGCTATGAAGTGTGCCAACCTCCTTAGAAAAGACTACAGTGGGGGAAACATAGATTTAAAGATTGAAATTAAAAATTACTTTGACAAAATGGACTGGGATTTATAGGCATGGTTTTTAACAGTTTTGGCTTCAATGTAAAATTCATTCACTAGAACAAGGTTCGAAATGAATCAGCCCACATTTTTATCCTTATCAATGGGTCCCCATAACGATACTTCACATGCTCATAGGGGTGAGGTAGGGGGATTCCCTTTCCTCCATCATTTTTCCTATTGCAGAGTATTACCTAAGAGGGATTCTCTATGGCATAGTGAATAGGGATGATTTGATTCTTATTAGTGCATCAATAGGTATCTTATTCCCCATCCCACTTATTTTTTTCTGATGACATTTTCATTTTTACTCAGGGGATAGTAGGAACATCAGAATGCTCAAAAAATTTATTCATTATTATGAAAATGTCTTAGTCTAAGAAATTATATTGAGAAAATCCTTTAAATACATTGGTAAGAACATTGCATCCTCAAGAAAGATTCATATCACCAATGACCTGGGAATAAAATTGGTGGTTTTACTGTCTATTTACCTTGGTGTAATTATGTTTTGGGTAAAAACTTCTTCATCACAATTTTCAAATACAGTGGAACAAATGGGAAGAACACTTTATTCTTGGAAGGGAATATCCCACTCAATGGCATGAAACATTTGCATCGTTATGTGTGTAGTTATATCAAAGCTTGTTTACTATTTTATTTTATATCGTTGACCTCACTCTTTCATTAGAAATCTTAACACCATGAAGAAAATTTTCATCTGGAGTCGAAGTATCTTGGAAAGAAAAATCATCACTTCTCCTTGGAAGAAAATCTCACGCCATACAAACTTGGAGGTATTGTCATCAAGAATGTTGAATTAATAAGCCAAGACATACAATCCAAAGTCATGTGGATATTGATTAATAGAAAATATGATTCAATGTATTTTCTAAAAACTAGATTCATGGTAATATTGCTACCAAGAAATAGGATCTATCTTGAATCCTCTATTGGGCCTTGATTGAAGATCATCATTCAGATAATTTTCACAAACACTAAAAGTATACTTAGCATGAATTCTTCTATGAAATTTTGGTATTATAACTAAACATGTTCCCCTCTCATAGATCAGGTCAACATTGAGGAACATGGAATTTATCACATCATAATGATTAGAGAGATGATGTAAAATATAGAAATGGTCTCGGATGACATTACCCCAATAGTTTCCAACAATGACTTTATTAATCAAGAAGATATTCTCATCTGAGAGGGTTCTTCAATTGGTCTCTTCAACTCAAAAAGATTCTATAAGAATATATTTCATAGTTATCATTAGTGGATTGATGGGTTAAATAAGAAATAGATGATTCCCTCAAGAATTAGCATTCTATGGAGGTCATCTATCAACAAACATACATTGGATTGTAACCTTCAAAAAATTGGTTTTTCCTTGTGTTCTAAATGTGTCTTATTCAATCAGAACAGAAAGAATGTGGATCATTTATTTAGGAGCTAAAAAACTACCACTTATTTATAGAAGTTTTTCCTTAACATATTTGAAATTTTGGCCCCCCAAATAGCTTCTATATGAATGATTTATTCTGCTATCCATGATGTTCATCTATCCAAGAAACTCTCTGTCATCTTTAGGATGGCATGTTCGGAGATGATCCTTTACCTTTATCGAGGCAGGAACAAATCCCTTCATACCCAGACCCGGTTCAATGTTGGACTTTCCATTCAAAATATCCTTGTTGTAGTTCAAAATTCTAAAAACTTACACATCAAAAAATGTAGCAAATCAGTTGGTGATTTCAATATCACCAGGAAGATAATCATTATTAGTAACATCCCTATTCCTCAGTGTACTTATGATGTTTTTTGGATTCCCCCCTTTGATGGATGGATAATGTGCCAAAAATATGGGTATTTTAGGGGTAACCCATGTCCTTAGGGTTATAGATCCATATTTAGAGACCATGATGGGGATGTTGTGGAGTTCTTTCATGGTCCTCGTGGTCATTTCAGTACACTAGAATCGGAAATGATGGGTTTTATTATGGATATCAATCATTCTCCCCAAAGAGGATAGAGATATATCTAGATTGAATTTCATTCCACTACTCTTTTTCAATACATATGGATGGGTCATATTCACTTACCAAGGAGGCTAACATGAAAATGGGAAAACCGTCTTGACAGACTCTCTTCCATTAACTACTTCATCACTCACTTCATTTGTGAAGCAAACTATATTGTTGATGGGTATGAAAATAAAGGGGTTATTATAGAAATATGTTTATACTCGACCATATTCCCTAATGACATGGTCCCACTTTTCCTTCAGGACAAATTTAAAATCCCCTGATTTAGACGCTTGTAACATTGATTTGATTTAATCCAACAACCTCAGAGCTCACCTTTCTCCGAAAAAATCAATACATGAAAAGTATATTTTTATAAAAAAATATTTAAATTAAATATTATAATTTTGTTTTATTATTTATTATTTGAGAATTATGTAATTTTATATTATAGAACCGGCCCATTTGATATACCTAAATAACCTATATCCAATTACTATGTTTATAATAGTCATATATTCAAGGGCCATATATATAACAGTTATATTATATTATTATATATTTTCTTACAAACACTAATAAAATAAAACATTATATTCATTTAGTTATCTCTCAATATGTATGTTATATTTATAAATCATTTCTATATTCAAATAGTTACTATAAGTGTTATGATATTAATTTATAACTATGATGATTCTAATTTTATATTCATTGTATTTTTATTTATTTGTGGTTTTGTTCCTCTTATATTTTTCATAATGATTTTTAATATTTTATTCTCAAAAAGTATTAATGTTTATATCACATTGTAATATTTTATATCAATAAAATATATTGTGGGTTTTTTAGGAAATTTTTTTATATGAATTACTATATAAAATGGTATTTATTTAAATAAAAATCCATAGTATTATAGAGGGGTTTTAAAAAACAAACAAAAATAACTTTAAGGGGAATTTTTCTAATATATGAAGAATACTATTGGAAGAAACAATTTAAGAACAAAGATAAGAGAAATAAAGGGAATAATTGAATGATTTCATGGAGGTATTCTTGATGAAGGTTTAGGGTGATGAATTGATACACCGCTCCAGTGTAAACTCACTCTTTAATAATGATGATTAATGAAAAACACTCATTGATGTTTTTAGTTTTTTGAGTGTGTTAGAGAAGTGAGTTACTTATTTTTGTGAGTGTTGAAAACCAATAGTGTTAGTTCAACCACTCTAACTTCAAACAGACAAGTAGTATGCTTGGTCTTCTAGGTGATTGACACATTTACATTGAAATGTCCTTCATTTATACTAGTTAATGTGAACTGGGAAAATTTTCTTATATCCATACCATATTTTCATTATTTCTTTATATGTTTTGTGTGGGAGTATAGTGTTCCTATTAATTATGTAACAAGATCCTTAGTGATGGGTTGTTTTTGAAAAATTGATTTACCCCAATTCACCCCAAAGGGTATTTAATAAAACTAGTATAAATAAAATACAATACCTTTACAATTTATAGATTATATAACAATTTTATGTGACCTTTGACAATTATTATCATTCTGATTCAATATGAGGACTATGGAACCAATTTCTTTGAGTGATAAAATTGAATTAAGTTAAACTACAAATATGTACAAAAATATAATAACAATTAATTAGATTTAAATCAATATGGTTATTTAAAATGAAATTATTGGTTTTAATCTTGATATTTAAGAAATTAATGGAACGTCAATATTGATTCGGGGCTCAGATTAAGAGTGCACCCCCACTCGATTTCTCTTATTCCATTTTTTGGATAATTATCTCTCTGTCACACACAAAGATTCACTTATTTTATGTTCTGTGTACATACTAATTTATTTTTTGATTTCTGAAAAAACTTATTTATAAGTCAAATATAATGTTTCTTTTCATGTTTTTCCGAAAATTTATTCCATATATTTATTTTAATATATTTTAACAATCTCTTAAAATTTTTATATGGGGATCTATTACTTTTTTTTTTAATTTTTTATTCCATTTATTTTACATTGGTCCATATATTCATGATCTATTCATTTTTATTCACCTCTAAATGTGAATTATATCTTAAAATCATCTTCACTTTAGAACATACAATGTACATCTTTTTTATTATTTAAAAAATTATAATGTCCCCTATTTTTCAATGGGGTTTTTATGTTTATAATTTATGCCTGGTTTATTTTATATTTTCAAAAACACATAAATTGACAATTATTATATGAAGGGTTATAGTATAATTATAAATCTCTATATATATTTGGTAATATTTAAATCCCATGAGATACTATTTAAGGTTCATGGATAATGATTCCAGCATATTATGTTATTATAACTTAGTAGTTAACCTTGACTTAAGATCGTGATTACATGATTTATGATCATGAAACAGTTTTTTGTTTTGGTCACTCAAAGGGATGATACCCTTATTTGGGATGAATTAACGTGTGTTAATTGGAAATAAAGATTTATAATGATATGTTTTTTATTAATATAGAAAAACTCCCTTCCATATTGGATATAAAATTAAAAAAATACATGATAAATTTTACCTGGTTGACCCAAATTAGACTTTATCAGAGGTTCATTCACATAGTGATGTTTCAATGCAACAAAATATACAACTAAAATTATTCTCAAATTATTAGATTGAAATCATCATCTCTCTTATTTTACAACCACTAATAATATGAGTAATCATTGATCTCTTAGTCAAGAGAACTAATTTTCCATTAAGTTCATTTTTTTCATCTCAAAAATCAATGACAAATATATTAACACCCTATTATATAATTTTATTATATTTGTTAATAAATATTTACGACCTCATAATACTAATTTTTTGAAATATGAAGTTGAGAACCAGATTTATTCCTCCTTTTAGAATATGTATCAAAAATTATATCACTCAAATTATTTATTCATTCTCTCATGTTATAACATATTTCTCTATTTCGATAGAAATTAAAAAAAACTACCTTTAGTGAAGCTTCCTCTTTATCCATTAATCATAGAAAAAAAATAATCCATTGTTTTGATTCAAAAAAGTTAAAATATTCATATTTATTAGTTGATGGTTATACATTATAATTTTACTTTCCATAGTTCTGGATATAGGATCGCATTCTTAAAAATAAATTTCAATAACTTTTTATATCCCATATTTTTTAGTAAGTTTTTTTATAAAACATTATTTAATACTGAACAAATAAATAATTCTATTATTAAACAAATATAAAATTATATTACTCAATCTGTCCCATCAGACTAAAGGTGCGTCCAGTAAATCAAATCTTATTTTTTATAACTATTTATTATACTTATGTCATATTAATAAAACTGAAAATAGGCATGACCATCGGGAAGACTTTGGTATTGATCCATCAAATTGACCTTTGTTCAGTTTATCATATTGAGAAATCATTAGGATGTCCATCGAACTATCAAATGTTTAAAATAAAATTTTTTATAAATATATCTATTAGATTTATTGCAAAATAAAATTATAATGTGATTAAAATGAAATCATATAATGAAATTTTTATCATTTTATTTTAAGATCCAGATCATTATGAGTTGTCAAAGTTAATGTTTCCTAAGTTCAATTCAACTAACTCTGAAATATGACCATTGGAGGATTGCCTAAAAATAGAAGGTCATCTGAAGAGATTGGAGATGATGCATTCACAACCCAAATCATCTAAATATCTATCAACATGAGTATATCATTCCAATGTTTTTTAATACATTAGAGAGTGTAATTTAAAAGTAATATTTATGATAGTTGTAAATTCCTTAGAAAAAAGGTATTTTGTAGTCAATGTCTGATCATGGTACTAATCGAGGGATTAATTGGATAGTAATATGGTGGATCTAATCCAACAAATTGATGGATTCTACGGATAGAAGACATAGATTTATCATTATATTGAGAGATTCCAAGGATAGAAAGATAGATCAATATTGATCATCATATCAAGGGCCTTCCATGTAAGGGAATATAGACCTTGTAGTTGGTATAAATTTTGGATACTTTAATTCAAGGTTTATATCTTCCATAACACTTAAGGAAAAAGAGTAAATTATTTTAAAAATTTTGAGATTCATTATTAATATTATAATATTGCATATTTTTTTATACAATTTTTACATTTCGATATTCATATACTTTAGAAAGTATATTTTTACATAAAATTATAATATTATTTTTTTATGAATGATTCTGATGCTGATAAAAAAATATGATATAATATGATAGTATCTAGTTCATATTTTTACACTGTGATCATCAGAGGACCTGTGAGTCTGATCTTTTATAACTAAAGAGGTATTTTTTTGGTTTAATTTTTAATCTAAAATTCATCCCCCCTAGCCCCCGTAAACCCTTAAAATCCAATAATTGGTGTTATATTTTGTTATACTATATCACATGATGAGTTTTTTATTTCTTTATAAACTGGAAGATAATTGTCTTTTATTATAAACTTCTTATTTATAAGTTTTTTACACTAACTTGTTTGTATAAAGAGTTAATATTATCTATAAGATGACAGGTCTTAATATTGGCACCTTAAAAATTCTGAATCCAAGTTGACCACTTATCAGTTATGGAAATTAATATGAGTACTGTATATATATAATGATATCATTCATTAACAAAACTAGAGTTGATAATTTTTTAGGCTTATTATAGATTATAATAATTCTGAGAATAAATTTACTAGCTTTACTCATCATGAAAAATAAGAATATCAACTAAATTATAGTGTAAGGAATACTCTACTATGTTCTTTGACTAGGAATATATATCCTAATATCTTCTTATGATGTAGGAAATAGCATATGAAAGAAGTTAGAATTTACCCACATTGGAAATTCTATAGTTGTTGAGACTATAAAATCTATTATGTGAGTAGACTATCAAGCCATTGATTTAATACCTGAAAAGATAGTAAAAAAATGAATCAAATATTTATGAATACTGTGAAGAGTTTAAAATATCATAGATGTAAATTTCTAAAAGATTGAATATTTGTTGAAAATAGTTTTAAAATTGGTCCTAATGAATGGGAATCCAAATGGACAACCTTGGATGCTACAAGGAAGATTAGAAATATAACTCTTGATGATCTTATTGGAACTATAAAGCAATATAAAGGTATATTGAAAAGACATTACGAAAAGATGAAAAAGAATAATGGTAGAGTTTCTTTTGAAACAACATCAAATTTTTATACTAAATTTAATTTCACTAAAAATGTTTTGAAATATTCAAATAATAAGAAAGTTATTGTTGAATCTAATTCTAGTTCATTAGCACCTTTTGAGAATTAGTTATTAAATAAAATAATGAGAATGAATAATATTGTTGGAAAGAAATACTTTCAATTAATATAGAAGAAAACTCATAAGGATAAGAATGAAAAGATATAATCATATGAAGTAACATGTTATGAATGTAAGAGGACACAACACATTTGATCACATGGTCCTAAGTTTAAAAGGATGGCTAAGAAGGAGATGAATTTAAATCGAAATTCTAATAAGTGTTACAAGATAATGATTAATAAAAATTTTAAATTCTATAAAACATGGAGTTCAAGTGGTGGATTTCGTCTTTTAGATAATTAAATTTCTGGAAAAATAAATATTATATTGTTTGTTAAAATTCTAAAGATGAATAATCTTCTGATGTCTAAGGTACAAACTATTGAATCCCTAACCAAACATACATTAAATGAAAACAACCCAGATAGTAATGATTAGAAAAATTACACATCCTGTGATGAATAATCTTCCATAGATAAAGAGGATAATACTCTACCTAGTAATGAAGAAGTTTCTATATTTTATAAACTTTTAGAAAATAAAAATTGTAATTTTTCTAAAAAATATGATAATGAACAGCAAAAAATTGCATTGTAAAATTCAAGGATAACTACTTTAACAAATTTAATATCATATCTTTCTAAATATATTGATAAATATAATTCTGAAAAATGATGTATTTTGAAATATCAAAAGAAAACTATTTTTAAGAAAACTAATTTTAAAATTGATTTTTATAGAAGATAGTTCTAATAATATTACTACACATGAAAAAAAATTATTTCTCAAACTAAAATTTAAAATATCTAATTTGAAGAAACTTTTATTAATGTTTTCCTCTGGGATGTAAAACATTGATAAGATTTATAAAAAAGTTAGACCTCAAACTTGTAACACACTATGAATTAGAAATTTGTTCCTTTTATAATAGTTATATTTTTGTTTCTATCATTCTTTATACACAATGTTAAGCTTACTCAATTGAAAACACTATGTTAGTTTGTGTTATATGCAAAACTGAGTTTTACCTCCCTTTAATGGTTCATCTATTCTAAAACTAAATTTTTATTATTTTATAAATCTAATTTGTCAAAATAAAAATAATTTTTGAATTTTTAATTTCAGAATTAGATTTCGGTGAATTTTTGGTATTTTTCTATGAATTTTCATTTTTTAATGAATATTGAAAATTAATTCATTTAAATTAAAATTGAAATCATTTTTTAATTAATTATTAGTGTTAAATTATATTTTAAATTGGTTTTGAAAGTCTAAATATATCAATTATACATATATTAATCCAATTTATGTCATTGTAATTTTTTTTATATTAAAATTATATATAAATACTTATTAATCTTTTGAACATTTCTACTTTAAACCCCCACATTCTCACCACGTGTGTGGGATTAGCGTTAATCTTAATTTTAATACATCTATGATTTGAATTTTGAGAAGCATAAATAAATGGTTGTAATCAGTATACTATTTTTTTATAATAAGATCAAATTAATTTTTTACCATAAATATTAGTGAAATTTATTAAAATTAATTACAGTGATTAAGGTAAAATTAAGGATAGTAAGATATTGATCCTTAATCTTAAGGACCAAAATGACCTGTAAAGTTGTCCAAAAGAAATTTTATGCCAATAATTATACCACATCCCATTTTTTTCTAATTTTATGGTCTGTTGTCATATTATCAAAAGTAATTTCCTTATATAAAAGGTTATGTATGGAAAAACAAAAAGAGGGAACTTTCCTTACATTTAACATTTATAAAACATTGATATTTGTACAAAATATCATATTTTTGGTTATATAAATCCTTTTAAAAGATAAATGGGTTATTTTTATCATAATAATTTATCAATAATTTTAATATATGATTTAGTTACTTAAAATTCTTTAGAAATTCCAATATGGTGATTATTTAGTTAATAATTAACTAAAATAAATGATACTATAAATATTAAATGTGAAATATATTTATTGAGTTATTTGAATTAATTATTTTTTAGATAAATATATCATGTTAAACATATGTAATATAAATATATTTTAATTTAATATTTTTTTAAATTAAAATTAAATAAATAATGTCAAAATAGGAGTTATTATTATTTTATAATAAATAATATTTTTTTAAATGACATTATATTACTAAAAAACTATATTATGAAAAGTGATTTTTAATTGTGATTAAATATTAAATATGTTATATTAATGGGCCAATTTATTTTTTATAATTAACGTATTGAGCCATATATTGTAAAAACGTTGTTAACATAGTTCGGGTTTTAGTAGTGTTTTATTTGGTCACATGCTCTTATTTAAAAATTAATTTCCAAAAACCATGATAGTTTTATTTTATAAACTAGATATAATATTAATAATTCTATGTATCTATATTTTCTAATAAATCAAAATTTATTTTAATCTGAAGGGTAAAATTAATTTTCTTATAAATCTAGAAGCTTTAATAAAATCCAAATTGATAAAATTTTGAAATCATAGAAGTTATGGTACCAATTTATTAAAATGAACATACTTTTGTTTACTGCATGTTTTTAGAAAACATTATCCAATTTTAATACAATATTTTTCTATTTTTTGGAACATTAGGTATGTTATACCTCCCATTAATGAAAACCTTTTGGTGTTTATAAGAGTGTCACCCCCCCCCTCCACTATTTATTATCAAGAAATCTACCCCTTACTCACACCTCTCAAGCCATTTTGTCACATCCAAACTCTACAAAAAATGTCTTCCAACATCCCTCGCATAATTCTAGAATTGTCTCCTTAATAATAAATCAACTTAATTAAGTCCTTTGGTACAAATGACAATAAGTTACCCGATTAAGAGGTAACATCTTCCTTTAATCTCTTTAGTTTTCTTTCCATTCTCCACCCCATAATCATTTATAATTACATGGTTGTATAAAAAATTTATAATAATATACTATTATTTGTTTTTAGTTTTTTAAACTACACTTACAAATGCTTCCCTAAAATTGGTAACAAACATATTGTTTCTGTGTACAGAGAACTACTACATCACAAAATGATGATTGCTCATTTTTCCTTTACCACCTATCATAGTGGTCATTGTGATAGGTACTATATTTATATGTTATATTTATTATATTTATAATGTATTTATTCATCGATAAATTTTATTTAGAACATACATGTATTCTTTCTAACTTGTGTAAATACAATATTATCATTTGACAATGTGTGGGCTACCGCCCCCTCAAAGCCATATGACTAGTTCATACCATACATGGAATGTATGAATGATGGATTTAATAAAACTATGTAAGATATTTGACATATATATGATATTTTAATTATAAAATAAATTTTTATCAATTACTTTTCACTTTTTAAATATGAAAATGAAATGTAAGTAGAGTTCAGGCGTATATACGCAATACAACCTCCATGAACTGTGCACTTCATATCTTATCTCCAAATATAATGGATTATTATAAAAACATATGTACTGAATATATATTATAATTAAATCATGGGTTATATTATCAATATTATAAAATCGTGATTTATTTAATATTAAAAATAAATTGATAAGCCAAAACATACTAGAGAAAACTAGGAAATTAACACCTGAAATAGTTAAAATAATAAAATAGTTCTCAAAATGGGTATTAAAATATTATAAGGAATTAATATATGGTATTATAAAAATGATTATGGTTTCATTATAAGTTAGTATCATATTTTAAACCACAATATAAGATTACAAATAACAAAAAACAAAAAAAAATAAGGATAAAGTAATGGATTTCCTCTCAATTTATATTCTATTGAGAATTATTTTTTATGCACTAATTCACTTTTATATGATATATATACTTCCATTAGACAAGTTATATCATGAATATATTTATACTCATGATATTATAAGTTTTATTTAATTCATTGGGAATTATTATTTTAAATTTTCAATGTGGTATGGGTAACTTTTGAATGTTCAAAATTTATTTTTCCTCAAGAATGTTTTAATATCAACAACCCTTATTGTTACTAATCCTCCACTAAGGTATTATTGATAAATACATATTCTTTATTTAATATGTATACATAATATGGAATATTTTTTATTAATTAAATTCATTATTCAATTTGAGGAATGATTTGGACAGGTAAGATACATGTTTGGGACTGTTTAAGGTAATCTCTATGGGTTGGGGACCGGTTAATGAAAGCCCCTTCATTCATCGGTAGTCTCAAGGGAAAAAATTAGGTTGAAAGAACCCTTCACATATTTAACCATTATCACATAAACTGCGTTTTCAAAGGTCATTAATGTAGAGTTACAGTTTTACAAACCAAATTGGTTTGTAACCAGAATGTTGTAAACCATTTTATGAAAGGTATTAATAGAAATGGATCAAGGTTATTAAGAAACATAGAGTCTAATAAATAATAATTTCCATTATTGAGAATTGAATTATTATAATTATCTATCAATGATATTTTTCATTCACATATCAATGTCTTCACTTATTTATTAATTTATTGATTAATGTCATGTGTTTCAGTTTTTACCTTGCCATAATGATATTTCCTTATCTAGTTATTTTAATGGAATGTGTTGTCAGTTATTTACAATTCCATATAAATTTATTCTCATTGATTCATTATTTATTCCACTTTAATTAACCTTACATTTTTAATGATATCATCCTCATTATGTTTTCTTCCTTTGTTAAGAAGAAGATAACATTGAATAATATTTCATGGTTGGAGTTTGTTTCATTTTATTATGTATAATTTTTTATTTTCTATTTCGCAATGTATTATGGGTATCATGTATGTAATCTAGCATTCTAATATTGCTAAACTGATCGGTCCATCATGATTTTATTCCTTATAATTCTGCAAATGTAATGATAGCAGACACTATCCTTTGAATATTTGGGGTGGGGTTATTATTGTTGGTATCTATGTAAGATTAGCAGAAATCATAAAACATATATTTTGAAAACATAGATTATGAAGTGAAACCCTATGATTGATATTGAGGATAATTATAGAATAACATCCTATAATTTTTGTAAAGCATAAATTATGTGGATAATCCAATCAATAAATCCATATCTGGATACTAAAAGTGGACATGGTTCTAGAATAGATGTACCCAAGAGTAAAAACTCTAACAAGGTGTGTCAGGCATGTCTTGGTTTAACCCAGTACATGAAAATAGGCCTTAATGTTCACCTAGTTTAACACTCCTAGGAGATATTCTTATGATATTTCTCATTTTCATTACATACCATTATGAAGGATTTTAAAGTAATGATTTCCCCAATATAACTAATGTTTATGATTCTATGATTAAATTTGTATAAATTTATGTTACATGCTATACCATATTTGAAATTATACATTATGATATGATGTAATAATATATATTTCATATTTTTTAAATGGTTCCTAGAAGAAGGACTGATAAATCCACTAATTCACACGATCCAAAGAGTATAAAGGATCATATATTTTATGGTATTAAGAAAAAAATTTAAGGGAAGTATTATCCCAAGTATTCTCGTCATATAAGGAAATATAATTGTGTGGTAATGATATTGGTTATGAATTATCCAAGTCATATGGATTTGAAGGAAATAACAAGGAGAGGATGATGGGAGAAAAAAATATGGATGAATGGAAAAAGGGAGCGAAGTCATTTCCATCATGTGATAATCAGGGAGATAAACACATTTGAACTTTCATAAAAGGAATGTGATTTTTCTACAAGTTTGGAAAGAAAGTCCACCTTGCATGTGATTTAAAGGGTAAGAAAAATGTTTCCAATGTGCAATGCTTTAACTGTAAGGACAAGGGACATTATGAAAATCAATGTCTTTAGTATCAAAGTATTATATCCCAAATGATTATATTGGATAATAAGTAATGATACTACCATAGATGAAGAGGAATGATTAATATTCCTATTCAAGAATTATTTCATTTGAATATTTTATCAACAATGTACTAGTTATAGTAATTATAGAATATATGAGGATTGTATTGTAGTAATTTTTCATTATGTATTTGGGATTATATGTTGAATGGTACCAATATGATTTATGGAAATATAACCCTTAATACTTTCCTGTGGTAGATATAATGATGAATAAATGATTCATTTAGATACGTTTTAACTACCTTGAAAATGATTGATGACTTGTCGACAAATGGTCTATGCTATCATTGATGGAATTTAAATCATTTTTTAATTAATGGAATATATCCAATAATCCATGTTCAATTTAATGAACAAGAATCAATAACATTTTCAATATGGTTTTATAGTAATTCAAGTTATTAACATCTTCTCCTATTTGGTATGTGATAATTAAAATCCACTTCATGTAATTTGATAAGTTTAGTTTGGAAATTAAGTGAACTTTCCTATAATGTGTTAGATCATAATACTTTGGAAAATTTGAGCATTTATAAAATGGTTTATGTTGATCATTGGATGATATTTGAGATGTTAATGTATTACTTCACTATATGATGTATAATGTGCTAAGATATGAAGACGAAATAATTCATGTCACAGCCAAAGGAAATGATGGGGTTTATGAAATTGAAATGTTTATTTAATTATATGGATTTAAACGATTCTTAAACCATAGAGAAAAGTGAATTGAAACATAAATATGTCCCTATTATAATCATTTTTGATGATTTCAATGACCATTATTCACACCTTTATATTATTGTCTTGTGGTATATAACTATTAACTAAACATGTTCTCTAGCACTCTCTATAAGAACAAGATATTTAGATTTTTCTTCTATATCCATGTTTCAATTTCCCACTTATGTTCTCCTACTAGGAAACCCAGTTAAATTATCATTGTACTTTATTTTATCTCTTATTAAGAGGATGTTCTATTAAACATATTTATGATGTGGGTCTTTCAATAATAGTATTTTCATATATCAATCCATGATTACCGCAATCAATTTTAAATTGTGAGGATGAAATTTAATTAAGTTAGGGAGAATATAAACCTCTAAGAATTTGTAATATTTTCATTGTATAATAAATTGTAATTTTTTTAGCATTATTTATACAAAAATCTAATCACACCCTACCAACAACACTATTTTAGTTTTTTGTTACACTCAATACGGAGTTTTAACATCTTTTAGTGGAATGAATATTTTAAATCAAAGTTTTTACAATTTTATAAATATTATTTGTCAAAATAAAATTCATTTTTGAATATTTTTATTTCAAAATTAAATTGGGGTAAAATTTTGGTATTTTTAGAGAAATTTCATTTATTTATAAATAGTGAAAAATACTGCATTTTAATTAAAAACAACAATTTCATTTAAATAATTATTACTGTTAAATTATATTTTAAATTGGTTTTTAATATAAAAATAGATCAATTATACATATATTAATCCATATTAGGTTATTGTAATCATTTTTATCTTAAAATTAGATATAAAGACTTATTGGTCTTTTGAACATTTCGGCTTTAAAAACCTGCTTTCTCACTAGGTGTGTGGGATTGGCATTAATTTTAATGTTCCACTTATGAAATTTTATTTTCAAGAAATGCATTTTAATGGTTTTAATTAGTATAATATTTTTTGTTTAAAAATAAAAACGTAATTTTTGACAAAAATAAATATTAGTGAAATTGATTAAAATTAATTACGGTGATTAAGGTAAAATTAAGCATAATAAAATACTAAACATTAATCTAAATGACCTGAATAACATGGATAATTGTCCAAAATTCATTATATGAAAATAATTTGACCATTTACCCTCTTTTTTATAATTTTATTGATTATTGGGATATTGTTAAAAGGAATTTACTTATATAAAATGATAAGTAAAGAAAAAAGATAAAAAAATTGAACTTTACTAAACATTAACATTTATAAAACACTGAGATATGCACAGAAACATCATATTTTAGGTTATAAATATTCTTAAGAAAGATAAATTGGTTATTTTTATCATAATAATTTATCAATAATTTTTATACATGATTTAGTTACTTGAAATTCTTAAGAAATTCCAACATAGTGATTATTTAATTAATAATCAACTACAATAAATGATACTATAAATATTAAAAGTGAAATATAAATGTTGAATTCTTGTCATTAATTATTTTTTGTAGATTAATATATCATGTTACATAGCTTTATACTTTATATATTGGAATTCTGGTATTTTTATAATATTTTAAAATTAAAATTAAATAAATAATGTCAAAATTGACATTATTGTTATTTTACAATAAATTATATTTTATTAAATATTTTAAAGAAAATAAAAATAATACATTAGGAATAGTTATTTTGAACTATAAATAAATATTAAATATGGTATATTAATATACCAATTTATCTTTTATAATTAATATATTAACCTATATATTGTAAAAATGGTGTTAACACGATTCTGGTTTAAGTTATGTTTTAGCGCGTCACATTCGCTTATTTTAAAATTAATTTCAAAAAAACAAGATGTTTTTATTTTATAAAACATAAATCATATTAATAATTTACTGGGTATATATTTTCTAGTAAATATCACTTTAGTTTAGTCTTATTTGTTAAATGACTTAGGTTAGAAAACTATATGCATTAATAAAAACTAAAATGATAAAATTGGTGAATCATAGAATTTCAGGAACCAAATAATTAAAATGATCATATTTTTTGTGGTGGATGTTATTATTGACTATTATTACCTATTTATATATCATTTTTATATTTTTTAGGAACATGATATAAGTTATATCTCCCATTAATGAATACCTTTTGGTATTTACAAGAGTGTCACTCCCCCTTCACAATAAAAAGGAAATAACACTACCCCTTCCTCACACATCTCAAGCCAATTTTTATTTTCCAACTTATAAAAAAATAAAATACAAGAATCCCGCCACTCAAACAAGAATAATCCCTTTTGGAATAAATTGACCTAATGAATCCCTTTGGTATAAACCAAAAGAAGTTACCTGGTTAAAATGTAGCATATTTCCATAAGATCTGTAGTTTTATTTCCATTCTCCACCCCCTAAACTCCTCATATTCCATGATTTTATAAAAAACTAGTATCATAAATAAACTAGCATGTTGTTATCATAATTTTTAGACCTAAACATACAATAAATTCTATCTAATGTGTAACAAACATACTGTTTTTTTGTACGGAAAACTACTACCTCATTAAACGATGATTGTTCATTTTTCCTTTACCACATCTATTGGTGGCCATTATGTTGGAAACATTATTTATATATGATATATATGATATTTATAATTTCGGTATTCTTTTATAATTTTTATTTATAACATACCTATATTCTTTCCATATTTTTTAAATATGATAATTTTTTTTGAGGAAGTGTGGAATACCACCCCTCAAAGCAATATGACCCATTCATTCCATACATGGAATGTATAAACGATGGTTTTAATAAACCTTTGTAACATATATGAAATAGATATGATAATTTAATTATAATATAATATGATAATTATGTCATGTTCTAAATTTTTTAGATGATTAAATAATTATCTAATTAATAGAAACAACAAATGACAAGTCAAAACATACATGGGAAAACTAGGAAATTAACACCAAAATTAGTTAAAATAAAGAAATGGTGTTAAAAATGGGTAATAGAATATTATATGGGATTAATATATGATATTATAAAAATTATTATGGTTATATTATAAGTTATTAATATACTTTAAATCACTATATATGAGGATTAATACCAAAAACCAAAAAAAGGATAAGGTAAAGAATATCATCTTAGTTTACATGCCATTAAGTCTTATTTTTGTTATGCACTAATTCACATTTATATATTGTATGTACTGACCATTTACATGTTATATCATGATTATACTTATTCTCATTATATTCTATGTTTCATTTAATTCATGTTGAATTATTATTTTAATGATTCAATGTGGTGTGGAACACATTGGAATGTTTAAAGATTATTTTCCTAAAGAATGTTTTAATGTCAAAAACCCTTGTGGTTACTTATCCTCTTCTAATGTATTATTGATAAATCTATATTATTTATTAAATATTGATATATTATGTGGATTAATTTTTATTAATTAAATCAATTATTCAATTTTATGAATTCTTAAATAGGTAAGACACTGGTTGGGGGCCATTTAAGGTAAGCCCTATTGATTGGAAACCAGTTAATAAATGCCCACCGATGCATAGGTAGTCTCATGGGACAAAACTATGTTGGAAAAAACCTTCACATTTGTAACTAATATGACATAAAATATATTTTGAAATGTATTGAAAGTAGAGTTATGGTTGTACAAATAAAATTGGATTATAACCAATATGTTTTAAACCATCTTGTGAAAGGCCATAATGGTAATGGTTCCATGTAACTAAGAAACATGGAATCAAATAAATAAGCATTTAAATTATTTATAAATAAGTTCTTATCATTATTTATATAGGATATTTTGTGTCTACATATCTATGGATTCAATTATTTCACATATTATTGATTAATGGCATGTGTTTTGGTTTCTAACCTTTTCAAATTGATACTTATTTATATATTTATTTTAATGGAATGTGTTATTTGTTATTTACCTTTCCCTGTTAATTTATTCTCATTAATTTATTATTTCATACACATTACTTATCCTTACTAATCATTTGACCTCACCCTTATTGTGTTTATTTTCCCCAGGTTATGAAGAAGAAAACTTTTAATAAGCTTTCATGAATGTGGTTTATTTCATTTTATTATGTAGTGTTTTTTATTTTATATTTCCTAGTGTATTATGTGTATAATGTATGTAATATTACCTTCAAATATTGTTAAACTAATAGGTCCTTTAAGATTTTATTCAATATAATCATGCATGTCTGATGATAGAAGACACTTGCTTCGTGCTATTTATAGTTGGGTCATTATAATACTAAAATTTATTTAATGTATTTTACTAACTAAAAACCTATTTTTATTCATAACTATTATGTTCCAAAAATTGATCCATTTTACAAAACAAAATGAAAAAGCGATGTACATTTGTAGAATTAATGTTCTTTAAACAAAGTTCAGTATTTAGGTTTTCGTAAATAATATTTTTTAAAAGAAAATACATTTTATCAATGTAGTATTGTTGTAAAATTATATTTACCTAAAATATTTGTATTCATATAATACCATACCCATGATGTTTTGGGTAGAGAAACATTAATTTCCTTATTTTCAAAAAATTAAATAAATTACGAACAACGAAAAAATTATATTGATATTTTTTTATAGGCATATTACTAGAAAAAAATATTAATTTAATAATATTAAAAAGATGTAATGTAGCAAAGTAAATTTCAATGATAATATCTAAGAAGTGATTATCAGTATAGGTAATATTCTTCTTCTTTTAAGATCATTGATATAAAAAAAATTATTCGTTATAGGGTTTAAACAAAACATTATAAGAATAATCCAATTATGTGATTCGGGTTATTTTATAAACATTAGGAATGAAAAATGTACATTTAATTTTTCAAATGATGAGTCTATTCTTTCTGGCCATTTCAATTAAAATGTTTAAACTTTAAACATGAAAGACCATATGAACCAATACTTACCTTGAATTAGTGAAATGGAATATCACTCATAGTTATGGCATAGAAATTTAGCACACTATAACCTCAGTACATTAGCTAAGTTGTCTAATAAAAAAAATTTAGTATTTGTTGTAACTTAGGTTTGAATTTAAGAAATTCTATAATCATTATAAACATGGTAAGAAAAATAAGTCAAGTTTTAAATTTATTAGTGATGTTTCAACATCAGATAATTTATAGTTAGTTAACAAGAACATATTTAGTCCAACAAAAACTATAAGTATTGGTAAAAAATACTATGTATACGTTTTATTTGCTGACTATACTAGATATTCATAGGTATATTCTCTGGAAATAAAATCCAAATGCATTGGTTATTTTAAAACTTTTATTAAGAAAGTTAAAAATGATAAAAACCTCCCCTATATAACTATTAGTAGTGATCCTTTTGGATAATTTTTAAATTCAAATTTTGATACATTATGTTGTAATAAAGGTATTGTATATAACTTTTCATCACCTAGAACTCAACAAAAAATAGTGTCATCTAAAGAATAAATATAGTTCATTAGAAGATCTGAACCATTGTGAGTGAATACTCAATTTATAACCATTTTGTTTTCTAAAAATATGATTACTTCTTAGTATACTATAAATTGAGTTATGATTAGACCTTTTATTAAAAAAAATCTTATGAGTTGTGGAATGGAAAAAAAGTTTAATTTTCAAATTTTTTGGATACAGAGTATTTCTATTGAATAGTAAATATAGCATACAATACATTTCTTCAAAATCTAATGAAATAATATTTTTAGGTCATTCTACAATTATTAAATATTATAGAGTTTTTAATAAAAATACATGTATTGTTAAGGAAATAGAACTGTTAAAATTTATTGAAACTGATCCTTTTGTTTCGAAACAACCCCAACCTATATCTTTAGATGTTATTTCTTAAACTGATTTTCATCCTATAAAATAATGTTCTTCTGATGAGAAAAAAACTGATTAATATGTTTCTAAAGTTATTACATAATAATATTTCCATCCTATTGTTGAATAATGAACTTTTGAAAACACAATAATTTTGTTGTTTCTTTGTAACGATCCCAAACATAATATCATTGTTTACCTAAGAATATTGATGAGGAATTAGGTAATGAGTATAGGATAAAATAAATAAAAGATGAACTCAATGATTTTGAAAGGAACCAAGTTAGGACTTTTGTTGAATAACCAAAAGATACTTATATAATTAGACTAAAATGGGTCTTTCAGAAAAAATGGGAAGAAAATGGTATAATATTTTTAAATAATGATAAATTTGTTACTAAGAATTATAATTAATAAAATGGAATAGACTATGAAGGAACCTATTTTCTGATATCAAGACATGATGATATTTATATACTTTAAACTTATGTAGCATTATTGAATTTCAAACTAATTCAAATTGATGTGAATTTTACATTCTTTAATGGTTATGTTAATGAGGAATTTTATGTAGAACAACCACCATTTTTGAAAATAAAAAACATCTAGATTATGTTTTATGACATACCAAGTCACTTTATGGACTTTAACAATACAATAGTGTTTGGTATGACAGGTTAACTATATTTTTTTACAAAACAATTTGGTTTAGGGAGATTTTGATCCAACTCTTTTTATAGAATTAGTTAATAAAAATATCCGGATTGTAAAAAATTATGTTGATGACGTTATATTTGGTCCCACTCCAAAATCATTAAAATATTATATTTCAAATCATATGAAGTTTGATTTTTAAATGAGTATGATGGGTGATTTATCATTCTATCAAGGTTTTAAAATTTCAAAAAACTAAAATTAACCATTATATCTAAACATAATTATATAAATTATTTACATATAAAATTGAGCTATAAAATACTCTAAAAGTTTTTGTACTCTAATCAGAACCTCAAATTCCTTAGATCATGATGAATCTAGGAAACAAGTTGATCAAAATACTTTCAGAAGTATGATTTGAAGCATACATTACTTAATAGATGGTCATCAAAATTTAATATTTTTAGCATCTTTATGTTCTAGATATCAAGAAAATCCAAAATATTCTCATGTTAAATCTGTTTTGTGAATTTTTTGTTACCTTAAAGGAACAATGGATTTAGTTTTGTTTCACTCTACTAGAAATTATTTTGAACTAAATTTTTTTAAGATGTTTCCTTTGATGGATATAGAATGGATATAAAAACTACTTCAAGCACATGTAATTTCGTAGGAGAAGATTCAATTTCTTGATCATATAAGAAACAATAATCAGTAAAATTTCTACTATTGAATCCAAATATGTTGCTGCTGCAAGTTTTTGTGCTCAAGTTTTGTGGATGAAACACACACTCACAAACTTTGTCATGAGTCATTCTAAAACTCAAATACTATGTGATAACACAAGTTTCATTTCTCTATGTAGAACACCATTAAATCACTCAAGTGGTAAACACATAGATATAAGAAAACACTTCCTTACATATAACACAATATAATGATATATCATTTTACAATTATTTAGAGTGCAAGAACCACTTGTTGATATGTTAATATTACCTCTTAGTTATAATAGATTTCAATACATTAAAAAAACATAGGAATGATCAATATCAAGTTATTATTTATATCAAAATTTTTACCAATCTATTTACATTATTGAACTCCTTCCCAACGGGGGAGGACATATTTTTCTTCTAATACATTTTTTTACAATAACATTTAGTTTTCTAAAACATTGTATTTTTCAAAAATAGTTTTATTTTGAATAAAAACTAGTTTTCATATTTACTATTTCAGATTTAAAAATTTTATAAAATTATTTGCTCTCATAATTTTTATAAAACACTCTAGAACTAAAATATGTTATAAAAATTCTTCTAAATAAATTTTTTTTCGGGACTCAAAAATTGTTATAAAAATTATTTACAATAATTTTTTTATAAAATATATCATAATAAATTTATATTAAAAAAACAAACAAGAAAGTGTTACTCATACAGATGAAACTTTCTACTCTAAAAGGTATTCTTCTATTATTATATGTTTTTAAACTTATCATAACATTAGTTTATAAATTTGTTTTTTATATTATTTTAATCCTTAAAAATTTATTATGTTTTCAAATATAATATTGTTAAAATCATACTTTAATTTACTTTGATAAATATTTTCTTACACATCATTAAAAGTTCAAATGTACTTTAAAAAAATTCTTCAAATAAAAATCAATAATCAAATTTAAGATGATTTTTAATAGAAGATATTTAATGTTTTTAAAATATGAATTATCACTTCTAATGTCTAAAGAAATGTGGGTAACCCCATGTCCCACATTGGATTTCAAATACTTTTGAACTAACTCTCTCCACCCCTTTAACTGCTTAAACTGGTTTATTCCTTTTTCTGACTGCTGGTACAAGACTCGGTCAGATGGTCACAGCTAATAATTTTGAAAAGAGATAGGTTCAATGAAATTATTTTCAAAATATTATGGTATGAAAAGTATGATTCAATTATTAAATATATTATTAGTTTCCATAGTAGGGAATAAAATTATATAAAAACCATAAAATAATATTGACTTTCATTACCTCAAAATTTTTCAAGAATTTTACGCTTTGGTGAAAGTTATTTTGGATTATCATAAAGAAGAAATTTTTATGAACTTTTCACTAATAATATAATATTTCTTATCAATGAGTGGGATATCATTTAGAATTTCCTTATTAGGGTGAATCATATCTCCTATCTCGCAAGTTAATTTATAATCATGGAGGATTTGTTAAATCGATGGTTGAATAATCTTTTTTCATTTATTATGATAAAGTCATAAATGTTTTAAATCACTCAATGGGTGTAATATTCATCATGTTATGGATTAAATTCTATCTCATACCATTAAAGGGTGTCCGGGATACACTAAAAGTTTCAGATATTTTTTCAGATTATTTGATGAATATGAGGTAAATTAATCTTGTAAAATTTATTTTTAATATATTTTAATAAATTAATAAATCCTTTATGAATTTAAAAATATTGGTGTTTCTTTATTTAAAAAAAATTCGTAAATTGGATGAATGTTTCTAAAATTAAGAATCTGACTTATATAAAGAGGGAAATATTTTACTAGTCATTGAAGAATCAATAATGGGGATTAATTTTTTCTTTGATTATAAGTTGAAAATTTTTGTGGATATAGTTGATAAAACCCCATTCAATATAGGACCATTTAAATAGAAATAATTTGAGAAAGGAAAAAATTAATGGATGAATCATCCCCTCTAAAAAATAAAAGGAAAATAATGAAAATGGAATATGATGATTTCAAGAAATAGATAGAAGATAAGGCCAAGAAGAATCTTGATGATCTAGAATTTGGTCTTGATAAGGTTGAATTTTTATAATTAAAAAATAGTACTAAATATGAACATAAGGAACATGAGAAGAAAAAGGAATAGAAGATGAAATTATGAGATTATAAGATAATAGAATTTTTTATGAATGATGTGTAAAGGGCTTTAGAGAATCCAATTCTAGTAATATCTCCTTTATTTGTGGTGGAGCCATATGTCAGTCATGCGATTGTATAAGCTTCAATTGTACCAACAATAGTACCAACACTATATTATAAGGGTAAAGTGAAAAAGGGTTTTCATGAATTTACATAATTGGTCTGAGAAGAAGATCATAATTTTTTTCATAAGAAAAAACAATCGTTTGTTAAGAATGATAGTGAAGGTGTTCTTAGAAAATTATGGTAGTTAGAGAAATATATCGATGAAGAATAAGATTAATAGTTAAATAAAGATAACGAATAAGTATAAGAAGATAAATAATAATGGGGTAAGAATAAGAAGAAGTTAATGAAGAAGAAATAGATACATAAGAAGAGACAAAAAAATAAGTGTTCATATGAGTCTTCTACATCATCAAATCTAATACCATCCCAATCTGACAAGGATATGGACTTGTAAAATTATAGGGAATAAAAATCAACATCTAATGAAAAATAAAAGTCTCCTTCACAACTAGAGGAAGAAGATCAACCATACCACATGGAATTATCTTACAAGGTTGAGTCAGATAAGGAAGTGGATATCGTACATTTATTAGAAAAAGGAAATGTTTTAAAGAAAGGTGGAGAAAAAGTTGTGAACTAAGAAAAATCATATATCAAACCAATTCATCAACTTGATCCTTATGCTATATTAGGATCATAATATTCTGAAAAAACAGTTTCTGAGAAAGGTATTGATTATATTTTCCAATCCTTGAAAAGGTTATGGGATTCCATTCCCTATCTTAAAAATATAAAGGCATGATGTAAACGGATTCAAAATAGACTTAATCAAAAATCATAATGACTAAATGTTTTGAAAGAAGCATTTGTTCAAATTGAAGTTTACTTGAAATATTTCAATGAAATGACCAAGGAGAAAAATATGTTTTACAATCATATGGTTAAGTGGTCAAACAATGTTTACAGTGATCTCAGGAACCATGGTGATTAGTTTGTAAAAGTAAAGAAACTATATCATGATTTGGTTGAATTATTTTTAAATTTATCAACAGTTCTGTCGGATTGAGTCAAGTTTGTAGAAGACTTCAGAGAGATGACTGATGATAATAATTAAGAAGTAAATGTTCTAAAATAAAAAGATCTCAACTAGGATGTAGAGAATAAAAGACTATGAATAAGTAATGATTAGTTATTTTTTATGAAGGAAGAAAATAAAAAGGTTATTGGGGAAGTTAAAAGGGTTAAAGCACAAGTTTAGAAGCCAATAGTTATGGATGACAATATCATGAAGCATCAAAAACAAGTCATAGAATCTCATAAGGATCGTGATTATGTTAAAAAGATGAAGGTGATCGTGAAAAAGTTAATAAATCGTGAATGATATTTTTTATTTGAACTCTTTATATAATATTTTTGAAACATTTTCTATGATTTTGAAATATTAATGTTCTTTTATCCAAATACTATTATTCTGAATTTCTTCGAAAATATTATTTTGGATGTATGTTATTTCTTTTATATCTTTTATTAATAAGTAAATTCACATACAATTGTTTCATATGTAATTAATTTTCTAACATTATAGGAAATTTATTTTCTTCCTAATCCTTTTTTTTAATCATAAGGAGGGAGAGGTTTTTATTTATAAAAGTATAATATTAAAGGGATGAATTGTTGGAAAATTTCTAGGTGATATGTATAAGGGGGAATTATAAATGGGAAGAAATCTCCAAGAAATTCTTTTAAAAAGGTGGTGAATTCAATATAGCATTACTTATCACTAGTTCATAGAAAATTCATAAACAAAGGGGGTGTAATGATATGAATTATTTAATAAAATTTCACAAAACAACAAAGAGTTTTATGTTTATTAAAATTTATTAGTTTTTCATTTTATGTTTTGTGTTTTGTGTTTTGTTCATTAGAAAAAGGGGGAAATTTTTTAGCCAAAAGTTATACTTTATACATTTCCTTTACTTGTTTTTTGAAATCGCAAACACTTTCTTAAACTTATATTTAACTAAATTTTTATATCCCAAGTGTTTTAGAATATTTTTGTAAAAACATTATTTTATAACGAATGAATAAATAATTCTAATTAAGATAAATATAAACTTCTATTACACAAATAGATTAGTAAAATTGAAGGTATATTTGATACAGTGGGTCAACTTTTGTTCTGACTGGTGGTTAGACTTGTGTTCTTTCTAACAGAATGATTAAATCCATGACAATCAGAATGAAATTATTATTAATCCATCAGATTGACCATTGTTTAGTTTATTATTTTAACAAACAAAAATAAAGTCCATCAGACTATCCAATGTTTATAACTGTAATGGTTAGAATTATATATATCAGTAAGAATAAAAATATCATTGCAATGGTGATAAACAAAAAAATATCAGAAAATGAAATTCTTAGCTGTCAATTTGAAGATCCTTAACATTATGAGGTATCAAAGTTAAATTTGTCCAAGGGAGTTTCAAAAAACTCGGAAATGTTGTCTTTGGAGGATTTCCAATAAATAGCAGATCATTTGAAGAGATGGTAGTTAATGCATTTATAACCCAAATCCTCTAAAAATTTCTATTTTTTAAAATCCCATTCCAATGTTTTGTAGTATTTTAGATATTTGAATCTCTATGAAACACTTATGAGAGTTTTTAATTCCTTAGAACAATTTTCATTTGTATTCAATGTGTGATTGTGGTATGAATATAGGGATTCCTCATATAATAAGATGGTGAATCTAATCCATCGGATCGAGGGATTCTGCAGTAAGTATGAGAGAGATAGGTCATCGTATGGAGGGATTTCCTAGTAAGGAATGATAGAACATACAATAGGTATAAAACTATGGATACATTAAATTGAGGTTTCTGACATCCTTAAAACTTAAGGTTAAAGATTAAATTATTTTATAAATCTTTTTAAGTCATTCTTACTATTATAAACTTACATATTTATTATTATACAATTTTGACTCTTTTTTTTAAAGTACCTTTTTACTAAAACATATAATATTAGTTTTATCATACTGATTGTGATATCAATAAATAAATATGATATAATTGGACAGTATCTAGTTTTTATTTTGACAGTCTTCTCATCGGACGATCTATGAGTCCAATATTTTATACCTAAATAGCTATTGTGTTTAGTTTTAATTTACTTTTTAAACATAAATTCACTTCCACACTCTTATATCCATCCACACATTTTATGTTCTAAAAAATTATTTTTTTAATGTGATATTAGAATTTAAAAACCATAAAGTACTTTATTAAACCGGATACGGTAAATATTAAGCACCGTGTTTTATTATTATCAATTAACTAACCTTGAGAACCATACTGAGTAATTATTATAACTAATAAAAATATGGTCACTTTTATCTTTTCATAAATATATGATTAATGAATCATGACATAGTGTTTAGTAAACCATTAAATATTTAAGTCATTGTTTCCTCTTTGGATTAATCACCTAAATGAAAAATGCATAGATTCAAGATATTCACTATTTATTGTTAAAAAATATATAAAACTATGACCATTATCAACATCCCCATGGAAAGAGACTTTCCAAAATATCATAACAAAACCTAGATCACAACCATACTTTTAACCATGTAAAACCATCACATTATTTTAGAAATATCATGCACAATTCCAATTTCTATTTTATACCATGTTTTATCCAATAATTCTAGAATACTTAATATTCAAATGTAAACATTATCTATGGTGCCCATTATATCATGTTCATAAGTTAGGGTGGGATGATACATGTATAAAATTTGCCTTAAGAATCCAATCCCAATACACCAATCGTAATTCAACTACAAGGAGATTACCCTTAAATAATTAATATCTTTACTATATGGTTTTGGTATCTCAAATAAATATCAAAAAAATCCATTAACTTCATTAAAATATAATAAAACATTATATGATGAAATTTAAATTTCAAAATAAGTACTTTAGATAATATACATTAGTAGTTTTTTATAAACACAACTATATAAACACTGAAAAATATTTATTTCTAATAATATCAACTTTAGGATTATTGAAAAAAAACAATAGTTCTTTTAAAAAGAAGGTTTTGACATCATGTTCAAACTAAAGATTGTGTATAAAATAATTTAATATTATTTACTTAATTATTCATGAGACTTGAACTATGTGGTAAATTAAGGTCAGGTGAATAGGTTATCACAGAAACACATTATTATCCTCAGGCATTGAAACTATATATTAGATATTAATTCACAACACCCCTTTTAATGTCTTCAACACCATATTTCCCCCCATATAAAGAAGTCATATACTCTCCTCTAACACATTTTATTCAAATGGTTTCCTACCAAACATCAATTGGGAAAATCTACCCCACTTTTAATTACCAAGTAAGAACTTTAGTATTTATCCCCTTATGATTTTTTATAATATCTTCACTTTCTTAATAACCTCAAATATTACTTCGGTGAATTTCATATTGAGTTATTATTAGATCAATCAATCAACTATTTAGAAAAAAAATTATCTTTTCTTCTAACACTTATTTAAAATAATCACACTCACTAATCATTTTTAATTAGAGATACCTCTTTTTGAAACACATTAACCATTATGGATGTATGGAACCCTTCGCGAGTCCATTCAGGTAGATTTTGGTGGTTGAGATCCAACTAAAAATATTGTTTCGTTGGCCTCTCTTTAAAAATAACCTTTATCATAATATCCAAATCTTTTCTTAAGTTGACATATATTTCAATTTTTTTAACCCATTATAAATTTTCTCTACGATAATATGATTTTTTATCTTAATGTTATTTTTTACTAAATGAGGCACTAGTCTATTATATGTATTTTAGAACACAAGTTTTCAAATTAAATTTGAATTGAATAATATACATCTACTCTAATATCTTTAAAATCATATTTCATCTAAAAAAATATGTGCAAAATATTGTGTAGAAACTATATATTAAGATTATATTGTGAATTATGATATATAATATTACTTCTTATTTGCTCAATAAATACAAAAATATCTATTATTGAATAAATCTGAAGATATGTACTTCCTTTAATACATTAATCTAGCACAATTAGTTTCTATATGTATAAATAATTCCTATTGAAATGTTCAATTATAAAATACCTTAAAATCTACCAAATCATTGATATTAAAAATTATTATTTTCTCCGCATGAACATATATTTCATTCATATACCTATAATATTTCAACTCTTGACATGCAGAAAATTTAATATATGGTCTTGATTTTATTTTCAATAGTATGATTCTAATGATTTTAATATACTCCATAGTATGTGTCATATATCTATCATCAACAATTATTTAATTCAACAAATTAGATTTCTCTATTTTAGTAAATTTTATATTATCCATGGAAAATATTGTTGGTGCCTCTATTGAAAACTTGGTTTATGATATGAAACACTCATGCTTTCCTTATATCACTGGTAACACAAGGAAATGTTTCTATTTAATAATTATATAAATCATTGTCTCACTCCTAATAATATTTTCAAAATCAATATATTTAGAATCAATCAATCCATTATACCATTAATATATATCTATACCTTAATTCTCAGATTATCACCTCTCCTAAAATAGATACTATGATCCACACCTCTATGTTCAAATCTAATTATTTTCAATTATTAATCAATGTAAGAATATTATTCCCTATGTTCATTAATTAAAATGTACATTTCCTTCTTCAAATAACACAATTTTCTCTCATATTCATAAATGAAAAATGAACATATTTATTCAATGTATACTTCCTCTTTAATAAATCTATTGAAAAAATATGTTTTATATCTATTTTTAATCATAATCAATTCATTCAATTTAATAACACACTTTTATAATTTCGTAGGTTTACCTAGACAATTAAATTATGATTTTATGGTGTTGGGGTTGTATTGAGCGAGTTATGAGTTTAGTGGAGGAAGAGAAGTGGTTTTTTACAATTTTAAAATTGAGAAAATGGATCACACTATGATTTTATGTCCTATGATGAGGTCAATTTCCTAGGGGGTCAGTTTTATAAATTTTTAGGCTATTTCATGGGAGTTAATCTTATGGAATAGTGAGTGTATTGAATCACAGGGCTTGAGTAATTAGATTATCATGTCGTTCCATAACTAGGGGATGATAGTTGTGGCATGGTTTATCATCACATGGTGTATGCGGTTTCTTATGGTTCTTGGTTTAATCATCCATGTTGTAATTATATAGTGATTGTTTTTAGATATTGTGTTGTTATTATTGGGTTATTTTAATATAGTGGGCCTTTAGGTTGTAATATGGCTTGAACCCCATTATTTAATATGAATTGAGGTATTTTGTAGAAAAAAACTCATGGTTTCACCATAGGGAACTAGGTGACCGGTTTCCTTGGTTTTCCAATCCTAGTTCTATCACATAATGTGGGAGTTTTTTATGTTTTGATTATGTTTATGGAAATTTGGGTAAGGGGTTAGGAGGCTACATATTTCAATATAATCCTTAATTGTTATGGAATTATGGTGTGAACACCTTGTTAACATATAGAACATCATTTAATATTATTTTTAAATCAATTTTTGTGGTATTCTAGGTAGTAATAAAGTGGATATAGTTATTTGATTTACATAGATTAATTTGACTTAATATAATTGCACTATGACGTTTAGCATTGTGTTTTATTTTTATATATATATTATAAATTTTTGTGTCCTCTAAGTTTACCTTATATTTTTTCAACACCACAAAAATTTTAGGTGATCATGGGTACTATATTAGTGGGTTTGGATACCTATGGTTGTCCCATTATCCTTTTCCTTTTCTGATAATTTTTTCATCATCCCGTGTTTCTATCACATCCATTTTATAATTTATATCCCAATTATTTCTTCTTGGATGATATGAAACTGTTTCTTCTTGACCTTGATTGGAATTATTTGATTTATTTAATGGTAACTAATGTGTTATAGATTGGATGAAGCTTAATTTGAGTTTTTTTGTGTTCATGGTCAATTTTATTCAATTATAATGGTGTTTCTCAAGATTTATTATGGTAGGGTATTTTCAAACTCTTCTTCTACCTCCCAAAATTATATCCTTGAATGGAATTTTGTGATTTATTCCTACGATATTATAGTCATTACTTCAAATTATTTGGTTATTTCTTTGAGAAATATTCACATTTTTTTAGTAATAGAAAACATGTCAGGAATTATCATTAATAATAAAATGTTAAGATATAATAATGAACTGTGTTTGAGGAATGTTTTGTGGATATATGGTCACATGTGCATTCTATGAATTAATTCCATGTGTTAAAAATTATTAATTTATATTTTCTAGTATTCCTACTCAAAACCAATTGTTATTGATACCATGTCAAATTAATAACTTTATAGAACATAAATTTTTTAAATGGGGGATATTTAAATATTGAATCAAATTTTTTATTATTCAATTTAATGTTGTATTTTTTACTTTCTATTTTAGTTATGATTGATGTATCCTTGGTTGGAAAGCTTTTCTATGGTTGAAACTGTATTTTTTATGAATGGATGTTTCTTTCGCTTCTCTATAATATTGGTAACATATTTTAAAATTTAAATATATTGATCATAATGGGAATGAAAAGTAGAAACTTGATTAAGAATTAATAACATAATGAATTAAATACAAAATAGGGAATGAGTGATAGAAATTATTGTGTATTCATATTTTTTGGGAACCTTTTTTATCTTATTATGGTCATAAAAAAGGTCATATCCTAGATATTATTTTCCTGATTTGTGTTTATGATTCTATCTTTTCTTTATATGTTTTTTGGGATGGTTGGATAAAGCAGCTATATTTTTTGGTTGCATATGAGAGTTTTTTTCCAATTGGTATTGTTACTGTTATGTTTTGACATATTTATTTGGGTTATGAGTTGTGGGAACTATATTGGTCTTTATTATTTTATAAATATTTTATTTTGAAATTAATGAGATGGTATTTTAGTGGTTGATGGAAGTAAATTGCGACTATATGAGCATATTGTGGAATGAACTGTTGGGTATTTTATTAGGTGAATAGTTTGGATTTTAATTGATAAGGGTGCAATCTGGTTGCCTTCCCATGTTCCTTTTGTTATAAATGTCTGAAAACTAATTTTAAGGTGTTTTTTTCAGAGTTATCATAATTTTTGAGGTGTTCTTTTAAATTTATGAGTTGAGGAATTCGGTTAAAATTAAAACAAAAGGGTTAAAAGTAAGATTTAAACTGATTGAATCATTTATTTATACAATGATTGATGAATTTTGAATATTATATATAATGAAGAAATCTGGAGGATAGTGTGTAATGAAGGGACTAAGGAAAATTATAGTATAAAATGTAATGCATCTTGTAAATGGTAAATTTTGGGATTTTAAATAATTTATAAAAGTTGAAGATCTTGTTGTGTATCTTCCTCATACATAGAGTTTCATGGGTGTTACTGATTATAATATTTTCTAAAAAGTGGTGTTTTTGTTTGTTATATATTTTATTAATCTGATAATGTGAATTTGGTTTTATAGATATGATACATTAATGAGGAAAATTAATTGAAAATTTTATGGGTTATAAAGGCTCAGTGTTAAGATCCATGAGTTGTGATGGATCATGGTAGGAATGTGTTTGTGTGTATAGGTTGTAATGGATTCCAGTTTTAGATTGTGTATATATATAAATATACTAATTGATAAGATTATGTAGTATCAGTGAGGATGTATAGTTTGAGACATGCAAGGAAGTAGGAGGGAATATGGTTGATGTACTTCACATTCACAATTACCTACTATGATGTGAAGGAAGTGAATATAGGGATATAGGTTGGGGATGTACATGGAAGGATGAGGGAATGAGTATTATATCCTTCATTTTTACATTAACCAACAAATATATGGTTTTTAAACATTGTTATGTGGTAGTGTAGTGTATTGCGGTGAATATTTAGTTGTGGATAGGAAGTTACGGTATCTGGATATACGATATAGTGGTTATTTTGTGGTGTGAATAGATGCTTGATATTTTGGTGTTTTTTATTACTTTATCATGTTCCTATTCATATATGGGGATTTCCTCCAACTGTATCTCTACTGGTTTGAGGTGGAATGACTCTAAACTAACATGTAAGAGTGGTGGTAAAATTTTCAAGCCATTATCTTTATTATGTTATTGTTATGTATATGTAATTGATGGTAGTTCTCATTTATTGATTATTTTATGTGATATTTATAATCATTGGTTGGACTAGGAGTTGGATTCAAATATTGATTGGGTATGTGGTTTAGGATGTTGTAGGTAATGCATGATGTTTTACTATTCAAGGGGGGAACAAACTTTAGTGATTTATATTTATTATTGTTATTATATCTCTATTTATAATTTATATTTTCATTGATGATATCACACATGTATAATCTTTTATGTTTATTCAACATGGGTGTTGTTTTTTTTTTTGAAGGATAATCCTACTAGGTAGTTCTAGTTTTCTTCATATTCATATTTTTCTATGCGTTTTGTAGGATAGTTTGAGAGTGATTGTGGTTTCTATTTGGGTAGCTCAAATGGAGTAAAATATGTGAATTTGGTTCTTCATATATCATTATTTCATGTTCGTTAATTATGATTGTATTCATTTATGGTACATAACATTTATATTGTGGGAATTATTTATTGAACATAATTTTAACAGAGTTAATTGGTGGTTTCATATTATTATTTTCTGGTCTTATGAGGGTAATTCCTCCCATTTTTTAAAATTAAACACTCAATTCTAGTTTTTAACTAATATCCTATTGGAATAAAGCTTTAAGTCACACTATCACCATCACTAGTGTCCCAAGAAGGATTTTGATTGGGGTTAGTTCATGAAACTTTTTCATACAATCAATGCCTTTTTAGGAATAAACATGCCTTATCAATTTATTGTTTTCCAATATACTGACCATGTTTTGATAAAATTTTTACCTTCCATCCTCCAAACAATTTTCAATGATTGATTCTTATCAATTTTATAAATCATCCCATTCATAAATTTCATCAAAATATTATTCTTATTAGCCTCAAAAAAATTACACTTAATATTATATTTGAAAATTTTCTTTTGTATACATTCCATTTTCCTCATTTTCACTATAGTTTTCTTATAAATTGTTTTTTTGTTCAATTATTTCAGCCATACCCTAAAAGATATTTATATTTGAAAAACATTTTCCAATATACTCATTTTATTAGAACTCAACAAAATCAACAGTATCCCCTTTTTATCCCCTTAATCTTCCTAACTGAACATATAATTCTTATGTATGTTCTCTATTAAATTTTTAAAAAATATTTTTATTCTCTAAAATAATGAAAATCTATCTTTGAAAAAAAAATCTGATACTTTTTTACGAATTTTATCCAAGATATATCATCACTAGTGAAGAAAAATCCTATAGTACTCTAAGAATAAAACATAGAGTGTCCCTTTTCTTTCTTAATAATAAATAATATAAATTGGATTATATAAAATTATTTCAATATTGGATTCTTCTTTCAAAAAATCTCATTTGGGTTTTTATCCTCACCTATAAATAATAAGTCCCTCTTAGTAATCTATACAAGTGTTAAGTCTTATACTTCCAAAAAATTTCTGATCATTCATTTAAAATTACAATATACTTGGTTATGTTATTGATTAAAACAATTTATCCTATAAATTAATCCATTTTGTTGAGAAGTTATTATCTATAAAACATGAATCCTAATCAGGTGTTTTTGGATATAATACTTTACTTGGTTTTTTGTAAAATCTAAACCATTTTCCATTAATAATTTCATGATCATATTTGCAAGAATCCTCTTCACTAATCATTAACATTATAAAAATTAATTATGATCGTCATATTTATAATTATCACCATCAACTAAACCATCCTAAAATAGTCTTATATGAAGAGTACATATCACAAATTTTAATCTATATTTCTTTATAATATTTTTCTATAAACAAAAATAAAATCCAATCATTGTATCATTATTACCATCTTATCTTTCGTCTTTTATATATTTTAAATGATTTTTGCCTTTTAGAAAAAAAGTGTAGATATTATTTTGATACTATATATTCTTAAATATATCATATTAGAATTTATATTTCAAAAAATCATTCTTGGTTTTTTTACTAAGTCAAGATCATTATAAATTTTTTTTCCTCCACCTTAGAAAAAGGGAACATATCTTCTTCCCTAAATATAATGTACAGATTATAATTTTTACATTTCTATTACATTATAATTTCATTGACATTTCCATTGATAATACTATTATTCTTTATAACACCTCATAGGGTCCCATAAATTCAGCAAAGGGAAAGTAAATAACCCCACAATTCTAAAAAGAAGAATGGATGCAATTTCTATTAAAAATTTGAGAGGAAATTTGATGAAATCAAAATTTAAAAAGGAATCGGGCCTGTCCACATACCGATTACCAGGAAAGGTTTGCGAAAGTCATAAACTATGAACCATCAGTACATGGATGGCCTACGACGCACTAGCCCACAAGGCATTGGCCGGTGAACGAAGCTGTTTGTAGTGAATTTCTACCCGTGAAATGAATCCACCGTGAACCATTATCACTGGCAAGAATATGAAAAAGGTATGCCTCAGACACCATCCCAATTAATGATGTGGTTCACAGATGAGGAGAATTTGACAACATCATGCACCTCCATAAATTGTGGTCGACCAAGTCATCTGAGGTCCAGATTTCCTCCATGGAATTCCACAAAAGGTTCTACATGAATTGTAGATATTTCTTCCTCAGCACTCTGTAATAGGGCCACTAGGGGAATAGTAAATGGGTTGGAAGAAGATAGAGAGAGAGATATGGGACAGGTGAAAAGTGGATAGCGAACATAGATGGTGCAGGTGGAATTTTTCTTTCATCCAAATATGTTTGTGGGACTCCATCTCGCATCTGAAGCAATTCATGGATTCCATCCTATGATCCATATTCGGTTTTCATACTCCATACTGCGAACCATATGTCGGTGTCACTTCATGGAACTCTTTCCCACGAACCGTATTCAAAAGACCCTCTGCATCCATCTTGTAAACCAATAAAAAAATATAATAAAAAAGGTTCACAGAATCCCTCTATGGAATGCAGTTCATGCCTATATCTTATCTAGCCAAAAGATCAGGAAAGCCCCTATGCTGAAAATAGTCTACGTAACACCCTACGGAGTTAAATTTTTTCTAAAAAACATCCTTTGTAGATAGATAGTTCAGGGCCAGCTCCCATGAGGATGCTTATATGCGGTCATCTCATATGCGGACAACCCTATGTGGAAAACTATTCAAGCCCACCAGGGCTGCGCCTTGGTACCCCCACTCTGGATCAATGCCAGACTAGGGTCCCAACCCTCCGGGATGGTCCCTTCACTACCATCACTGACCCCCAATAAAATTCACTACTACAAATATGGCATTTATCAGTGCTAGAAAAGTCAATTAACAGCGCAAAAAAAGGCGTTGTTAATTGAGGTGAGGATTAAGGGGGTCCCTTTTATCACTGCTCCCAAAAGCACTAATAAAATCCCCTTTTATCAGTTCTTTTTTTAGCGCTCATAAAGGCCCCTTTTATTAGTTTTTTTAGAGCACTGATAAAATGATCCTTTTATTAGCGGTTTTAAAAAGTGTTGATAAAAGTTGAAAAAATATTAAAATTTTTTTTGCAATTTTAAGGGCATGAACAGTGCTTTAAGCCCCCCCTTTAACAGCGTCTATGGCCTTGGTAGCCCCCGCATGCCTCAGGCAAGCTCCACCATGCCCCACCCCCCTTTAATTGTGTAAGGTAATTCCCCACACATGTGTGTGCAACCTGCCTCCCCTAGGATTCGAACTCGAGACCTCTTTCCTGCGTGCCTAAGCCTTTACCACTCCACCATATTGCTTTTTTTCATTTATTAATATATCTCTTTATTTATATATATATTTAGTCATATTAATATATATATATATATATATATTTAATTATATTAGTATATATATATCCGTAAATTAATATATATATAAACATATATATATAGTCATATTAATATATACATATATATTTAGTCATATTATTATATACATTTAGTTAATTATATTAATATATATGCATTTTTAGATATAATTTTTTATCCATCTATTTATTTGTATATTAATATATATTTATAAGATTAGTCTTCAATACATTTATAAAATATGTTTTCTTATGTGTGTTTTAATAAATAAATTAATACATATATACATACACATATAAAACACACACACACACGGATATATATTATATGTTTATCTTTAGGTATAATTATACATATTTATATATATTTACATATATTATATATTAATATGTATATACAAAAGTGCTCGAAGTGGTGTCTTGAAAAACCTAACATATCATAGAGTCACACAAAAAGATATAACTTCTTCTCTGGGTGTCTATTTCAGCTCCGTAAATAGTCAAACTAAATATCATGGAACGAAATATGATAACACAGGTGTCAGAGGCCGAACAGACACATAGATCAGAAGTTATAACCATTTTAATAAAAATATGATAGGGGTCCGGACACGGAAACTGCGTTTTGGAGGCCTTCTAGTGGTATTTTGGGATATTCATGTTCGAGAAATGATCAAGATGGTGTATGATTCAACCGTCTACATAGATCTCTTTCCTTAATTCAATTTTATATGTTGTAGAGCCCAAACGGACACCCGGAGTGAAAGGTATGGCCGTTTGAAGTTGGATTTTTTTTGGAGTGCTATAACTGATATATCGTTTGTTACTCTGGTCTTATAATGGTTTCAACTGGTTTTGGCCATTAATTGTATTGAGAGATTAGATTTGACTGGTCGTGGTGATCAAACGGACTACCGGAGCAGAAGTTATGCCTGTTTTAGTGAGTAGTTCATTTCATAGGTTTTTAGAAGATACGAGAGTTGCAAAATTTCAAACAACAATAACTTCTACTCCAACTGTCCGTTTTGGATCTACCACTTGTCAAATAGAATCTTGAAAAAAGTTCACACTCCATTTTTCACTAAAACCCCATCTCAGGTTCTTTGAGGTTCAAAAAGGACCAAAAACCCTCCTAATGGTCATAGGTTTGGCTCTGGGGGTCCGTTTTGCCACAACTTCTGCTCCGGGTGTCCGTTTTGCCACAACCACATATCAAATCGAATCTTATGACCAGACCTACAATACTTTGACTAGTATAACACCTTATCATAATCTTCATGGTGCTAAAAGGTCCTTAACCCCTACAAATAGCCATAATTTCTGCTATGGGGTGTCCATTTTGTGTCTACGATATATCAAATCGATATAAAACATATTCTATAAAATATTTATTATATTTATATCAATATAAATAACCTTATATATCAATATATATCTTTCTATGATTTTTTTTGCAATATACACATTTATCAGCGCTAGGAAAATGCTCACTAATAAGACCCCCCTTTATCAATGCTACTAAAAAAAGCGCTGATAAAGGGGGCCCCTTTAACAGCTCTAAAAAAGTGCTGATATAGGGTCACTTTTAATGGTTCTTTTTTAGCACTTTTAAAAGTTTGCTTAATCAGTGCTTTTTATAGCACTAATAAATCCCCCCCTATCAGTATTTTTTTAGCACTGATAAAGGGGTATCACATCCCTTTCCTCGTTTTGTGGTAGTGATTGGAGGGTTGCACCATGAACTTTCTAGGACGGGTCGATGACATTTTCTATTGCTCCCTTATGCCTCCCAAACATATGTCCCTTAAATACCATGAGAAGAGACATTCCTCGTGAAAATCCCAAAACCCCTATCACCAGCCACCTATACCAGGTTGACCCAAAACTCCATAGACAGTCACATCCTGAATGTTTATTAGATACCTATATACATCCTTTCAATCCATCAGGCTATGTGTCTCTAGTGATTCCAGATCATCATAAACCTCCATAAAAATTAGAATTGGAAGGCATGTGTCCCGCGGAAACCTTTTTTTGGCTATACACATCATTCCCTGGTGGATCTTCTTATATTTCCTACAAAATGGCCATCAACCAAACGAAAATTCATCCTCAAGAGAGTCCTTTCCTACCTCTTTATGCCTCAATGGATTCAATTCCCCATATCCTTTCTCCTAATTTGAGAATACCCCAAGTCACGATTTACGCTTTCCGTCCCTTTCATGTTAGAGTCATGTGAGACCATCCCATCCTGATTATCCTACAACTAATCATGGATTTGATAAAAAATGATCCAAACACTATGACCCTATAATATGAGTTATAATCCTTACAACATGACGTTAAACCGGACAGTATTAGTCCATGAAACACAACAATTAATTGTGATCCCATTGTCCAAGCTATATGAATTTAAACTATAGTGTATTCGTTGATTTCATATCTTCATAAACATCCTCGATCATCAGAAATGGACGGTAAATGTCTTGAGGACACCTCATCTTAAATATGAATGCAATGCCCTTGAGACTCTACATATATTGCCTACAAAAAGGGTATGTGAACCAAAGACCAATTCTTCCTCAGGAGAGGCCTCTCCTACCTCTGTATGCCTCAATGGTTTCTATGACTAATTTCATTTCTTTTGATCTGAGATCCTCCATAATCATTTTTTTCACATTCCTTCCCTCACATGTTTTTGGAATTTTATAACATCCCAACATGATTATAATCTAGTTATTTATTGTCCAATATATATGACTTTAAACTATAATATACCCCATATGACATTCAAAAGGGGAACTCCCACTAAGGTAAGTCTCTAACTGTCCAAGATCCAAGTCATATAACCTCCAATATCATCCCACATTGAAGGGTTCATTGCTCCTCAACCAGGGCCATTATCGCCTTGTCTTCTTCCATCATTGTCCTGACTACTCACATTAGTAGGAGAGAAGGTGTGTAGTTGGTTTAATCTCTTAAATTCTCTTGTTTCAAGCACCGATTTTGACTCACAAGTGCTTCAAGATTTTTGATGATAACAAAATCAACAAAATCAACCCATTTGAAATATGAGAACTTGAATTCTTGTTCAAACTAGGATATGTAGGATGCCTACTTGAAGGCCAGAACTCAATGGGGTTCCCATCCAAAACAGTTCACCCAATCATTCACAACAAAAGGGAAGATTCCATACGTAAACCCGAACACTTCTGGACTACGAGAACTCTAATTCCTGTCAACCCAAGATACATTGTACACCTTCTTCAATTCCCAAGCTCCAAAGGGGTGCCCTCTCAAAAGGATCTGCCAAATTATGCCCCCCACCAACTAATGAGCCTCCTCCCAGGACCAAGACCCAAGATTACCGAACTACATGGGCTCAGATTCCTCTCTCTACGATACATATGAATCCCATCTTATGGACCTAATCCCGATATCAAACCACCTTCCTTCCCATCTAGATGACGATAAACTCTGGATTGCCTTATTGCATGGATTATGTTAGTATTTCCGCCGTAGAATCAAATCCATGTATATCCATGATGATCCTGTAAACCAGGGATACCCCATGGATACACTATTCGGTAATGAACCAAGGATTGGTGAACATATATTCATGACTTAAATCCATATGAGAGTCCCAAAAAAGGATATAATTCCCCCCAAAAGGTTGTGATGAGTTGAACTCTCATCCTTTTGACCAATAGAGTCCTTAAGTGTTGTTGGACAAATCGTCATCCAATGAGCACCTGCCTTTGGAAAGAAGGTCCATTAATCATGGATACCAAAGTCCTTGGGTGTTTCTAGCATCACAAATAAAGTTGTTGAAGACCATCTGAGGAATTATTATCCTAAGAGGACTGATTTCCCAAATAATTAACCCCATGTGATCACCTACTAGGACAATTTAACTTTGATACCTCCTTCATATGTGGAAGGGGTAAACTACCCAGTCCCTACGGTGTTAATTCAATCCCCCTAGAGGATAATGACATAAATCAGGCAGTCACAAAGATGGCGATGTGAAATTATCTATAACAATGGACGAATGTTTATCACCCATCAGACCATTTTTTGTGCATTTCCCCAAACATGTTCACATTCCACCTCAGAGTGAAACACACCTATAACATGTCCAGACTCACAAAATTGGATTACACATAATATATTATGACCATGATCTTTAAAATCCAATATATCCTTCATTGTCCTATATTTTATTACAATTTTGGACTTTCCAAAGCCAATAATGATTGGGATTTCATCATTACCAAACCATATGACACCTTCCTTATCATATTTGATCTCTATAACTATATTCCTATTTCCTTTAATATAGGAAATATATATACTATCAAGAATATATTCTCTAAGATTATTTGTTTCATTTAAGTAAATATCTTCCACTATGTACTTATTATCTCTTTTCTTCTTTAACCAATATTATTTCTACATTTCAATTATGTTTTGATATGAACATTCCACCATTGTATATGATGGATAAAACTCATCTTGTAAATTTACATAAGTTTTTTGAGTTTATTCATTATATATGGTCCCAAAAATTTTCATATACTAGCACTTTTACTCTCTTGGTATACAAATTCACAAACATGATGATCAATATATGTTTTTGTGTCAATAACTTTCACACCAAAAACAGCATCCATTGAAAATATACTGAGTGTGTAGATTTCTTATTTCCTACATATTTTTCTCATGTTCATTGAAGTACCTTTTAATTATAGAACATATATATGTGTATTCGCCAAATATCTAAAATAATAACACCTAATTTTGTGTATTTTCATTTGTGTAATAATTTGTATTTTAAATGGAGCACCTATGGAATTTTGGGATTCTCTTAAAACATTCATATTCTTAGGAGTAAAATAATGTGTCTTTATATCATCCATGATAAATATATTATGTTCGGAATCTAAACATAATTTATTTATTATGAAAACATTTTTTAGGTAAACCTCTAGATTTCTTATGTGATCTCAATTTTTTACATTACCCTCTACACATAAAAAATTAATCCAAAATCTCTATTTCATTATAATATCCATATATACTTATTGTTCTTCCATATTTCATGTATTTTTATTGATAAATCATTCCATATCCTTGATTGGTTTGACCCTTTCTGTCATAGTGTCCACCAATTTATTGATAATTTTAGCCTACTCTTTGACTTTGATCTTAAAATAAACCTCCTTATATTTTTATTTCTTATAGGAGTTAATATTTTTTCATTTCATATTTCAACACATATTTATATTATTGTTTCATTATCATATAAACTTACATTCAAATACCATAGTTTTTTATTAATTTCACTTTTCATTCTAAACATTTATTTCTTTTGGAGAAGAATCTAATTCCGTAGTGATGTCTGCAATACCATTAGAACTATCTTTTAATCCTTTATGTTGTTCATAATTTTGAGGTTTTTTAATGATATCCATATGAAATTCTTCACTAATTTCATTAAAATACTCAATTTCCACCACATCTAATTCTTCTGAGCTATTCCAATCATCTTAAAAATGTTCTTTTTAAAAAACAACTCTTAATTTTTCTATTCATTTCACATATATATAATATTTATTCATAAATTTCTCATATTCATATTCATATTGGAGCTTCCATAGACACATAATTGAATGGAATCCATCATTTCCACATCATAAGAATGTATGTGGTAGGTTCCCTTTAAAAATTAATTTTCTTCATATTAATTTTTTAGAAATTAATGACATAACCTCGTCAACTTATTATTCCTTGAGATCATCTTCAATGGTGAGATTATTAAATTTCATGAATTTAACTTCTAAATATATTTTTTTCATCAAATAATTCTTCTTGGTTCTAAACATGTAGGAAACTTGTATATCTATGAAATTAATCTAATTATATAGTCTTAAAAAACTTTTATTTAGTCAATGATACCTTCAAATTATAGTGTGGTGGTAAACTTATTGGGATCCACATCACAATTTTATAATCCTATATAGTTTTACCATGTCTATTCATATATTCAAAAATCATGTGAACCTATTCAAAGAATTCATAAATGAATTCATTCAGGTGAATCTTCATTTCCTTTTACATATTCCATAGCACCTCCATGTTTTTTAACCCATACTTTTGATTAATCTTGAAATATATTCAAAAAAAATTCTATATAGAATTTTAGTATTTATAAAAAATTTAATTTCCAAAAAATTTAATTATACATTGATCCACATGGATAATGGATTCCTTTAGTTTTGATAACCAGGTATTTGTAATAACTTTCTATAAGATCTCCACTTTCCATGTGCATATAATGTCAATTAATGATAAATATTTACAAACCCATTCATAATGATAAGTGTTTTTTAGTGATATTATTATTCTATAATTTTATGTTAAGTCCATCAAAATTCTTTTTTGATTCATAAGCATTTCCATTACTTTGGAAGGGGGGAAATACCTTGTAAAATACTATAATATGTTATCTTATTCCAAAATTCAAACCTTCTAATTACTACAATTAATTGGTATCATAATAGTATGATACTTAGAGGGGTGAATCATGGTATTTAAATTCAAATAAAATCCTTTAAATGATCTTGATTCATGACTAGTTAAAAAACACTATTTCTCACTAAATGTAAAAGCAATGAATCAAAAATACATTACAAATTTTACATAGTTCACTCGAAATAGACAGAATAAAAGGATTATAAACACAATGACATATTATTATAACATAAAAAAATTAGTATACAACATCTAGAATTATCATAGTGGACTCATTATCCCTATTTTTTACATCCACTCACAAGATGAGAACTCACTACGTCGTCTCTCAAGAATATTTTACTTCCCATTAAGAGTATGATTATGATCTCACAAATCAAAAATAAAATAAGTACACATTTTTAATTGTAGAAATATGTTCTAGGTTTATTAATATTAATTATATTATCATCCTCCTTTAGATACATTTGTAAATGAGTTCAAAATATCTTCCTCCTTTCAGAATCGCACTATGAAAATATATCACACTATTATTTCTTTATCTGTATCATGTTAATATATATATATTAATAATCATAGGTAAATTTTAAATCAAAATATTGATTCATTACATAACATTCATTATTAATCATGGAAAAACCTTTTATTTAGGTCTTCAAAAATATAGTAAATATATATATATTGATTAAGTCCTAAAATTGTTTGGTTTCCAAAATATATTAGAATTTAAAAAATAGTATTTTACATAAAAACCCCATGATGTGGTGTATAGAAACCCTAAAATGTTTTTGTATTTAACTTGTTAACTCAACTAACCAAACATAAAAAAACATAGGTTACCTCAAAATCTGAAAATTTATTTGATTTGAAAAAAACTATAACAGACCATGACAAGATTATTATTAAAAAATAACATGTTTAACTCATAATTTCTTCACTAGATAAAACTCAAAAAAAAATATCCTCAACTATAGGCTCTTCATAATTTTTTTTCGATCCAAGCTAAAAACCTTGACCACTTTTGGATTCCTCATAGTGCATAGAGATTATTCAAGATTTCATTAAAACCCATAATCACCAAAACATCCTCACTCTTGATTGTCCTTACTACTTTCTCAAAAATGTATTTAACCACCCTATTTTTCATATACATCCCATTTTATCCTTTAATTTTAGAATGACTACTATTTAACCGTGATCATCATTATATTATGTTTCTCCACCACTCCTTTCTTTTTAATCATACATTAATATGATAAGGTCAGATGCCATGTAATAAAAATTCATGGTATTAAAATTCTTGGGTAAAACTTCTCCCAAACCCACATACAATAATCCAATCATTTTTTAAAAACATGGTAAAAATGATGTAATTAACATAACCATGTCATGGTTTTTACATCTCAACCAAACACTCACAAAAAGTTCCCTAATAATCCTCCAAACATCAAAATATTCTACATAAATAAATATCAAAGGGTGACTGAGTATTATAGTGGATTTCCCAATATAATTGTGAATAAAAAATTTAATCCACGCATAATTATTTCTCCTAGCATAATAATTATATCATTCTAGTGATTCCCATGTTAATATGATATAATTACTCCAATTCCATTTTTTTTATTATTGATGGTCCCATACTTTTATAATCCCTTATTATGCCTGTTGACTCATATGAATTCTCATCCACATAAGTATTCAGATTATATACTTCTAATGATTTTATCTCACCCCCTTTATTACCAACAGATAAAAATAGTTTTAAGACGAATATAGAAAACTGTTATAAATGAATAAGGAAATGATTCATGTACATAAACAGAAGAGATAAAGCTCAATATTTTTGACCATACATCATGAATCCAAAAAATATGATGGTAGAAAGGAAGGTCCCACACAATTAATTACCCCTGCTCTAATGATTTAACTATAAATAACTTAGAAAATATATATTTCATTACATTATTTATAGGGGTCAATGAGGATAATTTATGATAATAATTTCCACTGCTATGGGGACAAGATATTATGTTACCAATATTTTCTATTTGGATCATGAAATTTATGTGGTGAAATTTTCATTAAGTATACATTCAATAAAAATAGTTGTATTGTTTGTTTTTTTATCAAATCATTCCATTGTATATCAAATATTTTAATGAAATATTTATTCTCCTCAAAGAAATCCTGAAATTTTGATTTTAGTGAAAATAAAAAAAATTTAAATTGTTCAATCCTAATTATATTATTCTTCCCATATTAAAATTTATAATTGAATTATTCTATCATGTCTATTAATTACTCCATTGTTATAATTTAACACCATCTTGATCATCGATTATCATTCTATATATGGTGTAAACATAACCTATAGATAGATGGAAAACTCACTCCATATCAAGAAACATTCTCAAATTCAAAAATTTAATTAAGAATTATTAATTTCTTTATAAAATTTCTTGAATTTATAAGTATTATTACATTATGATCATTCATTTCACTGTCAAATAGTAGACACAAAGGAAAATAGCATACATTAATATATATCGATTATGAGACAATATACTGATGCATACATATAATTATTTTATTTTTCTATCCTAGGTCAATTTTTATGTTCTCAATAGAAATTAAACTAATAAATCTTCCCATATCAAGAACTATAGATCGTACCTAATTAAAAAAATTAAATAAATATCTATAATAGAATTTAGAAAATAGTTTTATGTACCCTGGTTCATCGCTGTGGTTTGGAATAGTTCTCTTTTTTATAATGATGGATGGTGCAATGCATCTCTGCATTAATTATCTTGAGCATGATAGGATCATGATTAAGAATGAGTTTTCTCTTCCATGAATTCAAGACTATTTTATCAACTATGTGGGTATCAATACATATAAATGGTTGTTATTTGAATGGGATAAAATAAATTACACATAAAGAAGAATTATAATTTAAAGAATCTCATTTGTACCTTATATGGTTAATATGAGTTCATAGTGATATCAATCAAGCCTAAAAATACTCTAATATGAATTAATAGACTTTATGAATAGATATTTTAGAGGTTACCTTAAAAATTTATGATGGTATTTATTTATGATATTGTCATATATTCTAAATGGGATTTAAAACATTGCAATAATTTGAATATTATGTCAATGAATTTATGAAAAGATAATTTATAGGCAAGGAACACCAAACATGACTTCTAAATAGATAACATAGAATTCATCGGCATGTAATCATAAACAAGGGGATGTTAATTAATCCATTGATGAAAAAATCAATTGAATATTGTCCCATATCATAAAATATTATGAAGATCCATATTTTCATAGATTAATTGGGTATTATTTAGGGTTTTTTATGAACATATAATTATTTCTAACCCAATAATTAATATGACATGGAAAGGGTAAAATATTTTCATGATTGAATAATGGGATAGGATATTCATGGATTTAATGAAATAACCAGTCACAACACCTATAATCTAATTACCCTCAAGTGGGAAAGGGTTTGTACTATAAATATATATCATATTTCTATTGAGAAGTGAATATTCCTGAGAGAAATTACACGATGCATTATATAATATTATATTAGTAATATTTTCAATGAATATTTTGAGGAATTATTTATTTGTTATAAATTATAAAATTTACATTGATCATAAAATAAAAATATATATATTCAAACACAAATATCTAAGAATATTCCAATAAATATGGTTAGCAATGGTCAAACACTATGACTGATTTATTTACTATCATGATGAAAATGAAGAAAAAGTGGGAGATTCATTGAGTATAAAAGATCGTGAAAATTTATCCATAAAGATGAATGAATGTGATAAAATATTTCTATATATTAAATGGATTGGCATGATAATCATAAAGGATGGTATGATGTACTACCTTCCTCTAATTGTATTTTAACCACCTACAATGGAAAATATTAATGTTCTATAAATGATGATATAGATATATGATATATTGTCGAATGAATATGGAAGGTAAAACATCATAATTCAACATTGATAAATATGGAATTTAATGACTTTGAAAATTATGATGTGTTCTATTAGTGAAAAAATTAACTATTAGATGATTCTCATGGCCTCTGTTTCTATATAAACCCAATATGAATAATTATTTACAAAAATATTTGAGGTAAAATGTGTTAAAATAATATAAAAAATTATATTACTAAATATGCCATGAACCATCCCCCGGGGCTTGTGATGTGACTACCCCGAGCCCATCTTCCATACGCTAGGGGATGGTGACTATCACAAAAGGTGTAACTCCATAAAACTGGGAAGGCGTTGCCTTTTTAATCTGTAAACACAAACAACAGAGCACACTGCTAGATATGAAACACTAAGTAAAACTGTATAACCAGAGATAACCAAAAAGTACTAATATAGTAAAAGTGTGTTGAAAGTAAATTGGCCAGTATACAAAGTCAACTGAAGTACAAGTACTGGGAAAAAGGTAAATAACTCCTTGATCATCCACTGAAAGATCCTACCTGAAGGTTAGGTATAGATCTCGATCAAGTCGTCCATGAGGTATGACCCATCTAAGTCCATCTCCGAGCACCCTCATGTCCGTCTCTCTCAGCCTCGATCCCTAGTGTCTATCATCGGCACAGGACAGAACAAGGTTCGGGCGATCCCCTTGTAGGGCTGAGTATAACGATACATTGTAGGGACCCCGAGACCCCCTAAGGTCTCCCAGAATCCACTAAGGATAAACCACAGTGGCAAGGATACAATCACAAAGTATCATCCAACCCTACTTAGGTATATTCCCATACATATACCTATGTAATTCAATTACATACCGGCTCCAACTCTTGATCCCAAGCACAATCCGTTCCACGAAGGAAGAAATATAAACTCATTGATAACAATGCAGTGTCAAGGCACATCTCACAAAGGTTTACAACTTATGTAAAGAGATGGAGATGATTAGATGTATCCACTGAATCATATACTCTATCAAACCGACGTAGGATCCTGGTACAGTAATTAGAGATGTCGAATCCACGTAGGATCCTAGAACAGTTGTCAAAGATGTCGAACCCACATAGGATCCTGTAAAAGTAGGTGGAGCTGTCAAACCCATGTAGGATCCTAGAACAGAAGTTAGTCCTATCAAACCCATGTAGGATCCCTTTATCACAAAGCAGCCAGCCACAAGGTCCGCGCACAAAGAACGCTTGATTACAGGAGGGTCCTCTCCTCAAGCCATGCTTCGTCACATCAAATAACACTAAGTCCCAAATTTATGTATCCAAAAGATCTTTCTTGTCATAAGGAAGACAATGTGACGGACGACACATCAATCGGATGCTCGGTCTGAGAGTTATTGGCATTTCTGCACTAAGGGCCCAGTTGGATTTAAGTTCAATACAACCCGGCTATACACCAACTGCCTACAACCATCATGTGTGGTATACCAAAAAATCATCTTTCTCCATGGTTTCTCTCACCATATACGGTTCATCAGTTGGATGCCCATAGCTCATGTTTAGGGAAAATGAGTGGAAATAGGTCAAGCGGGTCTAGGTCTGGTCCGGCCCAGTCAGACCGACCCAGCCTGACCCGGGTCTGGACCGGGGTCCGACCCCATCTGCGGGACCTACCCAGCCTGCATGGGTGGCCCAGCACACTGGTACACTTGACCTGCGCTGGGTCCGGACCGCGCAGGGCCCGCAGCTGGTGGTCCCCGTGGGGTCTTCCCTAGCCGCATCCAGGGGGAGGTCGTGCCCCGTGGAGTTCGGAATGGATTAGTCATTCAGATGGTTTAGATCCAGTGCCATGTGACGCTGTTCTATGTCACACGGGACCCACACGGCAGGTCCCGCTCCTCTCGGCTGGCTGAACGGCCAGCCGCCTCCCACACGTTGCGGTTGGGGCCCACCTCCTCTGGCGACCGGTAGAGTCGGCTGCTCGTCTTCTGTCACCGCGGCCAAGGCCATGGCCCCCCTTTGCTACACCATGCAGCGCGCGCTGCGTCGCGCCTTCCCTGGAAACCCGTTGGCCCAAGCCACCGGTTTTCTTCGTGGTCATCCTTGCGCCATTTTCCATGGCACCATCGCGGCCCGTCGGTCATGGCCTACTCCTCCGGCGGTGCGTTTGAATCGTCGCCGTCCACAAGGCCAGCCAGAGTTCCAGCCACCCTTCCCTTCCTCGCAGGTGATGTTCGCCAGTCCTGACTTCCTACGATCCTTCCGTGGGTCACCGGACAAGTTCTGGTGGCCCGATTCTCAATTTGTAAGTTTCCACGCACTTCTCGGGAAATCGCCTTCGATCCACAACCATTGTTTATGAAAATCTCCCAACCCGGACACGTGCCACGATTAGCTTCAAAATCCACAAAGTAAGGTAGAGTGGTCGGGCCACATTTATTTGGCCCGCACCCTCAGCGTTAAAGTGATAGCATGTGGCTTCATATCGTAATCCATTAATGAAAATGAAGAATGATAACCAATTTAACAAATCTCAAACCCCTACCTCGGATTCGTTGACATCAGAAAAGAAGATGAATAAATCGAGGATGATGTCATCGGCATTCTTCAAGGACGGGGCTTCCTCCCTTGTTCCGGTAGGAGATAAAAGTAGAAGAAGATGATGATCATAATTGGCTAAAGAAGAGTTCTACCTCCAAGGTTTCCTCCAACATCCCAAATCACCATTTCCCACAACTCCCCAAAAGAGGGAAACAACACATCAATTTGGGGAGTCTTCGCCTAATCACTTCATTTAATGAAGGAGAGGGGTTGGAAAGAATTAAAGTGGGGGTTTAGTTCGGGTGGACCCCACTTTGATTCAAAAAGATTTTAATAAAATAAAATGTATTTCTTAACTATATTATTTTGTTCCATGTTTTTTTATCCTCCACGAAAGGTTGGAAAACCAACTTCCGTTCATGACCAAACGCAGCTGAGGTGAAGGTCCCCTTATGTAATCACCAACTCTGTGAGTTTAACGGTGCCCTCATATTTCAATTCTGAGCACCGGTTCTAATGTTACCAAAACCCACACTTATGTTCACTAAACGTACTCAGAAACTTTAGAAAAATATTCTGGGAAATCCTGGCCTCGGAATTACGTTCCGTCAAAAATCGTAGAGTTGTAAATATTTCATATAATTTTAAAAAGAAAAATTTACCTGGAATTTTTGGGTATTTACATTCTCCCCACCTCAGTGCTTTGTATCCCTGAAAGCTAAAACATATAATCTTGGTAAACAAGTGGGGGTGCTGAGCAAGAATCTAAGAATCCCGATCCCATGTGCTCTCCGGGAGGTTCCCATACTACCATCGCACACGCACTAGAGGTATCGATCATTGAGGGAGGTCTCTCTCATGTCAATACTTGATCTCCAATGGAACCTCTGAAAACTTTACCCCATCATCAATGTCATGTTCGCCCCAGTCTATGATGTGAGTAGGATCATGCACGTATCTCCTCAACTGGGATACGTGGAAAACATCGTGCACCCAGTGCAATTGAGGGGGAAGTGCCAGCTGGTAAGACAGCTCGCCTACCCTGTAGAGGAGCTGGAATGGTCCGATGAACATCAGAGATAACTTGCCACCCCGGCCAAATCTATTAAAACCTCGTCGAGGTTAGACCCGTAAGAAGACGTGGTCACTATCCTCTAACTCCAGAGGTCTCCGTCTCTGATCGGTATAGGACTTCTGCCTACTTTTTGTAGTCTTATCCGCTCCTCGATGATTTTCACCTTCTTTGTGGTAGCCCATACCATCTCTAGTCCCACTAGTACTGACTCCCCTATGTCTTTCCAGCACAGTGGTGATCTGAAAGGTCAACTATACAAGGCCCCAAAAGTTTCCATCCCAAAGGTGGAGTGATAGATCATATTGAATGAAAACTCCACCAAAGGCAATTGGTCATACCAGCTATGTCGGAAGTCAAGGAAGCATGCATGGAGCATTTCCTTGAGAGACTGAATGGTCCTCTCAGTCTGGTTTTCCATCTAAGGATGGAAGACGGTGCTCAAACGAAGCTATGTCCTGAAAGCCTCCTGTAACCCCTTTCATAGTCGAGAAGTGAAACATGCGTCACAATAGGAGAAAATTATAGAAGGTACCCCATGTAGTTTCACAATCTCTTGCACATAGAGGTGTCCCATGATCTCTACTCAACCCTGCTCTCTGATCAGTAGGAAGTTGACCGACTTGGTGAGTCATTCAGCTCTCACCCAAATCAAGTCATGTCCCCTAGATGTACGTGGAATTCATGTCACGAACTCCATGGATATCCCATCCCACTTCCACTCTAGGACCTCTAAAGACTTAACCAAGCCCGCTAGTACCTGGTGATCCACCTTCACATGCTGACAAGTGAGGCATCGAGATAAAAAATCTGCTACTGCCTTCTTCATACCTGGCCACTAGTGTTGTGGTCAATGGTCCTCGTATATATTTTCCACACCTGGATGTACCACTAGAGGTGATGTGTGTAACTCCCTCAACACTACCTCCTTAAGCAACGCTGGTACCATGGTACGTCCTCTGAAGAGTATGACGTGCTCCCCACCTACATAAAATCCATCATGTGCCTGCCCTGTGGATATTAGTGCACGTCGAGCCTCGCAGTTAGTATCCCCATGCTACACATCCCTAACTCTCTGAAGGAGTGGGGGTGTGACTGTAAGAGACTACAAGAAAGATGCTCCATCACGGTCCACATAAGAAATATGCAAATCGGCCACCTTCTCAGTCTCCTATCCTAGAAGTTGAATACCTGATATCCTGCTAAGAGCATATGCTCCAAAATTTCCCTTCCCTGGAATATAGACTATCTCAAAATCATAGTCCTGGAGGAACTCAATACAATGTCATTTTATTAGGTTCAGGTACTTCTTGCGAAAAGATATACTTGAGACTCTGGTGGTCAGAGTATACTGTGAAATGCTCTCCCATCAGATAGTGCCTCCACAACTTCAAGGCGAAGACCACTGCTGCTAACTCCAGGTCATGGGTAGTGTAGTTCTACTCATGTTGTCATAGATGATGAGAACCATAAGCTATCACTACTCACTCCTGCATCAGAATGCATCCGAGCTCAGTCCCTGATGCATCGCAGTAGACCACATACCCAATGCTCTCCTTTGGTAGCCTCAAAATGGGTGCACTATTCAGGCTTTGGCTCAGCTCTTGAAAATGTCGCTGGCACCTCTCTGACCATACGAAGGGCTGCCCCTTCTTCGTCAATGCCGATAAGGGTGTTGCAACCCTGGAGAAGTCTTTCACAAATCTCCTATAATAACCGGCCAGACCTAGGAAACTCATAACCCTTGTTGCACTCATGGGTGGATCCCAAGCTAACATAACATCAATCTTCACTGGATCCACAGAAACTCCAGTCTCTAAGATGAAATGTCCTAGAAAGTGAACCTATTGGATCTTGAACTTGCACTTTGAGAGCATACAATAAAGCTGGTGCTCTCAGAGTATGTCCAGTACTATCCTCAAATGATTGGCATGATCCTCCTCGATATTCTAATAGATATTAATGTCATCGATGAAGACTACCACACAACGATCAAGTTTTGGATTGAAGATCTTGTTCATGTGTCCCATGAACACAACTGGTACATTGGATACCCATAATGGCATAACCAAGAACTCGTATAGTGGCCATACCGACATCTGAAAGTCATATTATGCACATCCTCATCCCATACTCTGAGCTGGTGGTAGCCTGATCGGCGGTCTATCTTCAAGAACCAACGTGTTCCCTTCAGCTGATCGAAGAGGTAATCAATCCTTGGAAGTGGATACTTGTTCTACATGGTCACCTGGTTCAGGCACTAGTAATCCACACAGTGCCTCAAAGTCCAATCCACCTTCATGGCAATCAAAATAGGGGCTGCCCATGGTGAAACATTGGGTCTGAGGAATCCCTTTCCCTGGAAGATCTCCAGTTGTACTCGCAGCTCACGAAGCTCCGCGGGAGCCATCCAATACATTAGCATAGATATTGGTGTCTTCCCGGGATACAAGTTGATGTAAAATTATACCCTTCTATGAGGAGGTAGTCCTGGAACCTCATTAGGAAAAACATCTGTGTACTGGCCCACCACAACAGGATAGCTCAGACTCTACACATCAATCGCTATGAGGATAATGCTAGACAACTGATGAGTAACGGGCTATCCCCTCCTCTAGGTAAGTCCATCCAAGCACTAAAATGGATCCCTTCTTACTGGTTAAGGTAAACATAGTCCTATCCTAAAGGAAACATCCCACTTTCCACCTAATATAGTAAATCTGAGCATGTAATGTAGTAACCAGTCCATACCAAAGATGACATCGTAAGGCCTCCATGCAGCTACTGGGAGATCCTAGCTGAAGTTATCGCCTCCTAGAGTAATCTCACACTGCCATCACTAGTGCGTAATCATTGAATATGATCTCGTAGGAGTCTCTAGACCTAAGGATTGAGCCAATGGCCCCGTCGGAATCTTCGAGCTCCGGATGAGGGTAGTGGAAATGAAAGAATGACTAGAACCTATGTCTATAAGTACTGCAGCTATAGTGGAGTAGACACAGAACATTACTCAAATCATCCTTGGAGCTCTATGATCCTATGCCTCAGCTGCCTAGAGCTGATCTCTCCCATGTCCACATGTTCCCTAAAGTCGAGGTGGACCTCATAGTGGTGGTGGTGGTAAGACATTGAAACGTCGTCCACCACCTGCTACTCAACCAGATCCTTTGACATGTCCACCTACTCCCTACAGACCAAAACAGGCAACCACTGCCTCTGCCTGGGAGGTCCCTCAACTGTCTGTTGATCATCTGCACAACAGGTCTGATAGTCTTGAGCCATGTGACCTATTTCTTCACATGTGTAGCACTGTCTGCTCCTCGTATGACTGGATCTGTCTCATGTACCCACCACAATCGAACCCATATCCTGAGGTCGTCCACGGGATGGCATGCTCCACTTGGAACTCTGCGACATCTGTCTGCTGCCAGCTACATAAAACTCTACTACGTGATGCCCGGTGTTGGGTCCCACTACTAGTGAATTCTCAGCAAGAATACTCTCCACCATGAGGGCTCGATCCAACACCTCTTCCTGCGTCAGGATGCTGAGGGTGATCATTGAAGCCCTGATCTCTCACCTTATCCCATACTCGACGGTATGTGCCCTGACGAATGGGTCTCGCACCATATCTGTGGATTAGCGTGAGAGGTCAGTGAACCTCACTGAGTATTATTCCACCGTCATGATGCCCTACTATAGTTTAAGTAGCTCCTATATCTGCACTACGCGTAGGGTGGTTGGGACAAACTCTGCCCGAAACAGGCTCTCGAAGTCTTCCCAGTGAAGTGTCATCTTATCATGAATTTGGAGCATCATAATCCACCATCTACATGTTTCTTCCTGAAGGAGGCTCATGTCAAGGATCACCGTAAGGTCGGCGGGATTCCCTACCAATCTGAAGACTCTCATCACAGCCTCTAGCCAATCCTCAACTACCTGCGGGTCTGTCTCACCCCTGAACATGGGCATCCTCTGGCACTATAACTCATGCAATGCGCTTAGGCAGTGTGCACTCTCTGCTACTAGGTCTAGTGGCATCAGTGGCCCAACGGGTAGTGCTACCGCTAGTGCCTCTGGTGTGATAGGGCCCTGCACCGAGGCCTCATCGCTCGGTAGGCTTCCATCTTGTACAATTCCCGGAACCGAGGTTGGATCTCTGTGTGGGGCCATCCTGAAAAGAAAAAAGTGTGCCACGGTCAATAAGTTAAACTAGATGAGTTTAATCAATGTGATCACAAAGACAACATTAAAATGAAACACACACGCAATCAGTGTTTTCGTGCACTGAGTCGGAAATCAGAAGTTAGTGTCCTAATGTATGGATAATTCGGTCGTCACACCAACACCAGTTTCCCTAAACTGTTAACCACACCCAAAACACATAACATTATTTCCATTAAAAGATCAGATTATAATGTTATATGGTAGAACCGACTCTTATGATACCAATTTGTCATTACCCATCCCATGGGGCCTCTACCGTGACTACCCCAAGCCTGCCTTCCATAGGCTATGGGCTGGCAACTAGCACCAAAGGCGTAACTCCCTAAAACTAGGAAGTCATTGCCTTTATAATCTTTTAACACACATAGAAGAGCACACAGCGGGGTACGAAACACTGAGTAAAACTGTACAACTAGTTATAACCAAAAAGTACTAATATTGTAAAAGTGTGATGAAAGTAAATGGGCCAGTATACAAACCCAACTGAAGTACAAGTATAGGAAAAAGGGGAAATAGCTCCTGGATCATCCACTAGAATGTCCTGCCTATAGGTTAGGTACTGATCTCAATCAATTCATCCCTGAGGTATTTCCCGTCTATGTCTAGCTCCGAGAAGCCTCTCGTCCGTCTCTCTCAGCCTCGATCACTGATGTCTGTCGTCTGCATAGGATAAAATAAGGTCCGGATGAAGCCTGTGCGGCGGTGAGTATAAGGATACTCAGTAGGGACCCCGAGACCCCCGAAGGTCTCCTAGAATTCACTAAGGATAAACCACAGTATTAAGGATACAATCAAAAAGTATCGTCCAACCCTACTTAGGTTTATGCCCATACACATACGTAAGTAATTCAATTACATAACGACTCTAACTCTTGAGCCCCAACTCAACCTGTTCCACAAAGGAAGAAAGATAAACTTGTTGATAACAATTTAGAGTCAAGTCTTATCTCGGACAGGTATACAAAATATGCAGAGAGATAGAGATGATTAGGTGTAACCACAGAATTGTATACTTTGTCGCACACACATAGGATTCTCGTACACTAATCAGAGTTGTCAAACCCATGTGGGATCTAGGAATAGTATTTAGAGATTTCGATCCCATGTAGGATCCTAGAATAGGAGTCGGAGCTATCTAACCCATGTAGGATCCGGGAACATCAGTCTGTCCTTCCGAACCCACGTGTGATCCGTTTATCACAAAGCAGCCAGCCAAAGGGTTCCTACACAAAGCATTATTGATTACGGGAGGTTCTTCTCCTCATGCCCAGTTTTGTTAAATCACGTACCACAAATACCCAATTTTATGTATCTAGAAGATCTGTCTTATCACAAGGAACACAATGCGAAATACGGTGCTTCAATCGGACGCCTGGTCTGGGAGTTATTGGCATTTCTGTTCTAACTGCCCGTTTGGATTTAGGTTCAATCGTACCCAGCCATACCCCAACTACATTTAAACCTCAAGTAGAATATACAAAAACAATCGTCTCTCTCCTAGGTTTCCATCATCGTAGACGGTTCGTCAATCGAACGCCCGTAGAACATGTTACGAGCAAATGAGTGGAAATAGGTCAAGCGGGTCTGGGTCCGGCCCTACCCAATCGGACCAACCCGGTGAAATCCCAGCCCGCGGGGACGGCCCGGCCCGCGGGGGTGGCCCGGACCGCACTGGGTCCAGCCCTCCCTTTGTCTGGCCCATGTTGGGTCTAGCCCGTGCGTGACCCACAGATGGCGGTCCCCATGGGGTCCGCCCTATACGCGTCCAGGGGTGGTTGCGCCCCCTAGAGTCCAGAAAGGCTTAGTCGTTTGGGTGGTTCAGATCCGGCACCATGTGGCATTGGTCTATGTCATGCAGGACCCACATGGTAGGTCCCACTCCTCCTGACTGGCCGAGCGGCCAGCCTCCTCCCGTGTTGTGTGGTTGTATTGTGCCTCCTCTAGCACCCGGCAGAGCTGGCCGCCCATCCTCCATCGTTGCGGCCAAGGCCACGACCCCTCTTTGCTCCACTGCGCAGCGCGCGCTGCGTCGTACCTTCCCCATAAACTCGGCGGCCCAAGCCACAGGGTTTCTTTACGTCCAGCCTTGCGTCGGCCGTGACATACTCCTCCGGCAGTGCGGTTGTGCATCTGTTGTCCACGCGGCTAGCTAGAGTGACGACCACCCTTCCCTTCTTCGCCGGTGATGTTTGCCAGTTCGGACCATTGGTGAACCTTCCGTGTGTCATCGGACGAGTTCTGGTTGCCCGATTCTCGATCTGGAAGTTTCCACACACTGCTCAGGATGTCACGTTCAATCTGAAACCATCATTGATGAAAATCGCTCAACCCGGACTCATTTCGTGATTAGCGTCAAAATCCACAATGTAAAGTAGAGGGGTCGGGTCGTGTTCATTCGGCCAGTACTCTCCATGTTAGAGTGAAAGCATGCAGATTTGTATCTTAATCCATGAAGGAAAACAAAGAATGAGAAACAATTTAACAAAGCTTGAACCCCTAACTCAGATTCGTTGACATCAGAAAAGAAGATGAAGAGGTCGAGGATGGAATAATTAGCATTCTTCAAGGATGGCGCCTCCTCCCTTGTTCTGGTAGGAGATCAAAGAAGATGATGATGATGATGATCATTGTTGGTAGAAGAAGATTTATTCCTCCAAGGTTTCCTCCAACATCCCAAAACACCAGTTCATGCAACTCCCCAAAAGAAGGAAACAACACATCAATTTAGGGAGTTTCCCCCTAATCACATCATTTAATGAAGGAGAGGGGTTTGCAAGAATTAAAGTAGGGGTTTAGTTTTGATAGTTTTACTTTATTCCACCTTTTTTAATCCTCCACGAATGGTTGGAAAACAAACTTCCGTTCACGACCAAACTCACCTGAGGTGAAGGTCCCCTTAAGCAATCACTGGAACTGCACGTTCAACAGTGCCCTCAGATTTCAATTATGAGCACTAGTTCTAACGTTACCAAAACCCTCTCTTAAGTTCACTGAACATACTCAGAAACATTGAAAACAAATTCTGGACTCTCCGGGCCATGGAATTGCGTGCCGTCAGAAACCGAAGACTCGGAATAATTCTATATAATTTTTAAAAGAAAAAATTACATGGATTTTTCATGTCATTACAAAATATATATCAAGGATATTAGTATGAAAATATATTTTTTAATATTGTAAAAACTCTACAGGAATGATTAAAACCTTACATATACTAATATGAAACAAGAAAAACATCACAATTGATTTGTTCTTGGTATTTCAAAACCCATATAAAAGAAGTACATTCATATGGGATTTGTGGGGTCAACATACAATGATTAATCACTTATTCAAGACCTAAGAAGAATATGGTGATAGTTTCCTCAACTCAAAATAATGAACATCATGGGTGGCCTTGTTTTCACATTTCTTATGACTGTTGTTGCTATGCTGGCCACCTCCCTTCAAATAATGTCTCCCACTCTACTAGAGATGGGATCACTTATTAAGACTTATATCTTCCTGGTATTTGGTATCATTGCCTATATACTGGATGGGGACCCTTGTTCTCTAGTGCCAATCACAATGTTCACTGCTTCTTTTGAAGAGGCCCTTTCATGTCCTCTTCCTTCCTAGGAGTAGTGGATTCCCCTTTTCCAAAGATCTTTTTGGTTCCACAGGGAAAGGACTTGGAGGGATATTCTCCAATGTTATATGTTCTAACTACCACCTTTGAGGAATTATTATCCCTTATCAAGTGGATTCTAGTTGTAAGGTTTGGTACAAACAAATCCTCACTTCCTCTATTCATGCAATTCATTGGATCATGGGTTTTGGAGATCCCGTCTAGTGTCTCAATACTAAATCACAATGATTTTATCATCATCTTGGCCCCCAGTGTGGATTTTGTTGAGGCTTGGTGCAAGAGTCTTAGATTTTTTGGTCGGTGGAATTTCAGTCTCTACCACTGGTTGGTCAATGTCCATCCAGGTAAGGACTCATCTTATGTGGCAGTGTGGATCAAAATCCCAGGCATCCCACTTACTATTCAAAATATTTCTTTTTTTGAGGACTTTGAGACACTATAAGAGTCATCTTATGTCTGGATGAACAAACTATTGCCCTCAATGAATTTTTTCTTGTTTGAATCTGTGTCATTATGGATCTATCTCAACCACTTCTATCATGAATTCTCCTTCGAGTTGAGTGCTTGGTTGACTTGTGTTAGGATCATTTTAATCCCTTACCTCCATGTTTTTTCACATCCATTCACCTACATTTACACCCTTTGATAGTGTTCTGAAATCATCATTAAGATGGGTCAATTGCTCATCAACCAAATAATACTAAGATTGGTGAGGACTTGAAATCATTAAATGAGACTATCTCTATCATGTCTAATGAAATTCAGGAATATTTGATTCGTTTATTTCGGTGGTTGATAATTTGGTTCTTCCTTTCCAGGATAGTTCAGAATTTTAGGTTCCAGTGCATCAAGTCAACTTCACCCTAGTTGATGTGGAGCCTTCTTGTTTAGATTAGGTGCCCAATAGCTCATTGGATACCATAGTATATTAGGATGGTTATTCTTTTTTTTAGTTTGGAAGTCTAGGAAAACCACATGTTTGAGGTAAGGGAATTGTCATCATCCCTTCCCCCTCCCATGTCTCACATCCTCATGAACCTGTCCCTTTCATATGATCCCTAGTTTCCTCTACGATTCCTTAAAATTAATTCATTCCTTCTCAAGAGGTCTAGGAACTCTTGAACATATGTAGTATTTTTTTAATGGCGCAATAGGACCCTACACAGTTGAATACCTCTTATAATTTCCCTACCTTCTAGTATATGCACTAGATTTCTTTATTTATGTGATCTGGAGTACCCTTCTTCTCAGGCTATGTGATTTTCTCTAGTGGGGAAAAATACCATGTTCCAAAATCTCTAAACCCTTCAGTAATTACTTCATTTCAAATTCTAGGAAAATCCTCTCCTAAGGATTTGATTCATCATTTGGAATGCATGTGGCCTGGGTGCGTGGGTTAAAATAGATTTCATCTTGAATGAAAATCATATCATAAATGTTTCCCATTTAAAAGGGTTTAAACCAAATCAATGCTCCTCCAAGATATATGACTATACTTATAAATTAAGGATGGTTGGTTTTATGCATGTTAACCCACAGAACCAACATATATGGCTCTTATAGAAATTCAACATATCAATGGAACTTATATATACCTCTAATCTGGATGTTTCATTAAATATTAGCTTCATAGTACATTATTATTTTAAGTCCTTTGTTTACACTAAATTTGATTCTTAGAAAAGAAAATCCTTGTGGCGTGATCCTGATTCCTTTAGCCTAGGGTAATTGTCATGGGTTATTGATGGAAATTTTAACATTATTGTGGACCCAGAAGAAATTATGGTGGGAGGAATGTTTCCTCAAAAGGCTAGTTTTGAGTAATTATTCCTCATGAAAAGAAATGTCCTCCTAGACATGAAATATTTTTGGGGAGAGTTTTGCCTACTTTTATAACCAAAAAAGAATCTGAAACACCAAGTTTTCTCTCAATCGGTTTATTTATATCAAACACACTATTTTGTACTATCTAGATACTAAAGTAATCCTCCTTGTGATTAGTATTTCTAACCACACCTAAATTATTATTCGTATGTTTCCTGTAAAAGAGATAGTTGATCATTTCCGTTTCTCCCATCTTTGGATAAATGTCTCGCACTTCTATCAGATAGTGGGATACACTTGGATTAATCCATCATAGGGTCATTTTTTGTTCATCCTTTAAAAAAATTAAGGCATACCAAAAGTGATCTCCAATAATGGACCAGAACCCCCCCCCCCCAAGACACAGTTATAGGACATGGATGTAACCCGAAATGATATTTTTTCAGTTGGATTCCATTTTGGAAAATCAATGGAATGAAAATGATATTAGATATATTTACAATACAAAGAACATTCGAGTCAATATGATATTGAATTATGAACAAATGGAACATGAGAAATATAGATTCAAATATCTCAGAGATGGAAATTGGAATATATATTTGTTCATGCATGAATCTAGGAATATAAGTGTATCAATAGGAAAAATATTCTCTTCGATAATTGAACCTACACTAATGATTGTCAGGTGGTTCCAGTTATGGGTGAGATGAACATAAAATATCTTTTTACAAGAATAAATTGTCACATGCATGGAGGATACTAGAGGGTCTATGAAAATCTTTTCAACACCATTATCCATACAATCTCTAATCTCAAAAACATGTTCTTTTAAGATATTCCTGAAGAGATAATGATCTATTTAAATTTGAATTATCCTAACCCTAAATGTTTCTTGGGCCCTTATGGGTTTTTAGGTTCCAATTTTAGGGCCTCATGGGATCTGTTTAAGAGTGACATAGTGTATGATATTGTGCATTTTTTTCATGGTGGTAGACCTTCTCATTTGTCTTGTGCCACTACCATATTCCATATTCCAAATATTGAAGTCCTACATTCTCCCATTCACTATAGAACTATTTGTATATGAAAATTACCATATAGTTTTTTGGATAGAGAAATAAAAAATTACTATCCAAGCACCTCCCATGTTGTATCTTGGAAGAACAACACAGGTTCATGAAAGGGAGGGAACGTCAGGGTGCTATAGGTCTGGATCAATAAGTGATCAGTTAGATCAATCAGAAGTCTATTGGATAAAATATTTTAATCAAGTTAGAAATTAATAAATAATATGATATATTTGAATGCAACATTATTCTCTAGGTTTATGTATTCATAGGTTTATATTCTTAGGCCTCTGAAATGATTTTTTGGTCTTTTAGTTCCTTATGTCTTTCCATATCCTTCATGGGGAAAATAGAGATTTTTTCAAATATGTTTATGGTCTAAAGAATTTTGAACTATTATCACCTAGATTATAAATCCTTATTCAATATAAAATAATTAATTTTATCAATAAAATTATCATGAGGGGTAGTATCCATCCTTATTATTTTGTGTCTCTATCCATAGGATTGTATCATCTTATGTTTACAGATAACATGGTTGTTTTTTATAATTATTATAAGAGATCTATTCATGGTATCAAAAAGTCCTAGAGTAATACTACAAATGGAATTTCTAACCGGTGAACCATGAGAATATTATAATGTACATTTTTAATCATTGCTCAGACAAGCGTCTTATCTCCTTGGAGAACATCCTAGTTATGCACAAAAGAAACTTCCCTATGGACTATCTGGGTGACCCGATCTCCCTAAGTAGACTCCATATTCATCAATTTGATAAGGTTATTGAAAATATCATTATATCCATCCTAAATTGGAAAACATGTTTCTTATCTTGCAGAGGTAGAATTACCCAAGTGAATTGCATCATCTCTTCCAATCGTATTCATGTTCATTAAGAAATAATTTTTCTAGAAGGAATCATATATGGAATTGAAAATATAATTACTTATTTTATTTGGGATTACAATTCCGAGATAAAACATAATTGGGCCTCTTGGTCTAGGATGGGAAGTTCTATAAAGTAGGGTGGCATCAATGTTAATAGTGTCTTAGGTATGATGCATGGTATGCATGCTCGGCAAGTGTGGGAGAGGATTTTAAGGGGTGGATTCTTTGGGTCAGGTTCATGGTGGAAAAATATAAGAGTGATATGGGAACACCGAGAGGGAGTCATTATTCCTTATGGAGCATGATTCAACATCACATTTAAACTCTTTAATTCCTCACTCATTGGATTATTAGTAAGGGAAAAATTAATTTTTGGAACAAAAACTAGTTTCAGCACCAATATCTGTTCTCTTGGATTCCCAACATCGGACATACCATTCAGGTAAAAATGTAAGTATCGTATTTTTATTCAAGATATTCTGGATAAGAACTAATATGTTTTTTTAGATCACCTATTGATTAACTCTGATTTAGATAAATATTTGTTCAAAAGATCTTCATTAGAGGTCTTCTATATTATGGAATATCATCAAGTAAGGATGTCTTCTAATAAACTTTAAACTGGGGTAAGAGAATTTAGTTTAATGATTTACCTATCAAATTAAATTTTCTAACATAGAATGTCAAGAAAAATGCTTTACCAATACATGAGATTATTAAGAATATAGGAACTAACCTTGTGTCTAGGTGGACCTATTTTACAGATCCTTGGAAAGAAACCTCAGCCCAAATATTCTTTGACGGTTAATGGGTGTGTATCATGTAGAACTACTTCAGTGATTTTATTAGCCTTCATTTCCAATATCCATTGGTAAACTCTTTCGGAAACCTTGGGATATAAGGGGTTTGTAACTATAGTCCTTAAAAGAATTAAAGTTATTTGATCATATGAATGGGTTTTTGTGGCATCTAGAAGACAAGTAATAAATCATGTCATAATGGTATCCATATAGTAGGAAAACCCTTTATCATAACCATGAATATTTACACTAATATGACTCAATTTCATAAGAAGGGGGAAGAGGTTCCCTCCCTTATACCCCTTTGGCTAACATAACCCCCACCATACTGTCCTTAGTGCTACTCCGGTTCATTGGATATGCAGGAATCCTCACAATTCAGGTTTTAAGATCATCATGGATTGTTAATGCATCTTGGGTATTATAAAAGGTATTGGAATCAATTGTAACCTCAGGGGATCATTAATCCTTGAATTCACTACATGCGATAGAAGTGGAGACTCTCTATAGGTTCTAGATAATGTAATGCTAGTAGGCCTCCTCCTATGTAGTCCTAAAAATATTTACCTTGAAGTGGTTGAAATTTACACCAAACCAATTCATAATTCTCTTCTTTTATTAGGTCACATCCCATGTTTAATCTCTTATCTCATCCATATGTACAGTCACACCTGGTTTTTTTCTTTTCATGTAATGGTTTTGATCTGGTTCATTGAAAATATAAATCCTTTTCTTGGGTGTTGGGAGAGATTAAGTTTTTGTTTTGAACTACCATATATGTATATTTACCCTAATTTGGGTTCCCCATTGCTTGTTTATAATTTTATAGAGAGAGGTTGGTAACTTCATGAATTGGGCCTACCGTGATCCCATTTCGAATTTTAAAAACCAAATTTGTTTATTTTATAACTCCTTTGTTTTTCAACATTTTTCACACATTACACTTTATAAGTTTCCTCCAATGACATATTCAAACCACCATATCCTTTTGGACCCCTTAAGAATTCATAATTTGGGTGAATTTTGGTTACTTAATTAGGTATTGGTCCAGCCCATGGGCCTATTTCCAAATTTAAAAAAAAAATTCTTTTATATAATTTTATTTATTTACTATTTTTAGTGATTAAATCTCCCAATAGAATAAAAAATTCCTATCCTCACCCCCATTATCTATTTTTCCTCTTTTGATTTCATTTGAATCAAATATTTGGGAGAAAGTTCTCAGGTTTCCTCAAATAATCCAAAATTGAGAAGGTAAATTGTTTCACACATAAATCATTCAATTCATACTATTTTTCCCACAAATCATCTTTACCTGGTTCTTCCAGAACTTAGGATCCTCTCCAAGATGTTCCCAGTCATTATATATTCTTTAAGAGTGCAGATCTAATGGAAGACAATGATTTTTCTAGTTGAAAAGGTGAGATTTATTCTCCTTTATCCTCTCTCTTCTTCCTTCTTTCATTATTTCCTGATTTTATAATATCTCCAAGTCGTGAACGACCTAGGGTTCTGTTATGCCATGATTTTTTTATGGGGGGTTTTGTTTTTTTGGGGTTTTTCGTCATAGGTTTAGTGTTTTTAAATCCTCAAATAGTGATATTGGGTTTGTGTATCCATTACGCCAAGGATTTGAGGTGGGATATCCCTGAAACATGCCTTTATCATTTATGTTTCATCATTTATTATTTTTCTCATCTAATATATATGTTTATTATTTTTTTCACCCTTTGGATAATTTTATTAGTGTGTAAAATGGTTGTTTAAGCCTTGTTTTGTGAAAGGTAGTGTTGTTTTGTCATAAAAATGCACACCAAGTGTTTGTTTAAATGTTCCGCTATCTTTTGCAAATATTTTGTGATGTTGAGAACCTGGTTTGTGGTATTTTGAACATGTTATAGTATCTTGAATAAAATATGGCATGAAATTAGTGTTTTATTCCTTGTCAAGTTCATAAAATAAATTGTTTTGTTTAAAAATGGCATGTCATGTGTTCTACAAATTGCATAGTTGGATTTTATGGGTTTTGTGTGATTTAAAAATTATTTTTTTTGGATTTATAAATGAATTTTAAGAAAGTTAAATGGTATTTTTGGGTCCTCATATGGGTTTTTAATTTTTATTTGGTTTTACGAGTGAATGGGTTTTGGTTTATAACATGTTTTGGCTTGAGTTGTCGAAAAATGGCCAGTTTCACGTCTTTATGAAAATGTATGTGTTTTGAATATGTAACCTGAATGTTTTAAGGGATTTATGAATGTGGTTAGCTGCTGTAAATGGTGTGAATAAACCTCCTTAATAATAGTAAAATGCATACATTGGTCAAATGTTAGTTTTGAGAATGTATTAAAGGCCCGTTTGGCATTTTTTTCTAAAAAGGTGTCTATGTGTATTTCAGGTTTCATCTTTTGAGGCCATTTTATCATCCATGAAATTGCTTTATTAATTTGTTTTGAGGCTGAAAAATTTTGGTTTTTATGTTATTGATGTGTTTTTGGCCTTAAAAGATCATTTTTTTCTATTGGATTTTATGTGCAAGGTCTCGTTATACTCCTTGAAATTGTTTTAAGAATCATTTTGGTGGTTTATCGATTCTTGAATGAAATGTGAAGAATTTTTGCGGTATGTTTGTGTGTATATGGTTGATAACATGATTTTGATGTGAAAAGTGTATATGATAAAATTTGTAACTTGATTGATTACTAATTGGAATTCTAGGTATCTAGGTGGGTGGATGTGTACTAGTATTCTAGTTATCCTGTGGGGTTTGGACCATGTTTCACGTAGACATATTAACGATGGCAAAACTAACTAAACTATGATGATGATGTTGTTGGGGGACCACTAGTTTATGGGTATTCTCCATACTAGTGGCTCATGTGCATGAGAATGAATATTTATTATGGTTAATTTCATTGATATACGAGGTACCTCGAGCTCACAACTAACAAGAGCCCAGGGGTGTTCCTGTGAGTTGTGCTCATTGGCTATTTTGTACTCACCATCGGCATACAGTGTGTTCGGTTGATGAATTTAGTAGTGTGTTTGATTTATTTAAATGTGTAAATTATTTAAAGTATCCCTCTTGAAAACTATTTTCATTTTGAAGTTGTAACTCTTTGAAAATATTTACTAGAATTCTTGTTTACATAACATGCAAGTTTTTGTCTGGTAATTTTTTTTATATAATGGGATCTCCATTGGAAAACATACCTTTAAATTTTTATTTAAAACATGAAGTTGATTTTTCTTTTATTTTAAAGGATTTTCATTGGGAATAGAATATCGGTCAAACATACTGAGTTTTAATACTCATGCCTATAGTTATATTCTATTTTTAACACTTGTGTAGGATTCAGCTTGAGTTCAATCGCCTTGGGAGACGTGTGATCATTGTGTTGGAGAGTGGCCAGCAGGGTCACATAGAGTTAGTTGGTTATCAGGTTTGGTCAGTTGATTTGTTGGTTTAGCTTTACTTTCATTCTCTTGTACAAATAATATTCAGTTCAATTTTTAAATTAATGTATTTTGGGTTGTCAATTTCTTTCTTTTGTTTGTTTAAATGTTTATATATGTGAAAAATTATTCCCTTGTGTACTCTATTGATGCCTTTGGTTGTTGTCTCCATCCCAGGAGGATCGGGATTGTCTCTCGGGACTTGTCACAGGCTGACCTTGGTGACCGGTTCAGGGTAGACTCAGGCTGTATCGTGACTGGTACAAAAGTATTATTAACAACCGCATGAAAATCCTTAAAGCCGAGTGGGAAGGTAATAAAGTATATAATTACCTTAATTACATAGGCAACCATGGAGTTCATATTAATTTATGTTCAATCTTCAGCTCTTTTCTCCCTGACTTAGTGAACCTTGTGATATGGTATGAACTAAGGTGTCACCATTTTAGAACTACATAATTTTCTATGTTTATATATTCTTCTTGTTTTCCTTGTTGTCTAGCTTGAATTTACTCCCTATTTTATTAAAATAAAATAATTATTTGGAGTAGAATACATCTCACCTGATCAACTCTCCATGATATATATCACTTAAGTGGTGAGGTTTCATGTAACACCATAATGAATTTTATTTTACCCAGTTCCAAGGTTCTCCTTGAAGATCTAGAAGAGTCTCTAAAAGTCATTGAATATAAATATGAACTTTAATATGAAATATCACTCTCGGATAGATAGTAAGTCTATAAGGACCGTTAAAACTATAGAAGAAAACCTAGATCATACTCAATGGACTTCAAAAGTGATCATGATAAAAATCATCCATAGATTTTGTTCTCTAAAATACTATCTATCATACAGATAACCTTATATGAAGCCCTTTATGGAATAAATTGTAGGCGTAAACATGTTGGGAAGAATGTAGAGATTTAATGCTACTCAAACAATAACTTTTGGAAGAAATAAAGGAGAAGTTCTAATTCGTTATATATTACGTAAGAGTGTCGCAATGTTGATATAATATTTTCAATGACAATTGTCAAGGAGATATGATGTTTTATTTTACTGATATATTATTCTTTTAAATAAAATGTAAGAGTTTTAATTGTTTTGAGAATTTATTAAATCCAATACATATACACATTGTCTCCTTCAAGAATATTTATTTCGTTGGTGGTGAGACTGATTTACCATAACTTCCATCAATGAATTATTGATTATATAATGTGTAACATGTTTTTCTCTTGAGAAATTATATACTAGATTCCTCCTGTGTGACCAATATAGAGTGGTATAATTAGATATCTTTCTCTATTGAGAGTAGAAACAAGAGAAGATCTTGGATCCTAGAGATAATGTGATACAAAACAAGATGATCAACTTTGTTAAATTTCTATGATGAAATAAAAAGTATAAAGAATAAAAATGAAAATCTATGGATTTAATAAAACTATAGAAAACTATTTTTTTGTATTAGTGTTTGAATTTAAATTTTAATGAAAAATTTTTGGGTAGTGTATAAATTGTATAATATTTTTCTTTTATGAAAATTCCTCCTTTTTACCTTATATGGTACTAAATTATTTCCTTATACAACTAGAGTGTAATTTTGTAATATAAATAACTTGAATTCATCATAAAATAACAAAAAGTATTTTATTTCGAAAAATTAAATTACATATAAAAGATGAATAAATTAAATAAAAGTATTACAAATCTATTTGGATAATAAACATAAGATAATAGTATATGTTTTTAGAAATTGGTGGTTGTTTTTTCCCATACATACTACATCAATGAGAATCACTATTATAAGAAATCATTAAATTATAAATATGATTGGAATTTTATAATGAAATATAGATAGTATTCATATAAAACTAAGTGAATGAATAATGATAGAATTATGTGGTATAAATAAAATTAGAAGGTTTGTATAAGAAATATAAATGGGTTAAATAGCTGTTAGAAATATGATCATTTCAATAGTAATATAACTATTAGAATATTAATAAGAATGTTGAATCAGTAAAGTGAGTGTTAGGGTATCAGATGATGTGACCTTAAAAGTAATTATTTCAATGAATAAAATAAGTAAATAAAAGTATCAAAATTCCATAAATCAATTAATTAGTCTATGTAAACTGATGTAGGTGTAAGTTAAATTTTGTAGGAATAAAATTTTTATAGACTGAGTTAGTGACCAGAGTAAACAAAATCAACTAGAATTGAACATCATCGCAACCAGAACACGATATTTCTCATACAAACCACAATAAACCTTCACGGATGGATTCAAGGAATAAACACCCAGAAAACAACTCATCACTGTCACCCTAACTCCACTTTATGGAAGAAAAACAGAACAATCAAGAGAACCAAAAACATAAACAACTCCATTGAAGTTGTTTAATAATGTCACGACCCGCCCTCGGGGCCCGTGTCGTGACTACCCCAATCCTGCCTTCCAAAGGCCAGGGGCTGGCGACTAGCACCAAGGCATAATTCCCAGTAAAAGGGAAGGCATTGCCTTTGAAAAGTAAACAAACACCACAGATTAAGTAAGTGGAAAAGTAAACACTAAGTAAAAACAGAGTACAACTGAATGTGTGGAAAAGTAAATGGGCCAGTATACAAACCCAAACTGAAAGTAAAGTACAACTTGAAAGGGAAACAGCAACTGTAAAGTAAAAGTCGCTACACCGAGCTGTCCACTGGAAATCCCACCTGAAGGGTGGGTACAGATAGCTCAACTGCTCCTCGGGTCCCGCCGTCCGCTCCGAACACGTCCCGCCCAGTGGTCCACCTCCAGGTACCGTCCTGCTCTGCAAGCCTCAGCCAAGATCAACGTTGTCCGTCGTCTGCAACCAGCACAACGTAGTGCGGGCATTGCCCGTGCAGGGGTGAGTATAAGCTACTCAGTATGGACCCCGAGACCCCCGAAGGTCTCCCAAAATCCACAAAGGATAAACCACAAAAGATAGATACAACACCAAGTAACAACCGACATTGCTTAGGTATATGCCCATACATATACCTAAGTCATCAATTCCAATACGCTCCAACCTCCGAGCCCAAGTACAACTCAGTCCACACAGGAAAGTGTATGTATTCTACATAGGAAATCAAAACGAAATCCACACAGGATAGCACAACACAATCCACACAGGAAAACAACAGGATTCAGCTCACACAGGTATACTTCTTCGAAAGACGATAAAGATGATCTCTGATCCATCTAGTCATCGGACCCACGAAGGATCGATAGATAACTAACCCCCGTAAAGACCCACACAGGATCGGGCCCACATAGGACCTGTAGGCGCTGGTTCACACAGGACCGCTGAGCGCAAAGACCCACACAGGATCGGACCCACACAGGATCGGGCCCACACATGACCTGTAGCACTGATCCACGTAGGATCGCTGAGTGCTGTAGTCGTCGTCGAATCCACACAGGATCTCTGTACTGTCGTCGTCGTAGTCACAGTAGCAGTAGCAGTAGCAGTAGCAGTAGCAGTCACAGTCGCAGCCAGCACTAGGGTTCCCGCACACAGCAAACTCGTTCGGGAGGGTCCGCTCCACGAGCCGAGAGGCTGTTACATCAACTGTCAAAAAGTCCAGAGTTGATGTATCCAAAAGTTCCGTATCGTCAATAGGAACTCAACGCAACAGACGGCGCGTCGATGGGACGCCCGATCTGAGAGTTATTGGCTTTTTCCTCTCAGGGGCCCGGTTGGTTTTTAAGGCAAAACCAACCCGACCATAATCCACCTACGTCTAAACCTCGGGCAGAGTATGCCAAAAGATCTGTCTCACTAAGAGGAACACAACAAAGCTGACATCACGTCAATCGGACGTCTGTAGCTCAAGATATGAGTGTTTCCGCTCCGAAGGCCCGGTTGGTTTCGTGAAGGAACCAACCCGACCGAACTCAAAGTATTCCGAAACTTTGAGTGCGATATACCGAATCGACCGTCTCGATCCAAGGATCGCATCTCCACTGACGGTTCGTCGATCAGAGGTCCGTAGCTCACGTTATGGCCGAAAGACCGAAATCAATTCGAAAACGGGGGGTCCGGGTCCGGGGCGACCCGGCCCGACCCCCCCCCCCCCCCCCATGGGTCAGCCCGAACCGGGTCGACCCGAACCGGGTCCGACCCAGCCTGGCCGGCGGTGCGGCGGCGCAGTCCGGCACGGCGGCGCGGCCCGGCTGGCGGCGGCGCGGACTGGCGCCGCTCGGTGCCACGCGCGGGGGGCAGAGCCCCTGCTTCTCTTGCCTGGTGGTGTGGCAACCTGCCGCGCCCAATTTAATAACGGCCCCCCCTCACGTGGGGGGCCTGCTTTGAGGAAAACGGGGGGGGCTTCCCCCCCTTGGTGCAACCGTGGCCCCCCCCCCATTATGGGGGGCCGGTTTTGAACAGGCGGGGGAATTAATTCCCCCGGTTCTTCTCCCTTCCGGCCGGCCCAACATGGCCGGCTGGTTCTTCCTCAACGGGACCGGCAAGGCCGGTCCCCCTTCCGGCTTCCGACACCGGCGGCCCGGAACCGTCCGCGGTGTTCGACGTCTGGCGCGGTGCGACGGCACCACACCCCTCCGCCGCGGCCCCGCTCCGGCCGCGGCGCCTTCAGTTTTCTTCGACGCGGCGCGACGGCGTCGCGTTCATGATGATCCTTCAACAGCGCGGCGCGACAGCGTCGCGCAATATAACCGTGCGAATTTCCACGTGGTGCGACGGCACCACTCCATCTCGTTCATCCACAAGAAAATCATAATCAAGAACAAAGGAGGGGGAATTCGGCCGTGTTTGTGCGGTCCGACCCCCCTCTCGTTAGACGATAACACATAAATAATTATCCTCATGTTTATCATGCTAGAACCAAGAACGAGAATAAATAAATAATCAACAACAACCCCTACGTTGGTTTCAAGATCGATGATCGTCAACGACCCGCGGAAGACAACGTCGCGGAGGTCGGGCATCGCGGTAATCGTTCGTCAAATCCGTTGACGAAGAGGTACGTCCAAAGAGGTACGTCATTGGAGAATCTTCGTAAACCGACGAAGGAAGTCCGAGGAGGAAGCAGCGTTCCCTTTCGTTGACATGGAAGGCGTCGTCGATCTTCAGAAACAACCGGCTACGAAGAAGAGAGGAGCGGCGTTCTTCGTCGGAGCTCGAAGGTTCTTCGCGTTCTTCGTCAAAGCTTGAAGAAGAAGAAGGAGCTCTCAAAATCTCTCAAGAGGCTAGAGAATTCTAACCAAAGAATATAAGCTAAGGGCTTATTTTATTTACTCAACCAAACCTTTTGAAATTCAAAGATTTGAAAATTATAAAACTCAACCCATTTAATAAGCTAAGTTGTCAAGCATTAATTAAAGGGGGTTATAGGGGAGTTTTGAGAGGAGATGAGGAGTTGGGGTTCGTGTGGGCCCCACCACACTTAATCCTCTAAACGAAGGTTAAGTGGATTTGGGTCCCACCTTTAACTCCCTTTGGGAGAAGTTAACCAACAAAACAAAAATAAAAAGTGGTTCCACATTTTTATTTAACTTCTTAAAATTTCTCCCAAAAACTAACTTTCGCCCCGCATAAAACGCAACCTCGGAAGAGGTCTCCTTAAGCGAAAAACGGCGCTGCGGGTTCATCGGTGCCCTCGGATTTCAATTCCGTGCACCGGATCAAAAGTTAGAAATTCTCGCTCGTTCGTTCACTGAACGTACCCGAGCCAAACTTCGGAAATTGATTCCGGGCACTCCGGGCCTCGGAATCAGGTGCCGTCAAAAACTGCGTTCTTGTAAAATTCCAAAAAAAAATTAAGAAAAAATTTCCCTTGAATTTAATGGGTCTTTACATTACTCCCACCTCAGGGCTTTACGTCCCCGTAATGATACATCAAAACTAGGGAAACAAATGAGGGTACTGAGCACGCATCTGAGTCTCCCGCTCCCATGTGCTCTCCTGGAGGTTCCCGTGCTGCCATCTGATGTGCACTAGAGTAATCGATCTCCCACGTAGGACCCACTCTTGTCGATCCTCTATCTCCATCAGGACCTCCGTAAAAGTCGCCCCATCGTCAACGTCAAGCTCCCCACTGAGCCCTGCTCTCTGATGGGTAAGAAGTGTGCCGACTTGGTGAGTCGGTCAACAATCACCCTGATAGAGTCGTGACCTCTGTAAGTGCGTGGAAGTCCAGTCACGAAGTCCATAGATATGTCATCCCACTTCCACTTCGGGACCTCAAAGGGTTGTACCAAGCCTCCTGGTACCTGATGCTTTGCCTTCACGTGCTGGCTGGTGAGGCATCGAGAAACGAACTCTGCTACTGCCTTCTTCATGCCCGGCCACCAGTGCTGTCGTCTGAGGTCCTAGTACATCTTCGCCACTCCAGGATGTACCGCCAAAGGAGAAGTGTGAAACTCTCTCAGCACTTCCTCTCGCAAAGCGACTGGTACCATGGTACGTCCTCTGAAAAGGATGCCGTGCTCTGCTCCAAGGGAGAAACCATCAGGTGCATGCCCCGAGGATATCTGTGCACGTCGTGTCTCACAGTCAGCATCCTCATGTTGTGCCTCTCTGACCCACTGCAGTAGTGGAGGGGTGACTGTGAGAGACTGGAGGAAGGCTGCTCCATCTCTATCCATGAAGGATATCTGCAAAGAGGCTAGCTGCTCTGTCGCCTCCTCAAGTAGTTGAATGCCCGTCCTCCTGCTAAGGGCATCGACTACCACGTTCCCCTTCCCAGGAGTATAGAATATCTCAAAGTCATAGTCTTGGAGGAACTCGAGCCATCACCGCTGTCTCAGGTTCAGGTCCTTCTGCGAGAAGATATACCTGAGACTCTGATGATCAGAAAAGACTGTAAAACGCTCGCCCATCAGGTAAGGTCGCCATGTCTTCAGAGCGAAGACCACTGCTGCTAACTCCAGGTCATGGGTAGCGTAGTTCTGCTCATGCGGCCTCAACTGTCGTGATCCATAGGCGATCACTGCCAACTCCTGCATCAGAACACATCCGAGTCTGGTCCCTGATGCATCGCAGTAGACTATGAACCCCACTCCCTCCTCAGGCAACCTCATGATAGGTGCGCTGGTCAATCTCTGTCTCAGCTCCTGGAAGCTCTGCTGACATCTGTCTGACCACACGAAGGGTTTCCCCTTCCTCCATAACGTACGACAAAGCTGCAAAGATTTCTCCTTTTCCGAAAAGTGAAATCTGGTCTCATCCCCTGGATGAACCACTTTCCTTGCCTAATACAGTCAATCCCGTCATGATTAGTTAATTAATGGCATGGATGACGTCGTAAGGCCTCGACGCTGCTACCAAGAGATCCAACCGTCACTCTCACCTCCAAGGGTTGAGTCACACTGTTGGCATCAGTGTGTGGTCACTGGGTTTCCTCCAGTAAGAATCTCGCAAGTGAGGGTCAAGTCAACAGTTTTTAACTGGCACCTCTTAGTAAAAACAAACAAAAGACAAGAAAACAAAAGTCACCAAGGAAAGTATCTTTTATTACTTCAACTTAAAGAACAAGGACACAAGGCAACACAAACTACGAAGCTAGAGGAATTATGGGAAAAGGCCTCTATGCCTGGAGCTAGTCCTATACTAGTCCACCTGCTTTCGGAGCTCCATGATCATAAGCTTTAGCTGCCTGAAGTTGTGCTCTCCCCTGAGGTCGGGGTGGACCTCCTGGTGGTGGTGGTGGTAGAGCCTCAAAGTGTCTCCCACCACCTGCTGCTCGGCCAGCTCCTCTGCCTCGTCCGCCTCCTCCCTACGGACCGCCACGGTCAAACCTCTGCCTCTGCCTAGGTGGTTCCTCAACCATCTACTGCTCCTCAGCATGGCGGGTCGGGCAGTCACGAGCCATGTGGCCTTGGCCGCCGCACGAGTAGCACCGTCTTCCTCTCCAAAGACTGGCTTCGCGCTGTGTGCCCCGCACTGCTGAGCCAGTGTCCTGAGGTCGTCTGCCTGAAGGTCTAGTCTGTCTGTACCCCTGAGTCATCCGTCGACTGCCTGTTGTAGATAACTCTGCCACGTGCCGCCCTGCGGTGGGTCGCGGCGCTGGTGTAGACTCAGCAAGGAAGCTCTCGATCAAAAGGGCCCGCTCTAGTACTCATGTCTGAGTCAGTATGCTGAGGGAGATCAGCAATGCCCTGATCTCGTGTCTCAAACACTGCTCGAAGGTCCGGGCCCAGAAGAATGGGTCTCGTAACATGTCGGTCGAGTAGCGCGAGAGATCAGTAAATCTCGCCGAGTACTGAGCGATCGTCATGTTGCCCTGCCACAGTTGAGGAAGCTCTTGGATACGCACCGCACGAAGGGTGGCTGGGACGAACTCCGAGCGAAAGAGGCTCTCAAAGTCCGTCCAAAGAAGAGATGCCTCATCGTGCACCTGGAGCATCAAGCTCCACCATCGGCCCGCTGCTGCGTGCAGTAGGCTCGCAGTGAGGATCACCATGAGGTCTGCAGGTGTCCTCACTAGCCTAAAAACTTGTACCACTGCCTCCAGCCAGTCCTCAGCTGCCTGGGGATCCGTCTCCCCGCGAATCCTGGGTGGTCGCTGGCACTGAAACTCATGCAGTGCGCTGAGGCGACGTGCATTGTCAGCGGCTGGTGCTGGAAGTATCGGTGGCTCGACGGGTAGAGCTACCGTCGGTGCCACTACTGACAAAGGGCCCTGCACCGAAGCCTCGTCGCTCAGTGGGCTGTCGTCACACTCGACTCTCGGAACCCTAGCTGGTTGTCGTCATGGGGCCATCCTGAAAAGGAAACAGGTGCGCCACGGTCAGAACAGTATACCTGGTGAGCTGATATAAAGTAATCACAAAGAAAACATTGAAACACACAAGAAATCAATGTTATCGTGCATTAAGTCGGAAATCAGAAGTCAGGGTCCTGGTGTATGGATACGTCGGTCGCCGCACCAACATTGGACTCCCTGGACTGATAACCACACTCAATACGCTAAACATTATTGCTTCACATAGAAAATATCAGAGTTCGCGGTAGAACCGAACTCCTCTGATACCAATTTGTCACGACCCGCCCTCGGGGCCCGTGCCGTGACTACCCCATGCCCGCCTTCCATAGGCCAGGGGTTGGCAACTAGCACCAATGCGTAATTCCCAGTAAAAGGGAAGGCATTTCCTTTGAAAATTAAACAAACACCAAAGAGTAAGTAAGCGGAAAAGTAAACACTAAGTAAAAACAGAGTACAACTAAAAGTGCGGAAAAGTAAATGGGCCAGTATACAAACCCAAACTGAAAGTAAAGTACAACTCGAAAGGGAAGACAACAACTGTAAAGTAAAAGCCGCTACACCAAGCTGTCCACTGGAAATCCCACCTGAAGGGTGGGTATAGATAGCTCAACTGCTCCTCGGGTCCCGCCGTCCGCTCCGAACACGTCCCGCCCAGTGGTCCACCTCCAGGTACCGTCCTGCTCTGCAAGCCTCAGTCAAGATCAACGTTGTCTGTCGTCTGCAACCAGCATAACGTAGTGCAGGCATTGCCCGTGCAGGGGTGAGTATAAGCTACTCAGTAGAGACCCCGAGACCCCCGAAGGTCTCCCAAAATCCACAAAGGATAAACCACAAAAGAAAGATACAACACCAAGTAACAACCGACACTGCTTAGATATATGCCCATACATATACCTAAGTCATCAATTCCAATACTCTCCAACCTCCGAGCCCAAGTACAACTCAGTCCACACAGGAAAGTATACGTATTCCACACAGGAAAGCAAAACGAAATCCACACAGGATAGCACAACACAATCCACACAGGAAAACAACAGGATTCAGCTCACACAGGTATACTTCTTTGAAAAACGATAAAGATGATCTCTGATCCATCTAGTCGTCGGACCCACGAAGAATCGATAGGTAACTAACCCCCGAAAAGACCCACACAGGAACGGACCCATATAGGACCTGTAGGCGCTGGTTCACACAGGACCGTTGAGTGCAAAGACCCACACAGGATCGGACCCACACAGGATCGGACCCACACAGGATCGGGCCCACACAAGACCTATAGCACTGATCCACGTAGGATTGCTGAGTGTTGTAGTCATCATCGAATCCACACAGAATCTCTGTACTGTCATCGTCGCAGTCACAGTAGCAGTAGCAGTAGCAGTAGTAGTCGCAGTCGCAGCCAGCACTAGGGTTCCCGCACACAGCAAACTCGTTCGGGAGGGTCCGCTCCACGAGCCGAGAGGATGATACATCAACTGTCACAAAGTCCAGAGTTGATGTATCCAAAAGTTTTGTATCGTCAACAGGAACTCAACGCAACAGACGGCGCGTCGATCGGACGCCCAGTCTAAGAGTTATTGGCATTTTCGTCCCAGGGGCCCGGTTGGGTTTTAAGGAAAAACCAACCCGACCATACTCCACCTGCGTCCAAACCTCGGGCAGAGTATGCCAAAAGATCAGTCTCACTAATAGGAACACAACAAAGCTGACATCACGTCAATCGGACGTTCGTAGCTCAAGATATAAGGGTTTCCGCTCCGAAGGCCCGGTTGGTTTCGTGAACGAACCAACCCGGCCCAACTCAAAGTATTCCGAAACTTTGAGTGCAATATACCGAATCGACCTTCTCGATCCAAGGATCGCATCGCCGCTGACGGTTCGTCGATCGGAGGTCCGTAACTCATGTTATGGCCGAAAGACCGAAATCAATTCGAAAACGGGGGGTCCGGGGCGACACGGCCCGACCCCCCCCCCCCTGGGTCGGCCCGAACCGGGTCCGACCCGGCCTGGCCGGCGGCGGCGCGGCCTGGCGCCGCTCGGTGCCATGCGCGGAGGGCAGAGCCCCCGCTTCTCTTGCCTGGCGGCGTGGCAACCTGCCTCGCCCAATTTAATAACGGCCCCCCCTCACGTGGGGGGCCTGCTTTGAGGAAAACAGGGGGGGCGCTGCCCCCCTTGGTGCAACCGTGGCCCCCCCATTATGGGGGGCCGGTTTTGGCTAGCCGGGGGAATTAATTCCCCTAGTTCTTCTCCCTTCCGGTCGGCCCAACATGGCCGGCCGGTTCTTCCTCAACAAGACCGGCAAGGCCGGTACCCCTTCCGTCTTCCGACACCGGCGGCCCAGCGAGCCGCAGGTCCTCTCGTCCCGCCGCGGCCCGGAACCGGCCGCGGTGTTCGTCGTCCAGCGTGGTGCGACGGCACCGCACCCCTCCGCCGTGGCCGCACTCCGGCCGCGGCGCCTTCGGTTTTCTTCGACGCGGCGTAACGGCGTCGCTTTCATGATGATCCTTCCATGGCGCGGCGCGATGGCGTCGCACAATATAACCGTGCGAATTTCCGCGTGGTGCGACGACACCACGCCATCACGTTCATCCACAAGAAAATCATAATCAAGAACAAAGGAGGGGGAATTGGACCATGTTTGTGCGGTCAAACCCCCCTCTCGTTAGACGATAACACATAAATAATTATCCTCACGTTTGTCATGCTAGAACCAAGAACGAGAATAAATAAATAATCAACAACAACCCCTACCTTGGTTTCAAGATCGATGATCGTCAACGACCCACGGAAGACAACATCGCGGAGGTCGGACATCACAGTAATCGTTCGTCAAATCCGTTGACGAAGAGGTACATCCGAAGAGGTACGTCGTTGGCGAATCTTCGTAAGCCGACGAAGGAAGTCCGAGGAGGAAGCGGTGTTCCCTTTCGATGACACGGAAGGCGTCATCAATCTTCAGAAACAACCGGCTACGAAGAAGAGAGGAGCGGCGTTCTTCGTCGGAGCTCGAAGGTTCTTCGCGTTCTTCGTCAAATCTTGAAGAAGAAGAAGGAGTTCTCAAAATCACTCAAGAGGCTAGAGAATTCTAACCAAATAAAATAAGCTAAGGGCTTATTTTATTTACTCAACCAAACCTTTTGAAATTCAAAGATTTGAAAATTATACAACTCAACCCATTTAATAAGCTAAGTTGTCAAGCATTAATTAAAGGGGGTTATAGGGGAGTTTTGAGAGGAGATGAGGAGTTGGGGTTCGTGTGGGCCCCACCACACTTAATCCTCCCAAGGGAGGTTAAGTGGATGTGGGTCCCACCTTTAACTCCCTTTGGGAGAAGTTAACCAACAAAACAAAAATAAAAAGTGTTTCCACATTTTTATTTAACTTCTTAAAATTTATCCCAAAAATTAACTTTCGCCCCGCATAAAACGCAACCTCGGAAGAGCTCTCCTTAAGTGAAAACGGTGCTGCGAGTTCATCGGTGCCCTCGGATTTCAATTCCGAGCACCGGATCAAAAGTTAGAAATTCCTGCTCGTTCGTTCACTGAACGTACCCGAGCCAAACTTCGGAAATTGATTCCGGGCACTCTGGGCCTCGGAATCAGGTTCCATCAGTACCCGCGTTCTTGTAAAATTCCAAAGAAAATTAAGAAAAAAATTCCCTTGAATTTTACGGGTCTTTACAAATAAAACACTAAACATCGCTATCTTTGAAGAGGGGACAAAAAAAATTTGTCCCGACTATGTTCATGCCTAGAACCCCGGCATCTGACAACCCACACATCCCAAAACATATTTTTTACCACTACTCCTTCTCCGACTGAGGGATGCGTAGAGGAACATGTAATCAGGGAAGCCATATGAGCGGCTAATGAGCAGCAGTAGAGATGTCGTCAATCCATAGAAGATTCTCTGAACCCATGATTCATCGAACACATCAAGCATCAAACGATGACCACCGCAGCTCGGAAGAGAACCATTTTTATACACACTTAATGGTACATTGATGACCGAACAACCCACACATCCCAAATCCTCAAGGAATCCACCATAGCAGAGTGACTGGGAGAGTGATGGAGGAACCGTATGCCAGATCAGTGTCTGAATCGAGCTAGGGAGACACCAGAGAAACTCATCCACAGTTGGGCCCCCCCAAACATAGAATCCATCTCCTTTCTAAAATCACACCAAGGGAAGAAATATAATTGGTAGGGAGAAGGATGGAGGGGGGAATGGGGGAAAAGAAGCCGAAGAAGTGGAGCCACCAAGAAACTCTGGCATAAGAGACTAGGGAGAGAGGTCACTCTGGGTAATAAATATTCTACAATATTTAATAAAACATTATTTTTTAAGATAAAACTTATTATTTGAATTACTTAATTTTGAAAGTCATTTTTAAAATTTAATTTTCATTATTTTAATTATATAATTTAATTTAATTAAGGGTGATATTTTGGAAAATTTTATAAATAGTGAAATATAGAGGTGAATAGGGAAATATTATAAAACATCCTATTTTAAAAAAATTAATTACATGGTTAAAATATCATCAATGATGTATAGAAGATGTAAAAAAAGTCTTGAACCTACCTTTTAGTAATAATTAACTATAATTACCCATAATAATCAATACTATTCAAAGAGGTTATCAAAAATGAATATATTATTTAATATTTTAATCAAAAATTCGTTTCCTCTTCAACTAAAAATACCACCCTCCTCCAACCATTAATTGTCACCCAAAAAATTCTTACATTCCCTAATTTCTAAAAATATAGAAACCTATAATATTTTATTCAATTTGGATAAGATAAACAAAATACAATTTCGTGATTCTGTAACTTGTATACCCAAGTAGGTGGCTCAAAGAGCAGTGGAAGTATTCCAAATCCAAAATTATTATTTTTAATTATCCTATAACCACTTAAAAATATAATTTTAAATTATTATAAAATTAAATAAGTAGTGAAATTAAATTGTAGTGTAATTATAAATAATAAAATTATATTTCTTTTAATTTTTTATTAGATAATAAATAAATCATTCATGTTATGATAGGTTTGCATCACCTATGTGTACTAATATATTTTAATTGCCGCCTATAAGTGTTGGCCTTAAAAATATAATTCATGTATAATTTTAAAATAAAAAATTAATTAATGTTATTTTTAGAATACTAGAATCATAAAATTGGCATGTTAATAATAATATTAAATATAAATTTCTATGGCTTGTTTAACTACTTAAAACATGTTTACTGAGAAATGTTTCATGATTTAAACCAATCTAGGTGTTTCTTTAAATCTAGGGAATTTTATTTAATTTTTATGACATAAAATAAGTATCAGTAAACTTCTAGTGCTTATGGAACCTTTAAAGGACCATTATCCATTACCTCCATATCGTGAAATGTAGGAAATGTGGAGTCGTTATTTTTATGTAATAAATTTAAACATAATTAGACTAACAATATAAATAATAAATTAATAAAAAATAATTGAATAATAATTTTTATAATTAAAAAATTTGTTGTTAATTTTTTTCATATACTTATTTAGGATATTAAAGGATCATCTTTACCATATTGGGACGTGAGGTATGGGGGTACTCTCATACCCTTTCATTCTTTACATTTTTGGAATATGTTGTCTCACATACTCACACATATAATTAAATTATATTATATATATATATATATATCAATTCTTAATATATTTTATATCATGATAAACTCTTTTTGGGGAAATACAAATATTTATACTACCCTTCCAATAATTGAATTAAATCAAATGATATATATTTGTTAGGGGGAGATTATTCATCTCCTCATCCTTTTAATGTATCACTAATATAACGAATATTTTCTTCCATGATTTATAAACCCAATAATCTATATAGAAAATACACCATTTCATTTCTTTTCTTGAGTAAAACATGTTCTTTTATTTCCATTAAATTATGTTTTCCCCATCTATTAATTTTTTTTAAAGATATACATTTTCAAAAGTTGTCTTATATATTTCATATACTCTTTCCTTAACATGGATCCCTATAATCATTGACTAATTGTTTATATTAAATTACAAATTTTAAATGCCTCTTAATCATTTATTTTCTTTGGAAACTCCATGGCACGTTATTCATTTGTGATTCGTTATATTATAATGTAACACATTTCATTCATGTGGTGGTTTCTATATTTAATCATTATATATGATTTGTATCTATGTGACACACATATTCATAAAATATTATTATGTGATGAGAGATATTATAATTATAAATATTCCTAGTCAATTATTTAAGGCTAATAACTCTTACGATACTATGTGAGGTTCAAGATTAGTCTCACATATTATCCTATAATTTCTTGGTAGTGAGACTTCACTTATGTTAATTATGAAATATTATATACAATTAAAACATTCATATTATTTTTACATTTATATGATTTTCATGTTCCAATGATGACATTAGTCTTTTTTTCATATTTCATTATGGTTATATATGATTCTTATTTTTGATCTGATGTCATCCTTATTGACACTTGGGATATATTAACCACATTTTATTTAAATTATCCTATTACCAAGATTTTATCCCACTCACTATTTTATGTATTTAATTAGGGTGTCAAATAAAATGAATGAAGTACAGTGGGATCAAGAAGTTTATATGAGAGACTAAAATAAATTTTATGTTTTTAGTTTTAATATTATGTTATTGTGTAACTAATATAAAAAATATGTTAAATAATACTATTTTTGTGTCTAATTATAAATGATTTTATGTGTAAAATGTTTTAAAAAATATTTATTGAGTTTTAGGTGATTATAGTGTGGATGAGCTGTATGTGGTGAAGAAAAATACCAATATTGAAACTTCTATTTTTTCCTCTGATATTATATCATTAAAATGGAGAATTATATATCATTAAATTATAGACATATTTGAGGTAGTATCAATATTGTGATCGCATCATTAATAGTTATGGGTATACATGTTTCTCATAGGGGGGTTTGGCAGTAGGAGGGAGTTTCCATGAGCATTTGGATTGAGGTAAGGGAGAGAAATAATTTTTGGTAAGATGTTTTTTTATTTTATGATTACTAGATTCTATTACCAGTATGGGAGGATCCTACTATCCATCTCTATAGGATAAATCCTAGTCGGTATTTTTTATTATGGTTCAAAAATGTCATGATTTACCAACCTTATTATGATATATAATTTTTCAGTAATGAGTTGAGGGTTTTAATTAACAACTATAATTGACCTAGATTATGTTCTACCACCACAAATACATTGAATATAATTTATATCACTACCTCTAACTTTCTAAGACAAATGGACTACTATAATAATGCCACTTGTTATACTAATTTTCCACCACATGGGATCTTTATTCAAATTCATAGAAAGGTACAAATTTTCAACCTTAGAGTCTATTTCGAGAAAATAAATAGTCATATGCACAAACAATTTTATTTAAATTATGAAATTAATTTTTTTGAAACCATAAAATGTAAATTAAATAAAATATTAGATTTCAAAATATTTAGACACTAGATTTGATGAAAACTTTTCCTAAATAATCATGAATGTATACTTTTTCTCAATTTCATGTGTATACGAATTGATAAAACCTATTAAGTAGTTTTTAGATATTATTGTAATGTTTTTCTAACTGGATATTTTAGATACAAACATGTATATACGTAGTCTGATGGTCATTAAATTATCTATAACACGAGGAGAGCTTCCAGTAGGAGAAAAACCATGGGAATGAGAAAGGAAAATTATTTGGATATTATTATGATAAATACATGAGGTTTTATGTTATTATTAAGGTTGATATATGGTGAAAATAAATTACTGTTTTTATTGAGTTAAAAGCCTTCAATAAGTGTTATGACTTTATACATGACCACCACATACATCTAAGTTAGAAGATATGTTTCATTGTGATTATCGATGTTGTATACTGTTCTTTGATGGGAAATTAAATGTTTTGATATATTTTTAAGCCCCCCTCATTAGTTTAGTTGGCTAATGCGACACATATCATATTTTTTTGTTGTCGAGATCTATAACATTGTCTTTTATGTGTTGTGATAAGATAACTAGCTTATGAATGATGAATATTGACATATTTTTCTATTGACCTACCTAATTGATAATAAGGGTTTACCTATTAATTTAATCTAATGATATATAAATTTTAATGATATGAATATTATCATTTCGTTATAGTGATCTGCATTGTGGTAACTTAGCCATATTCTTGGAGATCGTGATAACGATTATGTGATGACTTCTTATATTTACTAAAGATTATAAAACATGAAATAAAGACTTTATTCCATCAAAATATGTTTTCATTGATGATTTTTTGGTATTATTTATAATTGATTTCATGTTATTTTAGTATTTTCATTATAGTTGACCACTTCTTAGGGAATCATTTTCGACCTGACCCTATCACCGTAACATATGATCATGTGGAAATGACTTTAAATTCCTGTATAAATACATAGTTATGTATTGAGATAACAAAACCATTAAATACATAATACTCTTCTTCATTACCTTGGTCATGGATATATAATAACGGGTGATATCAGATGCTCAATAAGGGTTGAATATAGTAAATATAAATCAAATATCATATATGATCATAAGATGAACATGTCTCTATGAGTACATAATCAAGGTACATAATCATAGAATAATGAAATCATACCAAATAAAACATGGATCGTATTTCAGGATTCATGATAAAAATGTTCCAGAATAAAATGGGAAATGAAAAATATGAATGTGGAATCATGAAATAATTATCATAATCCATGGAAATGTAATAAATAATTATTGAGTAACATTGAAATATGGAATGACAATGTTGAATGTATATAATCATAGAAAATAATTTCTTATGTCAAGTATCGCTTCTAGGATCATTATCACATATTGTATTGAGTCCTATAATGCATTGGGTTAACTCTCTATTTCCATAAATATTAGAGATTGGGTACACTCCCCAGTACCTTACATGTTATCTCAATAAATAAAATAATTTAACCAATGCATTGTATGTCTATATAATTATAATCCCACCAAAAATTTAATGAAGAACTATACATATGTATACCACATAAACATTAACAAATTAATAATTCCATGTTATCATAATCAAATTATCATAAAGAAATGGGTTTCATGAAAATTTTCATAAGAAAATATCATAATCCATACTGATAAAGATAGTGGATTATATCATTAGAGTATATCCTCAATTTAGAATAATAAACATTAAATTATTTCTACACAGATCAAATTTTTTTTAGAAGAACATTAGAATACTATTTTGAAATAAGAAGAAACATCCATTAAATTTTTAATAATAATTATTTTAAATTGAAATAATTTATATTTAAATGGTTTAATAAAATTAATAAGAAATTAATTTAAAATTACTATGAGAACCTGTGAAAACATAAAAATAATGATTCATAAATCAATCTAATAAAAATTATGGAATAAAGTTACCATGAGAAAATTATTAAAACAAATTCTGCTTACAAATTTTTAAAGTAAATTAAAAGTAAATATAAAATTCCCTTATAGAAGACTTATTTTAATTATTTGGACATTAAATAATAATAAAAACATGTACATAGAGGAGAAATATTCTTAATGAAAAATAAAAGATAATATCACGTCCACCTATAAATTTTTTTTTAGTTTAATTGTTAACAAAAGGGATTTAAACAGGTAATAGTAAATGTAAATCCTAAAAATAACCAAAGGTGGATAAAGTATATGTGGTATTAGATATAAGGTATATACAATTTCCTTAAATAAAAATTTATGCGTAGATACTCTCAGTTTCAAAGTGAGATTGGAAATGAAACCCTTTCCTTTACTCTCGACTTCTAAGAAGTTTTTTTACCCTTATATTAAATAAATATATTCATATAATTGAATTTTATTAGAACATTATTAATATATATTTATATTTATAGTCTTAAATTATAATTATTTACTACAAAAATATTAGTTAATTATTGATTAATTTCATCATAAGAAGTAATTAATTCTGATTATTTCATACATCTTTTATAATAATGATTCCAATCCTCATTATTTGATAAAAAATTAATCATTTCCATATTATTTGATATAATGGAAACATTTTTTAGATATTTTTTATGTAACATTTTCATTTTATGGAATGTAAGGGTTTGATTTGTGATAATAGAGTCAATAAAATGTATTTTTTGGGTGATTTACTTATAACATTAAGATACTTTATAATAACTATAGATTTTTCTGTCAGTTTTATAGAGTCATATTCATAAAAAAATTATTTAATATCATATATTACCAGTATTAATTTCATTATACCAATTCATGTTGTATACTGCGGTGATAATATAACATCATTCTTCTTGGTGGTGGAAGTGACCAAAACATGAATGTGAAACATTAATAAATGAGTAGGAGAATAGAGTAATATAATGGTAATATAATTTTCAAATAAGCATAAGGATACTAATATACCATCATTATAGTATAAAATTAGATTTATAAATAGTTTATATGAGACTTAAATGGAAAATAATGGTAAAGAACTACATACTTACTTTGATATATTCACTCCTTCCCAAAATGGGTATCATTAGAATGAATGATTTAGGTATCGTTTATGGAACTATAGATTTCCAAATGTGTAATAAGACAATAAGATAGGGAATTTGGTTATTTATTAAATAGTGAATATATTTGAAATAGTGTTTTGGTAGGGTTAGAGGATGGGTCCTTTTATATGTGAGTTCTATAAGGCATTTTCACAAATATCTATTCCGAAAGGTGAAAGGTTTTAATTTTACATGTAATATAGATACAAAGTGAAAAAATTGAGATAGGTCATGAATACCATCATACACATAATTTATAGATGATTTTATATCTATTTTAGGCCTTTACCCCTTAATTTATCTTTCTTACCCCATTTTACATTTACCATGGGAACTCATATTTTACCCAGGTAACTTATTTTTTGTTAAAAAAAATAGAACCTCAAACCTAATTTATACATGAAGATTGAAAATATAAAATCCATTGAATCTAATTTAAATTTATAAAAATTATAAATTTAACTTTTAAATGAAATTATTAAATATATAGAAAAATAGTTTTTAAAAATAAAAACTTTTAAAAAATTAATATTTCGTAGTATTATTTCATATAAATTACTAATTACATGAGTTTTACTATATTTATTTATATTTTTAAACATTTATTTGTTTTCATAATCCTTTAAAAGTGATCATTTTAATTTATAACATAAAAAATGCAATACACTTACGAAAACCTTAATTCAAAAATATTCCATTTTAACATTAAATGATTGTAATTACATCCCATTATTTATCTTCTAACCATTAAATTTTATCAATCCATTAGTATTAGAACCATTATATGATTTTTTAAACGTAAAATTATAATTTTAATGTAATAGTAATAGTAGTAGTAATATCTAATTCATAAAAACATATTTTTAAAATAAATAATTTTAATTAATTATTTTAATTTTATTTCATTTCAAAATTAGTTACTATATGTCACTTATTTTATTTTTAATTTTTTATTGTCAATTGCAATACGTAAATATATTTATTTGATAAAAGTGTTTCCAATGACCATATATGCATTAGCTATATATCCAATGGCCATATTTTCAATGACAATATAACCAGTTACCATATATATAATATCCAAATTTCATTCCTATATATTTTCTTACATATATCTCTAAAATCATTAATCTTTTTCTCTAATATAATTATCTAGATTTTTTCATATTTTTAACCTGATTTTTTCTTTCTATAGTTATCGTAGGTATTATGATCTTCATGGAAGATCCTGCTGATGATAATTTCATACTTGTGATATTTTTAATTACATGTTGAATCATTATGTTCATAATTTTACTAATTATGTTTCATTGAGTTATCTAAAAATTTATTTAATTTTTTTATAATATTATACCATAATGAAAGAAATCCTTATTCCATTTAGTTTGATGTTCTCTTTATCAGAAGATATCAAACACAGAAAATTTATTTTTCAGGAAATAAATATTAAAATCACAAGTTGTTACATTCTACCCCCATGAAATAATTTCAACCTCAAAGTTTCATTGCTCTAATGAAAAAAATTAGTGAACATTTATACCATTACATCTTTAGGCACTACAAAAAATAAAATGATTTTCAATGGGAATTGGTGAAAGAAAGCACTCCCATAAAAAAATTCACCATAGATCTGTTTTTTATGAAAAATAATTTAATCATTTGAAAATATGTTTTTTCAAGATGTGATTTCATGACCAAATATGAATTTTTCACAAAATTATTTTGTTGTAACGTGTGATAAATGGTGGGTAAATATTATTTGTGACAGATGGTATATTCCCATCACAAATATATGTCATCAAAATAAAATATTTGTGGTAAAATTAGAATTAATATAACAAGATATATGTATTTGAGATGGATAACTAGTTTCATCACTATTAAATTTTCAGTAAAGGGTAGTTAAAAAATAAATATGGTGGGAATTATTTTGGACAGACACTTGTCTCCATTACAAATACCTTTTAGATTAGCGTGAATGGATTTTTTTATCGAAAATACATATGATGGAATCCATCATAAATAATAATATTGGAGATGAAAAATATCATCACTAATATTCCATTGCAATATATATATGGATCCACATGCCTCCATTTATGTAGTTTCTTCTCAAGTTTATTCTAATTTGGATAATTGTTTGTTGGATTAGTGTAGCCCAATCCAGTTGGGCCGAATGCTTGTGACCCATACTGCGTAGTAGCCTGAAAATTTCGCGGGTCAACCTCCACAGTGATCTTGTTGGGGTTTGTAGGGGAAACGCTCCCCTTCTACGGGGGTCCGAGGGCCGAAGGTCCCTGACCCAATTTTTTCGGCACTATAGCATATCTGACCAATGTAGCAAAGATGACCGCCTGAAACTGATAGAGCACTATAGGACTGTAGAATTTGGAGTCAACTTTACTGTATCATTTGGTACTTCTATTCTCCATCCACTGTAGTACTTATGACTAGGGTGACCCCCTTTTCATTGTAGCAATGCAGACTAAGTGTGAAGTTGGTAGATCAATGGATTGTCTTCTCCATTTGTAACCCATTGCGAGATAGGGTTTCTATGTGAGAAAACACTAATAGAAACTTCTGTAAATTATGCTACTGATTATAGTAAAGTTATTCTTCCTTTAAGTGGATATAGGGATTATTCCCCAGCCACGCAAATCCTTGTGTTCCCATTTTTTTTCTTTTTACACTTCTTTGAATCATTGTTTTGTCGATTTGAATCTCGACGTTTTCAGATGTATTGTTACAATCCAAACATCCTTTTAACGGATTTCATATTATAATCTATATTTTTAATAAAACATCAGTTGTAGTTTCATGATATTAATTATGATACAAACATTAATTTCGATGTATTTTTTAAAAAAAATTTAATTATCTTTAATTTCATTAATTTTTTAGTAGTATCCGATACAATTTATTAGTTAATTTAATTTATTAGAATTTAATTAAATTTTTATAAAATTTTATAAATTTTTTTCTAATTTATTATAATTAAAAAAATTTAATAAATTATAATATACATTAATTACTATATTTTGGAAAAAAATAATTATTGAAAAAATATATTAAGAATTGTAATAATTTGTAGTAATTTATAAAAATATTTTAATTAGTAATAATTATTGAAAAATAAATATTAAATGATTGGTAATAATTAGAAAGAAATATTAAATAGTAAAAAAATATTTAAAATAATAATAATAATTACTAAAAACAATATTAAAAAATAGTAATAATTAGTATTATGTATGGCTCCTCCTCCTACGCTTTCTTCATCTCCTAAAATTATTTCTTCCTCTAATACTGATGGATTCCCTCCTCCAGTTTTTCTTGGGGTTTCTCCTCTTGTGGGTGGTTCACCATCTTCCCAAGAGGTAACCTAGGTTTTAAATGGTGCATGAAAGGATAAGTCCTTCAAGGAATCTCTCTATTGTACATCAGTGTCTTGTTCTCTTACATGTGGTGTGGAATCTTTCTCTACTACTGATTTCAACTCACGTGTTCCTCTGTTCATGGTTGAACATAGGGTTTCTAGTAAGGTGGATGGTTTCCCAGCTGTGGAGCTTTCAAAGCAGGAGCTTCATGATGTGGAAACCTTCCACGAATTTCTCTGTTGGCTCATTTCAGTCGCAACAAGCCGCCGCTCAGCTTCTTCATGTATTTTTTTGAATTTTGGGGCCCTTTCCTTTATACGTTAATCTCCAGGCTTTCTAGAGTGGCTTTTTTCATCCTTCTATTCTCCATGTAATATTTTGTGAAATCTTGGGCAAGGGAGGGATAAAAATGTGGGGAAAGGAATTTCTTCTTATAATGTAGATCTGAGTATTTCTATTTTGGAAAGGAGTCCCCCTCGGTGGTGGTTTGGTTCAACTTTCTTGGCATACCATTACCCTTTCATAACATGACAATTCTGAAATATATGGGCAACCCCCTGGCTCTTTTATCTATTCTGATGAATGCATTGAACATATCCAAGTAGTGGAATGTCTTTGTATTTACATGGAAGTGGATATTGTAGTGAGTTTTCCCTCACACATTCTATTACAATCAAGTGAAGCCTTCAATTTGTGGCAATGGATTTTCTATAAATACCATCCCTGGTTTTGTGTGGTTTGTGTTTTGAATGGTCATTCGATTGAGGCTTTTCATCAAAGGAGGTCGGAAATTTTAGTGGCTAGTTCTAGGTTCCAAGGTGTTCAGTATAGAATCCCATCATCCTCGGTAGAAGATTTGGAGGCTGTTGTTACTTTTGGGGAAAATATTTCAATTTCAAATTCTTTTTGTGGTCCCCATGCGCTTGCTGCTGTGCCTGACATTGTCCCTCCTTCTACTATTGGGTACCTTTTATCGGGATATTCCTTGTTCGATGCGGATCTGATCTCTCAGACGCCTTCCCCCAGTTGTGTCGATGGGGGGCCTTGTGTCACCGTCCATTCCAAGGTTGTTTCATTAGATTCTTTGGAATAATTTGGTCTCCTGGACTTCCCTCTCGCACTCCATCCCAATGACTTATCTCATCCTCCTCCTCATTTTCAAATCTCTTCCTATCTTTCCCTGGACTTCCTTTAGCACTCCTATATCAACATCATATCGTTTGCCACCAAGGGTTATCCCCTAATGGAGTTGGCTCTAGAGGGTGTGTTAAAGGAGCTTCAGTCCTATTGGGGTTCTATGCATCACATGTTTCTAGTTTCCCAATTGAAAGGGGAGATGGCTCTATTCTCCCTTCTTCACTTTCCGTCTAATAGGATTTCTATTATTGAGGATTTGGAGGGACCATTTAAGAAGAAGATCCTCTCTCCAAAGTAGTGTATTTCTCTTGAGGGAGTCTCTAGCTCGATCACACCCATAATATTATTCTTCAAGCCAAAATGCTAAAATATATACTATTTAATGCTCTATGGAATTATTCGGAATGTCCAAGGTTTTGGGGCACAAGATGAATACACCTTCATGTCCTATAAATCAAGGAAACATCATTCTTCTCTTCTTTCCATTCTTGAGACCAAGTAGAATCCAATAATGATTCCTTATTTTTCTATGAAAATAGGTTGTTTGATTTCCTTGCATGGGTTTCCAAATAATTCTCAATTTTAGATTTGTTTGAAGGAAATTTTTCATCTTGAGGTGGTTAGTCTGATGGCCTAGTGTATCAACACCAATATCTCATGTGGTGGGAGTGAGGTTCTTTTATCCATTGTTTATGTCTGTACTGATTCACAAGGGGGTTTGTAGATTTGGAATTTTTGGAATCCTATCAATTGGGAAACCATCCTTGGCCATTGGATGGTGAATTTAGTTAAATTTTGGATTTGCCAAATAAGAGGGGTGGCTATCCCTTTTTAAGCACCAACATTGAGAACTTTCAATCCTTTATTTCCAATACCGAGCTTTTGGATTTGGGTTTCATATGTAATAAATATACCTAGATAAACAACTATACGGGATCCATCCACATCTGGAGATGACCTGATATATGCCTTTCAAATATCCAAGTCTCATACTCATTCTCTCAGTCCATGGTCACTCATATGTCTCTCCCCCTTTTTGATCACGCTCTATTTCTTGTGGTGATTCATAGGGATGTTTCTATGAATCACACCTTCTACTACTCTAATAACTGGAACCAGGTTGGAGGGTTCATATAGATGATGAAATGTTCGTGGAACTGAGAGAAGACCAAGTGTTTCTGGTGTATCCTTTCTAATCTCCTTAATCAGTTAAATACAAACATTCAAGAATGTTTAGATAATAGGCCTAATGAAATCATTAGTGTGGATATAATCTAATAAGACATTGATAGGTTAGAGGAGGATCTTCAGAACATATGGTATGAGAACAACATCACTATCCTTTGTGATAAACTCATTTTTCTTACTGAGATGCTATTTGAGATTTAGAAGTCTTATAAGTTGAGATCTCAGGAAATATATCTTAAAGAGGCTGATCTAAACAGCACCTACATACATGCATGGTTGAAGGAGAATAGGAGAATGAGACTCAACCTTAGCCTCCATAATGGAGTCTAAAAATTTGATGTGGATTTCGCTGGTAATATGGCGGTTTAACATTTTGAAGGTATCCTAGGTGGGTTGATGTCATCCAGACCTGAAAATCTGAATTCTGATGAGGGAATAATTCCTTTTGGTGTACATTCCTCAACTAGTGGAGGGGTAAAACAATGTTCACCTAATGTCTATTCCTAATGAGGATGAGATCAAATACTCTACCTTTTTGATGCATCATGACATCACCCCGGTCTGGATGGATTTTTGGGAGCATTTTATGTGGAAATATGGAATGTTATTGGTCTTCAGGTGGTGGAGGCTATCCAAGATTTCTTCTATGTTGGTGCCATTAATTGGAGTGTTTGTGATTTTAGTGTGGTTTTAATTTCTAAAATCAAGGATCCCACTATCCTCAATCATTACAGGAATATTTTCTTTTATAATTTGTCCTATAAAATTCTTGTCAAGTCTCATTTTTAGAAGGCTGAATGGTGTGATTCTATGGCTAGATTCAATAGAATAGCATGGGTTTGTCAAAGGTCAGAGCATACAAGGGGCGGTTGGAATTTCTAACAAGCTAGTGAATGATACTAATAAATGATCAATTGGATAAAATTTCATCTTTCAAGTGAATATGAAAAAATATTATGAAAAAATTGAATTGAGTTTCATTATTATTGTGATGAGGAATTTTTGATTTCAAGAATGGTTTTACATCCTTTTATTCAGGTTCTATTCTTCCCCATGGATTTCAATATATCTTATGGGGAAAGGCTTTAGCTTCTTTAATTCTATGTGTGGAGTCCTTCAAAGTGATCCTTTGTCAATAATCCTCTTCATTTTGTCCCATGATTCTCCCTCCAACATTCTCTATATAGGAATGGGGGATGGAAGGTTGTTGTTGTACCATAGTCGTAATGGCATGGAAGGTATCACACATCTTATTTCTTCTAATGGTGTATTGATCTTCATTAATGGTAGACAGAGACCCTTGCTTTGTTTTTTGGAGAATTTTTCCACGTATGGCGGATTGAGAAGACAAGGTATTAATTTGAGTAAAATTCATGTATTTATTTCTAACAAATTTTCAGGAAGATGATGTAGGGATATTGAGGATATCCTAGGTTGTCAAGGGAGCAGTTACTTATGATGTATCAAGGTACTCTAATATCCTATGGCTGAATTCATAATCATTTCATTGATGAAATCATTAACAGGGTATTGGGGAGAATTATTAACTAGTAAAATAACTTTCTCTCATTTGGAGGGAGAGTTTCTTTGATCAACAATGTGCTTAAATCTATCTTGATGCATATTTTATCGATTATCAAACCTTATAATGGGGTCATTGTGAGGATGGATAAAAATAGGACATCCTTTCTCATGGATCCCTATCAAATGGTTCATTTCCATTCAGATTATTGGTCCCATATGGTGAGGCACATTGAAGAGAGTGGAGTGGAATTACTTGAAATTACTGAAGCCATGCAGGGCATGTAGGCACGGGTTGCTTGGGAGATTATTATAGGATAGTATTTGTGGGATTCTTTTTTCGTAGCATGGTATGGTGACCATGAGGATGCTAGCGACAACCATAGCTTAGGTCACTCTAATCTTGTAAGTTTCATGTTCACTCATCTAGAGGGTCATTAGGTATAATTTCGGTGGATCATCGGGAAAGGAGATATTAACTTTTGGAAGATAAAATGGGCTGGTGAAAGGCTATTTTTTCTTGGTTTTCCCATCCTTGACATATCCATCAAGGAGGAGAGGGTTCACCCAACAATGATTCAGTTTCTTCTCATTCAGGATTAGGTGGATGTTTTTGAAATCATTATCATGAAAAATGATGTGGATATGTAATGATTCATAGGATCGGGCTCGGTAAAGTTTTCCATCCAGGATTCTAGGAGGTCGCACCAAGCATAGAATGCTCGAGATAAGTGGTCCAAGAAGGTTTGGTGCAATGATATACCTATGAAAAAGAATTTTTTCATGTTTATAATCAGAAATAAGGAATTTCTTATGGATGAGAACATTCAAAGAAAGGGAATTCCCTTGGATTCTCACTATTCTTGTTTTGAGAGTCTGTGGAATGAATCAACATCTCATCTCTTTTTTTAGAGTCATTGGGCAGTTATACTTTGGTCATTTTTTAAACTTAATTCCCATTACAATAATGATCATTTCTCCCTTCATTGTTTCTTAGAATTCTAGTTTCATGTTTCAAAGAGTGAGGATATGGATGGAATGATCGGTTTGTTATTCTCTTATCCATTTGTTGGATCCTTTGGGAGGATTGAAATCAGGAAATATTGGGTTCCCATTGCTCATTTCTTAATCATCAGATGAGGATGAAGGCTTTAAACATTGAGTTGGGTTTGGTGCTGAAATTCGGTCAATCTTCACTCATATTCTTCCAATGTTTTAAACTATCCTTACATGAATAGAAGACTAGGTGGTTATTGGATTAGATGTAACCCTCCTATCAACGTTATGAATCTCCATGTGGGATGTTCCTTCATGAACGGGATTGTGAGAGGTGGGGGGATCCTCCAAGACTCGAGCGGCTTGGTCTTCATGTGTTTCAATGTGTTTTATGGATAGGTGAACTACTTGGGTGTGGAGGTGCGATCTCTTCACACTGGAATAATGGTATGTATGAGGTTTATCATTCAAGTGGTTGAGTTTGAGTCGGACTCCGACATTCTAGTGAAGATGATTTAGGGGAAATATTAACCTCCATGGGATTTGAGTTACTTGATCAAAAGTTATTATTAGAGACCAACCACAGATATATTACCCATAAAATTTTGAGAGAGGCTATATTCACTATGGATGTGCTTTCCCACATTAGGATGTCAGAGAAGGCACTTTTTATTTATTATAATTATGGTTCCCTTTTTTGGAGTGTAAGGTTTTTTACCGAGGGGGTGCCCTTGGACTGCATCACATTCGTCCCCCTTGAGGGTTCTCTTTGTATTTTCTTGGGTTCTTTTCTCACCATCTTATTGTAATAATTAAAAATAAACTTTCAGTCAATATTATGTAGTAAAACATAGTAATAATTAGTTAATAATAAAAATTATTAGTAAATATTTCTAAAAACTTGTAAAAAGGTAATAATAAGTAATAATTAGTTAAATAATATTAATTAGTAACAATTAGTAAAAAACTAATTATTAGGAAATAGTAATAATTAGAAATTATTGGATATAATGAGTAAAAATTTATAAATAAAAAAATATTAAAAATAGAAATTATTATTAAAAAATATTGATTTGTAATAATTAGTAAAAATTAGTTATAATTTGTAATAATTAGAAATAATTTGTAAAAAATAGTAATAATTAGTATAAAATTGAAATAATTAGCGATAATTAGTAATAATATTCAATAAATTGATATTAAAAAAACCAATTATATATAATTAGAAATAATTACATCTTATTACATATAATTAGAAATAATTTTAAAAAAAATTAAAATATTTATAAATAATTAAAAAAATATTTAGTAATATTTAAGAATATTCAGAAATTATTAGAAATACATTGTAATAATAACAATATTTAAGTACATGAGCTCCATATTATTGGTTGGGGACTCTTCTATCCATCTTATGAATTTGGGTTGAATTCTCATTCATTTAATTTAGATTACTAATTTGGGGGTGGGATTTCTTCCCTGCAGGAGTGTGGGTGGAGCTGGCATCATTATGAAACCAATAGTCGACTTTAGTGTGAGGGAGTTGTAGGGATACCAGCGGCCTTTGATGATGGGTGGAGGATGTTGCAAGTGATCTGACTATCTGGGAATATAGTGAGTGGCATTCGATGAGGGCGGTCGGGGGATGATGACATGATGGAATTGGTAGAGTTATGCACTAAGAAATTAAATCATAAGCTCAGTGATAAGGACCTGTGATGAGAAGACAAACAACCTCTGGTTGAAATGGTGACAGAGGATGGCAGTGTGTGGCACAAGAAAGGTGGATACGTGGTCTAATGGGATGGTCCAACTTAGGAAGGCCAAGGCCTTTCGGCCATGTGTGGACCTACAAGTCAAAGCCTTCATGACAGTGTAATGAGATTCCATTTCCCATAATAATATGAGGGGTTTTTATGTTTAATAAAAAGGATGGGTTCCCCCTACTTATAAAAAAATATATTTATTAATAATTAGAAATATTTTTAAATAATTAGTATGAATTAAAAATAATTATCAATAAATATTTCTTATGAACTACTAATATTTTATTATTTATTTATTATTATATGCCTTTCTTAGTCGCTAATTTTCTAATATACCTCACATCGTCCCTCCACAATTATTCATTTATATCATATTAATCGTAGCCAATATTTCTTATGAATTTATAATATATTATTACTCAATTATTCTTTTCTATTGGATTTTTTCATAAGAAATATTTCTTATGAATTAGTAATATTGTATTCCATATTAAATATTATATGAATTTTTTCAAGTCTCTAATTATTTAATATCCCTCAGACAATCCCTTCATAATTATTCTATTATAACATATTAATCATAACCAATATCTCTAATGAATTGGTCATATTTTCTTATTAAATATTATATGAATATTTTCCAGTCTCTATTTTTTTGATATCAATCCCTTCATCCCTCTATAATTATTCCTTTATATTAGATTAATTTTAACAAAAAAATTTAATAATTGTTCAGATTTTTTTCATTGATTTCTAATATTTATTATTTTTTTGTGTTAACTTGTGTTAACTTGTGTTAACTAGTGTTAATTATTAATAATTTGTAATAATAACTGGAAATTAGTATCAATTAATAAGAATTAGTCTTAATCGGTATTATACATTTTATATTTTTTCTTAATTAAAATTGTTTTTTTAAACGGTTGACCTAAGATGGAGACAATGATTATTATCACGATATCATGATTTGATAACTCATTATTGAAATCCAAATGGGTCTAGAATAAGTCCTATCTATATTCATGTTGTGGAAACATTTATATCTTTTACAACATAAAATTCTTAATTTGTTTCAGAATGGACATTAAGTGTTTGTATAAGAAATATGATCTTAAGAGATTTTAAATGTTTGAAAATTTTGGGGTCCATCTTTTGTGTTTTTCTTTTTGGAAGGATTGTTTTTTTAGATATCAACATGGTGAATGAAATTTAGAATAATTTTCAGTTTTTTTGGATCCAAATCGATCATGGTTTAAAACATTATTAGATGGGGTTGTTTTTATATATTTGAAGAAAACATAAACTCAGAGTGATAATTAAAATCTGAAATTGTGGCCATATCATTTTTAGAAGTTATTTAAATAATTCAATGGTTTATTATATCCAAAATACAATATAAGAAAATATGAATATATTATTAAAATTATATCTATTAAATAAGATAATGTAATGTCAACTATTAGGTTTGATCAAATAGTTTCTTTTCTTAAATCATTATTATCTAAGGGAAATACTATTCTAATGAATTTCTATGAAACAAAGATGTTGGTTTTTAATTTGGGTGTTAGTTATCAGAAGATTCACGAATTCGTTTTGTTATTTCATCTTATTTTATAGTGAAAATGATTCAATAGTTAATTTTTCTACATTTGGGGAATCAAGGTACAAAGAGGTACAATAAAAAAATTCCAAATTTGTTCATATTAGGAATTTGAGGTATATTATACTTACACCTAGACTGTATCATATATTTCTATATCTGAATATATTATCATTGATAATAAGACATAGTTCTAATATTTTTATCAGTAAAATAAAAAATTATACTTGTGACTTTGATTCATGAAAACACTTTTATATGCATCACCGAACTATTTCTACAGATCCTCATAATATGTGGTTGGGTCTTTCTGCAAGTATTTTATTTCCATTGAGTGCTTACGATAGTCAATATTATTTTGGCAATATCATTATAACAGTATATAACTTAACTCCTTATATATTAATGATGGAACTATGTATTTATTTACATTAGTACTTTTAGGACATCAAAAGAAAAATATTACTAATTATTTAAATCCACTTATTGATGAGTTAAATATATTATGAACTGATATTGTATGTACATCTAATGTAGTTATGAAACAAAATTTTTAAATGATAGTGGCATTAATTTGGTATATTAGTGAATTTTCATCATATTTTATGTTATCTAGATAGAGTACACATGGTCCAAAATTATGTATATTGTGTATAAGTGTAAAGAAATTATTCATGTCAAAAGAAGAAAAAAAAATGAATTTAATCTAATATTTATTCCAACAAATCATAATTTTTGAAAGAGTAAAATTAATTTTAAGAAATTCAGATTGAAATATATGGAAATCCAACATTTCTTTTAGGTATTTAGGTAAAATATATCATCTCTTCAGTAGATTAATTTCCATTTGGACCAAATGTAATCCATTAAAAAATAAGTGTCATTAAGAGAGATTACAATAGGATAATGTAGCGTATTTTTTTGGATCATCTATATTGGTATAATTTTTTGGTTCGTTATATGTTAGATTTCATGTATATTGAGAAGAACTGTTTTGAAAACATATTTTATACCATGTTGGGCACACCGTGTAGGATTTAATATTTTATAGATGAACAGTTATATTTTTCTCATATTTTTAGTCATCCCAAACATGAGTTATCTTAAAATGAATGACCATAAAATTTATTGAATAGAAAATCATATTATGAACTTTTAAAAGAAATTCATTTTTATTATATTAGTGGAATGCATAATTGAGGTTACCAGATGTCTATTACACTGATATTACTCTCTTTTCCAAAATGATCATATTACTAGATTAAAAATTATAATTTTCTTGTCATAGTTGAAAGATTATTGCTGATTTTCCTTATATGATTGATGAATTATTCAATGTTTTATTTCTTAATCAAAATATCATATTTTTAGACACATTTATGTAGGAAAAATATATTATGATGCTCAGAGTATACTAAAAAAATTTTGTTCTATTTTTATTAAAATTGAAAAAATAGACTTATTTCATTCAATGGAATATTTAATATTACATTTTAGATATGATGCTAAATGTAGATAATGAATATAGTTTTTAAAGATATATCTATATGAGATTTTCATGATAAAATTTTATTACATGTTACATAATAAAGTATATGTTGAAGGTTCAATTGAAGAAGTGTATTTTAATGAGGAAATTAAAAATTTATTCTTTTATTTTTTTTAATATTAATATCCTTTAAGAAATAATTGATTCAGTAACAATAATAGAAATTTGGACAATTTCATATAACATATATTATCATTATTAATCATCATGATCTTAGTTTTATTGGTGATCATGTATGATGGATTTTGGATTACGGAAACCATAGAGATCATTTATATGTTTTGTTAAATTGTGAAGAAATGATATTACTTATGTTGTATGTGTTATTTTTATTTATGTTTTAAATATTTTTTAGACGTTATTTTATATCAATTATTTTATAGATTATATGATGATCATATCAAAAACATTCACACAAATTACACTGGTTATTCTTGAAAAACATCAATAATGTAATTTTTCCACGTAATTTCAAAGACTAGTAAGTTAAATTAGTAATGGTAGAATATATGGAATTAATTTTTTTTATGTATATTAATAATTTTTTATTTTTAAATATATCACAACCTGAAAATAAAATTTATAATTGATTATGTCCACTGAGTAACCCACCATCCAAATTAGTTAAATATTATAATGTGGGTTGCTACCATATTTTTGTTTTATACACACATATAGTGAATCAAAAAATCAACGACCAATGGTGTTTTTTTTTGAAAGGATACCATCACCAAAAAAAGTGGCGTTTAATTTTATATCATGGTGGATTAAATAATTAGGTTTTGTTATATGGGATAGAATTGTGTAATAAAGTCTTAATATCATTTGTTTTATACTGATGAATTGATGCACATTCATCCACAATATGGAATTGTTAAAATTATATATAAATTTCTCATTATAATAAAACAAATAGCACATAAATAATATCAATATTATTATACAAATTATTATGCTTATACGAGAGATTTAACTGACTGGTGGAGCATAATAAAAATAAAATATCATGAAAATAAATTTATAGAAAATGATAGTGTTTATATTAAAGTGAACAATTTTGAAAATTTTCAAAATACATATTATACTCAAATATATAATGATATAGATGATAAATCCACACATTTAAAGGTCGATGGTATTGATAATGCTGATGATGTAACCAATGGATTTGAAATATCAAAGGATAAGGAAATTGAGGCTCATATGGTAATTCATGATTCTAATGAGAAAGAAAAAGATACTAAAGCTTTATAATATGAATATGAAAAGGAAGAATTATGTAACACCCAGACATTTTGAAACAAAACTATGTTTGATAGTGTGTATAAAATGAAACACCAAGCTTAAGTGAACGGAGAAATATTATTATTTAAATATGATCTTCATAACCCAAATGTTGAATTCGTTTTAATAAATAGGATTAACTGTATTATGAAATATATTTAATGATACTAAAAAATAAAATTTTATTATTTTATTCTTATGCAATAAGAACATAATATTTATTAGATTCGATTTATTCTTTATGAATAATTTTTCATTGAAAATGATTTTTATTGATTTTTTTGAGAAAATATTATAAATAATTTCTCCAAAATTTAGAAAATTTATATGTTAAAGTGAAATTATTTATTTAATTTCTCATATGAAAATTAGCATAAGGTTATTTTTTGGTATTTTTCTGAAAATTTTGATTATCAAGTGAATGTTTAAAAATAATAATTTTATTAAAAACTATGTTTTTGTTTCAAGAATGTAAAAAGTATCATTTTATTATTAAATGGTTCAAAATTAAAATTTGATCTATTATTTTTCATATAAAAAAATTAAATTAATTGGATAATATTTTATTGTATATTTTACTATAAAAAATTAATACTTAAAAAGGTATTTATCTAAAAAATTATTTTTCTTTGTGTTTTGAATTTTATTCTTAAATTAATTTATTCCACTTATATAAATTTAATCTTGAAAATTGAAACCATATTTGGAATCATGAGTCCAAAATTTTTTAAATATGTATCATTAATTTTTTGTCATTATGAATAGTAACCATAGTAAATATTTAACACCACCATAAAGAAAAATCGGTTAATTAAGGTTAAAAAATGCGACGAGGCATTAAAAATCAACTTAACATGTACTTTTATTTCATTTGTTGATATTAATTAGGCAATTTCCATAAAATAAAATTGAATATATGGAATTCTTGAGCCATTTGACCTCAGTAATGAAATTTATATTATTTTAAGTAAATAAAGTTCTAAAAGGTTCCTTTATTGCTCTTAATTTATTTTATATATCCACAAAAACAAATAAATAAGTTATTAATGAATATAAAATATTGTTTTAATAAAAATTAATTTATTTTTTATGTTGATTTATTTATAATTTCTTAGTAATTAAATAATTATCCTAAATACTTATGCAACGTCGACGTAATGCTTTTGTAAGTAGTAAAAAAATCATGTAAATTTTTTTAAAAACACTAAAATTAATTTCGTTTAGTGAGTTATATTTCCCTATATTGTTTTACATAAATATAAGATATTATTTATTTATTAAGGGATTATATTTTAATTGAATATTTTTCTTGATGTTCTGAAATTTAAAATAAATTAATAGTATCAAAAAAGTCATTAATGATATTTTATAAAAATAATATTTTATTAAATTGTTTAAAAATATTAAAAATAATGAAAGGTGAAGAGGTAGATAATATGTGGTCTATAATCTCATCACTTTTCCATTTATTTGAAAAAATTTCCCTTCAATAAAAATTTATAACCCATTACGTGTGAAAAAACACGTTACGATAGATAAGGTTAAAATAAGTTTACAAAGGGGTTGAACCAAAAGATAATAATTAGAAAAACACTTAAAAATATAAAAAAATGGTAAATTTTGTTTCAAAAAAATCATGCCTTATCTTAAAATATTTTTCATTATTAATCATTTTTCTATAGAATGTTCATTTTATGTTTTAATCTTATAAGATATTGCAAGAGTGGCCCTCCCCCCACTTGTAAAAGGGGACCCCTCATTTCTCTTCTTTACACCACATTGATACTTATAGATTGACCAAAACCTAGAAAATTATATTCTCTAAATCATCAGTCACATTATATAGGTTATTTTATTCCAAAAATACCAAACCTCGGTCCCTTCATAGGAGATCTAAAGGAAGTCTACCGAAAATTAGGTAATCATCTTTACCGAATCATTCAAATTTTGTTCTTCCTATACTTACACTAAATATTATGTACCAATACAAAAAATATATATTATAATAAATATAATGATATTTTATTATGATTATTTACAAATAAAATTTTATCTCTTTTATATCCTTTGAATAGCATGAACATCACTCGTGTGTACATACAGCTAGCAGTGTCCACGAAGTACTGTAATTCGTTTTTAATCATTTTTCTTGGATGATTGTAAATATTAAACTAATGAATATGAATTATTTTTATTATATAGTTTTTATTCTATAATTATAATTTAATATCTACCTTTTACCTTTAAATCCATTGAAAATTGATAACACCACTCGTGCTTATGTGTAGACTACCACCTCCACGAAGTAATGTGATCTATTTTTCATTTACTTATTACATGGAAGGTAATAAGGATAAATTAAAATAATATAGATTATATATATGAGATATATGATATAAGAATTACTCTTTTAAGGTTAATTATTATTTACCTTTATTTCACTCCATCCTTCAAAAAGTGAAAATAGCATTCTTGTATACATATGGTCTACTGTCTTTTTGAATGGCGTAATTCATTTTTATATATCTATATTGTAGATATAAAACAAATAAATATTATATATATATATGATATTTATATCATGAATAACATTTATAGATTATGTAACCATTATCAGATTATAGGGACCAAACCTACCTAACTGAAACATACATGTAAGACGAAGCATCTATCACCCTGAACAGTGATTTTAATAAAGAATTGCTTATAAATGTGTGACAAAATGTTATCATCAAAGAATATATGGAATGAAATGTATTATTAATGTTTGGTAATAGATTTATAATAAATCTATGTTTATTATATAATAGATTCTAACACATTTGAAGGAAGGCGTGCCACATGTAAGGAAATTTGTCTCAATTTCTTTTCATTGAGGCATGTTTTAAGGTTATGCACCAATTTTTTATATGATTTATATAATACCATTTTACATGGTATATCATGAATCCTTTATAATTCATTTTATTTTACTTATAATTCAAATAATAAGAGGATTTGACGTGAATATTACTAAGTGTAAGGGGTTTTAGAACTCAATTTCTATTCATTGAGGTATACTTATAGTTCATTGAATATGTTATTCCATTATTATGTATTAAATGACCACTAATTGTAATATTTTTTATTTCCAATTGTTTTCATTATTTAAATTTTTTTCATATAATTAATTCATTGATTAATTCTCACTTAAATGATACCATCATTGTAAGGGTTCTTCAACTCAGTATAGTTTCGTTGATATATGTATGATGTTATGAAAATATTTATATTTATGTAGTGTTTATACTACACCAATAAAATTTTATATCATAGATCCTTCTAAATTAATGGTATTTAAAGTTACAACTCAAATTATTTCCTCCACAGGGTTCTTATTTAATATTTACCAATGTGGTAAGGGTTTTTTTCACAATCTAATCATTATTTAAGATTTTTTATGTTTATATATTGGTTGGGGAAATTATTTTATATTTCTATATTAAACACAATATATTTTATTCTAATATGGTGTTTTTTGAAAATTATAATTATTCCTTTCATTTTCCTCTTTTTCAGTACTCAAGAGATCGAAAAACAATTATGTAAAAAATCTATTGTTTTCTATATTGTTAAGAATATGTTCCTTTCATGTCCATATTTTCTATAAAATGTATTTAAAATGTTTTTAATATTATCCAATTAGATATTAAATAATGTTTTACCTCTTTTTTCTGTTTAAAAATAAATAAAAGAAATATTTTTGTAATTTTTTTAAAAGGTTCTTTTTGACTTTTCTTACAAAAATTTAAAATGAATTCTTTTTAATTTATATGGAATGAACATAATTTTATTTTTTCATGAGAAATAAATTATTTTCATCATTCTTTAAATTTTTTCAAGATTATTTATAAAAATATTATTAATACTTTTTAAAATTCTTGTTTTCAAATTCAAATATTAAAATAAAAAATGGTATTTTCCTCTAGAATATTTTTAATTACATTTCTATGTTATTTTTATTAATCAATATCTATAACCCTTTATTTTATTTATTCTCAAATAGAGATATGTTATAATGATAACATTTTTATTATTTCTTTTGATGGTTTGTGATCAATTTGATTAGGGTAAATATTATCATTTCCTATTCTAGTTTTTCAATATGATTGTTTTTGTTTAATATATATTGAATTTTGTTTCTCCCCTTCTATATTATGAATTAAGTTGGCTTAGTAAGTGGTATGTGGGGAATGTTATAGCCCCTCGATTCATCGGTAGGTCTCATTATACTATCCAATTTGTGTATTTGGATAAAGACCTACCAATTTTTGTAAGATGTACTATCATGAGGCCTCAATGATATGTTTACGATGACCAAAATTATGAATTTCTTAATTATGTGATTAGTTATTTATGTCCATCTGATTATTTTAATAATTATGATATCCATGGATAAGTTTCAATATAATTTTATTAGTTATGTAGAATTATATGATCACTATTTATTCTTTCCATATTATTTTTCTTACATATGTTATTTATTAAATGACATGTTTTTTAAATTATTTACCTTCCCATATTGAGTATTACATATTTATTATATGACAACATCCTATATACATAACTGTTATAGAGAATCTGATCTCACCCTTATTATTTTCATTTCCCCATGACATAAAGTATAAATCATTGACTGATTTCAATGACACCGGATATTTCCATTAACTGTGTTTTATATTTTATTTTCAATTTGATATGGGAAGCATTTATTTATCTATTTTAAAAGGACTACTAAACTATTTGTTCCATCATGATATGATAAATTATATCGTATTCCATTGTAATAAAGTAACCATCAGCTTTATTATACTAGAATTAGGGTCTTTATAGCTGGTATTAGAGGATGTTTAGTAGAAATTGTGGGAGTTATATTTAGGTAAAAATAGATTAAGGAATACAAACATATAATTTAATTTGAGGATATTCCCAATGAACACTAAGTTTATGATTCATGTAAGGATAGTTATATATTTTTAGGTACTATCATTGGTTGATCAGACTATGTTATATCATAATATTTAAGGCATATTACCTCTTTTTAGGTTTTAAGTGATGAAATTTTAAGATGATTGAGATAATTTTTTATGACATTTATGGTAATAAAAACCTTGGGTTTAGTATAGTTTTTAGTAGAAAATATATTCTTGCAAGAATGAATTTATATTTTGTGAAAATAAATTTAAAGGTATTGGTAACCTTTAGGGTTTATCTTATCTTTTATGTTGACTTAATTATGTGTTATTATAATTTTAAAACATATCATTTATTATATATATTACCATGGAATTGAAATTTTATTTTTTGACTACGTGAATAATTTTATTTTTTAATAATTTCACAATTGTGGGGAAGTTATATAATTAATATAAATATAAATACTTTTGGTTAAGATGGGTTTTTTATTTTTGGTATAAAAATTGATTTATCTTTTAGAAAGATAAATTATTTTAGAGTGATATTATTTGTCAAAATGATTTTTAGATTTTTGGAGAATATATGAAAAAGGATTATAAGTTTTTGTTATGGTAATTTAAGAGTGATGATGTTATTTGGTTATAAATATTAAGTTTATATTGAACGAATATGTTATCAAATCATTCGAATAAATTGGTTTCAATATTAGTTTGGAATATTTTGAATAATTTTGAGTATATTTATTTGTGAAATTATTTAGTTTGAACTTTGTGTATTTCTACTACATAGGAAGGGTTATTCATTTTGGGTATTATCTAACCTAGTGATAACAATTTTTTGTTAATATTTAATGACTATATGAATATATTATTATCCTTTTGTGTATTATATGATCCTTTAGATGTTTATTTTACCACATCAAGCATGTAACATTAATCTTGAATACTCATCATTTGGAAGAAAAGATGAGATTGGGGTGGAAATTGATTAAAGGTTGAAATTTTATATTCCAAGTAAGTATATTTCCTTATATTCTCAGTTTAGATAGTAAATAAATTCCACAACTCTCATTAAATGATCTTGAAACAAAAAAATGAGTCATATTACCTTAATTATTTAAGAGTTTTAGGTCATTTTTACACCACTTTTGTTTATGGTTTTATGGTCGTTAAATTTCTCTTGATCATTCACTTTTTTATGATCAGTGATCTATATAACTCTCCATAAATATTGGGATATTAATTTACTCCTATATTTCAATTTTTCACTTCCCACTATTTTTATCCTATGTGAAAACCTAGTTTTTTTAATCTAAATTACCTTCATATATCCCCTTCCCTCTTTTTAAGTGGAATATTTACTAAACCTTTTTACGATGTAGTTTTTCTACAAAAGAATTTTCAAAAGTCAAACCCTTGATTATCGATCAAAATTTAAAATTTTTATGACATAATTTATTGAATTGAGGAGAATTTAACACATATATATTTTAAAATAACAATTTATTGGATATCATATACGATATGAAACACCATGCCTAAATGAACCACAAAATTGTATTGTTCAAATATGTCTTTTATGACCTAGTTGTTGAATTACTTGGTACGAATAGGATTAAATAAATTATGAAATATATATAAAGTTCCAACAAAATTTAATTCTATTTATTAATTCTTATAAAATAATCACTCAATTTTTAGTAAAGTCATTTTATTCATCAAAAATATGTTTTTTAAAAAATGATTTTTATAGCTTCTGTTTGAAAATAATGAAAATAATTTATATTAATATTATAAAATATATTATAAAAATTAATCCCATTTTTTAAATCATTATATCAAAATTATCTTAGGTTTAATTTTCTTGTATTTTTCTAAAAAGATTGATTATCTAGTTAATAGTGAAAAATACCTATTTTATTGAAAACTGTATTTTTGTTTCAAGATTACATAAAGAATAATTTTGTTTTAAAATGTATTAAATGTAAAATTATATATATTTTATTATAAATAATCCAATTATGTTAATTGGAATCAATTTAATTGTTCAATTTACTATAAAAACATATTTATACTTAAAATGTATTTTTTTTTGAAAAATCATTTTTCATTGTGTTTTGTGTTTTAGTATTGAATTAATATCTAACAATTATATATATTGAATGTTTAAATTTTAATTCATATTTTTATTCCAAATGTTCAAATTTGGTAAGTATGTATAAATTTTTTTATTCCAGTATGAATAGTAACCATAGTAAAAATTTGTCACCACGGTCATGTTAAATCGGGTAATTAGTGTTAAAAAATTATGATAAGGCATTAAAAATAAACCCAACACCTTAAATTATTTAATTATTTTATCTAAATTTGGAAATATACATACTAAATTCATATATATGTTATTTTGGATCCATTTGACCATGATTTTGACATTTATAACATTTTAACTAAAAAAAAGTCCCAAAATGTACTTTTATTAGTTTAATTTAATTTATAAATTCACATAATGATACAAATATGTTATGAAAAAATATTGAATAATATTTTTAAAATAATTTATTTATTTTTATCATTTTAATTTCTTTATAATTTTTAGTGATTTAATAATTATCTTAAATGTTAATGCAACACAGACGCAATGCTTGTGCATGAAGTAGAAAAATTGAGTAAATAATTTTAAAAACACTAAAATTAATTTTTTTGAGTTATTTGTATTTCTACATAATTTTATTGGATAAATATAATATATTAGTTATTTATTAAATTATTATATTCTATTTCCATATTTTTATTAAGGTTTATAATTTCAAATTAAATGAATACTGTCAAAAATGACATTAATGATAATTTATGAAAATAATATTTTATTATATTGTTTAACAATCATAAAAATATTGAAATAAGAAAAGTTGTAAAATATATGGAAGACACTTCATCCCTTTTTCATTTATGAGACAATTTTCACCTCATAAGTAAAATTATAACCCTTTATGTTTGAAATATATGTTACAACGATTAAATAATTTAAGGTGGTGTTCATGATGTTAGAGGACGTCTGGCGATGTCGGCTTGCATGGCTTAACGGCTTACGGGCAGCGGAGATCACAAGATTCATGGAGGACCGGCGATCATTGGGGGACTTGAGATCGCCAAGCGGTGATTACAGGATGCGTTGGGCTAGGGATTCTCTAACTTTGGGATGTGCAAAAGCTGGTGATAGGCTGGAGAGCTATAATTGGAATGCAGGAGGATTGAATTTGGATGCATCGCTTAAGCAACATGTTGGATTTGCGTTTTAAGTAGGTTCACACTAATAGACCAGCGATAATGGGGTGTATAGGAAACTTATGTTGGATGTGTTTTTGTGGTTTTATTTTCAGTGGTGATTGTGTGTCACTTTGAGTTTGGTGGTGGCTCATGTGCCACTTGTATAGTTTCGTTGTTTGTGTGCATTTTATTTTTATTAATAAATTTTTAGGACCAGGCACACTCAGACCCTGAACTATCCTGGTAAATTTATTTCTTCTTGTACTTCATATTAATAAATTGTACCAAAAATAAATTATAACTATAGTATTGTAAATATAATTTTATTTTATTCTGATTGTGGGAAAACCAAATTCCATCTCTTTTCCATCCTATGAAAAGTGAAAACACGGTTCATGTGTATGTACAACATACCATCTCTACATACCGGTGTAAGTCACTTATCATTAAAATTTTACTTGGATGGTTATAAAGATAGAAATAATAAATATATATTGTATTTATAAAATAATAATTCATCAGAAATTATAATATTATATTACCTTCTAACCTTCCAATACGTTGGAAAATTATAATTTCTCTCATGTGTATGTGTGGACTACCACATCCACGAAGCGCTAGGATCTGTTTTTCATTTATGCTTTATATTCATGGGAATAATGATTAATTTAATGGATATATAAATGATATATGTGATATAAAAATGATTCTTTAAAGGAAAATTATTATTTACATTTCTTTTGTTCCATCCTTCAAAAAGTGAAAAAGTGTTTACACATATGTACGGCTTACCGTCTCCATGAATGGTGTAAATAATTTTTCCATCTCTATATTATATATATAACTCTAAATATATATTTATATGTATATGTAAATATATTTATGTATTAAATTTATATATTGAATAAAATTATGAATATTTTTTAACCATTATCAAATTATATGGACCGAAACTACTAAACTGAAACAAACACGAAAGACGAATTAGTTGTCTCCCAAAACAATGATTTTAATAATTAATTGTTAATAAACTAGTGATAATTGGTTATAAGTAAATAATATATGGTATTATAGATAAGATTATAGTTCTATAACAGATTTATAATAAATATATAATTATTATAAATGATGTTTTAACACATACAAAAGAAGGCGGACTTGAGGTAAGGGATTTTATCTCAATTTCATTTAACTGAGACATATTTTAATGTTATTCATCAAATAAATTTATATGGTATATATTCTAAACTTTTACATGTTATATCCTGAACCATTCATAATTCATGGTATTTTATGTTTCATTTCAAATTATTTTATCAAATGATATTAGACTTGAAAGTTACTATGAAGTAAAGAGTTTTTTAACACAATTCCAACTCATTGAAGTATACTTATACTTAAATGACTATGTTATGCCATGATTATCTATTAAATTAACTCTAATTTTACTTGTATTTATTTATCCATTTTTTTATTTACATTTGTAACATATAATATCTCCATTTATTAATTCGCATTTCAATGATATGATCTTTATATGTGTTCTTCTTAGGAATATAGTTTCGTTGAGACATTTTTTATGTTATACACCTATTATTTTTTATGAACATTATATACAGACCCTTTAACATGTTATATCAGGGATATTTCTTAATTTATGGTAATTAATGTTAAAAAACAAATTATTTCATCCAAGGAAGGAAAATTAATTCATTTTTATTAGCATAAACACTATTTAAATGGCATAGGGGGAACCAAGCATGAAATCAAGGACATAAAGAAAAACATTGGACCCCACTAATCCAAAATACATTCGAAACCAAGATCAATAAAACAATGAAAAGATCCTCCCCAGCATGAAAAATTTGAAAACCAGTTTCCACTATCTTGTCACTACTCGGCTAGATGTCCCGTACTGAGCTACACGGTCATGGTACCGATGGCAATTGGCATACCCTCTCAAATGTCTAAATCCAAATAGAAATGGTATAGTCAAAACTCCCTGCTCTAGACCTCATATGGAGATTTCCTTTAGATATGGACTAGTTGGATAGGCCCTTGAAATGAAAACCACAGAACACATCACCATAGATCATAGCATAAAAACCACCACGAAAATAATTCAAAAAGTAAAAAAATATGAAATCAAAAAAAACAACACCAACATTTCCTATACATGACTCCAGAACCATCATCAGAGGACATCCCCACCATAGCAGATCCACCAGACTTCCTCTGACACTATATCTGCGTATAAGAAACCCGAAGAAACCAGACACTGCATGATATGAGAGGCCAAGACACTACCACACGAAGCTGGATGACCCAACAACAACGCCAAATGAAGGTCATCGATGAGGGGGACCAAGCCGATCTGGATCATAAGTGCCACTCTAGGCTTGAATCCAAGTAGATCAAGCTGAAGAAGAACCAGCACCATAGGCCAAAACAAGCAACCACACAGGGAGTTGTAAAAAGGTAAACCCATGAGGGCCAAGGGTATAGCCACACCAAAAAAATTGATGCCCCAAAACCAACATCAATCATCCTAAAAAGGGGGAAGATACTGAGGGGAATTCACATTGAGGTAGATCCAAAAATCTTGTTGCTACCATCAAGACCACACATGGAGTAAACTGTGACCCACCCAATGCACGCTTCTCCGGCACAGATCAATGAGGTAGCAACACACAAAAACCGAAACAGATCTGGGCATAACTTTGATATTGTTTCATCACTCCTCATTGGGGACGTTGACGTTAGATCAGAATTAGTGGTGCAAAAACGTGATGACTTCATCTCACTCCACCACCACAGAAATCCGAATTCAATATGAGACCGCCCTATTTCCATGAAGTGTGCCGAATCCCAAAGACCTGACCAAGATGAGAACGTCATGTGGAAAAGAAATCCACCACTCTATACAATCCCTCTGATAAGAATATTTGAGGAGGGGATCAACTTCCAAACTTACTCCAAGATGGAAGAAGATGATGGAGGTGATGGTAGAAACCCTACCACGAGCTGTGCCCATTACAGACTCATCCGAGTTTTCCTCATCCAAGGTGTTTTGATTCAAAATTTACAAAAATGGTAAGGGTTTATTTCACAATATCATCATTATTTGATATTTTCTATATTTAAGTCTTTATTAAATGAATTATTTGATCATTTTATCTTATAATCAATATATTTTCTTCTCCCTAGTTATTTTTGAATTTTATACACTTTCCTTTCTTTTTCCTCTTTTATGTACTAAAGAGATCAAAAAATGATTTTAATGAATTTTTTTTATTTCCCATTCGAGTGGGTATCAATTTCATCCATGTCTAGAATTTCACAAAAAAAAATTAAAAAGGTTTTCAATATTATCCAATGATCTATTAAAGACATTTTACACATTTTTTAACTTTTTAAAAAATTTCTTATGATGAATATTCTTGATATTTTCTGAAAATGAACATTTTAACAATTTTTACAAAAGTGTAAGAGGAATGTTTTTTAAATTATTCATTATGAATAGAATTTCCTTCCATTATGAAAGATCAATGTCTTTTTACTTCTTTAAAATTTTCCATGATTATTTTAAAATAAATATTTTTCCTAATATTTAGAAATTTGATAGTATTCAAAAGATATTTTCAAATTAAAAATTTTATTTTCAATAAGATTTTTGTTAATGATATTTTTATGGTGTTTTTATTCATAAACATAAAAAACTATTTATTTTAATTATACGCTAAAGGGGATATTTAGTTATGATATCATCCTTTTTCATTCTCTATATTATTTATTTTTTGTTTTATTAGGGTATATATTATCATTTCGTGTGTTAATTTATCTATACAAATGCTATGTTGATTATTTATTGAATTTATAATCGATCCTTTCACAAGATAAAGGCATTGGAATTGTTAAATGATGTGTGATTCCCGCTATAGCCCATAGATGGATCAATTTTTCTCATGAGACAAAATAGTTTGGGAATTTGGCTAAGCCCTTACACATTTATATAAGATATCTTGGATCTAAAACATGATGGTATGTTAAAGATGTTTTGAATAATTCATTCCATCATTATGAGATTAGTTATTAATGTCCATGTGATTATTTTAAATGTTTTTATAACCACGGATATTTTTCAAGCTCATGTGATTAGTTATGTGGAATTATTTGATCGTCATTTATTCCTTCAATGTTATTCTTCATACAAAAGTTACTGATTAAATGGAATGTGTTTTTAGTTATTTCCCTTACCATATTGATAATTCCTTATTTATTCTATGATAATTTCTATATTAAATAATCCAAACTGATTATTTTATCTCACCCTTATTTGTTTTCCTTTCCATAGGATATGAATAAGTAATCATTGAATGAGTTTAATAATGATGGCTATTTCCTTTCACTGTGTTTTATATTTTATTTCCCCTAAAATATGGGAAGAATGTGTGTATCTAGTTTTCCAGGACTAATAAACTATTTGGTCTTTAGTGATGTGATTTCTTGTATCTTAGGCCAATGTAATAAAGTAACCACCATCCTTAGGATACATGAGTCGGGGTCTTTACAAATGAAGTATTACATTCTCTTATAGAAATTTATGTGTTTTTATATTTTATAAATTTACTATTAATTATTTACAAGTGATGTCACTTTTTTAAATTCAAATGGTTGTAGAACGTATCAAGAAGCTATTTTTCTCACTCATTGATATTGGGATTCTGGGTGATGAGCCTAATAACCTTTCATCTGACCTATAGGATGTTTCTACTACACCATCGACAAGGGGGGGTCACAGCCTAACAATATTGATGATACCAGACCATATTCTTTAGTTGCGTGCATCTATTTATTTCAATATATCCATAAAGAAATATTTTAAATTAGGCATTTTAATTAATTTTGACTAATTTTTTATTTACTAATTATTTGATTATCTATTCTTTTATGCATATATTTTCATATATCGTAGTTGGGAAGGTGGGTGAGATTCTAATTTTTTTTATTTTGGGCATGGGTGTCATGGGATATATTTCCCATTGATGTTCATTATCACATGTTTAGTCACTAGCTATTATGTAGATAAATAATTTTTTTTAAGAAAACATTATTAACTTGATATTATTAATTAATTATATGGTTTATGGTCTCCAATAGATGTTAGCTATAGAACCTCCACATAAGACTCATGGGATATTTTTTTGAATGATAATTTTCATTATTTTTTACACAATCTCATAAATAGATCCATGTATAAGGATTATGTTATAGTTTTTTATCAGTCTTTATTTTTCCATCAACCGGACTACATTCATGCCCAGACTTGGGTTGGATTTTGATTCAACTATATAGAAGAGATAGTTTATTAGAGTTTATTGTCATGTCGATAATACTATTGGAGGAAGGAGATCTCACGTAACGATGAGATTCATACATTTGGTTTTCATGAATGATATATTGTATGAATTTTTTTTATTAATTATTATGTACTTTTAATGTTATTTTTTTTATTTTTCTAGGTAATCGCTAATATTGGTGTTTTTAGAGTTTGTTTTATATAAAATTATGTAGAATGATCCTATTAAAGGAGATATAACTCGTTATAGACAATATCAGCTTGTGGTAAATATTTTTTTTGTTTTTAAAATTAACATAAATTTATTTTCATACTATTTTAATTTCCCGTTACAATTGAGGGAGAAGATTGAGGTTGTGACTTATCAAGAATGATAATTTCAATATAAGACTAATGGAGAAGACTCTTTTGGTTTAGTTTTCAATGAGGTGACATGGATAAGGGAAACCATGAATGGTATTGAAAAAGTGTGGGCAATCAACACAATTTCATGATCGACACTTTCTAGGAATTAAAGAGTTGTTGCATGTTCTTTAGCTTTCTTGAATAGTGATCATGAATAGTAGCCTTCAAATATAGATAATGAGGACCTATTTTAAGATCCTTATGATATTATATATAGAACTTATTGACTGTAGTGATAGATTCATTATCGATAGGTAAAATTATGTTGGTGGAATGATTAGATGATGGAGTACATGTGACAACTTACACATGGTCTGTTTATAGAGTTCCCTCTACCATATCCTTTAGTTTATCCACCTCCCCCAAAATGACTATATTATATTTTTATGGATAAACATATTTTGTGTTGTATTTTAATTATTTTTTCCATGAAAGGTTTTATATATTTGTTTTTAATTTAGTTTAAATTACTAAAAATTATTATTTATTTTATTGATATTTTTATGTTGTTTTCTATGAATAATTAATTCTTACACAAATACACTTTTGTGATGAAATTATCCATCTATTACAAATATATTTTTTTGATAAAAAATATTATTCAATTAGATAAACTATTATCATTTTCTTTTGTGGTGGACTCACTTTTTATTCCATATAAATATTAATTATTGGTAGAAATATCCATTGCAAACAATATTTCTTCCACAGTTTTTCTCAAAAAAATTATTTTGTGACGATTTTTAGTCATGGGTAATTGATCATGGGTGTTGCTGAACTCACAAAAATTAATATTTATAAAATCCTACACACTACTAGTATGATGGTGAGTGTGGTTTTGATCCCACGTGGAAGGATTAATTTGTGTGTGTGAGTAAATGGAGAAAAAATAACGAAATAAAACCAAAAACAATCAAGAATAAGTGAATGAAAGTGTATTTTGAAATGAAATATGTGCTGTGAGATAAAAAATAGACAGCAAGAAATAGATGGATTTAGGGTTCTTGGGCTATTTTGAACTGATAAAAATGTATTCTGTTATTCTACAGAAATTAATTCAATAATTGGGTACATGAGAAAATGTGTAGATTCACTAAGTTGTCACTTCAGTGAACTTCCACAGTTAGGTGAACATTCTCGAGCCATGGTATTTAAATATTAACTTTTGAATTAACCTGTTTATTATGGAGAATATATGAATTGACATTTTTCAATTTTGGGTACTTTGTTCAATTATCCAAGGTAAAATTAAATCACTACACTCACCTATCAATTCTTGGGTAGTGAAAAAAGATTCTCATAATAAAATGGTAGAGATTATCAAACTGAAAAATGCATTGAACAAATGTTTTCTCAAAATAAGAATGGATAAATTGGTAATTGGTTATTCCCATCCTGATTCCCCTATGAAATTTATTTACTCATACTAATGAAAAAAATAAGAATAAATAGAATAATCTCTAGTGAGATTGTTCCCCTCCAACTTTGGTTACAATTCTCACTCTCATCTCAGTTCTCTCCTCACTTTTCTCTATGTGACATGGTGTCAATGGTAGATTGGTATATCATCGAGGGGTTATATGGTTTTGGAAGGAGTGATTTTGGAATGGTTCTTCTGGAAGGGTGATTTTGGAATGGTTTTCCCCCTCATAGACTCCTCTGTTTTAACAGAAAAAAATTTCACAGCTCACCAATGTGCGCTCATGATCACCACATGAAACTTTTCCATGATTTCCACATAACAAGTGCATCCTTGTACATCCACCTCCTCCATTGACTTGAGTGAAGCTCTTTAAACCAATTTCACTCCTAAAATGTGACTATGTCGCTAAAACATCAGCATCTTTTAGAGACTTCGAGTGAAACCATGCTTATACTCTATGTGATCATTACTGTTGATTTCTAGGACATGATATCTATAAGAATTCTTACTGATTTCCATAATCTTTTACTGGCAATCTTTTTTCACATTTCTACATTAAGTTCCACATCACAACAACATCAGAAGTAGTTGGAAAATAATTTCATCTATAATAGTGGGGAAGAACATAGGCACCAATATCATCTTCATAATACTTTCACATAAAAAAATTAACTAATTAAAAGATTAAAATTTTAAAAGTTATATAATTATATCTATGTACGAAATATATAAAAATATATATATACACATATATAAACAATAAAAATGTTACATATCATTAAATAAATATTATTATATAAAATATTATATAATTATATGAAATTTAAAAAAGGGTTTTTGGCCTCAACAGAAGGGATGCTCGTGATTTCTCTTCTCCTACAGGTGGCGTGCACATGATAGATCCTATAAGAGGAATCCATGATAGGCACAGTGTTTTGGCTTCAACAACATCAGTGTAAAGACCCATAAATTTCATGGAATTTTTTTTAATTTATTTGGTATTATATGAGTCTGTGGCTTCTGAAGGCACTTGATTCCGAGGCCCGGTGTGCCTGGAAGCAATTTCCGAAGTTTATCTCGGGTACGTTCAGTAAATGAACGAGCGGGTTTTTCTATCTTTTGAACTGGTGCTCAGAATTGAAATCTGAGGGCACCGTTGAACATGCAGCACGGGTTTTCACGTAAGAAGACTTTTACCTCGACGGCAGATGCTTGGGAATGAAAGTTAGTTTTGGGGGTTTTACGTGGGTTAATAAAATAAAATAAGTGAACAATTTATTTAATTTTGTTAAACATTTTTCATGCGGTTATAGTGGTTAGGAGCTCCACTTGGGAGTTGGTGGTGGGGCCTACTGAAATCCAACCTCCCATGTGAGGTTAATTGTGGTGGAAACCACATGAGGCCTCCCATTAATGGGAGGGGAATCATAACTCTTTGACTCCCCCTCATTTGCGAGGGAGTGCCTATAGGGTTAAATCCCCCTCTTAATTGAGGAGGATAAAACCTCCCTTTTTAATGAGGGGACCACCCAAGAATTAACCACCCCCCTTTCCGTTTTGTGGTTAATTAATGGTGTGGCCTGCCATGAAATATCCTCCATTTGGAGGATATTATTCTGTGGGGACCACCCAGGCCAATAACCCCCTTTTTGACTTCCACTTCATTTTAATGCGCCACCTCAGTGGATTAATTGGGTGGAGCCCTCTGTCCTAAATCCTCCACTTGTGACTTGCATACCAACAACAAACCCTACCAGTCCTATATAAAGGAAGCCAGGGGAGGAGTTCTGCACGGATTATTCAAGCGGTGGAATGCTAGCTGCGAAGCATGGCACCCAGCATTTAGAGATTTTTCTTCTACCTCTAACAAAGAACGGAGAATGAAGAACGTCGACGCCACCCTCGGCTCCTTCCTTCCTGACGTTGACGGAATGATGCCCGTCTTCTGTGACTCACCATCATTTAACGCCATTTTACGAGGTATGGTAAATTTTTTATATTTTTCTTTTATGAGAATTATACCCTTCTGCTTGGCGTTTAAATTGTTGGGCGACGATTTGAACCTCTAACACGGTGGGTGCGGGTTAACGAACAAGCCCGAAACCACCTCTATTGTGTCTTGATGCATGAGGTGATTTGCGACGATGAAATGGGACTACAACGGAAAATTGAATCCTTCATAGTTTAGCCTGGGTCCCGAGACAACTGCAGGAGCAGACGGGAGAAAAAACGGTCCACTGGAATAACACTGGGGGCCCGTGGAGTAGCGCAGAGGCGCGGGTTGCCGGCGAGGCGGCGCCGGTGGCCGGAGGTGGGGCCGGCGGCCGGAGGCGGGGTTTGTCACCGGCCGACCGCCTAGAGGCAGCGGTACCATGGCGTGCCACCAGCCAAAGCCCGCCGCGGCATCGGTCGCGGCGACAAGGTCGGAGGATCCCGCGGCCGCGCGGGATCTGATTGACCAGCGGCACCACCCTGGTGCCCCGTCCATGGAAAACGGGGTTCGGGCCCCCGTTCGGCCAGGTGGCTGAGCCAGCACCCCAGCTGGGCTAGGCCGGGTCGGGCTGAGCCACACGGACCGGGCGGGACTTGGACCCGGGGAGGGTGTGGGCCGAGTCGGACCGGGCCCAGACCCCCACTTCGGACCGTTTTTGGTCTCTTTCCCATAACATGAGCTACAGACCTCTGATCGATGCATTGTCAGTTGTGTTGGATTCCTTGGATCAAGACCGGAATTTCAGTATATTACACACAAGGTTTTGGCAAAGTTTCGGTATGGCTGGGTTGGTTCGAACCCGAAACCAACCGGGGCCTCGGAGCAGAAACGCTTATAATTTGAGCTCCAGACATCCGATTGACGTGTCGTCGACTTTGTTGGATTACACTTAATGAGACGGTTCTTTTGGAATACTCCACCTGAGTTTCGGATGTAGTTGGAGTGTCGAAGGGATGGATTGTTCCCGAAATCGAACCGGGCCCCTAGGATAGAAATGCTTATAACTCAGAGACCGGGCGTCTGATTGACGCGTCGTCTGTTGCGTTGAGACCCGTATGATGGGGAGGTCCTTTGAGATTCTTCCATGTGAGATTACGTGACACATGGAAGTATCGACCAGTAGCTCTTGGTGTGGATCCTTCCGGAGACGAGCATACGGAGTACGAAGACCTTGTAGCTGGTTGAGACCTGATCACTGCTTGTCTGATTCGAGTCGAAGTTACTTGACTAGCCTAGTGGTGAGAACTACTATGTTTGGGTGGCAGACCCATGGTACTCGATAGAAGGAGTACCTCTTTAGGCTATTAGGGGGAGCACTACTGTGTTGGGGTGGCAGACCCATGGAAGGGAGCACTACTGTGTTGGGGTGGCAGACCCACGGTACTTGACAGGAGGAGTACATCAGTAGTCTAAGGTTAGTGAGTAGCGCCTCAGAGTTGTGACAGGATCACTGTACTTTTCAGAGGAGGAGCTCTTCAGCAGTTGTGGTTTTGATATCATTAATGACAATACAGGTTTGAGATGAGTCAATGACCTTTGTGTTTTTCCTCATGATTGAGATGGGTTACTTGATAACTTAGGAATATGTATGGGAATATACCTAAGTAAAGGTTATCTGTTGAGATCTTTCTTTGTGGTTTATCCTTGTTGGTTTTAGTGAGATCTTGAGGGTCTTGGGGTCCCTATTGAGTATCGTTATACTCACCCCTGCACGGGCTATGCCCGCACCTCGTTGTGTTGGATGGAGACGATGGACAACACTGATTGTGGTTGAGTCCTGTAGAGATGGACGGTACCCGGAGGTGGACTTGATAACAAGACGGTACCTGGAGGTGGAATTCATGATGAGACGGTACCCAGAGGTGATAGAAAGATGTGGAGAGCTGAGGTGGCCATCTGTACCTACCCTTCTGGTAGAAACTTCAGAGGACGATCCAAGAGTAGCTTGACACCATCCTACTGTTTTGTCTATACCTTGTACTTTACTATTGGGCTTGTATTTATGGCCCCTTTACATTCCATCATATCATTTGTTATATAGTGTTTACTTAGTGTTTGCTTCCGCTTGTACTCTGGCACTGTGTGTTTACATTTCATAAAGGCAATTCCTTCTCTTATTATCACGATTTACGCCTTTAGTGCTAGTTACCATCCACTGGCCTATGGAAGGCAGGCATGGGGTAGTCACGTCATGGGCCCCGAGGATGGGTCGTGTCAAATTGTTATCAGAGGGAGGTTCTACCGCAGAACTCAGAACTCTGCTCTTTTTTTCTGTGAAGTAATAGTGTTAAGGGTACTAAGTGTGGTTTCAATTCAGGGAGTCCAGTGTCGGTGCAGGTGGCCGACGTATCCATGCACCAGGCCCCTAACTTCTGATCTCCAACTCAGTGAACTAAAACACTGATTTTGTGTGTGTTTTCAAAATTTTATTTCAAATCAGCTCAAACAAGGTCATCTCACCAGGTATAGTCTTTTGACCGTGTCGCATCTTTTCTTTCAGGATGCCTCCTCATGAATGATCAGCTAGATCCCCAACAGTTGTACATAATGATAGGTCTTTGAGCGACGATGCCTCGATAGAGGGCCCTCTTCCAGTTTACACACCAACAGAAAGTGCATGTCGCTTGAGTGCGATGCACGAGTTCCAGCATTTGAGGCCTCCGAGGTTTCAAGGCGAGTCGGATTTTCGGATGGCTAGGCACTGGCTGGAGTTTGTAGCACGAGATTTCCACACAGCTGGGACACCCGCTGACTTGATGGTGTACCTAGTTGTTAGTCTCTTTTAGGGAGCATCTGAGAGGTGGTGGAGCCATATTCTCCAGTTTTGTGACGAAACGACCTTCACCTAGGGAGACTTTGAGAATTTCTTCAGGGTGGAGTTTATACCAGTGACTCTACACTCTGGGCATGCTCAGGAAATTCTTACCTTGTTGCAGGGTTTTCCATCAATAGCCAAGTCATATGTAGCCAGAAGACGGATGATGTAGAGGTCCAGGAGGACCAGGCCAACAGGTGGGTGACATCGGGTTATAGGTTTGGTTGTGCGAGGCAAACGAAACAGAGCCATCTATATGAGGAGAAAAAAGTGTTATTCATGTGGAATGAAGGGTCACTTGGCTCGAGACTGATCGACCTGTCTAGTAGATGAGTAGCAGGCAGTAGAGGAACCTACCTGACTGGGACAGAGGATCTGGCCATATAGCCAGTGGTGTATGACGGTTTGAAGAGGTTCCACCACCACCAGGAGGTCCACCCCGAGCGCAGGGAACGGGTGGATATAGGAGAGATCAGCTTCAGGTACCTGAAGCATATGACTATGGAGCTCTGGAAGCAAGTGGACAGGAGCGAGACTAGTTCCAGGAATGGAGGCCTTTGTTGTTGGTGCTTCTAGATTCCTTTTTTTGTTGTTTGTGGTTGTTATGTGTCTTTGTACTTTGAGATGCAGTAATAAAAGACACCTTTCTTTGTGACATTTACATTCCTATCCTTTTTGTATGGTTAATACTAAGAGGTTCTAGTTATAACTGCTAGCTTGACCCTCACTTGTGAGATTCCTACTGTAGGATACCCAGTAACCACGCGCTGATGCTGACAATGTAACTCAACCCTTAGAGGCGATAGTAACGGTTGGATCTCTTGGTAGCAGCGTCGAGGCCTTACGACATCATCCATGACATGGATTGTACTGTTCATGTCGTGATTGACTGTATTAGGAAAATAACATGGTTCATCCAGTGGATGATACCAGATTTCTCTTTTCAGTAGAAGTGAAATCTCAGTAGCTCTTTGGTAGAACGTAGACAAAGAAGGGTGGAGATGACTTCTGACAATTGGCTAGTCTCACCCATTGTTCGTTGAGTAAACGGTTCACGGTTCTCTACAACTCAAAAGTCTAAGATGTATTTTCTCCCAGAAGGACATGAACCTGAGACAATGGTGATGGCTTGAAATCCTTCAGGACTATGACTTCGAGATAGTTTATATTCATGGGGAGGGGAACGTTGTAAAAGATGCTCTTAGTGAGAGATCAGGCTTTTAGCTGTTAGAAGTGGTGAGAGAGCATCTAGCCACATTTCAGATTTCCTCTTTGGATAGTGATGGAGTCAGCACGTGTAAAACTAGAGATGGTTCAGGCTATGACAAAGAAGGTGCAGATCATCCAGGAGCGGATGAAGACCGCACAGAGTAGACAGAATTCCTATGCTGATAGGAGACGAGACCACTGGAGTTCGAGGGTGACGACCACGTTTTCTTACGGGTATCACCTTGACAAGGTCAATGAAGCTTTGGCCAGGGTGGAAAGTTATCTTCGTGTGTCATCGGACCTTTTTAGGTCCCCCGTAGTGTAGGCAAGGTGGTTTACCGCCAGGCCTTTCCACCACAAATGCAATAGGTGCACGACGTCTTCCACGTATCTCAGCTGAGGAGATGTGTGCACGACCTAACCATCATCATCGAAAATTGAGTGCTGGACATCGATGATGGGGAGACCATCATGGGTTTCCATTAGATGTTGAGTATCGACATGAGTAGGTCCTATGGGGATGGTCGATTCCTCTTGTGCTCTTTCACTGGCAGCACAGGAACTTCCAGGAGATTACTTGGGAGCGGGAGGTTCAGATTAGTGCTCGGTACATGCTTTAGTTTCCCTAGTTTTTGTTGTAGATTTATGGGGACATAAAGCCCTGAGCTAGGAGTAATGTAAAGAACTATAAATTTCAAGAGTTTTTTTTTAATTTCTTTGTAATTTTACGAGTGTGTGGCTTCATACGACACTTGATTCTGAGGCCCGGTGTGCCGGAATCAATTTCAGAAGTCTAGCTTAGGTACATTCAGTAAACGAAAGAGCGGGTTTTTCTATCTTTGGAACTGGTGCTCGGAATTGAAATCTGAGGGCACCGTTGAGCTCGTAGCCCGGGTTTTCGCTTTAGAAGACTTTCACCTCAATGATAGATGATCAGGTATTAAAGTTAGTTTTTGGGTTTTTACATGGGTTAATAAAATAAAATAAGTGGACAATTTATTTTATTTTGTTAAACATGTGTCATGAAGTTAAGGTGGTTAGAAGCTCCACTTGGGAGTTGGTGGTGGGACCGCCACACTCTAACCTCCCATGAGAGGTTATGGTGGTGGGGCCCACCGAGATCCAACCTGCCATGTGAGGTTAATTATGGTGGAAACCACACGAGGCCTCCCATTAATGGGAGGGGAATCATAACTCCTTGACTCCCCCTCATTTATGAGGGAGAGCCTCTAGGTTTAAATCCCCCTATTTATTGAGGAGGATAAAACCTCCATTTTTAATAAAGGGACCACCCAAGAATTAACCCCCCCCCCCTTCCTTTTGTGGTTAATTAATGGTGGGTCCCACCAGGAAATATCCTCCATTTAAAGGATATTCTTGTGTGGGGACCACCCGGGCCAATAACACTTTTTTTGACTTCCTCCCCAGTTTAATGCGCCATCGCAGCGGATTAATTGGGTGGAGCCCTCTATCATAAATCCTCCACTTATGACTTGCGTACCAATGACGAACCCTCCCAATACTATATAAAGGAGGATAGGGGTAGGAGTTCTGGATGGCTTCTTCAAGCGGTGGAACGCTAGCAGCGAAGCACGGTGCCCAGCACTTGGATAGTTTTCCTCTTCCTCCAATGAAAAACGGAGTACGAAGAATGCCGATGCCACCCTCGGCTCCTTCCTTCCCGACTTTGACGAAAAGACGCCTGCCTTCCGCAACACCTGTCTTCTGAGACTCACCATCGTTTAACGCCATTTTACGAGGTAGGGGAAAATTTTTATAATTTTCTTTTATGAGAATTATACCCTCGTGCTTGGCGTTTAAACTGTTGGGTGACGATTTGAACCTCTAACGCGGTTGGTGTCGTTTAACGAAAAAACCCGAACCCACCTCTATTTTGTTCTTGATGTGCAGGGTGATTGGAGACAATGAAATGATACCGCAACGGCAAATCAAAACCTTTGTAGTGGAGCTCGTGTCTCGAGACGACCGCAGGCACAGACAGGAGCAAAAAAGGACAACCGAAATGACTCTGGTGGCCCGCGGAGTACCGCAGCAGTGAGGGGCGCTGGCACCGGCCGGCCGCCTGGAGGCGGCGGCACTGGCAGATGCCCACCGTGGCATCAGCCGTGGCAGAAAGGGTGGAGGATCCCGCGGCTGCACCCGATCCAATTTACCGGTGGCGCCACCCTGGCACCGTGTCCGAAGAAAACGGGGGTCGCGCCCCCCGCTCGGCCCGCTGGCCGAGCCAGCACCCCGGCCGAGCCGGGCTGGGTCACACGAACCGGGCCGCACCGGTGGGCTGGGTTTTTCCACGCCCAGCTGTACCGACCTGGGGGGGGTGTTGGGCCGGGTCAGACCGGGCCCAGACCCCCACTTCGGACCATTTTTGGTCTTTTTCCCATAACATGAGCTACGGACCTCAGATCGACGCACCGTCAGTTGCGAAGGAATCATTGGATCGAGATGGTAGTTTTGTTATATTACACTCAAGGTTTCAGTGAAGTTTTTGTACGACCAGGTTGGTTCGAACCCAAAACCAACCGGGCCCTCGGAGCGGAAACACTTAAAACATTAGTTGCAGACGTCTGATTGACGTGTCGTCGACATTGTTGGATTCCTCATGCTGAGACAGTTCTTTTTGAAAAATTAACCTGAGGTTTGGATGCAGTTGAAGTGTGGCTGGGTTTGATTGTGCATGAAATCGAACTGGGCCCCTGGGACAAAAAGGCTTATAACTCACAGATCGAGCGTCTGATTGACACACCATCTATTGCGTTGAGACCCCTATTATGGGGTGGTCCTTTGAGATATTTACACGTGAGATTACGTGACACTTTTAAGTATCGACTAGTAGCTCATGGAGCAGATCCTTCCGGAGATGATCGTACAGAGTACGGAGACCTTGTAGCTGGCTGGGACTAGATGACGACTTGTCCGATTCCAGTCAGAGTGACTTGACTAGCCCAGTGGGGAGCACTACTGTGTTTGGGTGGCTGACCCATAGCGTGGAGCACTACTGTTTTTAGGTGGCAGACCAGTGGTACTCAACAGAAGTAGTACCTATATAGGCTATTAGGTGGAGTACTACTGTGTTGGGGTGCCAGACCCATGGTGGGGAGCACTACTATGTTGGGGTGGCAGACCCGCAGTACTCGACAGGAAGAGAACCTTAGTAGTCTAAGGTTAGTGAGCATCGCCTCAAAGTTGTGACAGGATCATTGTACTCATCAGAGGAGGAGATCTTCAGTAGTTTTGGTTTCAATATCATTAATGAAAAACCTGGTTTGAGCTGAGTCAATGACCTTTGTGATTTTCCTCATGATTGAGATGGGTTACTTGATAACGTAGGTATATGTATCGGAATATAACTAAGTAATTGTTATCTATTGAGATCTTTCATTGTGGTTTATCCTTGTTGGTTTTAGTGAGACCATGAGGGTCTCGGGGTCCCTACTGAGTATCGTTATACTCACCCCCGCACTGGTTATGCCTGCACCTCGTTGTGTTGCATGTAGACAATGGACAACACTGATCGTGGTTGAGGCTTGTAGAGCGGGATGGTGCCCGGAGGTGGACTTGACGACAAGATGGTACTCGGAGGTGGACTTCACGACGAGACTATACCCGGAGGTGATAGATGGACGTGGAGATCTGAGGTGGCCATTTGTACCTACCCTTCAAGTAGGAACCCCGGAGGACGATCCAGGAGAAGCTTGACATCATCCTGATGTTTTGTCTGTACCTTGTACATTATTGTTGGGCTTGTATTTCTGTCCCCTTTACTTTCCATCATTTTGTTTGTTATATAGTGTTTACATAATGTTTCCTTCCACTAGTACTCTAGTTGTGTGTGTTTACGTTTCATAAAGGAAATGTATTCCCTTATTATCGGAATTTACGCCTTTGGTGCTAGTCGCTATCCCCTGGCCTATGGAAGGCGAGATTGGGGTAGTCACAGCACGGGCCACGAGGACGGGTCATGACAATCAGCAGGCGTCATGGGTCTTCAGTGGCTGCACATCTTCATAATGATCTCCGGTGAGGGTGGGTATTCAGTAGGCATTTTTATATTTGAAATGGGTATAATGATTTGGTATAGGGTGGAGTTCGATCTTTGGTGGTTCGACCTTCTTCTCCATTCCTCTGATGACTTCTCACGGTGCTCGGGTGTCACTGTTCATTTAGATTTGGTGATGGTCAGTCTTCAAAATGGTGGCCTCCAGCTTTAGAGTCTCCATTAATGGTGTCTTGAATGTACGGAGATCAACATATGTGGCTCATTGGTGTACCATTAGTGGCTGAAAGAACCCTACGGACCATCTAAGGGCTGATAAGGCAGGTATGTGCAACTTTCAATTAGTGCATGCAAGAGTATCATACCATGCATAACATTCTTGTGTACAAAATATGATGTTTGTTTCTATGAATACTTCAAATATTTATGGCACACCAAAGTCCATTGCATGCAAGAAGCATGGGATAATTTTTTAAAATGGGTTTCAGGTTCCCACTTTCCGATGAAGAATATTATATGTTTCTCATATGGGATTCAAAAATGTTTCAAGTACGTTGCTTTGAAAGCCTATAGAATACAAACTATAAGGAAAATATAAATGAAACTTAAAACATGGATTAAACATATAACAAATAACTGAAAATAAAAATAATTTCTTAAAAAATCTTTATGAAAAATAATTTATAAGCTTACAAAACCACGGACTTGAAACATAAAAATGAATCAAGTACATGGCTTTGAAAGACTATAAAATACAAACTATAAGACCAATATAAATGAAACATAAAGCATGGATTAAAAATATAAGAAATAGTTTAAAATAAAAATATTATCATAAAAATTGATTATGAAAATTAATTTATAAGCTTTCAAAACCACCAACTTGAAACATATAAATGTTTCAAGTACGTGGATTTGAAAGACAAAAATACAAACTATAAGACCAAAATAAATGAAACTTAAAACCTGAAATAAACATATAATAAATAGTTAATAATTAATTAGTAATTTAGTAAGATAATTATTAATTATAATGTTATTAATTATATAATTATTAATTTTTTAATAATTAATATATTTATTAAATTTCAATTATTAATTATTAATTACTAACATAATACAATTAATTAGTTAGTTAGTAATAAAATTATAAAATAAAAAAATATTTAATTTGAAATATCATTATTATTTTATAATTAATTAGTTAATTAGAAATATATAAATTAATTATAATTATTCATTATAAATATAAATTATTCATTATTCATTATTAATTATTAATTATTATTTAATATTTATTATTTATTATTTATTATTTATTATTTATTAATTATTAATTATTAATTATATAATGAACAGTTATTTATTTAGTAATATTATTATTAATTATAATTAGTAATTATTTATAATATAATAATTAGTTATTTAAATAGTAATATAATTATTAGTTATAATTATTTATAATTTATTATATTATAATTAACTTGTTAATTTGTAATATAATTATTAATTTTTAAATAAATAATTCATTAATTAGTAATGTAATTATTAATTATAATTATAATTATTACTTATTAATTATAAAATAATTATTAGTTAATTAGTAATATTATTTATTAATTATAAAATAATTAATTAGTTATTTCGGAAAATAATTATTTATTACAATTATTAATATAATTATTAATTATAATTATTAATTATCAATTCTAAAATAATTAATTATTTACTTACCAATATAATAATTAATTATTAATTATTAGTTATTAAAAATTGTTTATATTATAATTAATTAGTTAATTAGTAATATAATAAGTGAGTATAATTATTAATTATTAATTATATAATAATTAATTAGTTAATTAATAATATAATAATTAATTATATAATTAATAATTAATAATTCTAGTTAATAATTATATTACTAATTAACTACTTAATTATTATATAATTAATAATTACATTGCTAATTATCTAATTAATTATTATATATTTAATAACAAATAATTAATATTAATAACTATAATTATTCTTTATATTACTAATTTAATAATTAACTAATTAATTATTATATTATTAACAATTATATTACTAATTATATAATTAATTATTACATACTTAATAATTTTATTACTAATTAACTAATTAATTATTATATAATTATTAATTATATTACAAATTAACTAATTATTTACAATATAATTTATAATTAATTACTATATTATTAATAATGATATTACTAATTAACTAATAATTATATAATAAATAATTATATTACTAATTAACTAATTAATTATTAACTACTTCTTATATGTTTAATCCATGTTTTAATTTAAATTTTTATTGGTTTTATAGTTTATATTTTATAGGCTTTCAAAGAAACATACTTCATACGTTTTTAACATTAACATTGGTGGCTTTAAAATCTTATAAATTATTTTTCATCAACATTTTTATGAAATTATTTTTCGTTTTTTCTATTTCTTATATGGTTAATCAAAGTTTTAATTTTCATTTATATATTTCATTTAGTTTTTATTTTATAGGCTTTCAAAGTCGAATACTTGAAACATTTTTAAGTTTCAAATTGGTGGTCTTGAAAGCTTATAAATTAGTATTCATCAACATTTTTTAGGAAATTATTTTTATTTTCAACAATTTCATATATGTTTAATCCATGTTTTAAATTTCATTTATATTGGTCTTATAGTTTATATTTTATAGTCTTTCAAAGCCACGTACTTGAAACAGAATCCCACATTAGAAATGCCGAATTTTTTTCACCGGAAAAAGAGATCATGAATCCCACATCAGAAATTTAGAATGATTTTTAAGGCTTACCCTCTTATAAAAGAAATCCCTGAGTGATGGTTTCTATCAAGATTTAGACTGTTGTAATAATAGTACTACTAAATATTATATAGGATAAAAATTTGGATGAAATTATATATATATATATATATAAACAAAACAAAATGAAAAATCAAAAATCAAAAAAAAATAAAAATAGAAAAAAAAATAAAAAATTACTGAAGGATGCGTGAACTGGGTGGACACATCTTTCAATGTTCCTAAGATGTGTGAACCCCATTCACGCATCATTCAGGGATTGATGATGCATGAACGGGGTTCATGAATCTTCAGACCCATTTTTAAGAATATTTATAACCCTATCCCATTTGGTAAAAAATCAAAACCACATTTTATAAAATTATCCCAAAAACATTCCCAACACGCAAGAAACGGGATAGTGTGCTTGCCTTTATGCAATAATCTTGCATGCAAAATATGAGGCCAAAATTGTCGCATTTCACATATGATCTCTACTGTAAAGGAGGAATCTATGTGAAGATGGTTTTTTATGGGTTTTACATTTTTTTTAAATGGTATTTGGTTTTGAAAATTTTTAAAAATGGGTCCTCATATGTGTGAAGCTCGTTCATGCTTCCTGGCGATAATAAATGTATGAATGGGGTTCATGATTCCTATACAAATTACATGAAGGAAGTGTAAACCCTATTCACGCTTCTTCTAGAATATTTAATTTTAAAAAAATCATCATTGTTAATAAATTTTATTAAAATAGAAATACATAATAATTATAAAATCATCAGTATGTATAAAATTTCAACAAAAGGGATCTCTTCACATTATATTTTTATTTTTTTGGAGATTTTTTCATTATTATCCTTCATCGATTATTCTAAATAAAAGTATGGATGCTAAGGGAATTAGGGAGGGAATATGATGGAGGGAAATAACATTGGTATTCCTGTTTTAAGATTGTTTTGAGGAGAAGAAGCCATGATAAACCTCCAAGAGTGATGGAAGAGATAGTACAATGACACAGTTAGTGATTTTTTTCTTCCACTTTATTGATTCAATCTCGTTTAACTGAAAAATATATAGATAAAATCCATTTCATGACAAGACTATTTTTCATGAACATTGATTTCTGTTGTGATTGAAATTTTTTTCCTAATCACAATTCTAATATTATAAAATAGGTTTAGTTTTAATTATATTATAGATCCTGTTACTTGAAGAATAATACATATTTTTAAGCCTTATTCTTTGAGTTTTTTTTTCAGCGACTGTGATATCTCAAACATATTTCATGTGTAATAATAATATTTTGGGTTTTTACTTAATTTAATTTTTGTGATATCCAAACAATGACTTCAAAATAAAAACAAGACATGTTTTATTCAATTAAACACTGAAATTATTACATTACAACAAGATGAAAAGACCATAAATATCCTAAGAAACTAATTGAAAATTGGAGAACCGCCACTAGGAGACCTCCTAGCACCACAATGAGACCAAGTAGGTATCCATCATCCCTTGGACCGACTACAGTAAAAAATAAAATTTCTTGAAGAATAAAAAATGTACTAAGCATCATAGGAATGTAGATAACCATATTTATAAGCCAAACTATTTTCGAAATTGAATATCCTAAACTTGTATTTATAAGGGGCTTCATGACCATTGCAAATACATATGACCATTATTTTCTTTTTATAGCAGTTAGAGTCTTTAAGTACCATTGGTGTTTTAACGGTCATAAGGTTTTGTAACTGTTGGGCATATTAATCAACTTGATTATTTTACGAATACCTACTATGAAAGTATTATAAGTATACTGAATAATTTTGGTACCTAAATTATTTTAAGAACCTAAAAGATTTAAATATTTGAAAATAATATTTTGTTTATATGTTTTCAAGAGAATGTAAAGTTTTGAAATTATATTTCTCTATGAATAATTATCTAGCCTCTTGATAAAAATGAGATGTAAACAATTATTTTATGAAGAAATATATATGTATCATATGATTTGAAATATTTTAATGTTATAACGTATGGTAAAAACTAACATGGTTTTAAATAAGGGTGTAATTTATTATAAAATGCTATAACTATGATGATTATCTGAAAATTAAGAAAATCAATGAAGTTTTATTAAATATTAAAATGGATTTCAAATCATGTTTTGAAATACTATTAAGGATAAAAAGGTTATGATTTTTGTAAAGGCATAGTATAGTTTATATTATGGTTTCTGAATTGTAATATTCTTAAGTGAAAAAAGAAGTTGAAATCAGGTTTTAATGTAAAAAAATTAAATACAGTGTTATGGTTTAAATGAAAATACATTCTTTCTAATACATATATTAAATATTATGTTTTGAAAAATATTTATATGCAACCCCTTGATGGACAGTCCATAAGCCAGCCAAAGGAGGCAGCTCGCACCATTTCTCTATGGAGTGGGAGGTCGAGCCTGAACCCCTCAGCAAGCAAGGGACATCCTTAAGGGAGCACGAACCATAAGGTCCATGAAAGACTAGAGCGCAGGATTGAGAGGACCAGTGAGCAATCCTCCGTGTGGGGTGGCACGATGGTTGGGGTGGGCGTAGAAGCACACCTATAGAGAACCGGTATGGTATGGTACTGGGGAGGGGGAAGGGACTTAATTTCCCAAGTGCTATGGAATCTAGGTATATAAGGGGTGTCACAAATCCATATCATTTCATTGTGGGATGCGGTTTTTCAAAGGAGATCTAATCTCAGCTGTTGGATCTTGTCGCACAATATCTTAGATGTCCAGAAAAGTCTCATTCTCAACTCCCTCACCACAGAATTAACACCAAGTTTCCATGGACCATCTAATCACGGACGCAAATGATCTCAACAGATCAACCATTGTGAAAAATGGTGGTTTTTCCTTAACTGTTCGATCAGAAGCGCAGTGTGATCTCCACCGCTAATCGGTTTTTAAAACTGTTCACGCCTCTCATCCATCCAATCAAATCTTTGATGATCATGACCTTCTATGCTTTTCCACTTCTTCTTCTTCATCGTGTTATATTACTTGCATTGCACAGCACTGCACATGTCATAATCCCACCCTCATTTACTCCACTTTTTCTCTTTCTCTCGTGACTCACCTTTATCCATTTGTGGCCCCTCCTCTCTACTTTTCTACAAACCCGACACACTGATTTTGATTTAAAAATAATCCTCCTTTGTTTTCCACATAATATTACCATATATATATATATATATATATATATTCTTAAACCTTATCAGTGGCCATTTTATTTATGTTTACACTGATTTGAGTGTTTTTTTCCTAGTCAAAGTCTCCTAAAAAGTATTTTTTTACTTTTTTTTGTAAAAATTGTGTTATATGAAACATATATTTATGTTTTATATAAACACTAGCTTGCACCTGAAAAACCTACGGGTTCTCCTCTCCTAATTCATCCAAAACCTCTACCCAACTCCACTCATCCTTTGAAGTTCAGGTAAGGATTTTTCTTCCATTCCTTCCTTGTGCAAATTCCTATACACACTATTCATATAAGCATATATATATATATTCATACATTTTTATATAATACCCCATTCAATCCAATTTTAAGTCTTCTAATTAGTGATTATCATGTTTTAATTGGTGTTTAAAAAAAATGCATGGAAATTATAAGGGTTGCAAATAATTTCAGTTCTGTTAATCTAATTGTGACATTGATTATGCGCAACTCTGATCATGTAGTATTTCTATGTACAAATTCTGTTCTTTCACCCCTGCACATCACACATAGTATAGTTTGATTAACTCTTTATTTATATGTTGCACAATATGAATTATGTATAAATATGCATAACATTGAAATGAGTTTCATTCGTAGTCCTTTTAATACTACCTAAAATTTTTACTGGTAACCATGAAAAGCTGTTAATGATGAGAATATTGTATTTCATATTTCTTTTAAGAATTTTTTTTGATTATTTTAATAAAGGGATATATTTATATGGTTTTAATTGAAATATTATATTTATTTCAAAACACCCTTACTGGGAAGTTTTGTTCCCACCATACATTTTCAATTTATTTTTATAGGTTTAATAGATTTGAGTTACACTATGTGGTGGATTATTTGTGGATTCTAATCTATTCTGTATTGAAGAATTGTAATATTTGTATATGGTTTTCCAGAACCTAAACCACAAATATCCTTTGTATAGAACATGATGTGTAATTCTTCAGCATTTATTTTTATTAAAGAAATTACACACAATGATTATTAACACACCGTCTCCATGGATTCTGGGGATAGGGTGTGATAGTTGGTATCATATGTCAGTTTAGGAAACATGGGAAAATTAGAACATCACTAAATATTTACTTATATTTTACTATGTATAATTCCTTATTAAAATTATCAGATGGTAGATGAAATAAGTCTCCTTTCTCTTTCAATAGAAATACTAGAGAATATAGTTTCCAAGCAATGTATAGAAGGCTTGGAGAATTTTGAAAACATTTATTTGACATATAAAAATCTCTATTGTGTATCGTACTCTCCTCATGTACTTCAATTCCGCCAAGGATCAGGCTTTGACTACTTCCTTATGATACATTCTCAACTTCCATCATATGCATGTAAAAAAGGTATTTTTTGGGTCTGTTAAAATTCTTTACTCTAGCCAAGAATTTTCAATCCATAGAGGAATTCATAGAGGCTTTATAAGAGGGTGACCTCCGAGCTGTGTATCTTTGTCAAATGTTCACCTACATTATTTCTTTTCAAGTTATGGACTTAGAAATTATTGAGGATGATTATTCACATTTATTTTATAGACATTAAGTTAATACTGATGTCTATCAGCTTTATACACTTCATGATTTTCTCTCATGGAACATTAGGTGTTCACATGTGATTGATACAAGTTTCCCATGTTGTATCTAGACCAGATAGATCATATATTTTGGAACCGTTTTATGAATCTGTTTAACTGGGAACTAGGGAAATCGTTTATGCTAATGGCACCTATGAAGGTACATCATGGTGGATGGCAATAAGTCTGTTCCTATGAGTTTTTGAGGGAATGAATGAATATATAGCACTCCGAGTTTCATGAAATTTGTCTTAAATGGATAATGTTATATTTTTATGTTTTAGTAATTTGATATGTATTTGAAAAATAAAAACTCTGTTTTAATATGGTTATGATTTACTAAGAACTTTTTTTTAAAATTTTCAGATGGAATACGAGAGGTCACCAACCAATCTTTTTTCTATAACAACTAAGATACTAGAAACTATAATGATAATGTCATGTTCAGAATCATACCATCCTTTCGTGAAACCTCATTTATCTTGAAAATGCCTCTATCAAGTGTCCCATAGCCCAAATGTCCTCTAGACCTATTAGGGAGACAATTATGTTTATCGTCATATGGCTACTGCACAATTGGAAGAGTATAGGAATAGAGATAATTATCTTTACGGTCTCATCCTCTGTTTCACTCTCTCTGAAAATTTCATACCATTAGGGAAATTCTAGGAATCTTATTTTGAGGGTGACCTTATAGGAGCGTATCTATTCCATGTCTTAAGTTTCATCATGTCTGAGAGGCTCTATGACATCAGAAGTATCAGGCATGACATTCTTCTGCATATCTATAAGGAATTTGTTCACCTGAAACCTCAAAGCTCCAAACCTCCCACACCGCTCTCTGGAAACCAGAGTGTTACATGTGTAGGTTTGAACCTAATTGTAGAAGGTGTATCTGGGATAGGGAGATTTAATAACCGGGAACCACCCAGGAAATCTACCTGAGGACATCAGCGGATTATCCATTGTGGTAGACCTAGTGAAGGTTTTAAACTAAACTTCTTGTCAATCATTTTTTTTAAAATCATTAATAAATAATAAATATCTTATAGGGGCCTCAAAGTTAATGTCATAAGGTGGTGCGAGAAAGCTTAGGAACACTACAGAATTGTGAGGACACAATTCTTTAAAGGGGGGATAATGTGATATCCTAAACATATTTCATGTGTAATAACAATATTTTATGGTTTTACATTGTTTAATGTTTTGAGATATCCAAACAATGATTTAAAAATAAAAACAAGACATGTTTTTTTTCCATTAAAAATGAAATGATTACATTACAACAAGGAAACAGACCATATCTAGCCTAGGAAACTAATGGAAGATCCACGAAGTGCCACTAAGAGACCTCCTAGTACCACAGTGAGACCAAGATAGTATCCCTCATCCCTTGAACCAATTGTATTAATGAAAAACATTTCTAGAGTAATGGCACAAGTACTAAGAATCATAGGAATGAAGAGAACCATCTTTATAAGCCAAAATGTTTTAAAAATGTAATACCCTAAACATGTATTTATAAGGTTCTTCTTGACCATTGGAAATACATATGACCGTTATTTTCTTTTTATATCTGTTAGATTCTTTAGAGGATCGTTGGTGTTTTAATGGTCATAAGGTTTTCTAACTATTATGAATATTAAGAAACGTGATTAATTTAAGCATATTTAATATGAAAGTACAATAAGTATACAAAATATTTTAAGTTCCTTATTTATTTTAAGAACTTTAGTCTTTCAAATATTTGAAAAATATATTTTAGTTATATGTTCTCAAGAAAATGTAATGTTTTGAAAGAATATTTCCCTTTGAATAATTATCTAGACTCTTGATAAAAATGAGATGTAAACAATTATTTAATGAATAAATATATATATCACATGATTTATAATATTTTAATGTTATAAAATATGGTAAATACTAACATGGTTTTAAATAAGGGTATACTTTATTATAAATAGATATAATCTTGATTGTTATCTTAAAATAAATAAAATCAATGAAGTTGTATTAATGATTAAAATAGATTTGAAATCAGGTTTTGAAATACTATTAAGGATAAAAAGTTTATGCTTTTAGTAATTACATAGTATAGTTTATATGATGGTTTTTGAATTATTATGTTTTAAAGTGTAAAAAGAAGTTGAAATAATGTTTTAATGTAATAAAAAAATTAATGACAATGTTATGGTTTTAATGAAAATACATTCTTTCTAATACTTCATTAGAAGATTATTTTGGGATAAAAATTTATGTAAAATCCATTGAAGTTTATCACATATTCCATCCAAAGGAGGCATCTCACACCATCTCTCTAAGGAGTGGGTGGTTGGGATTGAACCCCTCAGCCAACATGGACCACCCTTAAGAGAGCCTACACCATCAGTTTTGTGATAGACCTGAGCGTCGGATCGAGAGGACTAGTTATCATGCCTTCGTACAGGGCTGCAAAGTAGTAGGGTTAGGCACAAAACTGTAGCCATAGAGAACCGGTACATGGCGGTACCGAGGAGGGTGAATGGACATAATTTCCTAAGTGTTTTGGTGATAATGTATTTATGGGAGGTCGTGAAACCATATCGTATCAATGTGGTATATTTTGTTTCAAGGGAGAGAAAATCCAAGTAGCTGGATATCACCGTGCGAGATCTCAGCCGTCCAGACCGGTCTCAGATTCGAACTCCCTCACCGTAGAATTAAGGCTGATTTTCCCTAGATTGTCTTATCATGGACAAAGATGATCTTGAACCTTCATCCATTTTTAAAACATGCGGTTTTGTCGTACCCATTTGATCATAAGCGCATCGTGATATCCACCACTCATCTTTTTTTTAAAATCGCAAACACCACTCATCCATCTAATCAAATCCTAAACGATCGCGACCATCCATGCTTTTCCACTTCTTCATCTTCATCGCATCTTCTTCCTTTCATTTCACAACGCCACACCTGTCGCAGTCCCACCGTCATTTTCTCCACTTTTTTTCTTTCTCCCATGACACACCTTTCTTCATTCGTATCCCCTTCTCTCTACTTTTCCACAAACCCGACATGCTTATTTTGCTTTAAAAATGAACCTCCATTGTTTTCCATGTAAGATTCCCATATTATATGGGTATATATATATATATATATATTATTCCACCTAATTAGCGGCCATCTTATTTTAGTTTACGTTAATTGGAGTGTTTGTTTACTCTTATCTATGTCTACTAATGATTCTTTTTTTTTACTTTTTTTTACTTTAAAACAATGTTATATAAAACATATATTTATGTTTTATATAAACACTCACTTGAAGCCGCAAAACCTACGTGTTCTCGTCTCCCAATTCATCCCCAACCTCTATCCGACTCCATTCACCCTTTGAATTTCAGGTAAGGGATTTTCTTTCTTTCCATCCATGTGAAAATTCCTTATACACTATGTATATATGAATATATATATATATATTAACACAGTTTTATATAATACCCTATTATATCATATTTTAATTCTTCTAAGTAATGATTATCAATGTTTAATTGGTGTTTTTGAAAATTGTATGGCAATTATAAGGGTTACAAATATTTTAGATTTTGTTATATAAAACCCTCATATATATATATATATATATATATATATACGATGTGTATATATGGTTATATGTATATATAGGTTCATTATGAAACAAACTAGTGTTTTTATGTGTTTTTCAAATGGTGAAAGTATACTTTATATATACTTGTAAATCATGTAAGTATCCTTTCTTGTTGTGATTAAGTGGATTATAAATATATATATATATATATATATGTGGTTATATCAATATACTTATAGGTTTTTTTCATAACCCAAAATATGTTTTTATAAAACTTATTTCTGGTGGATAGTGAGGTTGTACCATCAACAACTGGAGGTAATACTCTTGTAGATTCTATACTAGCTAGTTCCTTATTTTATACTGGTACCTCACATTCTTTTATATCTTCACAAATTGTTAATGGATTGATCTTTGAAGTGGAGTTTGTGATTGTGGTTATGATGATAGATACAATTTTGGGTGTATGGTCAAGAGACATTTCTTTTACCAAGGGGTGTTCCCTTGAGGATGGTGAGTATCACTTTAGTTGGGTTCATTACAAGCATGACATTTTAGGCTTTCAACTAATTATGGGTTCAGACTATTTAGTAGCATACTGAGACGAAATTGTCTATCACTAAAGGGTAGTGACTTTTATATCTTATAAGGGTGACATTTATATTCACTGTGGAGAGTGGAATATCAAGGGGGCCATATAGGGCCAATTAATCATCAATTGGGGGGATCACAGCCAAGGTTTCTTGTCTGTTTCTAGATGATAGATGTTTAAAGTAAGACTTTTTTTCACATGTAGTGTATAGGTTCTATGACATGTTTCTAAGGACTTCTTAGGTCTTCCACTTGAGATGGATATGGAATTTATGATTAATCTCATGTTGGGGTTGAGCTAGTTTATATTATACTCTATAGAATGGCACCAAAAGATATTCAAGAGCATAGTGCTCAACTATAAGTGTTTATGGATAAGTGGTTTATCTATTCGAGTATGTCTCCATGGGGTTCTCCACTTTCTTTTCAAATAAGGCCAATAGGATGTTGAAATTCTGTGTCTATTACTGGATGTTGAACCAGATTATAGTAAATAACCATTATCCTCTTCCATGTATCAATGATTTATTTGACTAGTTGAGAGGATCTTGTGTCTTCTCCAAGATTGAATTGAGATGAGGGTATCATCAGTTTAGAGTTCGAACATCTAATATACCTTAGTCTTCTTTTAGAAGAAGTTATAACCTATATGAGTTCATCATGATGTTGTTTGCGATGATGAATTTTCATATAGTGTTTATGGCCTTCATGAACCAAATCTTTCATCCATACCAGGATCATTTTTTGGTTGTGTTTGTGGATGAAATCTTACAGTACTCCAAGACTTGTGATGATGATTACAAACATCTTTACATCCTCTTGATTACACTAAGAGAGAATCTGCTATACTCCAAGCTATCTAAGTTCCAATTCTAGATTGATCAGGAACACTTATTAGGTCACATCAATTCGGAGGAAGGTGTGTTAGTGGACGTAGATAATGTTTAGGTAGTTTTTTCTTGGGATCATCCCAATAATGTTTTCAATATCCATAATTTTCTTGGATTAACAGTATAGCATCAAAGGTTCATCTAGGAATTGTTCCACTTGGAAGCACCAATTTTGGTCTTGAATATGAAGTGAGTGAAGTTTCAATGGTTTGGATATGCGAGGATTCCTTCTAATAGTTGAAGACTCATTTTACAACTTCACTAATATTAATTCAATCGGAGCCATGTGACGAGTATATGGTGTTTTGTGACTCTTATGGGATCGCTCTTGGGGTGGTGTTGAAGTAGGGAGATCAAGTTGTTTAATATGGGCCTCTTCATTTGAGGACACATGAAAGGAACTACCATATTCTTGACCTAGAATTATTTGTAGTGGTTTAATATTTGATGTGTTGATAACATTATTTAATGGGAGAAAAGTTCACTGTGTATACTAACCACAAGACTGTAAAGTGCATATTTTCCCAAAAAATATTGAATATATGGAAGAGGATGCGGGTTGAGTATATAGAGTCATTAAATTTTTGATTTAGTGTATACACATGGGAAGGGAAACAATGTTGTTGATGATATAAGAAGGAAAAAACATACTCGTGAATTTTCGGAGTCTAGCTCTGAGAAGAAGATAATGTCCTTACGAGATTAGATTCAAGTTCATGTTCACAATGGTTAGGATTAGATAAATATTTTATCCATTTTAGTAGATTTTCAATTTTGATATGGATCGGGGAGAGTCAATATCAGGATATGGTATGTTTTACCTGGATGTAAATACATAAATGAGTGGTGTCACCTTCTGATTGGACCATAGATGAAGATGAGACCATCTATTTCAACAATCGGGTTATTGTGCCTATGAGTATACTGTATGAGATGATGCATGAATTTGATGCCTCGAAGTGGGAATTACATCAAGGTTTGACCAAAATGTACCATGAGTACATTGACAATATGGTTGGTTATGAATAAAAAATAATATCATAGGGTTCGTGACACAACGCTACACCTATTGATAGGTGAAGGCCAAGAAACCAAAACTAGGTAGTTTACCATTATCATTTCTCATTCCGAAATATAACTGGGATGAAATTACCTTGGAATTTGTTTTGGGTCTCTCGAGGATTCCTACGAGGAATTATACTACTTGGGTGATAGTTTATTGATTTATGAAAGTATCTCATTTCTTTTTTATATATGAAAATTTATCAGTGGAACGGTTTGGATATTAGTACATTAATGGGATAGTCTGTCTACTTGGGGTTCCATAGAGAATAATTTCAAATCATGACTCACATTTTAATTTGAACTTTCTGAAGGGATTATAGAAAATGATTGGTAGACAGGTATTTATGAGTATTTCTTTCCACCCAAAGATAAATGGGTAGTCAGATATTACTATTCATGTGCTTGAGGATATACTATGTGCGTGTGTTATAAATTTTGGTAGGTCATCAGAGAAGCAACTAAAGGTAGTGGAGTACACCTATAACAATATTTATCATGAAACTATTCATATGGAACCAAATGAGGATTTTTATGGTAGGTCATGCCGATCACCTCTATGTTGGATGGATGCAGGTGAGTCAGAGAAATTAGGACCGAGTTTTGTACATGAGACATCAGAGTAGTTATAACTGATTTGGAAGCCTATGGATATGGATCATAGATGATAGAAGTTTTATGCTGATAGACATCGATGACCCCAGAAGATTACATAGGATGATCTTGTTTTACTTTGGGTGTCTCTTATGTTGGGTCAGTGTAGGATTCAGAGACATGGAATGTTGACACCCATGTTTGTTGGAAATTTTGAGGTTATGGAATGAATTGGTCTATTGACATAATTATTGTCTCTTCCATAGAGTTAGTGTTATAAATGAAATAATTCATGTGCGACAACTTCAGCAGTATCACCCTAAACCTTGTCATGTGAATAATGTGGATGGTGTTTAGCTTGAGACTGATTCATCCTTTGAGAAGCATATGATATATATTTTTGATTGTAATGAGAAAGTGTTTTGGGAAAATTCCATGCTAATAGTTCCAGTATTGTATCAACATTGGCATGTTTAGGATGAAAATGGGATATTAAAGTAGGTATGTAGGATTAGTGGCCAAATAGTTTTGGCTCAGAATCATAGTGATGCATGGGAGTAAAGCTCGAGGATAAGATGATATAATGTGGTGAGATTAGAAGATCCTAGCCTTTTTTTGGCGATAACTCAATCTCATTTTCAGGTACTTATTTTCCCTTGTTTTAGTGTATATTTTTTGGGTTTTTCCTTGGGGAGTTTTGGGGTGAAATTGAGTAATTTTGGAAGGAAGAGGTGCATTGCCCGGTTGGCACATGATTTTCCCCAACCGTTCACCCATGCCATCAATCCCTGCGAAACCAAACTAGGAGGATCCACATGGTTAATGCATAGTTTTTAGAACTGTGCACCATCCTTATAGTAACAATGTGACCCTTAGGAGGAGGTTCATGTTTAGAGAAACATGTGTTCCCCATACAGGAAACTGTGCACACACAAAATTAAACCCCCCAAAATTAAAATAAAATTACAACCCCCACTCTTATTATTTTTCCTTAATCTCACCCACTAAGACCTAAACAGATTCTTAGGAATTTTAGAGGCTCTAAAATGAGTTAAAGGCATTCCAACCTCTGTTATTAAAAAAATCAAAGACCTTATTGAAGAATCTTCACATACCCTAGGTAAGAGATCTCATCCCGATTGGTTTCCTCCCTATCTCCCACATTTCTCTCATCCTTTTAAGGGACTTCTTCCTCCATTTTTAATGGATCAGATCTAGGATTTCATCGATCTAATATATTTTATATTGGATCTTGGTTTTGGATCTATATTTCATTCTTTATTATGATCCAGGTTGTTTTGCTTCAATTGGGGATTTTCATTGGCAAGCCTCTATCAACGATCTTGAGGTAGGTGGTCAAAATTTAATTTACTGTCATGAATTACAATTACCTGTATTCATTTTTAGATTTCAATAATAAAGTATGTAAATTGAATCTTTAATTGAATGAATTAATTGATTAATCAATTTATGTAATTATAGAATTGATTAATTAACTTTCCATGTGATTACGAATTGAGTTAAACTTGGGTGAATTGAATATGTTAACTGGGATTATCCAATTAGTGAATAATGGGACAATAAATTGATTAGTTAATGGTATTTTATAATTGGTCACTTGATAGGATTGAGGAATTTATTGATTAATTGAATGTTGAATTTTTTCATTAATGGGAAGAAAATGGATGATTAGATTAGCCTTGAAGGGTTAATGAATTATACTGTTAAATGTTTTTAATTGGTTTAATAGATATTTATTCATATTATTCCATATGATAGAGATAAAGAATTATAATTTTTTGTGATAAATTGAAATGGTGAATTAAAATTATAATGTTTTATTAGAAGGTTAATGATTCATAACATGGACGTATATGAAATTTTGATTTATGTAATATTGAGATGTGGGATAGGGACTGAGTCTCTAAATACTCATATGAGATACTGAGTCACAAAAAAATATCATATTAGCGGTGTTTTTTAGAGGGGGTTATGAACAACCCCTTCTAAATTAATTTTACAGGGGTTTATGCATAACCCCCACTAATCATTAAATTTAGAGTTGGGTCATAACCCCTTTTAAATTCTTAATCATTTTGTTAATATTTGGTTATATTTTAGAGGATTTTGTGTCAAGACCACTAATAATTTAATAATTAGTGGTCCTATATATTCGGATGGATTTTAAAGGCACTATATATTTAGTATTAGTTTGCATTTTAAAGGCTATATATATAATGTATTTTTTTAAAGTAAATCGTAGGGATTTACAACCCCCTAAAATCCCTTAAATTACAGCGGGTTCATGAACCCCCTAGAATCCCTTATATTAGAGAGGGTTTGGACCCCCTGTAATTGATAACATTACAAGGGTTTTTTAATCAACTTTAAATTATTAAATTAGAGGGGTTTTTTAACCCCCTCTAATATTTGACATTAGAGGAGGTTCATAAACCACTACTAATCTCTTATATTAGAGGGGGTTTTGAACCCCCTATAATATTTGTGATTAGAGGGGTTTTTGAACCCCCTCTAATTATTTTTTAAAATAAATCATGTATAAATTCAAATTTTATAATATGTGTGTGTGCATGTGTGTGTATATATATATTAGATAAGAACATTATATAAATGTATTTAAATAAATTATGAATATATATATATATATACATTATATAAATAATTTAAATAAATACTTATGTATATAAATAAAAATGTATACATATATAAATATTGATATATGTAATATAAATGAAATTATAAATATATTTATTCAAATATATAAAATTTATATGTGGTTTTATAAATACTATATAGTTATTAAATAAATTTATATTATACATATAATATATTAAATAATTTTTTATTTTATATTTATATATAAATACATTCATATTATATTATGTATAAAAATATATATAATATAGACAAAAATAAATAAATAAATAATTATTTTAATTATTTTATATATATTATATTATAAATATTTCATTATACATAAATTTATATTTATTATATATATTTTATTATACCATATTAATTATATATTAACTTAGTTAATATATATATTATTTAATTGTATTATATATTTCCAATTATATGAATTTATTTAATTTTCTGTGTGTGTGTATATATATATATACATGATATAATATAAATGCATATAATTACATACATAAATATATAATATAAATGAATTTAATATAATATAAATCCTAAAATAAATATATGGTATTTATAAAACCAACATATAGTATTTCATAGAATAAGAAATATGTGTTATAATAATAATTAATTAATAATATTATTGTAATTCACACACAAATATATATATAAGTATATAAAAATAATTATATATAATTATATATTTGTTAAACTTATAAATATTATATAAATAAATAAAGACAGACACACATATAAATTTTTATAAATATATTTTAAAATTTATATTTATATGTGTAAATATAATTAGTTATATATATTATATATACACTAATATTTATTTATATATACAAAAATATATTATATTATTTATATTTCTATACAAATATACATATATATATATTATCACATATATTTTTATGTAGATAATTATATTTCATTGTATATATTAAACGAAATTAACATTGGTATAGTGGAAGACATGTGACGGGAGATGATCGAGGTCCATGTTCGAAACCCATGGGATACCTTTTATTGCAAGCTGAAAATGAGTGGGATATTTTTCCACATGCGTGTGTTCATGCTAGGGGTGTGTGGGTTCAGGCTTGGTTAAATATCACGGTGGACAAAGGGTTGTGCTTGGTGATTGTCTTGTGGGTTGGGACTTGATTGTCTAGGTTGTTGTGAGAAGAATCAGGTGTTCTATGGGTTGCCACAAGGACATGAGGGGATGGGTGGGTTCTCATTTGGTTCTATTGTAGATAATGAGGGGTTTTTGCAGGGGACATGGGTGGTTGGGTGGATTTTGGACAACGGGGTGGGTGTTGTCGCGAGGATGTAGTAACGTTTGTTGTAAAAAAATATATAAAGATGCAGTGAATATTTAAAGGCAATTTTGGGATAATCTCCCATAAAACTAGTGTTGAATATATCTATTAGGGGTGGTTAAAACATATCCTAATTGGGATGGTTAATTTAGGGTTTGTTTTAACGGCTCTTAATCCAGCTATTTTCTAGAATTTAGGGATTATTTGGAGGGGTTTTAAACCCCATCTAAATTAACCACCTCTAAATTTACATCTATTTTACCAATAGTTCATAAAATCTGTTCCTAATAGGATATGGTGGGAAAATTAGCATAGATTTCCCAAAACCTATTCTAATGTGTTTATAAAGGGTTATAACCCCTTCTAAATAAAAAAATAACCCCCTCTAACCAGGGAATTTTTTTTTGTAGTGAGTGTGGGATGGGGATTGAGGCTCGAAATACCCATATGTGATATTGGGGTGTGCTACAGGTATTGAGGCTCCAAATATCCATATGAGATAGTGAGTGTGGGATGGTGATTGAGGCTCCAAATACCCATGTGATATTAAGTAGTGAGATAGGGACAGAGGCTCCAAATACCCATGGGGTGCTAGACATGATGTTTTACACCCGTGATATTGTTATTAGACTATGACTCCAATTTACCATGTTATGATTTGAAATGGAATGATTAATTATAACCATGGTATTGTGATGTGTGAAATACATTTTGTATAGTTTCTAATTTTTTCATGAGCTGAAGTAGGTATTAACAATATCGGTAACATTGTGAACCTAGGAAACTATGTTGTTAGTCAAAGAATAATGAACTGTGATAACTGTTTATTTTATACATTTTACTTTATTATTTATACGACTATATACATTATTATTACTTTTATATTTTTTAGATGTCATTGGTAGTGTCCAAGTAATTTGTACTCACACACCACTTGTGTTTCTTGATTGGTATCCGAATATACCTTATGTTTTGGGGAGGGGATTAGGGAATAATCCCTATGTTTCATGGATAAATCAAGATTGATCATGGATGAGGGAACCATATATGGTGTTAAGATCTTCTTGGTAGCATCATTATGTCTTTATTTATTTTTTTCTTTTGAAACTTGTCATATATTTTGCATGGCATATCCACTATTTTATTTTGGATATTGTATTCCTTTTTTAGTCATCATGTGATACTGGTTTTTCTGATTATTTCTTATATCATTTGGTTATTCTTCTTCAATTTTTTTATTGTATAACTCTAATAAAGAGTTAATAGTATCCCCATGATTTATATTAGAACCTCGATGCTAGTAAATATCCTCTAGAATATGTATAGGTACACTTGAGGTCATGTGACAGACTAGATCGGGGCAACGATATATGGCCCCCTGGTCCAGACATTACATGTTTCACTACAAGGGAGTACCAAATATTTCTGTTGGTTACGATTCGACCTTAGTTTGGCTTCTTATATACCCTATTTAGAGGACAGGAATCAAAACCCAGGTATTTTGATGTCATAGATTAATTTTGAATGATAAGTTTTATCCATGATGTTCAACGTCATGAGGTAATGATGCTCGTGTCGTTAATGGAGTGTATCTAAGGCATTTTTTGATGATTACACAATGAAGCATCCCTTATCAAGAGGGTTTATGTTGGTTGAAGGGGTGTGGGGATTACACATTGAGTTTCCTCGGTGCAGCTAGGTGCAGCGATGATATGGTTGGGGCTTTCACGTGGGAGTTTCTAGGTATGGAAGATCTATGTATTGCAATGGGATTGAGGGTGGCATCCAGTGATGATCATACATGGTGAATCTCATGCATGTTGTATGATATAGGAGGTGGGATCACCCCATGTTAATCATACATAGGGCATCCTACGCTTGATTCATATGTTAAGTCTATTGTTTTATGTCATATATTGCGGACATTATTGTTCAGTGTAAGGCCATACGACTAGGATGTGTTTCTCAGAAGTTTTACATCATGAATTCCAAACATGGATAGACTCACTCCATACCCATAGGTATTACATGACCAACTCTCAAGCGCCACATGGAAGGCCATTGGTTTGGAACAACCAGGGTACAAAGATGGGAGGAGTGGCCAGTCATGAGGTCCATATAAGAGTCCCTATGCTCAGAAGAAGTCGGAGTTAGAATAACCATGCTCGGAATCAGAAGGTAGAATAACAGGTTCCCTAAAGGAAAAAGGGACATCAGGAAAGGGATTTAGAAGTTGTTTCATCCATGTTTGGAGTGTTTCACGCAATAAGTATGTCCAAGGTTTGGTATTTTCAAGCAAGGTTTGGGAAAAGAACCGAACCCACACATTCGGATTCAGTAATAAAAAAATCTGGTATTTATTTTATAAAATAAATCTAAAAAATACAAAAAATATTATACACTCTCAGAAATTTTCCAATCTAGGTTTGGGAGAATTAGAAAACAACTTAAAATTTATCAAAGCTGTACAAAAATAAAATAAAATATTTTATCTCCTTTATGTGTGCAAACTTTTTATCGAAGGTAAAAATCCATGAGATTTCTTATTGATCATGTAAAAATTTTATAAAATAATAGGATGATAAAAAATTCACAATAAAATTCCAATGAAAAGTATTTTTAAAATATCTTTTGAAAAAAATACCCTTAAAAATACAACAATACTTTAAAAATAATTTAAAAATAATCTATAAATATTTAGAAAAACATTATATAAGATTTGGAAAACAAAATCATGGGTCCACTTGATACATTGAAGGTTATATTGTCCTACCCACATTCCTGAGGGATGATTTCACTTTCTATTTATTTATCCTATTTACAATGTTAAATTGCCTAATTTTTTAATAAAACATCTTATGCCTTCCTTACATATATATACAATCTTCATTAGAGTTTTTTAATATAAAAATGGAAAAATATTTCCATAAACTATTATATTTATAAATAACTAATTTCATAGGAGGACATCTACTAGATTAGGATCAACCAAATCTCATAACCCCAACACATTTTATAAATGCATGGAATGTTAATTAATATATATGTATTAATATTTCATTAATAAAATTATAAAATCCATTTTGAAAGTTGTTCGGGTAAATGAAAATTTTATTTAATGCACATTCTTATATATATATATATATACATATATATTTATATATTTATATATGAAATCTAATGAATATTCAATAACTTATAGCCATCATTATGATCATGAATGACATGTATATAAAATTATAGTTTGAAATAACATGATCCCATTATATGAAATTATGGTATTCTTAACCTTTATTTATTACATAAATTAATAATTGATGATATACAATTTCACCAACATAAATAATCATAAATGATTTATTATAGAATAGTTATAAACTTGAAAAAATTACATGTATATAAACTGGAATAACATGATAATTTGATAATAATTCATATATTTATAAACATTAATATTAGAAGATAGGGTTTGTATATATATACTTGAATAATATAAACGTGGAATTTGAAAATAGTATATATATATATATGTGTGTGTGTGTATATATATATATATGTACACCCTTTATTGAATAAATATTTTAAATTTGAAGTCCAAAAAAATTAAGAACTGTAAAACATCTCAAAATAATATATACATAAATTTAATACATCCTTACATATCATAAATAGAAAATAAATAAATAAAATTACCCCTACTATATATAAAACAATAAAAATATCATTATAGTGTATAATAAAGAAGGTCTAAAACTATTTTTCATATACAAAAATTAAAAGTATAATCTGTTTTAATTATTTAATTAAAATATCACATACCGTGAGATGAAAAAGAACTCAGGTTGCCTACTGCCAAAGCATGACACACCTATCCGAAAAGTAGCAGGAATATACAAAATAATGGTTGTCAACTTTCGAATGTTTGGACTCACATGAAAGAGGCCCTTCTTCTTATTGACGGAAGAAGACTCGTACGCACTCTTATTTTTTATCTTCTATCAGCCTCCCTTCATCCAACACGTGATGCACTGCATAATAAATATTGAAATGTAGTGTTATTTATACAGGTGATTCATGTATATTTTATATTCATCATTTTAAATTTATACATATATTTGTATATATAATTTAATATAGATAAATAAAGGATCTGAAAAATGTGGTTCAGATGAATTTCTTGTCAAGTAAGCTCAGGTAGAGAAAATTTTTAATATATAAACATTGATGAAATATAAAAAAATGGAAAATGAAAAACATAAAAAAACAAATGGATAGTAGTTAGTCTACTTGGATGTTTATGGTCCCCCAAATTTATCAGGATTCTTTTTGAAGATTCGAATTACAACCAATTAGGAAATTAAGAGTCAAAAACAAGAAAATATATGATATAAATGAAAATCAATTTTCAAATTGGGTATAAACTATTAACGATCCAGAAAGATAACAAATAAATGATGACCTAATTATTTTATAATAAATGAAGAGAATGACTTCTGTATCACTGCTAACTCAATATTGGCTTGAAAAAAAGTATTTTTACAGTAGAAAAATGCATTCCTCTTATAGATATGAAAATAAAATACATGAGGGAGAAGAAAAAGAACATATTGTACCTCTTATGAGTTCAAAAACCCTTCACGGTCGATCCACATTTTCCTGGCTCAAACCTTTATCATCGCTAGGACTCCCTCATCGGAACATAGCCTTTTTCCTGAAGCTGATATCCTTTGTCTCAAGCTCGAATGAGATCATTCATCCAGAAACTAACCCCTCTCATCTTCTATAGTGCTCGACTCCTTGTATTTGACCCACTTCTAAGGATCCCATGAAATTAAACCCTTGATCCCCATTTTCTCAAACTAAACAATTCCCCCTATTCTCATTTCATGATTTCACTTTTTTCGTTATTTTTATAAAATTATTTTCATTTAATTTTATTATTCATTTACAATAATTTTTAATCTACTATTGTATTAATTATGTTTATAAATATATAAACAAATTTATAAACCATATTTTTATAAAAAACATAATAATAATAATAATATCTTAATTTAATATTTTTAATATATTTTAAATGAAAATTTAAATTTCAAAATACCCCTTTTATTATTCAGGTTTATGTACTTTAAAAGAAGAAGAAAAATAAAAATAATAATAATAATAATAATAATAACACTCTCATTTTCTTAGATTGTTAATTATACTTAATTTAATTTCATTAAAAAACTATATTACCTTTAGTATGTTAAGATAATTTTTTCAAAAATCATTTATTAAAAATAATTTATACTAATTTAATTATTTATAATTATAAATCAGCTTTTATAATTTATTTATTAAAAATAAAATATTACTTCATAATGTTTTTATAAAATTATATGTTAACTAACACTTATCATTGATTAATGATAATCATTTTAAAAAATGATTTATTATATGAAAATATACTTCCTTTCCTTTTAATATGACATGTAATTTGAAATAATTATTTATCATAATTTAATAAAAAAATCTAATAAAAATATTTATATTAAGTTATTATATTTAAACAAAATAATACTATAAAATTTTATTTGTTTATGATTTAGAATATTAAGTAAAAATCAAATCTTTTTTCTTAAAAAAATTATTTATTTAAAATTATTATAATATTTGAAAAAATATATATATTTATAAAAGCACAATTGATTTAAATAATTTTTATTTCTATGTTTTATTATATAATTTTAAATACTAAACATAATTTAATTAGTTAAAATACACACAGGTTATAGAATCTATCTCATAAAAATTTCCTTATATAATACTTATTTGGTATTTTAAAATTTCCGGGATGTTACATTCTTCCCCTCCTTAAAATAATTGCACATTCGCTACTCTTTTTGTCGAACTTATGAGAATTATGAATTTAGATATTCATAATTAAGAAACACTAGAATTTCTAAACTTATATACTCTACTACTTAGAATTTCCTCTAATGGAAACTTCGTATCTCCATTTTTTCTAGACCTTTACTCTGATACCAACTATAAATCCTCAAACACACACTTCTAGATTTTGTGATAACAAAATGTTGTTTATTTTTTTAAAAGAAAACTTAAAAATACACATAACATTTTTCACTTCAGGACGTTTTCCTATCTAGGTTCTAGAGAATTAAAAAAACCATACAATTTATATGATTTATACAAAATTAAAATAAAATATATAATATTATTCACATGATCTAACACCTTATAGAAGATAAAACTCCATGATACATCTAAGTGATACTTTATACATTTTATAAAAATATAGAGTGAGCATAATCTCCCAGTAATGGGATTTCTAAAATAATTGTGAAAACATTTTTGATAATCCCATTTAAATAAATTTTAAAAAAAATACATTTTAAAAATATTATAATACTTTGAAAATAATTTATAAATAATTTAGTTATTTTTTATAATATAGTATTATACGTTTTGAAAAAAAATACATGGGGCCACTTCAAACAATGAAGGTTATCAGGCCCTACCCACTTTTCCGAGGGAATGGTTCACTCCCCATTTCCCTGTAATTTTAATAGTGTTCAAGGGCCTAATTTTATAAAAAAACATTTTAATATTTCCTTACATATATATACCTATTTTATTGGAGTTTTTTTATTTAAAAACATATAAACATATTTTCATACATTTATATATTTGTATACAAATAATTTCATAAGATTAAATCTACTATATTTTGAGAAACCGAATCTTATCACCATTAGAAATTTAATAAATGAATGGAATTTTAATTAACATCCAAGTATTGAAATTTCAATCATAAGTTCATAAATTAAATTTTGAAAGTAGTTTAAATAATGTGAAATTTTATTCACTTCACACTCATATATATATACATATATTTATATATGAAATTTCATGAATAATCAATAACGTATGACCATAATTATGATCATGAATGACATCTATATAAAATTATAATTTTAAATCACATGATCCCATTGCTTGAAATTATGGTATTATCAAGCTTTATTTATTGGATAAATTAATACTTTATGATATAAATTTTAACCCATATAAATAAAAATTAATTAATTAATTAATTAATAGTTATAAACATGAATGTAATACATGTATATATACTCGAATGACTTTAAAATTTTAAAATAATGCCTACATGTATAAATTTGAATTTTAAAATATAGTGTACATATATATATATATAAAAGAATAATATAAACATGGAATTTGAAAATATTACATATATATATACACCCTTACTTGAATAAAATTTTAAATTAAGATCCATAAAAATTAATAACTTGAATTTTTTTGAAAATAATATATATATAGTTCTAATGCACCCTTACTTATCATAAATTGATAATAAATAAATAAAATATCTCCCATAATACATAAAAATTAGAATATGATTATAAAATATAATATGTACACACTAAAACTACTTTTTTAATACAAATTTTAAATGCATAAATAATTTTAAATATTTAATCAAAGTTTCCCTTACCATAAAATGAAGAAAAAAACTAAGGTTGACTACTTCCAAAGCTTGAAACACCAGTCAGAGAAGTAGTTGGAGTCTATATAATGAATCCAATATACTACAAGAAATTCAGACTCACTTGACATAGGCCCATCTTCTTCTTATTGAAGGTATAAGACTCATAAATACTTTTATTTTTTCCCCTATTATATCATCCTCCCTTCCTTCCACACAAGATTAAAACATAACAAATATTTAAATTTAGTGTTTTTTATATAGTCAATTCATGTATATTTTATATTCATCATTTTACTGTTATATATATATATATATATTTATATATATCAATAGATATATATGAATAAAGGATCTAAATAAATGTGGTTTGGGTGAATTTATTTCCTAAAAATCTTATATTCAAAACATATTTATTATATAAACATCATTAATATATGAAAAATAGAACAAACTAGAAAACATAAAAAACACACATTGTATTTAGTAAAATTAGATGTTTATTGTCCACCAAATTTATGAAGCTTCTTCGTGAATCTTCTTAATACAACAAACTATAAAATCGAAGCGTCAAAAAACAAGAAAAAATATTCTATAAATCCAAATCCATTTTCAAATCAGGTATAAACATTGAACGGTCTACAAAGATCTCAAGTAAATGAAAAAAATTCAATAGAAAAAGAAAAGTAGGCAATGATGTGCATATCACTATTAACCCAATATCGACTTGAAAAAAAATATTTTGATGCCTAAAAAACAAATAACTACTTATGAATGATTTTAAAATTGATTATGTGTAGTAGAATACAAAGAAAGTACCACACCTCTTCCGAGTTCGAATCCCTTCACAGTCAAACCCATTTTCCCAGACTTGAACATTTAACATCACTCAGACTCCCTCATCTGCACTCATCCCTCGTTCGGTAGTTGATCTCCTTCGGATCGAGCTTGACTAGGATCGTTCGGCTAGAAATGGATTCTTCTCATCTACTGTTGTGTTCGACTCCTCAGCTTTGATCCACTACTTGGGCTCCTTTGAAACGAAATCTTAGATCACCCTTTTCTCAAACCGAACGATGCCCCTCCCTTGCCCCTATTATCATTTCACAATTTTTATTTTCTCGTTACGTATTTAATAAAATTACATTCATTTTTTATAATTTATTTTATTAAATAAAATATTACTTCATGATATTAATATAAAATTATATGTTAACCAACACTTATCATTTATTAATGATAAAAATTTAAAAAAATGATTTATTATATTAAAATATATTTCTAGTTTTTTAAATATAACATGTATTTTAGAAAAATTATTAATCTTAATTTCATTAAATAATTAAATAAATATATTAATATTAATTTATTATTTTAAAAAAAATAATACTTTAAAATAGTATTTTTTATGATTTAGAATATTAAGTTAAAATCTAATCTTATTTCTTAAAATTAATTTTTTTTTAAAAATAATACAAGATTTGAAAACAATAAATTTTCATAAAAGAAAAATTGATATAAGATAATTTTATTTCTATGTTTTATTATATAATTTTATATATTATGCTTAATAAAATTTTATTTTTATAAAAAATACTTATATTATAGAAGGAATTTCATAAAATTTCATTTATCTAACACTTATTTGATATTTTAAAATTTTTGGTATGTTACATGTTCCACGAGCATGGGGCTCTAGCACAAGGATGGGAAATATATGTGAGGGTAATATGTGCATGAAAGATTTGGAGTTGTGCATAAGGCTAGGTTTACACAAAATTAGATCCATTGTATGCAACCAACGTGAGTTAAGATATGTTGGGAGAGGATCACCCAAGCATGGGCCATGTCAATTTTAGAACCACATGTGGCTTGTTGTACTTGTTTCTCTACAATGGGTGATCTATCTTACAAGATGACATAGAAGAGAGGTTCTACACATAGTATAGTGATGCTTCATCTACCAGAGGGATTTCCTGAGCTGGGGGTGACCTTATATTTATAGCCTAAATCCTTGGTGTTATGCATGCAAAAATTTTGGCCTGAAAGAGGTTTTTCGCATAGCTTCATCCATTTCTGTAGTTATTTTCCTTAAAAGATTATGGTTTGATGTCATATTTCACATGAAAGATTTTTGTGAAATAGGAATGTGTGTGGTCGGGTTTCTTTCACACTAGATATGATTCTTTCATGGGATGGGATTCAACATTTTATCGACCTTTGAATCATTCATGAAAACATGCAAATTATTTGGAACACAAAAATGGTGCATGCTCTATGTGACTCTTGTACACACTCACGAAAATTTATGTTCACCTATCTTATCAACCCCAGGGTGGCCCTTTGGGGTACGATGCCTACTTGGTTAATCCAAAATTAACTTTATGTGGCCTCAGATGATATTTTATCCCCAACAATTATAATAAATGACGTGAAAAAATGTAATTAATAAAAGTCACATCAGTTATTTATGTCCTATCACACATGATAATTTTCGTTGATATTCCATCACACTTAAATGATCAGAAAAAATCAATTTTCCTACAGCGTGGTTTATATATTGCTTCATCAAGCTTATCATTCCATCAGATAATATTAACTAGGTGAGTGGTTTTATTTCTTAGAACATTATCTTTTTTATCCAAGATTCTTTTGAGTTATTCATCATATCTGATATCATGTTTTAGTTTCACTACCTGTGATCTTAATACATGTGATATATCAGGTATTTAATTCTTCCAAAGTGATACATGGAACAAATAATACACTTTTGAGAGGTTTTATAGATATGAAATGTGGTGAGATAACTTCCCCACATGATATATTATTTCAAAGGGGGTCAATGAATATAGGGATAAATTTATCTTTTCCTAAATTTCATAACCGTATTCCATGGTGATATTTGAAGAAATACCGTATATTTGACTTCAATTGAAAAATCATAGAAATAATGATAAATGTGTGTCTTCTATATACTTTGTGAACTTTTAATGTGACATTTAATAGCATAAATCACCTCTAACATTTCTTGAGCTAGATTCAATCCTATAATATTAAACGCTTTTACTTTCTATTAACATGTTATATTTATACACTTATTCTTATAGAGAGCCTCATATGGTACCATTTTAATACTAAAATAGAAACCATTGTTATATAAAAACTCTACCAAGGGAAGGTGTTAATCTCAACCTCCTTTTAATTCCATAAAGTTGGATATCAATATATCTTCCATAGTTTTTATGGTCCTTTAATAATTACCATCAATATGATTACGATTAGAAATCTTGAATCTCATATCTATACCCAAATCTTGTGGAGGAATTATCTATAATTTTAAGGTAAATATTAGATCTCGATCAAATATAATTAGGATTGGCACTCCAAACAGCATTACAACTTACATTACGTATATATTTTCAAGTTTAATGAGTGAGAAATATTCTCAAATGTAAATGAAATGTGTCAACTTGATAAATAGATGAATTGAAACCCAAATAATAGTATAGAATTTATATGATTTTGGATAACCTGTAATGAAATCAATGATGGTGTCTTTCCTTTTCCATATATATATCAAAAAAATTGAATCATCTGCTTAGACTTATTTATTTATACCTAAACATGATGGCATATCAAGAATCGAGATATATAACCAAAAATATCCCTCTTCAAATTAACATACATAAAATTATCTGTGATATTTCTGTACATTTTTATGCTTACAGTATTGATAGAAAATAAGAAGCAATGAACATCATCTAACAAATCCAGCTTAAATTAAGGTATTTAAGGAAAACATATTCATTTAAAAATTCTTAAAATTCCTTAAATGCCTACATTGAATAGAGAAATATTACTTATCATATTATATATGACTTATATCATCCTTATGCATATCTTTAATCTTCACATGGATGGATTGTTGAGTGGTCATTTTAGGAAGATAGGATTTCTCCCAATAACATATATTCCAAGGTATATCCTTTGAAAATTCTTGAGTACTGAGTCTCTTTTAATCCTCATCATGGATAATGTATCATAATCCACCTGACCAGGGTATCAATTTTCTATTTTTTCCTTCCAAATGTTGTATTGTATGACATGTCATTGTCCTTAATCAACTCCAACCATCCCCTTTGGTGCATTTTCAACTCCTTCAATGTTAATATATACTTTAATATCTTATGATCCTTATAAATTTCATAATTATCCCCATATAGATATTCTCTTCATATCTATAATACAAATATCACCAATACATAATAAAAAACATGTGTTTGGAAGTTTTAATCATCGGACATTAATTGATGTGACACATAAGATACCACTATGTAACATTTCATTAGGACATGTCTAAATACATTCTTTGATGTATCACTATATATCGCAAAAACATCTCAGTATAGGGTAATGTGAGTACAAGTGAATTTATGAACATTCTCTTAAGATTGAATAAATTTTATTCACATTCATCTATCTATAGGAACATGAATCCCTCCTATGTTAAATTGGTTAGTGGATTTGATAGTCTTGATAATTTTCTCAAAAAGTATTGATAGTACACAAATAATCAAAGGAAACTATAGATATCTTTTATAATGGTCAGTATTGGAAATTATTTAAACACCTATTTCATTAAATGATCCATAAATTTAACCTCACTTATGATTACATGACCTAAGACTGTTAATTTATAGATCCATAAATCACACTTGAAATTTTTTTTATATATTTTTTATTCATGGTACACAACAAAATACTCAAATAATCATAATAAATTTACTGTACCTTCAAAAATATGAGAATATCATCTATAAATACTTCTATAAAATGATCAAGGTAATATCTATAGAGTTTATTCATCATATCCATGAACCTTTTTCAGATGTTTCAAGATTGAAAGGCATCTCAATGAATTAATACTATACATATATTGTAATTAATGCTTTCTAGGATATATATTATCTTTTTTCCATTAATTAATAATATCCATATAAAAGGTTTGTATCTGGGAAATACTAATACCCTTTTATTTGAACAAAAAATTCATCAATATGGGGTATAAGATGCTTATTCTTAATCATGATCTTTTTAAGATCAGGGTAATGGATCTATATCTATATTTATTTATAACAAAGATGATTTGTCACCCTAAGTTGAAGCACATGGTCATATAAAACCCTTATCTTGATTGTTTTGGAGTTTCTTCATTAATTTCACGAATTCAATTAGGGATATTTTTTGAAAAATGTTTTATATCAGTATAGAATGAGTTATAGTTTCTATTGAGAATCATCCTCATAATCTAGGGTAAGACCATTAATATCTTATGGATATACATCATAATATTATGGAATAATAGATATATCTTTAATATCAAGTTTTTTCATAACAATATAAACAACATATACCTAATTATTTGGTAACATGACTCATAATTGGGAATCAACTTATATAAAGATTTCATATTCATACTTTCATCGATATACAATCATTGGTTGTTTTTGGATATGAAATTTTATTTCCATACCCTCAATAAATAATATAAACATTATGTAGATATTTATAATCCATTTCTAAAATTATGACAAATCAAACTAAATAGAGAATAATAAGACTAGAAAAAGTCAAATTATGGTAATCTTATATCAGAGATGAGTTATTTAACTTTCATTAAATAAATGTCAAATAATAATTTTTAACCAATAATTTAATATCTAATCATTTGGGTTATGAATTTATGCTCTTATAAAACTTTATAGATATAAAGTAGTGGTTGGAACCCGAATAAAATAATTCATCTATAGTTTTTGTGTGGATGTTGAGTGTGACCTTCACCAAATCATTATCATGACCCACTTCTATTGTTACGTTTATATAAGATTTATATTTATCCCTTATCTATAAAGGTTTTTTATGTTGATTTTCATCATTGACACCCGGATGGGTACAATTGTTATCCTCTTTATTTATATTCTATATTATTTTTCATGATAGATATCACTTTTACAATTAAATAATTGTTAAATTACATTGATATAATTTTCCCCAGAATCGTTTCACATTTTTTGACATGTAGAAAGATGAATATTATTTCCTTCACAGGTTTCATCATTTGAGTTTCGATGAAACTAAATATTCCATTAATTATTCCCTATACCATGAGAATAATGGGAGTCCATAGTTATTTTCTTATTTAAGATCCCACAAATCAAATTCTTCTTAGTTTCCAATGTCCCTTATTACTAATTAATTTTGGATAATTGTTTTTAATCTACTAAAGAAATAAATAAATTTTCTTTATTGGTCTATGATGAACATAGAATCATAGATTTCAATTCTTGTTTATATTTGTTTATAGGTTTCAATAAATTCATCCACCATATGATTCAACTAAGGGAATTCTCTCCAAATATTAGTGTGATGATTTCTAGAAAATATTTATTAGAAAATATTTTCTTAAGATCATCTCATTTCTTGGATTAATTTTATTCCTCTAGACTTATATTATTAATGAGTGTCCATCATTTCTAAAATTAAAATTCCAAATGATAAATAACTAAAACAAAATTTCATACTCAGATCACTATATAAGGGAAAATATATTTTCTATTGTGTTGATCCATTTGTCCTTAATTAATGGATCAAAAGACCCACTAAAGGAGTGTGGGAATTTGTGCATGAAGAACTAAATGGATAGTTGGTCATTACATAGTGGATTTTAGAGTTTCACATTGTTCGTGTTATCATATATACATTTAGAAAGTTGGGTGAGTATGGCCATGTGATTTTTCACTCCCTATCCCATATTGTGTGTTTTCTCATTTGCATGTCCATCGTTATTATAGTTAACATGACTCCACATAATTATAACCATTGAGTAAAAATAAAAAGTTTTATGTTGTTATTAAAAAAATATCTCCATATTAAACAATCATAAGATAATGAAAATCAACCTTGATATGTCTTAAATTAGGACTCCTTCATTTCAACTAGTAACATATTAGGTTCATTATATGATATTTTTTGTTCATCCTATAACAAATTTGGTACAATATTGGTTGATTTAAGTTTTATCTACTTATTATTCATAAACTAATAAACAAGATTATTGAATCCATGATTTAATATAAATTAAGATGACTCAACCTTAATATGAATACATATTTCATCATTTTTCTTGAATATTCGTCTTATTTCACAATAAATCACACCCTATAACCTATATGTTTACTAGTTTTTTTATATTAGGTACATAACTGAATTAGCTTAAAAGCATTATTCTATATAACCCATAAATAATCTCCACGAATGACACCCTTTTCGACATACAATGAAAAATAAACTTCTACATTACTTAGGGAATGGAAGTAAAACAGTGGGCGATATCAAACCCTTGGTAAGGGGAGAATATATAAGATATCAATAAATGATCATAAGTGAGAATAAAATTAATATAAGGGAATGAGAATATAATTAAGTTTCATTAATGTAACACAAGCAAATTATACCCAATAGAACATGGATCATAATTTATGAATCATTACATAAGGCATTGAACATAACAAGTGAAATAATAAATGGAAATGTAGAATCATTTGGTAATTATCATTATGCAAGGAATAAAAAAATATTTTGGAATAAACTAGAAATGAGGTATATTAATTCCACATGTACCTAAGCATATAAAATCAATTATTATGTCAATAATAATTTTAAGACCATAATCACATAGTTGAAAAATTCTAGTAGTTCATTAGGTTAACTCCAAATTTATATAAACATTGTGGAATAAGTTACCTACCTGGTCCTTTATATGTAATATCCTGAGATATAAATCTTTAAAAAATACATTGTAGGGCCATATAATTTCAATACCATTTACCATTTAATAAGAAAAAAAATATGAGTGGGTCACATGAACATAAAAACATTCATATTTCCACTATCGCAAAATAAAACCATGACAAATATTTGGGGTTCATGATTGTTTTCACAAAACATGATCTTAATCAATCTAGAGAAATAAATTGTAAGGTGTTATTATAAAATATCCTAAATTAATAATAAAAACATTAAAGGATTTTGACGTAGATGAAAAACATATTGGAAGAGGAATAGATAATCATTTGGAAAAAATATGCAGTATTGATATTTCAAAAAAGTTAAAATGTAATAACCTATAATTAAATGATTTTATGAAAATAATTAAAAATTAAATAAAATTTACTTTCGAGAATCATGAAATCTTACAAAAAAAGCTTCATAATGAAAACCAAAATAATAGTGGAAGAAAGTGACCATCTAGAAAATCATAAAATGATTACTTTACCCAATTTTTAAAATAATGCCAAATTCATAAGTAAATTAACTTAATCAGTCATAAAATTTTATAAAATTAAATCCGTAAAATTATATGATACAAATGTACATGGAGAATAAATATTTTAGGTTAAAAAGAAGAGATAAGGTAATCTCCACTTATAATAATCCTTTCAAATGAATTGTTAACCAATTAGAGGTGAAATTATAATAAGACATAGTGATCATAGAAATAAAAATATTAGGAAAAAATATGGGTTTATATAAAAATTATATATAATTTTCCCAAATATTAATTTCAATATAGATTATATCAATTTGAAAATAATATTGGGAAAGAATCATATACCTATACTCATGATTTTCATAAAATAATTTTAACATATTTTATAATAACGAAAACGATAATGGTCACTTATTTAAGATCCATATTAATTTATATAACAATTTATTGTTTAAAATTATATTCAATTTTTACAAAAATATTAGACTCTTTTAGTTTATTTCCATCATTAGATATTATTAATTTTGATTGTTTCTTACAAGTTTTGTAATTGTGATGTAGATTATCATTCTCTAATAACATTATTCATTTAAATATTTTTAAAATAAGTTTAATAATATTATATCAGTTATTTATTAAGGTCCTTATTCATTTTAGGGAATTTATGGTTATATATTTTTAGAATGGAATCCATGTAGAGTATGTTTGGGGTAATTTATTAATAATACTAAGTTACTATATAATGACCATTCATTTTTTATCAACCTTATAAAACCATATTCACAAAATAAATTAATATTTAATGTATTATATTAACAGTTTAATTTTCTTGATATTCATTCATATTGGAAAGGTTAAAGATACTATAGAATTGTACTTGTAGTTTTCTGAACTAATGTAAAAATATAATGATATAATAATAAATTAGTAAGAGTATAGAGTTATAAAATGAAAATATAATTTTCAAGAAAATTCCATTATGTTAATATAGCATAATTATTGTGGGGAATTTTAAATTTAGATATTTTATATAAGAAGGTAATTTAAAATGATGGTGAAGAAATATATCCTTACTCTGATGAATTTTCTCCTTCTCAAAATAGGTTCCAAATAAATAATGGATTTAATCCTCTTTTATTAAACAAAAAACTACCAAAATTATATTATTAGTTTATAAGTTTAAATATAATAAAATATTCAATATATATATATATATAATATTTATTTTGATGGCTAGAGAATGCATCCTTTTATTGGGGAGTTTTGAGTTGCATTTTCACAAATACATATTCCCTAAGGTGTAAGGTTTTATTTTTAAATGTAAAGAGGATTTAAAGTTAAAATTTGGATGTGGATTTTTAATAACCACATATAAATATTTTTTAGATATTTTATGTGATATTTATGAATTTTTTTCTTATTTTATATTTTTTACCTCATTTTAATTTTACCGTGTAAACTTAATTATTACCTTAGTAACTTTTTTTCGAGAAAATAAAATTGAACCTGTTACCTAATTTGGATTTGTGGATTCCAAATTATAATTAAATTTATTATAATTTAATTTTTAAATATTATAATTTTTTCTATTAAATAAATAATATATATATATATATATTATAGATATGAAAATTTAAAAATTAATTGTTTTTAATCTTATTTAATATAGATTACTAATTTAATTAGTGATAATTTGTTTTATATGCATTAAAATTTTTTATTTTATTAGGATCATCCTTTAAATGTAAAAAATTTATATTTATTAAGATAAAAATTCACAATACTTTGAAAAAAAATCATTGAAATTTTTTCCTTTCCAGCATTAAATGATTTTGATCACATGCCATTGTTTTTATTCAAAATATTATATTTTATCAGTAAATTGGTGTTATAATATTTATTTAAATTATATAATCAGATAATATAATTATTTAACAATAATGATAGAAGAATGATAATACATATTTTTTAATGAAACAATTTAATTATTTTTATATTTTTCATTCCTTCCATAATTACTTGTTATTTGTGAATTGTATTATTTTTTATTTATTACTAAAAATTACAGAAAATAAATATTCTTATTGAATACATGTATATCCAATAAAAATATATCCATAAACGATATATCTAATGAAATTATAGAAAATAGTCATATGTTTAATGACTATATAACCAATAGATAAATATATAAATAGCATAGAGTATTTATATATATAGTGATAAATAAATCTCTAAAACCATTCATAGTATTCATTAATTTCATTGTTAATAGATTTTTTAGATTTATAAGATGTTATATTATTTCAATATTTATTATTTGAAATTTTATTTTATGGTAGATTGTAAAGATGATAATTTCAACCTTGTAATAATTTTATTTAATTATGGTTTAATTCCTTTATTATTTCTTCCAATTATGAATAATATAGTTATCTTCATATTTATCTCATTTTCTATTAAAATATCATACCATAATAAAATAAGGAAACATTTATTTTAGTTTTAGGTTGTATATATCACATTCTATTCAATGGAAAAAATTTCTTTAAAGGGAAACTCCTACTAAAATCATAAGATATCATGTGTATCCACCTATCTCACATCTTTGTTGATGAGGTATAGGTCCTCCATGTTATGCATGGGGTTATGAAATCCTTTATTTGACATTATAATATATATATAGAATGATCCATTTATGATATATGAAGCTATATATACTCCCAAATGACACTATAATTAACAATGTATGAATACATGGAATGAATGATAGGGTTAAGGATCCCCCTAATTGATCATATTAATTGATGGGGAGAAGTAATACCCTATATTTTTTGTGTCAATGTTTCATTAATAAAAATTGTTAATTGGATAACATGTTTTACATGATAATATTATGAATATGAAAGGGGGTATTTATAGAGAGTGATTTGGAGGTCTTATGAGGTTTATTTATAAAATTTATTATTTATTTTTGTGATGATAATGTGGTTTATTGTTTTCTCACATCCACTTTGATCATGTCATGGGAATCCTATATAACTAAGTGAATGATACATGTTTATGTCAAACTACTGTAAAATTATACACCAACAAGTTTCACATAATTTATATCATATTCTTTATAGGGGAATAACCCAATAAAACTATGATATTGATTTATGAGCTTATAAATTTTAGGAATGCAGCATATTTCAGAATTTTATTCCACATGAGTATGTCTAAAATCATCTCATTTTAGGACCTAGTGAGTTTCTCAAGGCGATATTTTGTGATGACTTTATCTTTTTTATTTACATTTCATATATAAATAAATGTCACAAACCATCCATCTGATGGATACCCTTACAGACCCACCACTATCTAGAAGGGTTTTCTAAATCCCCATGGGATGGAAACTAGTTCATGTGCATCATAAGAACACACTTGGGAATGAGTTCACCCAATAATCAGTGTAAATTAGACATCATAAATATAATATTCTTTCGTTAACAGTCTTTATATCATAAATCCACACTAAAATAAATATCAAAAAATCAACAAAAATGATAATAATGACAATAGTAAAAAGTACGAGCACTAGAAACCTCCCTCACCAGACCAGTATCCCTCTCCTACAAGGAAAAAATGCATACCATATTCCTTTACTTCTACCACCAAAATATATTTCTACTCCCCATCCATATGATTAAATAAAATCCTAAGTATTAAAATTTAATAAATTAATGGGCCACATTCTGAACCTTCTTGGAATGTAAATATAGGTCTAACTAAATCAAGGAATGGGTACCATAGGCCAAATGAGATAAAATAAAACTAACCTAAAAAGGATAAATAGTTTCAAGAGTGGACATGAAATAGAACAAAGAACCTGAATTTATGATAAAATAGGTTTTACCACATAAGAAATCCATAGGACACCACTACCCACTAAATCTTTACAGATCCATTGATAAAACAGTTTAAAAATTTCTTTGTTTGATCATATGGCATTAAATTGGTTCTCTCGTGATTTATAAAACCAAATCACAAGCACACTATAAAAAAATCAATTTTTATAAAAAATATATAGTCAAATGTTTTAAATTAATCTTTTAAAAAGAGGGAATGAGCCAATATTGTTTTCACCATTTTTCCAACATCCCATGAAAATTTATTTTTCATAAACCATTTCAATAAAAAATCATATATTTTAAATTTCTAAATAATACTAAACAAATAAAAATTCATAATCTAATAAGATATCATTAAAACAACACACTTTTAAAGAATTAATTTAAACCATTCATTTCTTTTTAAAATATCACTTTTGAAAACAAACACTCACGTGATTTCAAATCATTCAAAGTCATTTCAAATAAATACTTGCACTTTTGAAAATATTGACCCTATTTTCTTTAAAACCATTACACAACCAATAAGTGAACATAAAGAACAAGGAACTCATTAAAGAATGTAACTATAAATAATTCAAAATAAATGACAATACTATCAACATGGAACCAATATAATGTTACGGCTCAATCATAAATGAACCAAATTGTAAACAAATTCATAATATAACAAGTAAGAAACTCACATAATCAATATAGAATAAAGAAGTCATAATATACCACAAATATAGTGAGTAAACACATGATGGAATAATTTTTATATGTAGAACACACATAAAGATGAACAAAATTTCGATAGGTTAAAGGTCACACATCCCATTAAATGAATCAGACTAACCTCATCTCATTGGTGACCCACCCACTATTTGAGTATTAGGTACAAATAGGGTGAATAACCAGCATGTAATCTCAACTATCCTAGAAGCATCTCATGAATTACAACATAGTATCTAAGGGTTCCTCATGGAATTACTATAAGAGTTGGGTGAAATTAAAATCAAATTTCATCCCATGACAATAACAAATACCAAGGGCTAACATCACAATCAAATCCTTATCACCTCACACACTTCCCTTAGAAAGATCCCCAACACATAATCACGTCATGAATTACAATTAAAACATATATAACTTAAATCTTCATAAACATCATCAACATGTACAATAAAACTCAAAAAGGGAACAACCAATCATACAATCATTTATTACATCACAAAGTGTCAATCCGGCCTTTCACTTTTTAATTATAGTATATATCATTGTAAATCCCTTTAAAAAACCTTTTAGATTAAAAAAATAAATACAAAATAAATCATAATAAACACCAAAAAACAACCAAACCACTCAAAGGAGTCACCTTTTCATTTCTAAAATTAACACCACCCTTTTCATACATGGAAACCCTTTAAAAAAATCAAACCCACTTCCAAAACAATCTGTATTAAAACATATTTTTAAAATAATGAAATCCATTTAGTATTGTAACACCCAAAGTATTTCTAAAAATAAATAGAAATTCCTGGAACTTTGTTTTAAGTATATATTTTTAACTAGCCCTTAAAACATAACTTTTCACTTCTATGTTTTGAATTTCAAAAAACTGTTATTAACAATTGTGTTCATTATGTTATTTGGAGTCTATTGGAACCAACTTGTTTTTTTTGAATAGTAACATACCCTTTTGAATTGAAATATGATAGTAATATGACCCTAATGAATAGTAAATTTTATTCCTATTTTATTTTCTTTAGGTTTTATGATAATTACATCCTGTTTAATTTTTCATCATGATATAGAAGTAGTTATAGAATTAGAAATGTTAATTTTTTAATTAATTATGATTATATTTAAAAATTAAATAATTACTATTTAGAAAATAATTTTGAAAAAATGGACTTAATTTTTTAATTCTTAACGTTGAAAAATGTTTAGGGTAATATTTTGGGTTTTTTCAGAAATTCTTGATTTTTTGGTGAATAGTGAAATACAATAAAATACCGTACAATCAAATTATCCATAAAATAAACTATTTATGACATCCTAAGTGATGAAAGGACACTTTTTTAGAACTCTCATGCCATTATTACTACTTGATATCGCATGAACAAGTACTATTCATAATCTTGGGCAAAAGTATTATAATAATGATTTTAAATGATGAAAAATACCCCCTCTCCTCCACTATAAATACCACCCTGACTCCCATATTCTTCCCACACCTCTCAAGCCTTGATCCCTGCCTATGTTTTGCCCAATAATCTTCTTAAGGATCTTCCCCACAACCTAGAGCTGCTGGTCTCACCAAAGTCCAAAACCAAATCCCTTAAGAAGGATCTGAAGAGAAGAGATCAAGAGGTAAACATCCTCTTTTATTTTCATTCTTTTTCCATTCAAGTTCTCTTTTATGTGGTATAACATTCATGTTTCCATACCATATTATTATTTAATTATTATTATTGATATAATATATATTATGATTCATTTATTTATGGGTGAACCTTGTCCCAACTCTTTTTAATATTTTCTGAAACCATGTTGCGTAGCCGTTAGGCTGCTGAATTTTTGTAATATATTTCTCACTTTTTATATTATTTTGAGTTACTTACTTATTTTTTCTTCATATCTCCTTACCCAAGTGGCACGAAATCTACATAAATCACTTATATTCTAGATATTATCATATTCATGTAAAATTCCTCATCATTATTTTTATCATCTCCCACTAATTTAAGGAATAAAAACATTGTTCGTGATGTGTCAAATTACCGACATCATTGACGATGTGATTTCAATTTCTATTAATTATTTAATGTCTAGTCATGAAAATATATATATGGTTGAACCAGGTTATAATATATGTGTTACTTATCACCCATGGTTCTGGAATTCTTTTGTACACATGGTTCTAATTTATAAGACAAAATGAGGTTGTTATTATCACAGAACCACTAAAATGATCTAAACGAACATCATTAATGATTTAACATATGAATCATCTTAATATTAAACATAAAAATGATAAATGGTATAAATTATGGTACTTAAATATGTAAATACCTTTCCATTCCAATTTTTTAATTTCACTTCCAATCAACAAGAATATCCACCATGAACCAATCATGGAAATCATGTTATGAACTAACCCAAAAACAGTGCAAAGAGTAAAATACTAATAGTTAAAGGGTGAAATGATGTTATGAAATTATAATATAAGATTTTATAAACATGAAATTTTTTCAATAAACTACTAATAACACTCTTTTAACCATTATACAGGAATTTTAAACAATTTTTAAGTAAGACAGACCCGAGGTAATGGAATTCTTAACCCGATTTCCATTCTTTGGGTTAACCTTCTACTTCATTATTTATGTTCTATTTAAATTGTTTGTGTGATGGGTTTTGTTTATATTATTTTTTTTATGTATATTTATAGTATATATGCATACTCCATTCACTCTATTAAGTCTCCCTTCAATTTTATGATATTTATAAGGAGATTTTCTTCAAAATACTCTTCCTAAATTTGGTTTTACGAAATTCCAAAGTAATGTTTTTATGAAATTATTCATGTTATATGATTATGTTTTAGTTCCTGGAAATTATTTACGAGTAAGCATGGGGCATATATCTCCCTCCAATTCATTAGGTATGTGTATGTTGGAGTTCGGCCATATAGTTACTCTAAGTGTAACTCCGATGGTTACACAAAGTAAGGTAGCCATGAGGGTTACAGATTATAAGGAAGCCAAGAATGGTTACAAGATTATGTAAGTAATTCCCCAAGAAACCTTTATGATTATATTTAAGTTCTCTTGTTTGTGTGGATCTTTTTTAAATCTCATGTAACACAATGTATGTATATATGGGTGACAAGCATGTCTTTTGAAAATGTTTTCATACGTTATGAGTATTCATGGACTAATGTTCTCTTTCCTTCTTTTTCATCCCTTACTGAGCTTTTGTGCTCATCCCATGTTTTTAAATGATTTTCAAAGGTTAATGGATGTGTAATACAAGTAAGGAATCCATGTTAAATGTTAAATAATTCTCAAGGAGTCTTTTTTTAAGTGTTAATGTTTAATATTTTGAAAACAAATGGAAACTATTTTTATGGTATCAACTCTGTAATAATGTGTAATGTTATGAATTTATCGTCCTACTTCTCTAAATCTATAAACATGAAGAGATCCTCAATGTAGAAGGAATATTTTTCTTGACTAAATTCAATATTATGTATGTAGTAAGGTCGGGTCTTCATAAGTAAAGTCAAACAATGACAAACAAAAAAACATCATGTGACCAAAGTTCATTAAAAGTCTATGAAAATATTTGAAATCCAATACAAAGATAACATGTTTATTCGAGGAATATATAAATACTTGAAGAAAATAATAAGTTACTTTAAACAATTTTAAAGGGTAACATGGGTGTGTTCAAAAATTCTTCTCATGTGGCCAAGGTCGAGGCCAGTATCAAAATACAACTAAATAATATATTGAGGCTACTATGGAAAAAAATTCTTATAAATTTAAATAAATAATTTTGAACAACACTACTGGAAATCCTATTTTTATGAACGCTTATATCCCAACGGTGTATCAAACTGTTGGGAATGGTCATGTATACCAACGGTTTTAAGAAAATCGTTGGTATAGAGTATTTTATGAAGAATTTTACCAACGGTTTGTAAAACCGTTGGTATAGGCATAAATTAAGACACTTTTACCAACATTTATACACTAAACATTAGTATATGTTGCTACATTCCCAACGGTTTTTAAAAACCATTGGGAAAGTTTTCCCCTAAATCCAGTAGCCCCTCTGCTCGATTGTAGTCCCCCTTCACTCGACTGCAGCCCTAAATTGAACCTCTCCCCACACTCTCTCATTACCCAGTCTTCGAAACTCCATACATCCTCTTCAATCAAACAATTTTTCTGTTCTATACTTTAAATCTGTAAGTTATACCTCAGTTATAATGTTCTTCATCTATTTTTTTATTTTCTATTTTGATTTGACCTAAACGTTTGGGATCTATCTATACAAAGACTCAGAAACTCGTTCCACTCATAGATCCATATTAAATAAAACAATTTTTTATTTCTACACTCTAAATATGTAAGTACTACCTTAGTTTTAATGTTTTGGATCTATTATTTTTGTTTTATGTTTTAATTTGGTATAAACTAGGTGGTGTTGTTTATGGCATGCGAAGGTTAGTGATATTTAGGATGAATTGGATGTTGGTTGAGTGATGGATTTAAAATAGACCAAATGAATTCATATTATATTTAAACATAAGGAAAACTATCCATGAGTCAAATGTGACGTGTAAGAGTAAACCCTACCTCAATACGAAGCTCGGTGTGGCCGAAACCACTCAAAATGCCTCTGTTTTTTTAAAAATGGACTTAATTTTAAGTGAAATCAACAACTAACATACAGTAAACAGACCAAACGCATTTGGATTCTGTTGATACTTTAGGACAACGATCCATGGGTCATATGTGACATGTACGAGTCAACCCCGCCTTAATCTGTGGCGCGGTGTGGACGGTACCATTCAAAATGTCTCTCTTTTGTTCAAAATGACTTTAATTTTAAGTGAAAACAACAACTAGCATATGAAAAACCGACCAAATGAGATGAGAATCTGTTGAAACTTTAGGAAAATTATCCATGGGTCATATGTGATGTGTACGAGTCAACCCCACCTCAATCCGAGGCGTGGTGTGGCCGGAACCACCCAAAATGTCCCTCTTTTGTTTAAAATGGACAATATTTTACGTACATACGTCAAACCGATCAAACGGATTCTGATTCTATTGATACTTTTTCACAACGATGCATGACTCATATGTGAGGTGTATAAGTCATCCCCAGCTCAATCTGAGGCCCATTGTGGCCGACACAACTCAATGTGCCTATGTTTTGTTAAAAATTGACTTAATTTTAAGTGAAATCAACAACTGACGTACGAAAAACTGAACAAACACTTTCGAATTCTGTTGAAACTTAAGAAAAAAGATCCATGGGTCAAATTGGATGTGTACGAGTCAACTTTGACTCAATATAAGGCACGGTGTGGCCGGGACCACTCAAAATCCCTCTCTTTTGTTCAAAATGGACTTATTTTTAAGTGAAATCAACAACTGACATACGGGAAACCGAACAAAACACCTTCTGATTGTATTGACACTTTAGTAAAATGATCCATGGGTTATATGTGATGTGTAAGAGTCAACCCTGGCTCAATATGAAGCACGGTGTGGCCGGTATCACTCCAAGTGTATGTATTTTGTTTATAATGGACAATATTTTACGTACAAACACCAAACCAATAAAATGGCTTCTGATTGTGTTGATACTTTTGAAAAACGATACATGACTCATATGTGATGTGTACGAGTCAACTCTGCCTCAATCCTAGGCCCGGTGTGGTCGACACCACTCAAAGTGCCTCTGTTTTGTTAAAAATGGACTTAATTTTAAGTGAAATCAACAACTGACATACAGTAAACCAACCAAACGCATTCGGATTCTGTTGAAACTTAAGTAAAATGATCCATGGGTCAAATTTGACATGTACGAGTCAACTTCGCCTCTATCCGAGGCGTGGTGTGGCCGGGACCACTCAAACTTCCTCTCTTTTGTTCAAAATGGACTTATTTTTAAGTGAAATCAACAACTAACAGACGGTAAACCGACCAAACGCCTTCGGATTGTGTTGAAACATTCAAAAAAGTATCCATGTGTAATTTTTGATGTGTATGAGTCAACCTCACCTCAATCCAATCCTTTGTGTGGCCACCACGTCTCAAAGTGACTCACTTTTCTTTGAAATGGGAAACATTTTAAGTGAAAACAACAACTGAAATACTGAAACCCAACAAAACGCATTCGGTTTCCATTGAAACTTTAGGAAAACGATCCATGGGTCATTGTTTATGTGTACGAGTCAAACCCACATAAATTCGAGTCTGGGTGTGTCCGGGATCACTCTAAGTGTCTCTCTTTTGTTAAAAATGGAAGACATTTTAAGTACATACGGAAAACCAAACAAACGGATTCTGATTGTATTGATACTTTAGAACAACGATCCATGAGTCATATGTGATGTGTACAAGTCAAACCCTCCTCAATCTGAGGTGCGGTTTGGCTGACACCACTCATAGTGTATCTCTTTTGTTTAAAATATACATCATTTTAACTGAAAAGAACAACTGGCATACCGAAAAATGACCAAACGCATTCGGAATCGGTTGAAACTTTAGGAAAACGATCCATGGGTCATATGTGACGTTTACGAGTCAACTCCACCTCAATCCAAGGCACGGTGAGGCCGGAAACACTCGATGTTTCTCTCTTTTGTTTCAAAAGGACATCATTTTTAGTGAAAACAAAAACTAACATATGGAAAACTGAACAAATGCATTCGTATTCTATTAAAACGTTAGGAAAACAATCCATGAGTTATATGTGATGTGTACGAGTCAACCCCACCTCAATCCGAGGAGCGGTGTGGCCGAAACCACTCGAAGTGTCTCTCTATAGTTTAAAATGAACTTCATTTTATGTGAAAAGAACAACCGACATACGAAAAACTGACCAAACACATTCGGATTCTATTGATACATAAGGAAAAGGATCCATGGGTCATTTGTGACGTATATAAGTCAACCGTGCCTCAATCCAATCCTCGGTGTGGCCTCCACTACTCAAAGTGACTCACTTTTGTTTGAAATGGAAAACATTTTAAGTGAAAACAACAACTAACCTACTGAAACCCCACAAGATGCATTTGGATTCCGTTGAAACTTTAAGAAAACAATCCATGGTTCATTTTTGATGTTTACGAGTCAACCGTTCCTCAATCCGAGCCTTGGTGTGGCCGGGACAACTCAAAGTGACTCACTTTTCTTTGAATTGGAAAACATTTTAAGTGAAAACAACAACTAACATACTGAAAACCGACCAAACGAATTAGGATTCTGTTGAAACTTTTGGAAAATGATCCATGGGTCATTTGTGAAATTTTAGAGTCAACCCCACCTCTATCCGAGTCGCAGTGTAGCCGGGATCACTCTAAGTGTATCTCTATAGTTTAAAATGGACTTCATTTTAAGGAAAAGAACAACTGACATACGGAAAACCGACCAAAAACATTAGGATTGTGTTGATACATTAGGACAAGGATCCATGGGTCATTTTTGATGTGTACGAGTCAACCAGGCCTCAATATGATCCTCGGTGTGGCCGCCACAACTCAAAGTGGATCACTTTTATTTGAAATGGAAAGCATTTTAAGTGAAAACAACAACTGACATACGAAAAACTGACCAACGCATTCAGATTCTATTGAAACTTTAGGAAAACAATACATGGGTTATTTGTGACGTTTACGAGTCAACCCTTCCTTAATCCGAGTCGCAGTGTGGCGGGGATCACTCAAAAATGTTATTTTTTTTAATGAACCACATTTTAAGTGATAATAACTGGCATACGGAAAACCAATGAAACCCTTTCGGAATATGTTGATACTTTAGTAAAATGATCAATGGGTCATGTGTGGCGTGCACTAGTCAATCATGCCTCAATACGAGGCATGGTGTGATCGGTACAACTCCAAGTGCATGTATTTTGTTTAAAATGGATATCATATATAGTAAAAACACATGTATATGAAAAACTGATCAAATTATGAATTGAATTCCAAATTTCACATATAATTGTCTTCTAAATTTGAAATTGAATTCTAGATGAATTTTAAAATAAATTCTAAATGAATTCTAAATGAATTTTAAAATGAATTCCAAATGAATTCTAAATTATGTATCTTTATAATTACGTTATGAATTCTGATTTAATTATGAATGTGTATAGTTTCAGGATGTATTATATGTTGAATGTATATGAATTTGTTCTGTATATGTATATGTTAGTTGGTTATTACAGGTAAAGGAGAGGGATTGAAGAATAACAGGTGAATGGAGACCCTGCTCCTCCCCTGTGCAAATTGCAGTCTGCTGTGCAAATTGTAGGCTGCTGCACAATTTGCACAGCAAAGGCTGTGCCAACAGTTTGAAACTATTGGAATAGTCTTCTAAGGAGGTTTATACCAATGTTTCAGATGGAACCGTTGGTATAAACTCTTTCCCAACGATTTCAAACCATTGGGAAAAGATGTATAGTTGGCTTTTTCCCAACAGTTTTGAGTGAATCATTGGGAAAATCTAGAGATTTTGTTGGGTTTTCTCAATGGTTTACTTAAAACCATTGGGAAAACATTTGCCAACGGTTAATGTTAACCGTTGGGATAGGTTGATTTTTCAAACCTATCCCAACGGTTCTTTGTAAACCGTTGGGAAAACTTTTCCCAACGGCTTACTTCCCCACGGTTTGCAGAACCGTTGGGATAGATATTCCCAACAGTTCTGCGGCCTTCCCCAACAGTTGTGAACCGTTGGAAATGCCTCTTTTTTTAGTAGTGCAAGACAATAAATTTATAACATTTAATTCAATGGGGGTCTATATAAATACCTACCACAAATCGATGATGGGTAAACCAAAACTATCCAAAATGTATCGTCTTCCCTGGAAGATTCCAAAACATTAAATTGGGTGGATCGAGAGACCCATAACATGCCTTAACAAAGAATAAATTGAAAAAATCTGGTCAACCCCTTGACCTAGGTTTATGGTAAGAAACAGGGGTTATGGGAGAGAGAAAACATTAGGATATGTGATGATTGTATAAGAGGTCTTACATTAAGGGATCAACCATTAATCCTCAATATACCAATAATAAATGATGAGGAGATATGACCTCCATACAGGGGGTTCCACATGGAATTAAAGTAGGGTGTTTTTCATTCGACATAAAGGAGAGGGGGGATAAGTTTTAAAACCCTAAAACTTATTAAGGGTAAAATGGGAAAAGGAAATTAAAATTAAAATTTTAATAGTCTAGACAAGTAATATGGTATTGGTGCATAGTTTACCAAACTGTGTGACAAATTTGTTGGTTCTGTTAGACAAACATGAGGAACCCTCATGGTTACCCCAAGTCAAGTTTCCCAAATGATTTTACCATATTCAAATTGTATGAATTAAAACTATTAAGGGAAACCCTATAAATACCCCAACTCTAGTATCCTAGAGTTAGTGGATTAATTTATAATATTGGTATAAGATAAAAGGAATCCCATCTAAAAGGACCAAATTGTTAATTATTTTTGAAAAACTAGATAAATACATTATTCCCATAATAGATTTGAAATAATGAAATGTAAAATATATTTTTTGAGAATATCATTATTCCCTCTAGTATATCCTTGAATTAAAATCATATTACAGTTTAGGGATTCCAGGGAAAAGAATACAAAATAAGGGGAGGTGAAATGCTCAGTGGGGGTTAAATATATTAGAAAATATCATGAATTTATAAGTATAATGAATATGTAATTGTAAATAACTGAACACAACTACAATTAAAATTATAATTTAGAATAAAATGCATTGAGAGATAATATCATTTCAAAATTATTATGGATAATAACAAATAAAATTCTTAGTGCCAGAAATTCATAATTATTAGATGCCATGATCTTAGAAATCATGGAATCCCAACCATCAAGACCTTTCACAAGATGTTTTAAATCTATAAGGAAAAAACTAATTCAGTTTGGCCTACTTTATATCTACTATCAAGACCTTTCAAATCAAAATTTAAAACTAATGGGTAAAAATAAATTAGGATCGTCTAACTAATTTGTCTCATGAGACTACTGATGCACTGAGATTCTTGTATTAACTCATCCCCAACCTGGGAAATTCATGTCCAACGAATTAATTAGCTATTAAATAATCAATTTAATTAATAAAAAATGAACCTCATCAAAAATATCAATATTTAGTAAAATATATGGACTTTACATTACTTCCCAATTAATCAAATAAATTTTAAATTAAACCCTATACATATAAATGGTATAAGATTTAGAAAATAAGTATATCAGTGATAAAACGATATGGATATACAATTATCACAAGTAGGTGAATGATTCAAAGGATAGTGACATTTCAATTTGTACCCATTGGATTAAAAATAAGGGGTTATTATCATGGATGAATATAAATACCTTAATAGATCTTTAATGAAATCATTCTTGAGAAAAATATCCATCACATTTTGAAAATCACTTCTTAAAGTTCATAAAACATTTCAAAAATTATTTTATTTTAAAATAACATTTGAATATTATAAAATAAACCTTAAAAATGATTGTTCATGATGTATATAAATTGTTTTCATGTTGTGCATGTTGAACAAAATATTTATTTAAATTGTTTAGTAAAATCCAAACATGTGTTATTTTAAAAATGACCTGAAGATAATTTTAAAAACATTTTAAAAAATTTTATACAAATGGAAAAATGACATTCAAAATAATTGAAAAATAGTAAAACCATTTTTATAAAACATTGGGATGGAATAAAAATATTCTTCATTAGATACGTAAACATAAAAAATCTCATGTAATGATGAGATTGTAAAATATAAACTTACCATTTTGTAATAAATTGAATTGTATGAAAAATAAAAGAAATAAATTCAAATGAAAATTTAGAAACCATGAAGAAAAATATATTTCTGATAAAATATGTCAAAGGGGTAGTATATGCACGACACACAAAAAATATGACATATGTCTCATGGAATTAAATGTGATATGAGGAACCCTTAAGATCATATCAATAATAAAATGAATCCATTATGTTTATACTCTATAAATACATGTAAAAAAGTGTAAATAAAATATAATCATAATTCATTTCACACATAACCTTAGCATGATATAATCAATGAAATAGATTTTTAACCCATTGAATGAATTTTGTGTTAATAAATCCCTTACCTTACACTTTAATATAGTTAAAAATGAAATAAACTAATGTATAATGGTTTATAAAATGTTATTAATTTATACTATAACGATGTTAATATTTATAATATCATATATTATCCTATTATGTCATCTTATCACTTGTTTGTTAATAATATTTCGTTATTACCCTTGTTTTGGGTGTTAATCACTTCATTTTCCTATGCATATTTTTTCATGTAAGTCTCAGTTATTTTGTGTATGATATATTTCAGTAATCTCCAAAATGATATTCAAGACATAGATATCATATTTATTTGTTATATAAAATTTTTATAATTATTATTTATTGGTGAACATGGAAAATGAATTGCATCACGCTGTGGAGACGGTAGGCCATATGTACACATGAGTGATGATATCGTTCCATTAATAGTGAAATGGTATGGCAGAGGATGGTATATAAATTTTTCCAAAATCAAAATAATTTTATAATTTTCATATATATCCATTATATTTATAATTATACCCATCCAGGTAAAGTGTTGATGTGAAGATGGTAAGTCGTATGTAGGCACTTGCGATGCTTTTGTTTTTTATAGGATGGATGAAAGGTGGAATATGGTTAAACAATAATCATAATAACATCACATATTACATATTATACTTTATTTATTAATTTATCATGGAAAAATCACATAAAGTGAATGTTTAAGAATAAATAAACTTGAAAGATTTGATAAAGAGGATTATCTTTTCTTCGGTGGACATCTTTTATAACTTATATAAATGGACATAGGGTAGGAATTTTGGCAGGAATTATATCTCAATAACATAAAAAAGCATGTTTAGAAGATAAATTACAAGGGATTGTTGAATCTATAAGGCTCAATGTGATGTGAAGAATTGATGTGGGAGGTTCCCTTTTGTAATTGAGGTTAGGGGATCTTTCCAAAACACTCTAAATATTAAATTAATATAAAATATATTTCAATTCCAGATTAAAAAAATAATTTATTTTGAATATAAGGTGATTATGGGTCTAAATACATTCACAGAATAATTTTTAGAAAAATATAGCTCACATTATTACCCATATCCTTTGTGTTAACCCTTATTCAGTCCCTTTAACTTCTATTGTGGAATCATTGATGTTTACTCTTTGACAGTTAATATAGATTCTATAAAATTCAAAAATACATTTAAAAGTATAATTTATCAAACTTTTAAACTTATAAAAATCATTTGGATGAATTTATTGTTTTTAGGAATTTTATATCTTTTAATAAAATATAATTTAATATAAAATATTCATAATGTCAATTTTGACAGTATTCATTATATTGACTTTAATAAAATAAATATTACAAGATAACATCAATAAAAATCTTTTAATATATCCCTAATATATTAATGTTATATATAAAATTAATTTATTACACTAAATGTCTAAATTATTTTTATTTTAAAAAATGTAATATCATTTATTTGATATTTCCATTAATTGAATATTAACTGCATCATCATTGTATAGTTATATAAGTTAATTATTTATTTACTAAAATATAAAAACAAATTACCTAGAAATAGATAAATAATTCTATATTTCAAATTTCTTTTTATAGTCAAATTTATCTTTCAGATAATATCATATAAAAAATGTTATATTTATTAAAATATTAATGTGTTATCTTTGACTATTCATTAAATAAAATATTATAAACATCATAACCTCATCCATATGGCCAAAAATGGTCATATAACCACACAATATTTGATTATGGGTGAACTTATATCATCAAATAATATTTTTATAAGTCTTAGGGTCATTCTCTAGTCCTTATAATTTTATTTTTGACCTAAACTTCCCAATTTACCCTTTATAGCACTAAAAAAATCAACCAAGGTTACTTTTCATATTGGTAAAAAATAAAAAATAACTATTTAATAAATTTATACCTTTTAGATACAAATATGGAATAAATTTTTCTAAATTTAAAACACATAATTTATATAATTAAATTTATAATTATTCTCACAAAACACAAAGAAAAATAGTTTTATTGAAAATTACATTTTTAAGAAAAAAAATCTACTTATACCAAAAAAATGAATAAGGATGACTAAAATTAAATTACATATACTATATATATCTAAATATTATTTTATTTACATTTTTATTAAATTTAAATCATAAATGGGGATTTTAATATAAATATTGTTATAGTTTAATAAAATGTGGTAATTTTAATTATTCACTAAAAATTTAATAATTTAAAAATATTTACCAAAAATCACAATAATATAATTTAAATATGATGATTTAAAAAATTAAGTTAATTTTAATAAAGAAATTTTTTAAAAGTGTAAAACCATTATATATATTTTCTCATAAAAAATTATATTTTGAAGAAAACATATATTTGATGAATTCAAAGACTTTACTAAAAAATGTATGTTTATTTCCTAAGAATTGATTAATAAATTTTTAAGGAATATAAAACTCTTATATTTTTTAAAAAATATATATTTCTATTCATACCCACTAATTTAATTTCATGTTTATAAGGTTTGTGTTAAAATAATAATATTCATTGAATATCATGGTTCATTTAAGCTCGGTGTTCTCTCCACCACAAGCTATCAAATATATTATATTTATTTAAAAAGAGGCATACTGTAAAATATTGAGCTGTTACATTCTCCCTATCATAAATAAATTTCATCCTCACAGTTTTAATTTTCACTTTGAAAATTAAGAGTTGATATTTCAAAATTATTTTTTGGAAATACCACATCGTAAAAAGTGTTAATAAAATTCCCAGTTGATAAGACAGAAAATAAAGTACAAATGTCTTTTGAGATATCACATACTAGGTTTCTATGTAGGAAAAAATGGACATGGACAAGAAAAATTAACTATCAAGTTCTGATGGAGAGTAATAGATAATATAGTCATTATAAAGTTAATCATCACAAAACCATAAACCTGTGAAGGCTTAAAAGACCATTGATTTCTCATTAAGAAAAGTAAAAAAAGATAATTTTTTTATTCAAAAATAATTTTTCTATATTTGAGGAATTATTCAACTTCATAGAGTTAAAACATAAGGAGATATATTTACTTGACAGATAGAGTTTCATTCTTTAATCAATTTCTACCAAAAACTCATTGTTGTCTCAAAATAATGAGTACAATTTTTTTATTCATGGAGAACTACAATAAACATCTACGGATCACAAAAAAATCCACAAAATAATTATTATCTATTCCACACAACATTAGTCATTAACCAAAACTAAAAGGCTTAGAACATGATAAGATAATTCCCCAAAATAAAAATTACATTAGTATCAAAAATTATAAACTAATACCCAAAATTAAACATAGTTCATTCAATAAATGTCTAAAAAAATTATCCAACGTAATATTGAAACCCAAAAATCAGAATTTTTTTATCACATAGTCTTTTAAGATAAATTTAATAGTTATCTTCAAAAAATTGCATGCCCTAAACATATAATCTCTAAGATATTCTAACTATTTCCATAAATAACCTAAATTTCTATAAATTCACATAAAATCATATATTAATCCAAATGAAAATTCATCCTTTATTCCTCAAATAAAATTTCATACTATTTTTTACCTTAATCATATAGGGTTCCAAGAATAGAGACTATCTTTTGAAATAATTAAAATCACCAAATCAATTTCCAATCACATTGTTATCTATATGATAAAACATTTGTTCAAAAAACAGACTTTTCTGTTATATATCATATATTTTAAATAAATAAATACTATTTCATACTAACTAGGGAATAACATAGTCAGGTGGTAGGTGATGTACCATTTTTACCCTTTTATTATGGGTTCAAACCCCACGGGCTTTCTGGACGTGATGGGTTATCACCCAACATGCGGTTTTTCGGTTTTCAAAAACTATATTAATATAATTTTGACAACATTACCAAAAAAACATATTATATTTAATATTAATGAAATTTTTTACTTAAAATTTTATCTTATACTTTTCATTTTTCACTCCAAGAAATATAATATCCTATAATTACCATAAAATAAATAATCATATAAACCCTAAAGGTTATCCTTTCCTTTAAACATATGTCCAAAATATTTAAAGGAATTATTTCATACATAAAGTTTTTGAAAATACTAAACCAGTGGTTTGTGTTACCATAAATGTATCCCAAAAAATTCTTAATCTTTATTGACTCACATAACAAAAAACCTAAAAATGGTGTTTAAGAACATTAACCTCATAAAGCCATAATAGTGTATATAACTCTTAAGATAATTAAAATATATAAATTCAATTCATTATGAAATTCTTGATTCTTATAACCATAATACCATTAGTGAGATACTAAATTAACACATTATCTATCACATTCAATATTAAACCAGTTCTTTCTGGTTTCCTTCATTGACTAAAACATAAAAGAAAATTATAATCATTTAGACATAATAATTAGAGGGATATATCAAATAATCATGAAATATTCGTCAAAGTTTATCTAAATCATGAAACCTTCTTATTCTATGATTCCTTATGTTTAAACATGATTATCAATTTTCATTACCAAATCTATAATTTATTATCCTATTCTTAGACTTATCCTCAATTTTAGTTATAGGGTTATGTTTCCTAATTCATGATATCAAAAATATAGTTATCAAGGTTTCTAGTAAACTTCCTCTGATACCAACTATAAAGATCCCAAATCCAATAGCCTGGAGATGCTACCATAATTTATTATATTGGAATAAGATACAAGGAATCACATCCATGTGGACCAAATAGTTTAGTAGTCTTGTAAATCTAGATACATACATCATTACCAAACTACTTTTCAAAACACTAATTATAAAATACATTCTTGGAGAATATCATTATTACCTCTATAATATCCTTTCATAACAATAATAGCACACTTCCAAGATACTTGGGAAAATGAAAAAAAGAAGGGTGAGTTAAAATGCTCAGTAAGGGTTAATTACTATGGAAACTTTTATGAATCAATAAGAATAATCAACATGGAAAGGTAAATAACTGAACATGCAAGACATTAAAAAAATAACATAGAACAAAATGCATCTAATGATAATATCATGGTGAAAATATATTGGATAATAATAACATAAATTCTTAATGAAGGAATTTTTTTTATTATTGGATGTTATGATTTCGGGCATCACGGTACCTTTACTATCAATAACATTCAAAGTAATTATTAAAGACCAATTTGGATTGTCCAACATTATCCCTAATATAAATACCTTTCAACTTATAGTTTAAAACTATTTGGAACAAACTAATTAGGTTTGAAAAACTAATTTTTCTCATGACACTACCAATGCATCGAGGGTCTTTCATTAACTGGTCCCCAACATGTCTCTTACATGTCCAAATCATTCCTAAGATATCAAATAATCAATTTACTTCATAAATAATGTTTCTTATAAAAAATGGTATTACTTAAAATATTTGGATTTAATATTATTTCCCAGTTAATCAAATAACATTCAAATTAAACACCATCTGTATAAATGATATATGATTAAAAAATAATCATATATATGATACAAGAATATGGATATAAAATGATCAAAATTAAGTTAATGATTCAAAGGATGGTATCATTTCAATTTTTACCCATTGGATTAAAAATAAATAGTTTTTTCCTGGATGAGTAAAAATACCATAAAATGTCTTTAAATAAAACATTGTTGAGGAAAATATACTTTACATTTTAAAAATAACTTTTTAAAAGTTCATAAAAAAATTTAAAATACTTTTCTTTGAAAATAACCTTGGAAACATATAAAATAATATTTAAATAAAAATTTTCCCTTGAGGGATATATATTACATTCATTATATACATGTTAAAACAAACACTCCTTTTCTTTTTTTAGTAAAATTTAAAAGAGAATTATTTTAAAAATGACATGAAGATTCTTATAAATATTTTAAAAAAAAGTTAAACATAGGTAAGAATTTCATTAAAAATTAATTGGTGAATATTAAAAACATTTTTTTATTTTTTTATAAAATAAGGACATATAATAAAAATATTCCCCATTTGAGACTTTAACAAAAATAATCATGAATAATGATGAGATTGTGAGATAAACCCTTATCACTTTGTAATCAGTTGAATTGTATGCCCCATGAAATAAATAAAATCAAATTAAACTTTGGATTCCATGAAGATAGGGATATTCATGATAAAATATATCAAAGGGTAAGTATATTCACCACAAAAAATAAATAACTGGTGAATAATATATATGTCTCGTGAAATTTAAAGTGAGATGAGAAACCCTTACAAATATAATATCATTAATAAAATGAATATATTACATGTATAAACTATAAATATGCATAAAAAGTGTAAATACAAAATAATATAACCAAAATTCATTTCACACATATCATTATCCTGACATAATCAATGACATATAGGTTTAACCCAATAAATGATGATTGAGTTAAGAAATCCATTACCTTGAATTTTACTTTAGTTTAACATGATTTATCCTACATTATAATAGTTTAAATCATGTTATTAATTTATAAAAGAAAAATATTAATATTTATGATATAATATATCATCCTCTTATATCATTCTTTCACCCATTTGTTAATAATATTTTGTTATTAACCTTGTTTCGGGTCTCAATTGATTCATTTCCATATGCATGTTTTTTCATGTAAGTCTCAGTTAATCTAAATAGGATATAGTTCCTTCATATCCTGAATGACATTAAGGTCAAATATATCATATTTATTCATTATATATATATATATATATTTATTTATTGATCTTTCTTGAATGGGTAACATGTAAAATGAATCGCATCACATCGTGGAGACGGTAGGTTGTATGTACGTATGAGTGATGGAATCATTTCTTTAGTGTTGAAAGGGTAAGGAAGTGAATGGTACATTAATTATTAAATAATAAACATCATGTCATAATTATCTTGTAAATATATTATTTCAAACATTATACTCATCCAATTAAAGTGGTTATGAAAAAATAATTACACCACGGCGTGGAGATGGTAAGTCGTACATATGCACGCACAATGGTTTTGTTTTCCATGGGATGGAGAAAATGTGTAATATGGTTTTCCCATAATCAAAATAATATATGATATTATATATGATATTATATTTATTAATTTATCATGGAAAAACATGAATATGAAGTGTAAGAATAAATAAACTAGAAAGAGTCGATATAGAAGATTTCCTATTCTTCGGCATACTTCCTTTATAAATTCTCTTAAGGAACCTAGGGTAAGTGTTTTGGAAGATAAATAACCTCAATAACATTAATAAGGATTCTTATAATATAAATGTGTTGAGTTTCATTAATCAATAATGCTCAAAGTGGTGTGAATAAGTGAGGGAGGTGGTTACCTTTTATAATTGAGTTGAGGGTTACTTTTGGAAACTCTCTAAATATTATATTGTTGTTATTGTTTCAATTAAAAAGGGTTCAAAAGTGACTTATTTAGGAAATAAAATGATTATTTTTTTAAAAAATCTCATAAAAGAATTTTTATACAAGTTTAGGTCACATTATTACCCTTATCTTTTGGTATTAACCCTTATTTAATCTATTTAACTCTTACAATGACAACAAGAATGTTTACTCATTGAAGGTTAATATAGTTACTATAAAATTTTAAAATACCCATAAATGGATAATTTATTAAATTTTTAACCTTATCCCAATAATTTTATAAAATTTAATACTTTGAGGAATTATATATCATTTAATAAAATATTATTTACTATAAATTATTCATAATGTCAATTTTGACAATATTTATTACTTTGACATTAATAAAATCAATACAACATAAAAACGTAAAAAATATCTTTTAATACATTCCAAATATTTAAATTCTTAATAAAAAATTTATGGATGATATTAATTATCTAAAATTATATTTATTTTAATAGTTTTAATATCATTTATTTGAGGATTACATTAATTTAATATTTACTTCATCATCATTCTATAATTATTTAAGGTAATTAATTATTCACTAAAAATTAAAAATAAATTACCTTAATGTATATAAATATTTTTATATTTAAAATTAATATTTTAATTTGAATATATTATCTGGATAACATCAAATAAAAAATTTATACTTATTCAAATATTAATGTGACATCTTTTACTTTCCTTTAAATAAAATATTATAAATGTCAAATCCTCATAAACATTTCCATATATGGTAATATAACTAAAAATTAATTTATTATGAACGAAATATAATCATGAAATAATATTTAGAAAATATTTAGGGTCATTTTTTATTCCTTATCATTTCATTTTTAAAAAAAATTACCCAATTCATCCTTTAATTTGGCAACAAAATTTACCAAGGTTACTCTTCATATTAGTAAAAAATAAAATGGAACAATTTAATGAATTTAGAAATTATGAATCCAAATATGGAATAACTCTTTCAAAATTCAAAGAATAGAAGTTGTATGATTTAATTTAAAATTAATCTCGTAAAATGTAAATAAACACAATTTAATTAAAAAATTCAATTTTAAGCCAAAATATTTACTTATACCAAAATAATATATAATGATGATTAAAATAAAATTAATTATATTATTTATATCTAATAAATAATTATGAAACATTTAGATAAAATTAATACCATTATGGTAATTTTAATATCAATAAAGTTATGGTTTTATAAGATTCTATAATTTTCTCTATTCACTGAGATTTAATCTTTTCATAAAATTCCCAAAAAACACCATAAGAGAATTTTAATATTATATTCTAAAAAATGAAGTTCATTTCATCAAATAAATTTTCTAAAAGTGTTAAAAATTAATTATCATTAATTTCTCATAAAAATCATTTTGTAGAAAACATATATTTGAGGAATTAAAAGAATTTACTAAAAAAATGTATGTTTATTTAATAATAATTAATAAAACAATTATAGAATATAAAATAATACATGTTTAATAATATAGTTATTTTTTTAGATCATCCAATATAATTGATATTTTATAATGGTTATGTTAAAATAATAATATAACTTGTATATCACATTTCATTTAAGTTTGGGGTTGTGTGCACCACCAGATATCAAAGAAAATAAATTTATATAAAAAGATACATTCCATAAAATCTTGGGGTCTAAAAAAACACCACATGCATGTTTGTTGCATGGTTACTCCTATCATTTCTAAACACATATTCCCTTAAAAATATTAAAAAACCAACCTGAACTTCTCAAGAAATCACAATTACTTAAAATTAATTAAATTATTTAATTAATTAACACCCCAATGACTCGGTGGGTATTAAAGTATACTTTATTATATCCCATTATTCTCATATTGTTTTAGTGTAACCATTTTCACTGTTTTTGTTTACTCATATTATGTTTCATTAATGTGATGTTTCCGTTTTTATTATATACCATCATTCCTTTATGATTTGGTTGACCATTACACTAATTTAGAAAATGGAATATTTTTTAAAATCTAAAATAACAAAAAATAATGTGTTTTTATAAATATTTTTTGTCGAAAATTTTATGTTTCTAATGTTTTTTCCATTATAAGTGGTGTTTCCAATCCCTTTTTTAATAATAAATAAGATTTGAAGGAAATATTTCTTAAGGTATGTTTGGAACACTATCATGATTTTAAAATAATTTCTTTCAATCCAGGAGGTGTTTCCATCTTCCAAAAAGTTTTTACCTTATGGATTTGGAATAAGTATAAATATATTATTCTTTTATTCATTACACACTCTATGATTCATAAAATCTATTTTTTAAATGATATTAAAATTAACATTTATGAAATTTTTTATAAAATCAATTCCATTGATCTTTGGTGAAATAATAATGGGAATGTTTACCTCAAACCATATATACAAACATGTGTATGTATATGTAGCTCATATGTATTCATATAGGGTCTCAATCTTTTATATCACATTGGAAAATATTCTCATTATTTTGTTGAAGGATTATTTGGCATATGGTGGCGACCTTAGTTCATATGGAGTTGATCGAGTAGTGGATCTGATTTATGGTTTATTGGGGGATGTTATAGTATTAGTCAAATTTGATATCTCTTTCATTTATATTTTGGGTTTCCTTCATATATATTTATTATTTATTTATTTTTTATGATGGTTTATAATTATGAAGTGAGTTTGGATGCTTATTTTCTATTTTTCCTTATTTTTTGTATCTTTATTATTTAGGAATAGATATCCAATGTGTAGATGCACTATATTTGATTCTTGATAAAGTTTATATTTCTTTTTTACTATTATATTGGTGTAATACTATTCACAGTTAGTTATTATTTTATTCCATAGTGTTTTCACCAGCCGTAGTGGTAAAGAATGCACTTTGGGCCTTGTAGCTGTCTGGTTCGGGTGACGTGGCAGGTTGACTTAAGCAAGTTTATTAAAAAACAGTATAAAAATCTCTTGTTATTTCTGTAGATTGTTAGTATGAAGATTTTAGTTTCATTAATATAGAGTTAGTTGATCATTAAGTACCTTACCATGGTCACCCACTATGATACATAAGTTACCATAGGTATTTGGGATTTGACTCTTGTATTTGGGTTTTGGTTTCAATTATTTCTAATGTATTCCAATTTTAATTGATGATTTTTTATCCAATTTACATGTATAAGATACATTTGGGATTTATTTGAGTCTCCATGTTTAAATGGAAGAGTAAATAGGTGTATATGAATGGTGCATGATCTGCAGAATTGTGTGCAGACTATATGGAGGGTTCAATAGACCTTCTAATAATAGTGCACGGTTGGCACCCGATCTACTAAACCATGTGGAAAATTGCATCCAGTCTCAACACCCATTTAATTTTATACATGAAACTATTTTGATTTATAAATTTGTCCTTTATTGATAATCAATTATTGGTGATGAATCATGGAGGGTTTTCTATGTGTTAGTGTTGTTTGGATTTATGTTATTGAAGTTGGGTTTGTGGGGAAATGAATTTCATGACTTTTTTTAAAACCAATTTTATGGTTAATTTGTAAAAATATATTTATCCTATTAGAGTTTTCTAAAAAATGGATGATCATGTAATGAATTATTTTTTGGGTTTTTAAATGAAAGTAGATTTTATATAAATATCTTTAATCTCTCAATTGTGTGATTGGATTCAGGATAGGATTTAAACATTGTATATATATTTTTGATTTCTAAATAACGTGAAATAATTTTCCTAGTTTTCTTATTTTTATAAAATTATTTTCAAATTTATTCATAAAATATTGGTGATTTAAAGGAAAATATGTTTTTATATTTTGTAATTGGTTTGTTTTTTGGTGAATTTTTACATTTGGGCTTCATCCTTGAGTTTATATAAGGAATAATCGGTTTGATCAACAATTCATGAATTTATTAAGTTTCTATTTTGATATATTTGTATTATTCCTCATATAAATATCTTGATATAGTGTTTAAATTTTGTCTCTGTAGATGATCCTTATGATAATTCTACATTTCACCTATGAATGAACGTTACAGTTGTTGTTCCTTCCTGGAATTATAACCAGGTATAGGATTCATGTTCCTCTCTACTATTATACCATATCTCATACATCTTAAATATTTTTCCCTTAATTTTTATTTGAGAAATATTTTGATAATGTTAAAGAGTTTTTATATAGGTTCTAGGAAATAATCAATTTTCTAGAAACCCCTGAATCCTTGAGGGTAATGTCCATTTTATGATTTTTTTAATTAACTAAGCTGAGTATGGTGGGATAATATTGTTCCATATTAGCTACTTAATGATATGTCTTGGGAATTATTCAAGACCATTTTTATTTGGAGGAATTAACTCCAAGACGTGAAGGTGGGAAAATCAATATAATTCATGGGTATTGATCCTGGTGAATGGATAGTAATGGAGTATATTGACAATTTCTCAGAGTTAGTCTTTTTCTGCCTTAATATGATCACCAATGACTATTAAATGTGTTTTCTCAAAATAAGGTCTTCATCTAATCCTAAAATTGTGTGTTTATAAACCTGATATAATTTATTATAAGGATTATGTTTTAAAAGGCCTTGATAGTGTAAGTTAATCAATGGTAAGATGAGCTCTATTAGAAATGTTGTGATGATAAGTGTCAGCCTTCTTAGGGACTTACTACTCTTTATAAGTGTCACAACCTACATTCACCGAGATGAGGGAAGGGACAATAGATTGCCAGACCCTTCCTTCCTCAAGTTGAAGGAGAGATAATGAACCATGAGACCCACCTTTAATAGGCCCTGGAGTGGCGACTAACACCATGGGTATAGAACCCCACATAAAATGGAAGACATTACCTTTTTTATTTAGTAAGATCAGGAGATAAGATCGTAAATCCCAAAAAAAACAAAAATTGGAAGTGAAATTAAAGCCAAAACAATCCATTACCATATGCATGTTCCAATAATAAGTGATACAAGTACAATATATCTCCAAAGGGGTGTACCAAAGAAAAGAAAAACTAAAATAACAACTATCCCAATTTCCGAACTAGTATGGCCCCGCACGGTCCCTGAAATCCTCTTCGAAACCAGAAAGTAGTTTTATATATGTAGGGTGAGTATACAGTTATAATCAGAAGGGAAAACCAAAAGCTCCCATGCATTAGTGGGGAGGCATTCTAATGTCCCGTAAGAAAACCAGATAACCAATGCACCTGGCAAAGAAACTATCCACCCAAACCACACCAATGCACACTCCCCAAATAACATAAGTCAAGTAAAGTAATAGTAATAACACATAGATGTTTGGGTACCCCTCACCACTTTCCCACTGGTTATTGAAGACATCCTATGTATCAGTCCTCCCTTTCCATTCTCACCGCAGTCCCATTACCGCACCATAAACAACCTTTTGGGCCACCACAACCACAGTTATGCCCGAAAACATCCGGGCCACCACAACCACACATAAGCATACCCGTAGACACCTCGTCCATAACAACTACCACCATACCTAAAGACACCTTGGCCAAAAAAAACTACTTCCATGCCCAAAGACACATGGGCCTCATCCCAAAGACACTTGGGAAACAACCTACTCGCACACACTTCGTCCAACAACCAAAACATACCCTGCCCAAAGAAGCATGGGCTATAATGGACCTCAAGACATCACAGCCTACCCGAAGAGTCTTGGGCTACTCGAAAAAGGGAGCAAAAAAGGAGCTAATAACCAGCCAATCATAAGAGTGTTGAGAAAAACACCCTTCCCCATAAAATGGGGGTGTTTGGAAAAATGTTCTCAACTTGGGTGGGGTTTGAATAAGAAACATGGGAACTAAATTATACATATAGGTAAAAAATCACTCATCCCAACCTAGTGGTTCCAAAATCACCCATACACAAACACCCACGTTACTATTCATTCGTAAAAGAACAACAACCATAACTAAGGCACAACTCATTCCCATAAAACAATTCCCCGTCAGACCCATTTTTATTATCATATTCAAGTGATTCCATTTAAGTAATTCTTCACTATCGGGAAACTAACAAACATAACCACAAGCCAAGTAAGGAAAAACATTCAAGAAGTGGTTTAAGCATTCACACCTGGTTCTATTATAAAGTCACAACAGCAAAAGGGATCCGTGAGATCCCTCAAAGAACTAGAAGCAAACCCATCCCCAACATATGGCCCCACATGGCCTCAGATCCACAAACCAACAACTACACATTAGGGGATCCCATCCCCATCCATGTCACCCCACAAGAATGAAGCAAAACAACCCCACAGATGACCAGAATAGAGCAAGGGAGTATTCATATTTAAACACACCATTCCTTTAGTTTCTTATTTCCATTTGGTTAAACTGGGTGACCACACAAGGATTCTTATTCATTGGTCATCCATTTAATCAACCGAGTTTACATGATTAACCAATTTTCATGTTACATCCATCCAATCATAGAATTATCTAGAAAACAATGGTTTATTAGTGCATAATAATGGACCACCAATGACCACAATTTGTGGTGGACATAAGCCAATACAGTTCACAACATATAAACAAAGGTAAAAGAGTACAGTAGCATAATCAAACACCCCCTTCATTCTTTAGAAATCATTTTTATCTTCGTTAAGGTTGGGTTTCATCCAAACCCTGAGGAAACATTATCATACCAACCCCACATGATACATTGAAAATAGAGATGAAGGAAAAACCCTACTTGTATGATCAATGATTGATGTTTTTCTCCACACGACAAGAACTAGGGTTGCGCGGCTTGCAGGGGAGGAACTCTGATGACTCTAATACTAAGTAGGTAAGGATCCAGTACAGGTTCACCACTAGCCTCGGGAATAGGGGCTCCAAACACACCAAGGAAATGGAAAGATACCAGCGAAGAATAAGAATGAAACTTTGTGAGATAAAAGGAAGTATCCTTCAGTTGAGGGATATGAAATCTTGGACGACTTTATAGGAGGATCGTGGTTCTACCACATGGTTTGATGTTTACACACAATCAAATTAATTGTTATTTAATAATTCTCATCAGAGAGGTGGCCGTAACAGATGTGAGTTAAAATGTTTCATTTTAATAGAGGAAAACGCGTAACAGTGACACTAATTTTGGGTCAGTCGAGGGTCTCCCCACTCCTGGAGATCTAGAACATCATTTATGGTCTTTAAAAACAGTCCCAAACCACTTTAGAGATGCATCGAACCTTAATAGAGGCATTACGTGAAACTGGGGAAAGAAACCCATGACAACTCCATGGCACCGATCGGTGACTCGCCGATAGACGACTCACTGATCGGTGACTCACTGATTGGGGACACACCGATGGGAGAGACCGATTGAGGACAGACCAATCGGTGATACCAATGGGTGACACCATGGTGACACCCTGCCACCGACACTTATGCCCTCACGACTCACTAATGGGTCCAGGGGGCCCCAACACCAGAAATTGAAAATGTAATAGACTAGGAGGGTCTGAGACATTACATCAGATACCTCTTAAACTATTTTTGTCCCCGAGAATCAAAACTAGACCTGAAGAAAAGAGAGAGGTCTGAACAACCACCTCGAAGATACCTCTCTAGAGTAATCCTATTCAACATGTAGGAACACATCTCCCTCAAGTACACAAACATACAAAGGATACACCATCTAGTCATATGGATTAAAGATTCCCTTCATCCATGTCAAGATACTATTTGCTTTGGGTGGCACTGAGTCGTTCGTACGACACTACGTGAAAAATGGGTATTTGCGACGGGTTATTTGCGACGGGGGTATTTGCCCGTCACAAATAAGTAGCCTTTTGCGACGGGATTGCTTTCCCAGTCGCAAAAGAACTGGCGCGCTTGCGCACCAAATCACGGGAAACATATTTGCGACGGGCGATTATTGCCCGTCGCAAATAACTGGCGGCGGTAAAAGGTATTTGCGACGGGAATATTCCCATGTCGCAAATAGTATGTCGGCAGGTGGTTATTTGCGACGGGTACCGTCGCAAATAATCTAACCTATAAATACCCCCATCCGTTTTTTTCAATTCATTCTCAAACTCCATCTTCTTCTTCTCTCAAAATTCTATTTCTAGAGTTCAGCGTTTCTCAAGTTTAAATTTTTTCTCCGGAGTTAATATTGAAGTTTTCAAGAACGATCAGAGATCAACCTCAGATCAATTTTCAAGGTATTTATATTCATTTTAATTTAATATTTATTTTAAATTTTTTATTAGTTTCAATTATTCTTAATTAGTTGTAATTTAATTATGTTTACATTGTTTTGTTACTTAATAAATTTAAATTATTAGTATTGTTCATAGTTAATGGTAATTAGGAATAATTAGTAATAATTTTCAATAATTAAGAATAAATATTAATAATTAGTAATAAATACCAATAATTTGGAATAATAACATTATTACATTATTAGTGTATTTTATTATTAATATTAAAATAATATAATTTTTTTATTTGTATGTGGAGACAGAAAACACACAGATGAAAGGAGAATTTTATATAATATAGAAAATTATATTATTTTAATATTAATAATAAGATATACTAATAATGTTATTATTCCTAATTATTGGTAATTATTTCTAATTATTGGAAATTATTTATATAATTACTAATAATTAGGAATAATTACCAATAATTAGCAATAATTAAGAATAATTACCAATAATTAGGAATAATTAGCAATAATTAGTAATAATTACCAATAATTACAAATAATTAGGAATAATTACCAATAATTACCAATAATTACCGATAATTACCGATAATTAGTAATAATTCGTAATAATTACGAATAATTTGTAATAATTACCAATAATTAGTAATAATTACCAATAATTACCCATAATTACCGATAATTACCAATAATTACCGATAATTACAAATAATTAGGAATAATAACCAATAATTAGTAATAATTACCAATAATTAGGAATAATTATCAATAATTACCAATAATTAGTAATAATTACCAATAATTAGTAATAATTAGGAATAATTAGTAATAATTTCCAATAATTAGTAATAATTAGTGATAATTACCAATAATTAGTAATAATTAGTAATAATTAGTAATAATTAGTAATAATTAGTAATAATTACCAATAATTAGTAATACTTAACAATAATTAGTAATAATTACCAATAATTAGGAATAATTACCAATAATTACCAATAATTACTGGTAAATAGTAATAATTAGTAATAATTAAGAATAATTACCAATAATTAGTAATAATTAGTAATAATTACTAATAATTAGTAATAATTAGTAATAATTAGTAATAATTACCAATAATTAGTAATAATTAGTAATAATTAGTAATAATTAGTAATAATTGCCAATAATTAGTAATAATTACCAATAATTAGTAATAATTAGTAATAATTACTAATAATTACAAATAATTAGTATTAATTACCAATAATTAGTAATAATTACCAATAATTACCAATAATTAGTAATAATTAGTAATAATTTGTAATAATTAGTAATAATTACCAATTATTAGTAATAATTAGTAATAATTAGTAATAATCAGTAATAATTAGTAATAATTACCAAAAATTAGTAATAATTATCAATAATTAGTAATAATTACCAATAATTAGTAATAATTACCAATAATTAGTAATAATTAATAATAATTAATAATAATTAATAATAATTAGCAATAATTAGCAATAATTACCGATAATTACTAATAAATTGTAATAATTAGTAATAATTACCAATAATTAGTAATAATTAGTAATAATTTCCAATAATTAGTAATAATTAGTAATAATTAGTAATAGTTACCAATAATTAGTAATAATTACCAATAATTAGTAATAATTATTAATAATTAGTAATAATTAGTAATAATTAACAATAATTAGTAATAATTACCAATAATTAGGAATAATTACCAATAATTACACACAATTACCGGTAAATAGTAATAATTAGTAATATTTAGTTATAATTTGTAATAATTAGTAATAATTACCAATAATCAGTAATAATTACCAATAATTAGTAATAATTACCAATAATTAGTAGTAATTACTAATAATTAGTAATAATTAGTAATAATTAGTAATAATTAGTAATAATTAGTAATAATTACCAATAATTAGTAATAATTAGTAATAATTACCAATAATTAGTAATAATTACCAATAATTAGTAATAATTAGTAATAATTACCAATAATTATTAATAATTACCAATAATTAGTAATAATTACCAATAATTAGTAATAATTACTAATAATTACTGATAATTACCAATAATTCGTATTAATTACCAATAATTAGTAATAATTACCAATAATTACCAATAATTAGTAATAATTAGTAATAATTACCAATAATTAGTAATAATTACCAATAATTAGTAATAATTACCAATAATTAGTAATAATTAGTAATAATTAGTAATAATTAGTAATAATTAACAATAATTAGTAATAATTAACAATAATTAGTAATAATTACTAATAATTAGTAATAATTATCAATAATTAGTAATAATTACCAATAATTACCCATTATTACCGATAATTACCAATAATTAGAAATAATTACCAATAATTAGGAATAATTACCAATAATTAGGAATAATTACCAACAATTAGTAATAATTTCCAATAATTAGTAATAATTAGTAATAATTACCAATAATTAGTAATAATTACCAATAATTACCAATAATTACCGGTAAATAGTAATAATTAGTAATAATTAGTAATAATTAGTAATAATTAGGAATAATTATCAATAATTAGGAATAATTACCAATAATTAGTAATAATTAGTAATAATTAGTAATAATTAGTAATAATTAGTAATAATTAGTAATAATTACCAATAATTAGTAATAATTACAAATAATTAGTAATAATTACCAATAATTAGTAATAATTAGTAATAATTAGTAATACTTAGTAATAATTACCAATAATTATTAATAATTACCAATAATTAGTAATAATTACCAATAATTAGTAATAATTAGTAATAATTACCAATAATTACCTATAATTAGTAATAATTAATGATAATTACCAATAATTAGTATTAATTACCAATAATTAGTAATAATTACCCATAATTACAGATAATTACCAATAATTAGAAATAATTGCCAATAATTAGGAATAATTACCAATAATTAGTAATAATTACCAATAATTAGTAATAATTAGTAATATTTACCAATAATTAGTAATAATTAGTAATAATTACCAATAATTAGTAATAATTACCAATAATTAGTAATAATTAGTAATAATTAGTAATAATTAGTAATAATTACCAATAATTAGTAATAATTAACAATAATTAGTAATAATTGCCAATAATTAGGAATAATTACAAATAATTGGTAATAAGTACCAATAATTAGTAATAATTAGAAATAATTACCAATAATTTGTAATAATTAGTAATAATTACCAATAATTAGTAATAATTACCAATAATTAGTAATAATTAGTAATAATTTGTAATAATTATTAATAATTACCGATAATTAGTAATAATTAACAATAATTAGAAATAATTACCAATAATTAGGAATAATTACCAATAATTACCAATATTTACCGGTAAATAGTAATAATTAGTAATATTTAGTAATAATTTGAAATAATTAGTAATAATTACCAATAATTAGTAATAAATACCAATAATTAGTAATAATTACCAATAATTAGTAATAATTACCAATAATTAGTAATAATTACTAATAATTAGTAATAATTAGTAATAATTACCAATATTTAGTAATAATTACCAATAATATTAGTACTATGAAAATAATAAAAAAAAATAATATTAAAATTATCAATATTTGTAACAGGTTTTGCTTTATTCTCAACATATTTAATTCTTAAATGGTCAATTTTTAGGTCTATCTCAATAAAAAGTTTGCGTCAGTCGTGTATGATGTAAACTCTATAATTATCCTAGTTTGAGTGTTTTTTCTAAAAAATTATTCAAAACCAGTAATGCTTTTATATTTTATAGAAAAATATGGATCAACGAGGTCATCAACAATTATTATTAGGTGACCGCATATGGATAAATCAACGTAGAAATCCAAATGGTTCTGGTTTAAATCTAGTATATGTAGAGGGTGTGGAGACTTTTTTATCATTTGCGGCATCAAATCCAGAATTTTTTTCTGAAGGCAAAATAAAATTCCCTTGTAGAAAATGTGCATTGAGAACATTTGACACGTTTGACAAAGTGGGGGAACATCTCTTGCGTTTTGGTTTTCAACCAGATTATGTTTTTTGGTATCAACACGGTGAACGCAGTTCCAGAGCAGGTGATACCAACTTGATTCCAGATCCATCCCGGTTTCAAGATTTAGTACATGATGTTGCAGGTTCATCTGTTCAACATACAGAAACTCCGGCTGATATAGCTTCAAATCCTGAGTTAGAACCATCTGAATTTTCTGAGTTGTTGAGGTCTACTGAGGATGCATTATATCATGGATGCAAGATGAGCTAATTAGAAGCATTTTCAAAATTTATGGCTATCAAATCAGATAACGGAATGTCAAACACCTGTTTTGACCGGATATTTTCTTTGCTTAAAACACTGTTACCCGAAGGAAATGTTTTGCCTGCAAATTAATATGAGAGTAAGAGGCTGGTTCGAAATTTGGGACTTACTTGTCAGAAGATTCAAGCATGTTCAAATGACTGCATTTTATATTCTGCGGTAAATGAGTCGTTGGATAGTTGTCCCACATGTGGGAAACTGAGATATAAAGAAGGACAACACGAGAATTCTGGTTTCATTCCTGTAAAATAGTTGAGATATTTTCCGCTTACATCCAGACTTTAGCTTTATTTATGTCTAAGAATACAGCGACAATGATGTCATGGAATAAAGAGAATATTTCAACCGAAAAAAGCTTGAATCATCCAGCCGATGGTGATTCATGGAAACATTTTGATAGAGTGCATCCATCCTTTTCTTTAGAAGCTAGAAATGTTCGATTGGGCCTTTCCACTGATGGTTTCTGTCCGTTCGGATCTTATGGTAGTCAATATTCATGTTGGCCTGTTTTTTTAACTCCGTACAATTTACCTCCACGGATGTTGATGAAGGATCCATATATCTTTTTGACTTTACTAATTCCAGGACATTCGAAGAAAAATATTGAAGTTTATTTGAAATCATTGACTGATGAATTAAATTTATTGTGGAGTACTGGTGTCAGTACATATGATGTTGCAACAAAACAGAATTTCATACTTAGAGCAGCATTGATGTGGAAAATTAGTGACTTCCCGGCTTATGGGATATTATCTGGCTGGAGTACACATGGTCAGAAATCATGTCCTTACTGTATGGGAGGGAACAAAGCATTTATGCTCATTCATGGAAAGAAACCTTGTTATTTTGACTATCATCAAAGATTTCTTCCAGCTGATCATCCTTTTCGCAGAAACAGATCTCATTTCAGAAAAGGAACAGTTGAAAGGGATGGACCTCCAAAAATTCTATCAGGTTCGGAGTTAAAACCAGTTGTATTTTCATTACCTCCCATCACTTTTGGTCCCACAATAAACCAACAGAAAATTTCTGGTTTTGGGAAAGAACACAATTGGATTAAACGTAGCTTATTTTGGGATTTGCCATATTGGTCTGATTTGTTGGTCCGACACATGTTAGATGTCATGCATATTGAGAAGAACTGTTTTGATAATTTGTTTCATACAGTTCTGGATACGCCAGGAAAGAGCAAAGACAATGTAAATGCACGTTTAGATCTTGTCCAAATTTGCAGGCATCCAGAATTAGAACTGTTTGAGAATGTCAGAACAGAAAGGTTACTGAAACCAAAAGCAGATTATACACTGTCTAAAGAAAACCGTTTATTATTTTGTTAGTAGATTGCAGATTTGAGACTTCCAGATGGATGTGCTTCCAATTTGGGTAGATGTGTAAAGAATGGTCATATTACTGGATTAAAAAGTCATGATTTTCATGTTATAATGGAAAGACTTCTACCCATTGGATTAAGAGGTCTATTGAATTCTGTGATTTAGAATTCCATAACAGACATGTCTCATTTTTTTCGGGAAATTTGTGCGGCTACAGCAGATTATGATGCTCTAGGAAAACATGAAAAAGATGTTGTTGTAATTATATGTAAACTGGAAAAAATATTTCCTCCGTCTTTCTTCGACTCAATGGAACATTTGATGTTACATTTGATATATGAAGCCAAATGTGGAGGTCCAGTACAGTTTTGATGGATGTACCCATTTGAAAGATGCATGCAAAAATTGAAAAGAAAAGTACGTAACAAAGCATCTGTTGAAGGATCTATTACAGAAGATTATTCGCAAGAGGAAATATCTTTTTTCTACTCCCATTATTTTGAATCTGAGTATCCTTCAAAACACAACCAAATGGGACGGAACGAGAGGAATATTTATGAAATCGGCAATCAATTATCTATTTTCAACCAGCCAGAGCTTGGTTTTGGTGGAGTTTATGAACGCTGGCTTTCAGATGATGAACATCATAGAGCTCATACGTATGTTCTGCTCAACTGTGAAGAGATGACATCATTTGTACTGTAAGTGTTTATATCCTTTATTCTATCATTTATGTTACATTAAATAACTTTGGTTTTTATAGGTTGTATAATAATCATATCAAGAAAAAAATTCCATAAATTACAGTAGCTGCTCTCGAAGAACGTCGACTGAAAAATTTCTCTGAGTGGTTTCAAAAATTGGTAACATAAATTCTTTATCTTTTAGCAACTCATTCAATGTATAGTTTACTATATTGATAATTATTTCACAAATTTTCATGTGTCTCGACATGCTGATAAAATTGACAAACGGCTGTGTGTATTGAGTAACCCACCTTCCAAACTTGTTAAAACATATAATGCATATGTGGTGAATGGATTTCAATTTCACACACATGAATATGGGGAATTGAAAAAAACAATGAACAATGGAGTTAGTTTGAGATGATCTCATCATCGAGAAAATGATGTTGACTTTTATGGCATACTTGATGAAATCATTGAACTCTGTTATCTTGGACAACATTACATAACCATGTTCAAATGTCGGTGGTTGGATACAGAGAAAGGCGTGCGTGTTCATCCGACTCAAGGAATCATCGATATTAAATGTAAAAGTGTTCTTGCAGTAAATGAACCATTCTTATTAGCTCAACAAGCACATCAAATTTATTATGCAAAGTACTGTGCTACATCAAGAGACTTGACTGATTGGTGGAGTGTAATAAAAATCAAAATTCGAGAAATTAGTTTAGTCAAAGTGAATGTGCTTTCACTGATGTGCAAAGGATTGAAGTTTTTCAAGAGAGTGCTCAAAATAAATCTTTTTTACAAAGATACATGAGTATCGATGACGACACCCCACATTTAAGAGTCGGTGAGGACGATGATGTTAATGATGTCACATATTAATTTGAAATGGTAAGAGATGAAGCAATTGTAACTCAAATGGATATCGATGATGTTGAGGAGGAATATGAAGATGACATTGACATATATGAAGATGATTATGAATATGAACACTGATAGAATTCTATGGTATTTATATACAATCATAATATGTATATATGTATATATAATAGTAATTATCAATAATTTGCTAACAACATTAACATTTTCTATTTCATATGGACGACGCCACATTTCGTGAATTGGCGGATGCTGACCTGCCTTTCGATGTGGATGAGTTGCTGGCAGATGACCCTCAGCCTGCAGGCGCTCCAGGGAGTACGCGGAGGGGGCGCAGTCTTGCATGATTGATGATTCCTGACCCCGTCCCCGAGCGACGTCCGCGTCTTGGGTTTGATTCACGCACACGGAGGTGTGATAACCTGTGTGATAACCTATGGATTTGACTAAGATTTCATTAATCTATTCAAATAATAAATGTTTATTATTTTTACAGTTTTCCGCATATAGCAGTCAGACAGGGCAGCGCTATTTTGCGCAACTATTTCTCTCAGCCGTGGACCACATGGGACCAGATTCTCATTGATGTGTAGTAGGCCATGTTTGGCCATTGGTTGGTACGTATGTAAATAAATAATTTTTATTTTGAAAATTATTTCATTTCTAACTTGATATTTTGATTTATTTGTAGGGTTTATGGTATCCGATCGAGGATACCATGCGTGACGCCATCCACGAGGCATGGGAGGTGGCCAAGCGTGATCGCCTTTGTCAGTTTCTGCACAATTTATGAAAAGCTGCCATGAAGAAAGCAGGAGTGTCAGATTTTGACGAGTCATGTAGAGCACACCGACCAGAGTACATTTCATCCCATGTATGGGATGGATTATGTGCGCACTGGTTGAGTGGTGCCTTTCAGAGGAGATCATCGGTGGGGAGGCAGAATCAGGGGAGACAGGAGATGACTCATCGAGCTGGGAGTCGTTCTTTCATTACTCATAGAGAGCATCTGGTACGTACATTATTTATAAAAATTTTATATAACTATAAATATTAACAGTTTATTTTTTATTCTTATAGGTTGTCGAGCACCCCAATATTACGGAGTACAACGTATATCGAAGGATGTATAGTGATCCTGCTACTGGGGAGCTCAGAGGTGATCGTCAGCATCACATCGTGGTCAGTATTATTTGTTTTCAAGTTTAAAAATTAACTGCATATAATATATTCACAATTTTAATTTTAAATTGCAACTACAGGAGTCATATGAGGCCGCAACGTCACAGGCCCAGCCTGAGAGTCAGGCCGAGTCATCAGATCAGACCATTGGCCATCTGTTTGATGAGGCGGCATGGATGCAGGACACCCAGTATGCCTTCAAGAAGGGCCGGGTAGTTGGTATCAGCTCTCGATTGACTCCCGGAGATTATTATGGCAGTGCTGCGATGTCGGCGTCCAGCTCGAGAGGAGCTCGTGCATCTTCTTCTGCTACACAGTATGAGGATAAGTTGCGATCTCAGACTGCACTGATAGAGAGTCTTCGACAGGAGCATGAGCAGATGCGTCAGCAGCATGAGTAGGAGCGTCGACGGTAGCAGCAGTTGTACGAGGAGTAGACGAGTCGATGGCAGTAGCAGCATCCGGAGCAGATGGAGTACATGCACCGACTCACTCATGCTTTAGGGATGGAGTTTCCTCCACCACCATCTACAGATCCCCCCCCTCCTTCAGATTAGAGTTTGTTTCTATGTTATAAAATTTGTGAAATCAAAATATGATTTTTTTTTCTATTCGTAGTTTCTGTATCATTATAAAATATTAATAATATTATATTTTGAAATAACAATATTAATATGAATAATAATATTATTTATATTTTATAATATTAAATTTTATATATATATTAAAATTTTATAATATTATAATTTAATAATATTTTTTTGTAATACTTGAATTATTTTAATATTTGAATGTAAAATAATTCTATTATTTTTATATTAATTAAAATAACTTATTAATATTTTTTTTATTTATGAATTATAATTATAATATTATTATATTAATTAAATCATTTATTAATATTCTATTATTTTTTATTTTTGAATTATAATTCTATTATTATTATATTAACTAAAATAATTTTTTAATAATTTTTTATTTTTATTTGTGAATTATAATTCTATTATTATATTAATTAAAATCATTTATTAGTATTTTATTATTTTTTACTTTTGAATTATAATTGGATTATTATTATATTAATTTAAATAATTTATTAATAATTTATTTTTTTATTTTTTTTATAGTATTTGCGATGGGATACTATGCCCGTCACAAATAGTATTATTATTATATGCATTAAAATAATTTATTAATAGTTTTTTATTTTTTTATAAATAGTTTTTGCGACGGGGCCCGTCGCCATTACTATTTGAAAAGTTTTTTACAAATATACGGAGTACTATTTGCTACGGGGAGAATCCCCATCGCAAAAAAAGGCTTTAGTGATGGGAACGTCGCAAATAATTGTTGTTGCGACACCGTTTTCCACAACGGGCCATTTGCGACGGGCCACCGTCGCAAAAAGCCATTTGCGACGGGATCCTGTCACAAATGACCCGTCGCAAATACCTATTTTTCTTGTAGTGTGACTTTATTCACATCCACCCTATTGCGTCTTGATTAAGAATGAGGTCCTCCACTCGCCATAGTCAGGACTCTTCATACACATTCAGAGAACATAGAAAAAAACATTCCATAGTTAACAAGGTCAAGAACTACATCACAATAAAGAATGAAAATAACTGAAAAAAACTCAAACAGCTCTGGGTAATGGACGCACATCTGTGTCTCATGTTCCTAGTTAATCTCCTCGAGGCCACAATACCTCCATAACACATGAACCAAGGGGATGGATCTCCCTTGAAACACCTTCTCTTCACGATCCTTGATCCCCTCTAGTCGCTCTACAAATGTTGCATCATCCTCGATATCCAGCTTCCCCCAGTCAAGGACGTGTGAATCATTGTGTAGATACTGACAGAGCTGAGACACATGGAAGACATCGTGCACCCTCTTTAGTGGTGGTGGTAGCGTCAGCAGATAAGCCACTTTGTTGACCATCCATAACACCTCGAAGGGTCTGACAAACCTAAGAGAAAGATTACTTCTCCTACCAAACCTCTTTTTCCCACACTGAGGGGAGACCTTCAACAACATGTGGTCCCTGACTTGGAACTCCAAGGGTCTCCTCCTATGATTAGAATACAACTTCCATCGGTCCTGATCCGCATTCATCCTCTCCCATATAAGTTGAACCATCATCATCATGCTCTGCACCACCTCTGGGCCAAGAACACCTGCTTCCCTGACCTCTGTCCAGTACACTGGTGAGTGACACAACCTAACGTACAAGGCTTATAACAGAGCCATTAAAATGGTAGATTGATATCTATTGTCATAGAAAAGCTCTACCAGAATAAAGTGTCTCAACCATGATCTCCCAAATCCAAAACACATGCGCATAGCATATCCTCCAATGTCTGGATGGTCTACTCTGTTTACCCATCTTTCTGGGGGTCGAAAGCAGTACTAATGCATAACTGGGTGCCAAAATCATATTGTAATCCATTCCAGACCCGTGAGGTAAACCGAGTATCCCAATCCCAGACTATGGACCTCAGAACTCCTTTCAACTGCACCACCTCATCCACATACCACTGTTCTAAGGCTTCCACTGCACTCGACTCCTTAATTTCTAGGATGTGAGGTGATTTCGTTAGTCGGCCCACCACTATCCAAATAGCATCACAAAACCCTTGAAATATGGGTAGTCTTGTGAAGAAATCCATCGAGATGTCATCCCACTTCCTCTCAGGGACATCTAAAGGTTGTAACCGACCTCCTGGGATGTGGTGTTCAGACTTCACCTGCTGACACACGAGGAACTTTTCCACAATCGCAGCCATTGCATGCATCACCCCGGGTCACCAAAATTGACCCCTCAAACCACAGTACATCCTAGAAACTCCTAGGTGTGCCTCCAGGGGTGAGTTGTGGAACTCACCAAGAACTATATTACGCATTTCCAACGAGACCAACAACTTTTCATGAAACAAAATCTAATTCTTCCCATCTTTTGACCATCCTCCCAGAGCATCACCATGGCTAACGTGATTGCGCAATTCGTTAGCCTCTAATTTCCCACAATGAGACTCCTCTACCAGTTTCAATAGAGAGGTATGTACTATTATCTGAAAAAAACAACCTCCACCATCTTCCACCCTTCCATATTGGTGTAGTGAAGTCAACTCATTCATCGCCTTCTAAGCATCTGTTGATTCTCGGACCACGTCCTTCTGCAACTTTATACTCAAGGCATCGACAAACATGTTCCCCTTTATTGGGGTGAAAGAAATATCAATGTAGTAGTCCTGAAGAAAATCCATCCACCTTCTCTGTCGCAAGTTCAAGTCCTTCTGGGTAAAGATATTCCTCAAACTCTTGTGATCTGTAAAGACAACAAGGTGCTCCCCAATGAGGTAATGCCACCACAACTTCAATGCGAACACTACTGCTGCAAGATCTAGGCCATTGGTGGAATAGTTATGCTCATGGAGATATAAATTTCTAGACCCAAAAGATATCACCCCTGCTATTTCATCAACACACCCAAATCCTTGGATTGAATCATCACAGAACACCTCAAACATCACCCCTTCTTCTGGAAACCTTAGCACTAGTAAACTAACCATATTACTCTTGAAATAGATGAAGGCTACCTAGAACTGCTCACTCCATACAAAAGCATGGTCTTTCTTTGTCAAGGCTGTCAAAGGTGTTGCAACTCGTGAGTAATTGGGCACGAATCTATAGTAGTAACCTACTAGACCAAGGAAACTACAAACATCTGCCACGTTCTTAGGTGATACACAAGATACAACCACTTATACCTTCAACAAGTCTACTGATATTCCTTTCTCAGACACCATGTGTCCATGGAAGTTCACCTCTCGTTTCTAGAACTTGCACTTGGACCACTTCCCGTAGAGTTGGTGTCGTCGTAGGACCTCTAAAACTGTTCTCAGATGCTTGGTGTGATCATCCCCTGATCATGGGAAGATTAAAATTCCTTCAATAAACACGACTGCATACTAGTCCAGATATTATTGGAAGATAGATTTATTGAGATCCAAGAACACAACTGGTATGTTTTTAATGAAAAACAACATGACCACAAACTCAATGTGCCCATATATGCACCTGAAGGCAGTCTTCGAGAAATCACTATCCTTCACCCTTAACTGGTGATGCCCCGACCGCAGATCAATCTTATAGAACCAACCTACTCCCCTCATCTGGTCAAAGAGATCGTCTATCCTCAGGATAGGGTAAAGGTTCTTGAATGTTACCAGATTCAATCTCTAGTAGTCTATGCATAGCCTGAGACAAATTTCTACCTTCTTCACGAACAATACTGGAGCACCCCATAGTGACACGCTGGGTCAGACAAAAACCGTCTTCACCAGATCATCAATCTGAATCTGCAACTCCTGCAACTCAGAAGGCGCCATCTGATAATGAGTCATAGAAATAATATTGGAATCGTGTTGCAATTAAATCCCTAACTCAACATCACATCAAGGGGGTAAAGTCGCAACCTACTCGATAAAAACATCCAGGAACACTCTGAAAACTCTTGTAACATCCATTATCTCAACATCCATTGATCCTGCTGAAAGCCTGCCCAACTTAGAAAGAAGAGGCTTCCCTCTCCATCTCCCAACCTAAAAAATCATTTTCCCAAAAAAAAGCCACACAATGTCCATCCTCATTAAAGAACATGACTCTTCTCTAGAATAAATAAATAATGGTACACTCATAGAACAGCCAGTCGATGCCTAAAATGACATTATATGGATGCATCTATAGAAAAAAAAGGTCCCTAAAGGACTGATGTGGTCCAAACATCAGTCCGCATCCCCAGAAAACATAAGACAAGATCATCTTGTCATGACCCGTCCTCGGGGCCCATGTCATGACTACCCTAAACCCACCTTCCATAAGCCAGGGGCTGGCGACTAGCACCAAAGCCGTAATCCTGATAAAAAGGGAAGACATTTCCTTTTAATTTGTAACACTTACACTATCTGAAAACAAGTAGTTGAGGCAACAAGTACTAAAATAGATAAGTAAGGTGTGCTGAAAGTATGTGGGCCAGTATACAAGCCAAAATGAACAAAAAGTACAAGTAAAAAAGGGAAAACAGCTCCTGGATCATCCAAAGGCGAATCCTACCTAAAGGGTAGGTACAGAACTCAAACAACTCGTCCCTGTGGTACGTCTCGTCTAGTCCAGCTCCGAGAAGCCTCTAGTCCGTCACCCTCAGCCTCGATCACTGTCGTCCATCATCTACACAGAACACAACAAGGTGCGGGCGAAGCCCGTGTAGGGTTGAGTATAAAAATATGCATTAGGGGACCCCAAGACCCCTGAAGGTCTCCCAGAATCCACAAAGGATAAACCACAGTAGAGAGATACAATCACGAAGTATCAACCAACACTACTTAGGTATATGCCTATACATATACCTATGTTATCAATCACAATACGGCTCCAACTCTCGATCCCAAGCACAAACCATTCCACAAAGGAAGTAAAGTCAATCACCACGATGATATTGATTGAAAGTCAAGACTCATCTCACACATGTATACATCTTTAGTATATTGATAGAGATGATCAGATGTAGTCACTGATTCATCTAATTTGTCGGACACACAGAGGATACAGGATCAACTAAGTTGTCAGACCCACACAAGATACAGGACCAGCTATCTCATCTAAGACATCAGACTCACACATGATACAGGACCAGCTTTGTTTTATCTGATCTGTGGGATCCACACAAGATACAGGACCAGCTAAGCTGTTGGACACACACAAGATACATGAATAGCTATTCTATCGGACCCACATAGGATCCAGAAATAGAATTTAGAACTGTCAGACCTATGGAGGATCCCGGTACAATAGTCATCATGGTCGAACCCACGGAGGATTCTGGTACAATAGTCATCGCAGTCGTAGCCAGCCCTAGGGTTCCCGCACATAGCACGCCCGATTCCGGGAGGGTATGCTCCTCGAGGAAAGTGTTGATATATCAAATTCCATTAATTCATGAGTTGATGTATCACATTTTTTCATCCCATCATAAGGAACCCAACACGACAGACGGCGCGTTAATCTGATGCCCGGTCTGAGAGTTATTGGCATTTCCGTTCCAGGGGCCCGGTTTGATTTTACGTTCGATACAACCCAGCCGTTTTCCAAATATTCCAAAACTCACTTAGAGTATTGAAAAAGGACCACCACTTCATGAGGTTCCCATTTTCGCAGACGGTGCATCAATCAGACGCGAGGTCTTGGAGATATTCACATTTAAGCGAAGATGGTCCCGGCCCATCAAGATCAGTGGGCTGGTGGGTCAGTCTGACCCGGCTTGGTGGGTCTGACCCGACTAGGGGTCGGCTCGGCCTGGTGGGGCCTGACCCCCCTGCGGACCCGGGCAACACTGTGGGCCGGTCCGGTTCGCCTGGCGGCACTAAGCGGCGCCTCCTCCTCTTCTCGGTCGGCCTTAGCCGGCCGGTTCGGCCCGACATACGCGGTCCGCACTGCGGGCCACGGTTCTCCCCATGCGGTGCCTGAGGGCACCACGGTTCTCCAGCCCGGCCAGTACGTGGCCATCTGGTTCGCCCAGCCAAGCGGCCCGCGGACACGGGCCGCGTCCTCCTCTATGCGGTGCCTGCGGGCGCCCCATTTTTCTAGCGGGTCGGCCGGTAGGCCATCCGGTCGTCCCGCGGTCCGGCTACCCTCTATGAGGCGTGATAACGCCGTACATCCAATGCCACCACCTGACCTAGTCATAGCCTTCGGCTCCATCATGCGGCGTGACGGCGCCACACTTTCTTCATCCACTTCGGCCCTCTTGGCCACGTTTCCTCTTTCGTCGCAGCGGTTCTTCTCCATCGCGGTGCGACAGCACCACAGCCTTTCGGCTCCTCCTCCGATGTGAATCAATAGAAACCAACAGAGGGGCGTCAGGCCGTGTTGGTTCGGCCCGTGGCCTCCTCATTAGGCAATAACAAGTGGCCATCATCGATCCCAAACAAACAACGAGGAACGAGGGTACAATTTATACATTAAAATAATCACATCTCCCCCTACCTCGTATTTGTCGGTGTATGATGACGAGTCATGGAAGATGGACATCGCGGAAGACGGATGTCGCTCCTTTAACGTCGGAGGAGGTAGAGCTCAGTGAAGTCGAGTCGAGTCGACATCGTCGATGTACTCCGAAGATGGCGATGCTTCCCTATCTTGCCCTGGTTGAAGAATGAGGAAGAGAATTCTGTCATTTTTTGTTGGAGATAAAGGGCATTCTTCGTGTTCTTCACGTTCCTCGTTGGATGAATGATTCTCCTCCTCTCCTTAGTTCTCCTAACAATTCTTATTCCAACCAAAATAAATTAATCTTATCCCTTATTTTAATGGTCAGAATGAGTTCAAAATAATGAAAATTAATTAAGTTGGTTCACTTAATTAAATTTACGGAGTTGGAAAGAATTTCAAGGGACTCAATTAATTAATTAAAAGGGAGTGTTGGCACATTAATGGTAAGTTCAAGAGCTCTCCCAGTTATGGGGAGTTCAAGAGGTTCAAAAGGGGGGTTAGAGGAATTAAGGGGATCTGGTGGGCCCCACCTATTAACATCCTCCTAAGGGAGGTTATGTGCGGGTGGTCCCACCACCAACCTCCCTTTGAATGTCTTACCTACCGTTCAAATAAAAATATGCAACACATATTATTATTTAAATTTTATTTAGAAACCCCAAAAATTAACTTCTAACTTCGACAAAATACAACTTCGGTAAATGTCTCCTTAAGCGAATACTGGTGCTACGATTTCAATGGGGCCCTCAGATTTCAATTCCGAGCACCTGTTCAAAAGATATAAAAACCCGCACGTACGTTTACAGAATGTACCTGAATAAAACTTCAGAAATTGATTCCGGGCACACTGGACATCGGAATCAAGCGTCGTCAGAAACTGCGGAATCGTAAAATATCCATGTATTAAAAAAAATCGACGGAATTTTTAGGTCTTTATATTCTCCGCACCTCAGGGATTTACATCCCCATAAGCTACAACACACACTAAGGAAACAAATGGGGGTACTGAAAATGCATCTGAGTCTCCCGCTCCCATGTGCTCTCCTGGAGGTTCATGTGCTTCCAGTGAACGCAGACCAGAGGAATCGACCATCCACACAGGACCCACTCATATAGATCCTCAGTCTCCACCAGAACCTCTATGAAAGTCACCAAGTCATTGATGTCTAGATCTCCATGGTCGATGATGTGGGATGGGTTGGGCATGTATCTCCTCAGCTGAGATATGTGGAAGATGTTGTGCACCCGATGCAACTGAGGTGGAGGAGCCAAGCGGTAGCCACCTCGACTACCCTACTGAGGAAATGAAAAGATCCGATGAATCGTGGAGATAACTTGTTGCCTCAGCCAAATATATTTATACCTCATCCAGGTGAGACCCGTAGAAATATGTGGTCACCATCCGCGAACTCCAGTGGTCTCCGTCTCTTATCATCATAGGACTTCTGCCTGCTCTGTGCAGTCTTCATCTGCTCCTGGATGATCTGCACCTTCTCCGTCGTAGCCTACACCATCTCTGGTCCTACAAGTGATGACTCCCCTGGGTCAGTCCAGCACAGAGGCGATCTTCAAGGTCTACCATAAAGTGCCTCGTAAGGTTCTGTCCTGATGGTGGTATGGTAGCTTTTGATATAAGAAAACTCTACCAAGGGTAAGTTATCCTCCCAGCTACAACCAAAGTTGGGGACACATGCACAGAGCATGTCCTCGAGAGTCTGAATGGTCCTCTAAGTCTGACCATACGTCTGAGGATGGAAGGCGGTGCTCAAGCGAAGCTACATCCCGAAAGTCTCCTCTAACCCCTTCCACAGCCGGGAAGTAAAACGAGCATCTCGATCGGATATGATCATTGATGGAATACCATGAAGCTGTAAGATCTCTTGTATGGAGAGGAATCTGAGGCTCTCTACTGATCCCTACTCTCTAATCGGTAGAAAGAGGGTAGAATTGGTGAGTCGGTCGACAATCACCCATATTGAGTCATGTCGTATGGATTTACGTGGATGTCCCATCATGAAATCAATGTATATCCCATCCCACATCCACTCTGGGACCTCTAAGGGCCGAACCAATCCTGATAGAACCTGGTGCTCCGCCTTCACTTGCTGAAAATTGAGGCATCGTGAGACAAACTCTACTACCACCTTCTTCATACCCGACCATGTAAAGACCCATAAAATTCAAGGGAAATTTTTTTCTTATTTTTCTTTGGGATTTTACAAGAACGCATTTTCTGACGGCACCTGATTCTGAGGTCCGGTGTGCCCGGAATCATTTTCCAAAGTTTATCTCGGGTACGTTCAGTGAATGAACGAGCGGGGTTTTCTATCATTTGAACCGGTGCTCAGAATTGAAATCTGAGGGCACCGATGAAACCGTGTGCCGGTATTTGCTTAGGAACACCTTTTCTAGAGTTGTGTTTTCTCGAGTGTGGTTATTTAAAAAAATGGGTTAACTAATGAATAAAATAAAAGTTGTGCAACAATTTTTATTTTACGTTCTATGTAGTTTAAACCTACATATGGAAGATGAGGTGGGACCCACTATATCTTTACCCCTCATGATAGGATATTAGTGAGGTGGGCCCTACACGAGCCCCACCTTCTCATCTTTCTCAAACCCCCATTATTTTGTAACACACCTGCACCCCTTATTAAATGCCAAGTCAACTCTCTTAATTAATGAATTGAATTATGTTATTCAATGTAATCAATTATTGAATTCATTTTGAATTTCGAATTGAATGTTGTCTTGTGTGTGTTAATTAAATAAGACAAAGTCTTATTTCATTAAGGGTTATTTTCGTTGTGTGAGAAGGATTGGAGAGGAATTTCTCAAGCCTTTGAATCCTCATCTTCCTCCTTGAAGAGGGCGAAGAATGCATCGTCACCAACGAAGAACGCCGTCCTCTGACGAAAGACGATGAAGAACGCTGATTCCTTGGAGATCGACGATGTGATGGCATGTACCGTGACGCCGACAACCCTCTTCTCCGTGACACCTATGATCCTCTTCCGTGATTCTTTCTTCCACGACGTCTTTTCCTGCGATGATTCACGTTCGACAACACCTTGAGGTAGGGGTTGTTTTTGCTCATGAATTATTCCTTTCCGTCCATTGTCCTTTCCTTGAGCCGCCTGTTATCATTATAACGGGAGGAGGTTGGACCACACGAACACGGCCGACCCTCCTCCCCCTTTGATTTTTTACTTGTCGCGGAATGAACAAGGTAGCGCGGTGCAATAGTACCATGCAGAAGCAAGAAGAATGGGCGCAGAAGCATGTCGCCGTCGTGCAACGCCGTTGAGGCCGAACGAAGCCGCTGCTGGAGTTGTGCCGTGGCGAAGGGGCGTGGCACCGTCGTGCCTCGCCGGAGAACCACAAAGAAGCTGCGACCGGAGCAGGGCCACAGCGGAGGGGCGTGGAGCCATCGCGCTGTGCCGGTCAGACCAAGGCCGCGGCGGAGCAGGAGAGGGTAGCCAGAGCCGCTGGCCACTGGTGCACAAGGGGAAGGACCGGCTGGTCCCGCGATGACTCACCGACCAGTTTCCGAGAAGCCTTGGGGTTGTAACCCCCGGGTAGCAAAGGAGTGGCCCCTACGTTGGGCTGCAGTTTAAATCAAAGGGGGGCAGCCCCCCCCCCCCTTTCTGTAACAGCTCAGCCAGTGCCGAGTTGGCCACTGGGCCACGCCCACACCAGGCCAACCAGCCGCCCAGGCTAGACTGGCTGCACCGGGCCGGGCAGCACCGACTGGGTCGGGCCGTGCCGATGGGGTCGGGCCGCACCCTAATGGGCCGGACCCGGACCCTGCTCGAGTCTACCCGGTTCGGGCCGACCCGAGGGGTCTCGGGCCGGGTCGGTCCGGGCCCAAAACCCCCTAAAAAACAAGCAGGTCTGTTTAAACGCACGTAACTTGGGCTACGGACCTCCGATCGACGCACAATCAGTTGCGATAAGATCCTTGGATTGAGACGGTAGTTTCAGTATATTATACTCTAGGATTTGGAGAACATGGGGTATGGGCGGGTTGGTTCGAACATGAAACCAATCGGGCCCTCTGAGCGGAAACACTTATAACTTGACCTTCGGATGTCCGATTGACGTGCCGTCAACTTTCTTGGATTCCTCTTAGTGAGACGGACCTTTTGTCATAATTTGTTCTAGTTTTGGATGCATATGGAGTATGTTCAGGTTGGATTTTTCTTAAAAACCAACCAGGCCCTTGGGACGAAAAAGCCGATAACTCTCAGACCGGGCGTCCGATTAATGCATCGTCTGTCGTGTTGAGTTCCTATCGACGAGACAGAACTTTGGGATACATAAACTCCGAACTACGTGTCAGTTTATGTATCGAACCCTTGGCTTGTGGAGCGGACCCTCCCGGAAACGAGCATGCTGTGTGCGGGAACCCTAGAGCTGGCTGCGATTGCGACGACGATGACGACAACCGTACTGGAATCCAATGTGGGTTCGACGGTGAAGACTTTCGTACTAGAATCCTCTATGGGTTCGATGACGAAGACTGCACTGAAATCCTCTGTGGGTTCGGCAGTGAGGAAAACCGTACTGGAATCCTCTGTGGGTTCGACGGTGAGGAATTTCATACTGGAATCCTCCGTGGGTTCGACAATGACGAAAACCATACTGGAATCTTCTGTGGGTTCGACGGTGAAGACTTTCGTACTGGAATCCTCCGTGGGAATGATGATGATGACAACCGTACTGAAATCCTATGTGGGTTCGGTGGTGACAACTATAGTACTTGTATCCTACATGGGTCCGACAACTTAGCTGGTCTAGTATCCTACGTGGGTCCCAACATAGATGAATCAGTGGCTACATCTGATCATCTATATCGCCTTACGAAGAATTATACCTGTGTTAGATGAGTCTTGACTTTCAATCATTATCATAGATATGATTTACTTTCTTCCTATATGGAATGAGTTGTGCTTTCCTGTGTGGATTGGGTTGTACTATCCTGTGTGGACGTGATCAAACTTGGGTTCAGATGTTGGAGCCGAGCTGGAATTGATGACTTAGGTATATGTATGGGCATATACCTAAGTAGAGTTGGTTGTTACTTCGTGATCGTATCTTTCCTTTGTGGATTATCCTTTGTGGATTCTGGGAGACCTTCGGGGGTCTCGGGGTCTCTACTGAGTATCGTATACTCACCCCTGCACGGTCTTCGCCCGCACAACATTGTGTTGGTTGCAGACGATGGACATCACTGATCGTGGTTGGGGCTTGTAGTTCTGGACGGTACCCGGAGGAGGATCTCACGACGAGTCAGTGCTTGGAGGTGGATATCACGTCGAGTCAGTGCCCAGAGGTGGATTTCACGACGAGTCGGTACCCGGAGGAGACGGACGGACGTGGAGTGCTGAGGAGAAGATCTATGCATACCCTTCAGGTAGGAAGCCAAAGGACGATCCAGGAGTGGCTCATCACCTTTCAATTGTTTCCCTTTTGAGTTGTACTTTTATTTATGTTGTAGTTGTACCTTTCTTTTGGGATTTTATTTTTGGACCCTTGTACTTTCAGTACATTTGTTTTACTACTTTACTTAGTTGTTGCTTCCGCTTGTACTCTGTTGTGTTTTTTACTTTTATAAAGGAAATGCCTTCCCTTTTTATTAGGATTTACGCCTTTGGTGCTAGTCACCAGCCCCTGGCCTATGGAAGGTGGGCATGGGGTAGTCACGGCACGGGCCCCGAGGACGGGTCGTGATAGGCCACTAGGGCGTTCGTCTGTGCTCCTAATACATCTTCACCGCTCCTGGATGTACCGCTAGTGAGGAAGTGTGGAACTCCAACAACAACTCCTTATGTAATGAAACGGGTACCATGGTACTTCCTCTGAAGAGAATGGCATGCTCCCCACCTTCAAAAAATCCATCAAGTGCCTACCCTAAGGATATTTGAGCATGTCATGTCTCACAGTCAACATCCCCATGTTGTGCCTCTCTGACTCGGTGAAGAAGTGGTGGAGTGACTGTAAGAGACTGTATAAAGGCTTCTCCATCTCTATCCATAAAGGATATCTACAATGTAGCTAGATTCTCTATCACCTCTCCTAGAAGATTAATGCATGATCTATTACGGAGAGCATCTCCTACAACGTCCCCCTTCCTAAGAGTATAGAATATCTCGAAGTCATAGTCCTGGAGGAACTCGAGCCATCGTCGATGTCTCAGGTTCAGGTCCTTCTACGAGAAGATGTACCTGAGACTCCAGTGGTCAGAGTATATTGTAAAATTCTCTATCATCAAATAGTGTCGCCACATCTTAAAGGCGAAGACCACTGCTGCTAACTCCAGGTCATGGGTAGCGTAGTTCTGCTCGTGCTGTCTCAAAAACCATGAACCATAAGTGATTACTGCTCGTTCCTGCATCAGGACACACCCAAGTTCGATCCCTGATGTGTCGCAGTATACTACGTACCCCATGCCCTCCTCTTGAAGCCTCAATATGGGCGCACTATCCAACCTATGCATCAGCTCTTGAAAGCTATGCTGGCATCTCTCTAACCACACGAAGGGTTTCCCCTTCTTCGTCAAAGCTGAAATCAGTGCTGCAACTCTGGAGAAGTCTAGAACAAATCTCCGATAGTACCCCTCCAGTCCCAGAAAACTCCGTACCTCCGTCACACTCCTGGGTGGATCCAAAGCAAGTACTGCCTCGATCTTTGTTGGATCCAATGCATCTTCAGCCTCCGAGATGACATGTCCCAAGAAGTGAACCTCTCGAATCCAAAACTGGCACTTTGAGAGCTTACCATAAATCTTGTGCTCTCGGAGTGTGTCTAGTACTACCTTCAAATGGTAGGCATGTTCCTCCTTAGTAGTCGAGTAGATCAGTATGTCGTCGATGAAGACTACGACAAAGAGAATGAGGTAAGACTAGAAGATCATGTTCATGAGACTCATGAATACTACTGGAGCATTGTTTACATAGAAGGGCTTAACCAAGAACTCGTATTTGCCATACCGACACCTGAAGGCCGTCTTCTTCACATCCTCATCTCAAACTCTGAGCTAGTGATAGCCTGACCTATGGTCTATCTTCAAGAACCATCATGCTCCCTTGAGCTAATCAAAGAGTTCGTCAATTCTTGGAAGTGGGTACTTATTCTTGAGCGTCACCTGATTCAGGAGATGGTAGTCAACACATAGTCTCAATATCCCATTCGCCTTCTTGGCGAACAAAATCAGAGATGTCCAGGGTGAAACACTGGGTCGGAGAAATCCCTTCCCCTGCAAGTCCTCCAGTTGTACCCACAGCTCACGAAGCTCGGCAGGAGCCATCCGATATGATGGAGTAGATATCAGTGTTGTCCTGGGGTACAAGTCAAGATAGAAGTCTACCTCTCTGCGAGGAGGTAGTCCTGGAATGCCATCAGGGAAAAAATCCGCGTACTGATCTACCACAACAGGAAAACTGAGACTCTACACATCAACTACTCCGAGAATGAGACTAGCCAACTGATTTGTAATCGGCTACCCCCTCCTCTGTGTAAGTCCATCATGCGCTGCAATGGATCCCTTCTCACCGGTGAAGGTGAACCTAGTCCCATCTATGCGGATACACCGCACACTCTGCCTAATACAGTCAATATGATAATGAACTATGGATAACCAGGCCATACACAAGATGATATTTTAAGGCCTCGATGCTGCTACCAGAAGATCCCACCAGTAGATCTCACCTCCTAAAGTAAGCTCACACTGCCAGCACCAGTGCATAATCCTCGAGTCTGCTCCCATAGGAGTCTCTAGCCGTAAAAATCAATCCAACGGCTCCGTCGGAATCTTCGAGCTCTGAATGAGGGGTGTGAAATTGAAAGAATGACTCACACCTGTGTCTATAAGTAATACATCAAGGGTGGAGTAGACACTGATAGTACCTATAATCATCTTAGGTGTGCTATGGTAGTAAGCCTCGACTGCCTAGAGCTGAGCCAGCCTCTTTTTTCCAGCTCCCTGTGGTTGGGGTAGATCTCTTGGTGGTGGTGGTGGTAGAGCCTCGAAACGTCATCCACCACCCGTTGCTCATCCAACTCCCCTGCTACGTCCGCTTCCTCCCGACGAACCTCCATGGTCGAACCTCTACCTCTTCCTGGGAGGTCCCTCTACTGTCTGCTACTCATCTGCATGGTGGGTCGGGCAGTCTCGAGCCATGTGACCCTGCCCGCCGCATGCATAGCATAGCCTGCTCCTCGAATAGCTAACTCTGACTTGTGTTCCCCGCACAACTGAACCTTAATATTGGGGTCGCCCACCTGATGACCTTGTCCTCTTGGACCTCTCCGACATCTGTCTACTGTCGGCTGTAGAAGACTCTTCTACGTGTCACCCTGTGGTGGGTCTCGCTACTGGTGACCGCTCAGCAAGAAAACTCTCCACTAGAAAGGCTCGATCCAGCACCACAGCCTACGTCGGGATGCTGAGGGGGATCATCAAAGCCCCAATCTAATTCTTGAGTCCCTGATTGAATTTCTGGGCCCGAAAGAATTGGTCCCACACCATATCTGTGGAGTAGCGTGAGAGGTTAGTGAACTTGTTGAGTACTGAGCTATTGTCATGTTGCCCTGCTACAGATAAATTAACTCCTGAATCCACACTACACGAAGGGTGGCTGGAACAATCTCTGAGCAAAAGAGACTCTCGAAGTCTGTCCAGAGTAATGATGCCTTGTCCTGAACCCGGAGTATCAGAATCCACCATCTACCTATTTCCACATGTAGGAAACTTGCGGCAAGGATCACCATGAAGTCGGCTGGTGTTCCTACTAATATAAAAACAATCACGATAGCCTCTATCCAATCCTTAGCTGCATGTGGGTTCTTCTCTCCCCAGAACCTGGGCAACCTCTGGTGATGGAACTCGTGTAATGCACTCAGGTGGCGAGTACTCTCTACTGCTGGAGCTGGTGGTATCGATGGTCCAGCGGGTAGTGATACCGCTGGTACCTCCACTATGATGTGGCCCTACACTGATGCCTTGTCGCTCGGTGGGCTACCATCTTATACGTAACTCGGAACCCTAGCTAGCTGCCATCATTGGGCCATCCTGAAAAGAAATAGGTTTGCCACGGTTAAAACAGTATACCTGGTGAGCTGACACAAAGTAATCACGAAGAAAACATTTTCAAAGGAAACACACATGCAATTAGTGTTTTCATGCACTGAGTTGGAGATCAGAAGTCAGAGTCCTAGTGTATGGATTCATCGACCGCTGCACCAACATCGGTTTCCCTAAACTGATAACCACACCCAAAACACTAAACACTATTTCTGTTAAAAGAATTAGAGTCCATGTTCTATGGTAGAACTGACTCCTTTGATACCAATTTGTCATAACCCGTCCTCGAGGCCCGTGCCGTGACTACCCCAAGACCGCCTTCTATATGACAGGGGCCAGTGACTAGCACCAAAGGCATAATCCCAATAAAAAGGGAAGCCATTTCCTTTTAACCTGTAGCACACACACAGTCTGAACAAAAGCAGTAGAGGCAATAAGTACTAAAATAGGAAAGTTAGGTGTGCTGAAAGTAAGTGGGCCAGTATACAAACCCAACTGAACAAAAAGTACAAGTAAAAAGGGAAAACAACTCATGGATCGTCCACCGGGGAATCCTACCTGAGGGGTACGTATAGAACTTGAACAACTTGTCCCTATGGTATATCATGTCTAGTCCAGCTTGGAGTAGCTTCCCATCTGTCACCCTCAGCCTCGATCACTGTCGTCCATCGTCTGCACTAAAACACAACAAGGTGCGGGAGAAACCCGTGCAGTGGTGAGTATAACAATACTCATTAGGGGATCCTGATACACCCGAAGGTCTCCCAGAATCCACAAAGGATAAACTACAGTAGAGAGATACAATCACGAGGTATAAAACATCCCTACCTAGGTATATTCCCATACATATACCTAAGTTAATAATCATAGTATAGCTCCAACTCTCGAGCCCAAGCACAAACCATTCCACAAAGGAAGTAAAGTAAATTACCACGATGATATTGATTAAAAGTCAAGACTCGGATCACACAGGTATACATCTTTTTTATAAAGATAGAGATGATCAGATGTAGTCACTGATTCTTCTAAGCTGTCGGACCCCCACAGGATACAGGACCAGCTACCCTGTCAGACTCACACAAGATACAGGACCAACTATGTTTTATCTGAGCTGTCGGACCCACACAGGATACAAGACCAGCTAAGCAGTCAGACCAACACAGGATACAGGACCAGCTATTCTGTCGGACCCACATAGGATCTAGGTATAGAAGTCACGAACTGTCGAACCCATGGAGGATCCCAGTACAGTAGTCATCATTGTCGAACCCATGGAGGATTCAGGTACAGTAGTCATCGCAGTCGCAGCCAGCCCTAGGGTACCCACACACAGCACACTCGATTCTAGGATGGTCCGCTCCTAGAGCCAAGTGTTGATACATCAACTGCCCCGAAGTCTTGATTTTATGTATCCCGTTGTTCCATATCATTATAAGGAACCCAACGTGATAGACGACCCTTCAATCGGACACCCGATCTGAGAGTTATTGGCATTTCCGTTCTAGGGCCCCGGTTGGATTTTACGTTCGATCCAACCCGGATGTATACAAAATTTTCCCAAAACTCACTCCGAGTATTATTAAAGTACCACCCCGTCGCGAGGGTACCTGTACCACAGACGGCGTTTCAATCGGACACGCGGTCTAAGAGATATTCCCATTTAACCGAAGACGGGCCCGACCCGTCAAGCTCAGTGGGATGGCAGGTCGGCCCGACCCGGCTGGGGGTCGGCCCGGCCAGGTGGGGCGCGGCCCACCTGCGGACTCGGCCCACATTTTGGGGAGATATGGTTCTCTAGGAGGCCCCAAGTGGTGATGCCTCCTCCTCTGCCCGGTCGGCCGTAGCCGGCTGGTTCGGCCCGGCGCACGCGACCCGTGCTGCGGTTCTCCCCACACGGCACATGCGGGCACCTTGGTTCTCCAGCCCAGCCGACACACGGCATGCTGGTTTTCCAATTCAAGTGCCCCACGGACATGGGCCACGTCCTCCTCCACGCGGAACCTGCGGGTGTCACGGTTCTCCATTGGGTCGACCGGTCTCCCCGCGGTCCGGCTCCACGGCGGCCAGCTCAGACGGCCGCCTCCGCACCTCCACCGTGGTGTGACGGTGTCACGGTACTGCTTCCCTCTGCACGGCACAACGGCGCTGCGCTTTCTTCATCCATCGTGGCCCTCCTGGTGGCGGTTCCTCTTTAATCACTACAGTACTTCTCCGGTGCGGTGCGACAACACTGAGCCCTTTCAGCTCCGCCTCCGATGTAAATCAACAAAAACCAACGGAGGGTCATCAAGCCGTGTTGGATCGGCCCACGCCCTCCACATTAGGCTATAACAAGTTTCCATGATCGATCCCAAAGAAACAACGAGGAACGAGGGTACAATTTATTCATTAAAATAATCCAATCTCCCCCTACCTCGTATTTGTCGTTGTACGTTGACGAGTCGCGGAAGATGGATGTCGCGGAAGACAGACGTCGTCCCGTCAACGTCGGAGGAGGTAGATCTCGGTGAAGTCGAGTCGAGTCGACACTATCGGTGTACTCCGAAGACAGTGATGCTTCCCTTTCTTTCCCCGGTTGAGGAAGGAGGAAGAGAAGTCCGCCGTTTTTCGTTGGAGAGAAAGGGTGTTCTTCATGTTCTTCACATTCCTCGTTGGATGAATGATTGTCCTCCTCTCCTTAGTTCTACCAACAAAGATTACGCCAACCAAAATAAAATAATATTATCCCTTATTTTAATGGTTGGAATGAGTACAAAATAATTCAAATTAATTAAGTTGGTTCAGTTAATTAAATTTATGGAGTTGGAAAGAATTTCAAGGGACTCAATTAATTAATTACAAGGGAGTGTTGGCACATTAATGGGAAGTTCAATAGCTCCCCCATTTATGGGGAGTTCAAGAGGTTCAAAAGGGGGGTTAGAGGAATTAAGGGGCTCAAGTGGGCCCCACTTATTAACATCCTCTTAAGGGAGGTTATGTGTGAGTGGCCCCATCACCAACCTCCCTTTGGAGGTTTTAACTACCATTCAAATAAAAATATGCAACAGATATTTTTATTTAAATTTTATTTAAAAAGCCCAAAAATTAACATCCAACCTCGATAAAATGAAACTGCGATAAAGGTCTCCTTAAGAGAATATTGGTTATGCGTGTTCAACGGTACCCTTGGTTTTCAATTCTGAGCACCGGTTCAAAAGATATAAAAACCCTCATGTACGTTTACTGAACTTACCCGAACGAAAATTTAGAAATTGATTCTAGGCACACCGGGCCTCGGAATCAAGCATCGTCAGAAACTGCGGACTCGAAAAATTCCCATGTATTTAAAAAACAAATTCCACGGAATTTCCGGGTCTTTACAAGTCTGACCTCCGACTATCATACTCAAATCTAGGGGCACAGTAAGTCTCTCTATGTTTAGGCCCAAGGAATGGGCTAGACTGTGTGCAACAAACGAGTGGGAAGCTCCTAAATCAAACATGGCAGATGAAAGACTGCTAAACAAGATGATATTACCTTGAACAACTTCTGGGCCTACTGGAACTGTGTCCTCTATGGCATGCAACTGCCCACACCTAGATCCTCTACCCCTCAACTGTAGGCCACCTCCCGGGCCATTCCCTGGTTGTGGTCCCTGAGGAGTGCCCTGAGGTTTCCCTCCTCCCACAACATCTGCTCTTAGAGGAGGGAGAGCTCTCTATCCCAACAGTTGTAGCTGAGAGGACCTGGCTGGAAACTACTACTCCTGATGTGGGAACTAAACCTTCCAACCCCCACTGTACTGCACTCAGTTTGGGTACTGATTCTGAAGATGCCCACAACTGCCACAGATGAAGCATCTTGGTCTTGGGCCTGAAAATAAGGGGCGAGGACTAGGATATCAAAACTGGAACTGTTATCCCCTGCTCCCCATTGGCCAAAACCTGGAAGGCCTTGATGCTGGAGGCCTACTGCTGACGGCCTTCCCCTTTGACGATCCCAAATGGCTCCCCTCTCGCGGCACACCTCCCATCATGTGCATCCTCTCAACCACTTCATCCTTCTACTGGACCTCTAAGTATGACTTTAGAGTGAAGGGAGTAACAACATACTGAAGAGAAGGTCAGTGTACCTCCTCTAAACGTCTCTCCCGAGACTCCAAATCCAAGAAGAGTTTTGGAGAAAAGCAATTGAGATCCTTGATCTTGATCGACGGATCCCTCACTTACTTACTCCCCTGTTAAAGGAAGATTAAATCCTACCACTTCTTAGCCTTCATCATTGAAGAATGGAATTCTGCCCAGATCTCCCTCTTGAAGTCAGTCCACAAAACCTCATCCTTCCTCTTCTCCCCCTGATAGAGAATCTACCACTAACTCACCACTCCCCGCATCTGGCTTAAAGCCAGAAAAACCATGTACTCTGTCATAGCTTAGATAAAGATTAAAGATATCACCAGCTCCTCGAGCCATCTCTCTGTCTCCATGTCTGAGACACTGCCCTATTACTTCCTGAGGATCTTCAATTGAAAGGAATGAAGCATCCTCTTCCACTAGTCATCCTCCTCCTCTCAATTATTCCTCCACTAATCATCCAGATCATCCTCCTGGGCTTCAATCACCCTCACTACTCATGGTCATCTTCCAGGTGCCATTACTGAAAGGTAAATATTTAATGGCTAATCCTGAGTAGTGTAGAAGATTTCTTTTAAATTTTTATTATATTTTTATTTATTTTTAATCCTTAAAATACCAAAGACACACAAGAACACAAGTAATTATGATTCATATACCTTTTTTAGGGTCTCTACCCTATAATCAGTGTATCCTCCCTTGGTCATTCGGTAAGTCCCGAGTCCTTGCATCAGTTCACGGGGGCCCTAAAATCTTGTGTCTTAGCCGGTCTTCCCTGGTCTATTTCATGCGCCATGATTGCCTAGAATTATTTCCTTACCACCCCATGCAATCCTCACTCTGCCTATCCTAGAACTCCACAATATCTCTCAACCATCACCTTTGATACCATTCAGTCATGACCCACCTTCACCAAGATGAGGGAAGGGATAGTAGATTTCTAGTCCCTTCTTTCTTCAAGTTGAACGAGAGATAATGACCCCAGAGACCCACCTTCAATAGGCCCAGGAGTGGCGACTATCCCCAAGGGTATAGAACCACATGTAAAAAAGATGGAATTCCCCTTTTTATTTAGTAGGATTGGGAGATAAAATCATAAATCCCAAAAAAACACCAATATTGGAAGTAAAAGTAATGCCAAAACAATCCATTCCCATATGCATGTTTCAATAATAAGTACTACAAGTACAATAAATATCCAAAGGGAAGTACCAAATAAATGAAAAATAGAAACAACAATTGTACCAATGTCCAAACTAGTACACCCCCACACTGTCCTCAAAATACTCCTGGAAACCTGAAAGTTGTTTAATATACATTGGGTGATATATAGGTATACTCAGTAGGGAAAACTAAAATCTCTCGTGCACAATTGGGGAGGCATTCTAATGTCCCGTGAGAAAATGAAATAACTAAAGCACCTAGCAAGGAAACTATCCACCCAAACCTCACCAAGGAATACTCCCCAAATAATGAAATTCAAGTAACATAATAGTAATAACACATCGATGTTTGGTTACCCTGCACCAATTTCCCACCAGTTATTGAATACATCCTATATGTCATACCTCCCCCACCATTCTCACCGCAGTCCCATTGCCGCTCCGACAACATCCTTTTGGGCCCCCAAAACCACAGCTACACCTGTAAACACCTTGGCCCCCACAACCACATGTAACCATGCCTGCATACACCTGGGCTAGAATACCTAACGCCATGCCCAAAGACACCTAGGCTCGAACAACTACTGCCACACCAAAAGACACCTAGGCCTCATCTCAAAGATACTAGAGAAAACAACCTACCCGCACACACCAGGGCCAACACCCCAACATACCCTGCCTGAATAATATTGGGCTATAATGGACCTCAGGACATCATAACCAGCCCAAAGAGTCTTGGTATACTCAATAAAGGGAGAAGAAAAAGAGCTAATAACCAGCCACTAATAAGAGTGTTGGAAAAAACACCCCCCATGAAATGGGGATGTTTGGCACGAAGTGCTCAACATGGGTGGGGTGTGAATAAGAAACATAGGAACTAAATTATACATATAGGTAAAAAAGAACTCATCCCATCCTAGGGGTCCCAAAATCAACCCATACACAAACACCCTCTTTACTATTCACTCATAAAATCAAAACAGCCATAACTAAGGCACAACTCATTCCCAGAAAACAATTCCCCATCATACCCATTATTGTTATCATATTTAAGTGAATTCATTTAAGTAATTCTTAATTATCGGGCAACTAAAAGACATATCCAGAAGCCAAGGAAGGAAAATAGTGAAGCAACAATTTAAGCATTCACATCTGGTTCTCTTGTAATGTCACAACAACAAAAGGGATCTGTGATATCCCTTGAATTACTAGAACCAAACCAAGCCCCAACATATGGACCCAAATGGCCTCAGATCACCAAACCAACAAATGCACAATAGGGGATCCCATCCCTATCCAAGTTACCCCATAAGAAAGAAGCAAAACAACCCCACAAATCCCCAGAACATAGTAAAGGAGTTTTCAGATTAAAATACACCCTTCCTTTAGTTTCGTCTTTTTGTTTAGTTAACAGGGGTGACCACACAAGGATTCTTATTCACTGGAAATCCATTTAATCAACATAGTTTTTATGATTAACTAGTTTTCATGTTACAATCATCCAATCATAGAATTATCCAGAAAAAAAGGTTCATTAATGCGCAAGAAAGGACCATCAACGACCACAATTTTCTGTGGACATAATCCAATACAATTCACAACATATAAGAAAAAGTAAAGAGTATAATAGCATCATCAAACACCCCCCCCCCTTCATTATTTAGAAGCCATTTATTATCTTATTTAAAGTTGGATTTCCTCCACGCCCTGTGGAATCATTATCACACCCACCCCACAGGATACACAGAAAATAGAGACGAAGGAAAACCCATATTTGGATGATCAATGATCAAAGTTTCTCTCCACGTGCCAAGAACTGGGGATGTGCGACTTGTAGGGGAGAAACTCTGAGGACTCCAAGAGAGAGTAGGAAAGTCTCCAGCACAGGCACACCACTAGCCTTGGGAAGATGGGATTAAAACACACCAAGAAAAGTAAAAGAGACCAGCCAAGAAGAAGAAAGAAAATATGTGTGGTAAAAGGTGATATCCTTGAGTTACAGTATATGAAATCTTGAACGAAATTAAATTCGGATTGTGGTTTCAACACAAATTTGGATGGTTACCCACGATAAAATTAATTTTTATTTAATAATTATCATTAGAGAGGTGGCCATAATAGCTATGAGTTCAAAGGTTTCATTTAAATAGAGTAAAACGCGTAATAGCGACACAAAGTTTGGGTCAGTCGAGGGTTTCCACACTCCTGGAGATCTAGAACATAATTTATGGTATTTAAAATAGCCCCAAACCACTTTAAAGAGGAATTAAACCTTAATGGAAGCATTACGAGAAACTGGGGAAAGAAACCACCGACAACCCCGTGGCACCGATCGGTGAAACCGATCAGTGACACCCTAGTGACTCCCTACCACCGACACCGCCACCCTCACGATTCACGGATTGGTCCAGGGCACCCCAACACCAGAAATTGACAATGTAATGGTCCACTAAGTTCCAGGGAATAATTATGATATATCTCTCATGTGTTTTTATTATGGGGCATATGGAAAATATAAGCTCTGTTAGTTTTGAGATTCAAGGACTTGTCTTAGATAGATCCATCAAGGATGTGTTTATAAATTCTATAGAATGAATTATCGATGTAAAAAAATAAATCTTGAATGTATCCCAATTCTGAGGGATTATATATCTTAAGATTCATGCTTTGTAATTTAGATCATATTATTCTTTTGAGATAATTATTTTTGGGTTTATTTTTGAATCTTATTTGTTATTTTTTAAGAAAATTTGGGTATTTTTGTTAATTTCATACATTAGTGATTAGTTGTGTCTCATAATGTTTTTATATAATTCATCCTTATAATAAGAGTTGGATTTGGATGAGTTAAACATTAGTGATTAGTTGTGTATCTTAATGTTTTTATATGATTCCTCTTTATAATAATGTGAACCATTGGGTGCGCACTAAGGTAACTTGGATTAGTACTACACCAGTATAGATTATGCACTAGTTTTTTCCTCTAATGGAGATTATAACTTGGTTGGATTTATATCGGGTTTACCATGGGTCTATGATCGATGAACAAGGTTCTAGGTTACCCTTCACTTAAACTTCATGACACTATGTTAGAGTATATTTTTTTCTTTGTTGATTCATGTTTTTAAAGTATATATATCCACTATTTTTATTTAGTAGGATGTTGATAAATGGTATGACCATATCTTATGGTCTTCTGGGTATATTTCATTTGGTTATTTTAATGTATAGTTATGAATCAGTTTTGAGAATAGTGTTTTGTGATTGGTAGAAGATCATTTGTTCCTTGGTATTTTGTAAATATTTTTTGTGTTTTAGTGACGCTTCCCTAGTAAGAATTCTTATATTTTTTCTCACCATTATAGATGAATTTAAAATGGTGGGTTGACCTTTTATAGGTATTTGTATTCTTTGGGATTTATTATTTTTTTATTTTGATTTGAGATATGATTGAGGTTATCAGTTGATATTTTAGGATTTTTTACATTTATTTTGAAAAAATTGTCTATTTGTTCTGGCATTTCATTATTACTGGACCTCGATGAGTTTCCCCAAAACTCCAACCTATTTCATTTAAAAAAATTGTGTTGAAATTAACCTAATGTTATATAAAATTATGAGTCTAAAAATTAACGTAATGTTCCTTTGGGATATAAATCATTTTTATGCATTTATTTTATTTTCATTATGTGGAACCATTTAACCCTCATTTGAGTATAAAGGTTTTATTCCTCATTACAACCTTTTTTTTAATATTTAAATTGTAGAAAATTTGTATGGTTATGTTAATACTCACACACAATTTCTATTTTTTATAAAATAATATATATAATTATTAGTTATTATAAAATACTGGGAGTTTATAATTTATAATTTTATTTTTTAAAAGAATTTTCTCAATTATGTGATTATAGAATATTTAGTAGTAACCGTTTAGATGAATTTTACATAAATGGGAAATGGTGTAATCATTATTATGTATGGGGTTTTTCTATTCATTTTGTAGAGAATTGTTATCACATGTTTAAAGGAAATCATACAAGATAGATTTACTTGTGTGGATTACTCTCATATATGGGGTCTATCTACAATTTAAGGTTACCATGCTATTTATCATAAATTGTACACATTTTAGAAGTAATTGTGTATGGGGTGTTTTATTTAGTAAGTTACAAATGATTTTGGAGAGATATTAGGGATAAATGTGTGATTATTTATATATTGATTCAGTAAAAGATGTAAGGTTGGTGTGTGATTTAGAAAACTATATGACTAAACCATGTGAACATCCCATAATATTATCTTCTGAATTTAATCATCTACACCTAATCGATTAATACCTATTTTCATATTATTATCTTCATAATTAATGTTAAAATTTAAATTATCTCCAAGGATCTTCTATCCTTATTCTCCATGCATCTAATTCTCTTTCATCCATGGATTTTAGGTAGATTGGAAGTTAAGGATACTCTTTTATATTCCATCTTCCATATCATTTTGATTTCTTCTTTACTCATAAATCCTAAACACATTTGGGTTGTACCTATGGTTTTAGATGGTCAAATATTGGGTATTTGGATTTTGTAGTCTTGTTGAGGCCATTATATTGTAGGATTTTCCATCCGTCATTGAAAGCAATGTATTTATAGTGATTGAGGTTTGTATTTTATTTGAAATTCGTTTATTTTAAAAACCATTAAATGATGGGGATTTTAAATTTATTTTATCTCAATATATAACTATATGTGATACTCCTAATGAGTTTTTATATTTCTTTCTACATTTTATATTCTTATCATACTGTATTTACAATGAATTTCATGTATTTTTTTGAAAAACAATTATGTATGAAAGTGTTTTTATAAATTCCATAGAGTCTCTTTATAATGAATTTAAAGATAAAAGAATGTTTTTGACCGTGTTTTTTATTTCCAAAGAGTGGAAGACATGTTTCCGAAGGTTTAACCTATTAATTATTGGTTTTGATTTTTACTCAAATATTAAGGGAGGAAGACATTATTTTCAAAGTGTTCATCCTTGATTTTTTATAGGGTATTATATAAATTTTCTATAACCTTTTGTTTTAAAGGATCACACGGTAAATTATAAAAAATTATTCTTATTTGTGATTGTAGCACCCTTATTTTGATGCTTTTGGAATATTCCTTGTATAGACATTTTCTTTATGTGGGATGAAGTTAATTGAATTGTTATGTTATGTTTGTATGGATGTGAAATGGAATATTTATTGAGATGTATTTTAAGGTGATATATGGTTTATTTGTTATTTTTTATTATTTATTTGAGTGTTGATCACATGGTTTGATATTTTATTACCACCAATTCGATTATTTTATAGGAACTCGAGGTATATAAGTGATTTATCACGGTTAATTATACACTATCTTAAAATATTAAATCTCTAGTGTCTCCATGTATAAATCATGTTCATGCTAAGAGTGTTCCTTAATGAGACAATTGGAATAATTTGGGTGCCTATATATTTTCAGAATTCAGAACAGGTTAGAAATTTATTTGGATTTAGTATGTCTAAGATTATCTAATGTTCGGACCTGATCAGTTTCCCATTATGATTATTTCATTGATGATAATGTTATCTTGGGTAGTTATGCTAAATAATTTATTATATCCCCTTGTTCCCATGTTTTTGGAGTGGAACCATTTTCATTGTTGTTTTTTGAACATATTATGTTTATTGGATATGATGATGCATGATTGATTATATATCTTATTTTTGTTAGGGTTTAGTTAAATTTTTATCTTATTTTCAAAAGGTAAATCTTATGAAAAGTTTTATATAAGTAAAAATAGTGTTTTCTATTTTTATGAAAAAATTTAATTCCACCCTCATTAGGTTTTAATGTTTTCTTTATAAGTGTCAATTCCACCCCCTTAATTTATAAAAAGTAGATTCTAAATATTTAAATTGGAAGGTGGAATAATTTTATGAGTTTAAAATCATTGTTTTAAAACATAGAGGTGTTTTTTTAAAATATTTTTTCCATTATAGATTTGAAAAATGGATAAATATTTCAAATGAGTTTAATATCATTTTTTTCAAACCTAAAGGTGTTTTTTCATATATTTTTCCTTATATTTTTAGAAAAAATGATAAATATATCAAACATTCATTCATTATAACCTACCTCTAATTGAAAAAATATATTTTATAAATGATATGAAAATTATATACATATATAATTTGGTTAAATACTACTGGACATGTTTACCTCACACCCTATAAATACACATGTTTATGTATATCTTATGTTTTTATACAGGTGCTTAGGTTTTTATCTCAGATTAGTTAGTTTTTTTATTCATCCATTGATGGGAGTTTTAAGATGTGGTGATGACCATGAATTATATAGAGTTGATGGATAAATGGATTGGGTTTGTGTTTTCTGGAGGGATATTCCTATATCAGTCAACTCGTACAACTATTTTATTTTTGTTTTGGGTTTTATTGATGTGGAATTAATTATGTATTCATTCAATATGATGTAGTATATTGATAAAGTTATTTGTGATATTTATGCTTGGTTATGCACGGTATGGCTGTTCTTTATTATATACAACATTTTTTTCTATAAATAGAGGTCCAGTGTATAGAGGCACAAAGATAGATTTATTGTAATGTTCTTACTCCTTGTTTATTATTATATAATAGATAAACTATTCAAATTTGGAAATTATTTTATGCACTAGTTTTTTTCACCAACCCATCATAATTGCAATTAATCTTTGGGACTTCAGATGGGATGATCCAAGTGATGTGGTAGGTTTACTCGGGTTGGTTTGTTATATGGTCATTGAGTATATACCATCACATTATATGAGAAGGATAAAGGTTATAAATTTTATGGTAAGTGTAAATAATATTTTTTTCATAATTAAAAAATTTCCATTATATTATGTCCATTGATATGGTGGCTATACAAAGAGTAACCACATTTTGGATTTTATATAGATAAAAAGAAGTTATGGAATCAAGTAGTATAAGATTTCAATATCCGTCTCATTTATCTAATCATGGGAAGGTGGTAGAATAACTAGGCTTTCCCCTAGACTAATCCTTACCAAGACTTCAATAAGTATAGATTGAGTAGAATATTCAATGGGAGATGTTTATGCCCATGTAAATCACTATGAGGTTTATGCTAGCTAAATCACCCCTCGTAACATCAACGAATATATATATATCCCATAGGGTTTACATGGCGATGTTGGGGGGGGGGGGTATGTCGATGTTGGGATGATGGAAACTTGTAAATATTAATATAATAAGCAATATTTTTAAAAAATTATATTATTTATTATTAATATTACGTACTTGTTTTTATGTGTTATTAATAAATTTTATTAAAGTAATTATTATTATTATTATTATTATACTTCTTTTTAGGTGTTTTTAATTACTATTAAATTATTAAATTTAAATTGTTATTTTAATAAAAAAAATTAATAAAAAATATATTTTATATTTAAATAAAAATTTATAGATAGTATTATATAAATACTTAATTTTATTGAAATAGGAATAAAACCATTAAATTTAGAAAATATAAATTTCTAAAAAAATAGTTTTTACTAAACACTGTGCTTCTTAACATAATAAATTATGTATATCACTATTAAATATAGGTCTTAATGAAATTTTTTTATATGTGTAATTTATAAATTAAAAATTATTTAATGATTATATGGTAAGAAATAATAAAAAATGCATTTTGAGTCTTAAAATATATTTTTGTAAAAACAATTATGCATTATAAATATATATTTTAAAATTAATTGTAATCACTTTTGAAAATTTCATTTAAAAAAAATATATTTTTAAATAACATGTCGAAATTATGAAATAAGGTCAATCTAATTTTTTTGGAAAAAAAATTATTTACCGAGCTAAAAAGCAAGTAATCACTATAAATGGTAAAATAAAGTGAATGTTATGGGGAAATTAATAAATTTTCTTTAGTATTATCTATATATATTTTTTAGGGTATTCAACACCCATATCTAGTATTTTTCCACTTTGGACCCACATTCCCGACTAAATGGCATTCTTTACAAATTAATTAAAGAGTATTTGTGGAAATAAGACTCATACTCACCTATAAAATAACCCATCCTATACCCACCCCAATGCATATTGTTATCCCTATTGCATCATAAATACATTCTTAACACATCTACCAATGAATAATATCCCATGTTTTTATTTTTCAATCATGAGAATGAGTCCAAAATCAAACATTTTATGTGGTCTCAAAGAGAAGGTTTTACTCTCTAATGTAAGTGGTTTCTTCTCAGTAATACCATTTATTTATATTCATCATCAATATCTAATAAAATATAATTTAACACATCAATAAAATTCAATTCAAATAATTAATCTTCTAAAAAACTTATATTATAACAATACAACAATATCTACTTAATAATCTATTCATTATAACATGTTATTGTTTGGGTCAGTTTTACCACTCACATGAATGATATTATAACAGTTATGTCATGAAAGATGAAGAAAACATATATAATATAAATATTTTATAATAATGATAAAATTTAAGATTCTTTCAAAAATATATAAAGGTATTATACATAAATATTTTAACAATAAATTCAATTTTTTTATTAATTCAATGTTATCAAAAAAGAGATTTTCTATCCTCTAATTATAGACTATCATTGTAACATTTAAGGAATGATATTGGAACTATAGGAATCTATAAAATAAATCTATATAATCTCCATTAATATTATTCATGTGAAAAAATAATTAAAAAATATTGGGTAACAAAAGATCTATACTGAATAGGTGTAGAACAAACTGAACAATTAGCAATCGAATACTATTTTTAATAATAAATAATTAATAAATGGGTAATAAGAAATTATGAAAGGTATTATGAAAATATATATAAATATTTCTCTTTTATATATGAATAATAAACATAACTTTATTATTAAGATGGTTATAAGTTGTTTATCCAAGAGAGAATCAATTGTAAGGGTTTTTCTAGACTCAATCTCTTTTTCAATGATTTGTACCATTTATTCTCTAACTATGCCCTTATAACTTGGACATATTATTCACATTAAATATATCAAAATTAATATTCTAATTATTTTAGTTAAATTATATATATCAAAATATTCTTCTTTGATTCATTTCTTACTCTACAAAAATACTATATTGTTAATAATAATTTACATCTTCTATATTGGCTCTTTCACTTCCATATATAAGTTCCTTCTTACTATAAATATTTTATTTTATTATTTTTAAAGTTAAATATTAAATATCTTTTTTACCTCCAATATTTTAATTCAATTAGATTAAAAATGAAATTTTTTTCTCGTTTTTATTTATGGATTTTATTTCTAAAACTATTAAAAATATTAAAATTTACTTTTTACAATTTTTTACTAATTTTTTTCTTTAAATACCCACTTATATTATTTTACCATTTATTATTTTAATATGTAAATTATTGGGAAATATTTTCAAATTATTTTTGAAAATAATTCTTTCCTGTAACACTTTAATATTTTTATAATATATTTTTCATTTATGAATTTGTTATCTGCGACAGCTTTCCAGACACACAATACTGATCTTAAACGAACACTATTATATTATATCATATTCATTAGATTGATTATTATGAATAAGCATCAACAAGTTATGATATATATATAATTATTTCTTAATGATTAATTATTATGAAATAATCACTTAATTTATAGTAATGTCATTTTATGTTTCAAAAATACATTATATTTAAAAATTGTTTTTTATTGAATTTTGTGTGTATATATTATGAATAATTTATTTTTATATAAGAAATTTAATTTTATTAAATAACAATTATATTTAAATACATCATTTTAAAATTATCATAGGGTGAATTTTTTTGATTTTTCTTAAAAGATTGATTTTGGTTGAATACTAGAAAAATACCGACTTATGAAAAACAATTATTTATTTTCTTTAAAAAAAGTAATTTAAGAGTATCATTTTTTTCATTTCATATTAAAGAAAAATAATTCTTCATTGATTATATAAAATCTAATTAATAAAAAAAATTAAGAGTTGTATTTTATTTTGGTATATGATCATTTTAGGCTTAAAACGCATATTTCTAACATGGGTTTTTCGTTGAAATTTAAAAATTTATAATAAAATGGATTTATATCACTTATAGAAACTAAATCTCAAAAAACGGATTCTATATTTTTAATAAGTAGGTTTAAATTTTTTAAATATTTCCCTTTTATTTTTTGTCATTATGAATAGTGACCATAATAAAATTGTTTTCAACATATTAAGGTTAAAATGGAAAAAACAGAGTTAATGCTATGATATAAAACCAAAAAAATCATTAAAACATATCTTTATTTTATTATATTGGTTTTTTACCATAACCATCTTTGATTCATTAAAATTTCAATTTCCTTCGACTTTCCTTTTTTTATAAACTTTATATTATCTTAAGTAAAGGATCATTAAAAAAATGTCACTCCCTTACTTTTAATTTCTATTAAATGTTGTCATTGGGATAGAAAGAATATATGAATGAATATAAAAGATTGTTTTTAACATAAATAATTTATTTTTCTGATGTAATTTTAATTTTAATTTTCAGTGATGTTGTAATTACCTTAAACTCTTATAAAATGTTGACACAGCGCATCTGCAAGCATTATAAAAATAAATTTATATGACTTTAAAAACATTTAAAGAAATATTTTTTGATCAACTATGGTTTTATATATTTTTTTAGTTGATAATAATATTTAATTTATGTTTAAAGTGTTTATACTCAAAATCCATTGTTATATTAGTGTATTTGAATTCAAATTTATTGAATAGGACAAAAAATGACTTTATTTATACTTTAAATACAATAATATTTTATTAAATTGGTTAAAACTCAAAAAAGTATCAAAAGAGGACAATTGAAATCATAATTGGTCTAAAATTTCATTTATGGATCATTTGTGAATTGCATTCCACTATAGAAGTAAATTTCTAAACCTTAATGATTGAATTTTTTTTACCTTAGTTAAAGTTAACAAGGGTTGATGAGGCGGTTCAACCAAAATATAAGAAATAAAAAGTCTCCTGAACTTTTCCAAAATATTTTGGCTGTATAGATTTTTATATTTACCTACCCTAACTTTTATATTATGTTAAATTTGTTCTATTTTACATGATTATGATATTTATAATATTATAATGTTATTAAAAAATTCAAGTGTAGCCATTATACCTATTATTAAAGGACACCACCTCTCTTCCCTTCTTAAAACTTCACGAGACACTTATGTAACACCAAAATATTTTATTATGTAATAATATTTCATAAATTTGAAATTTTTAATAGATTTATTTACACGCAATACCGACTTTAAATTAACCACAATATACTATTTGAAGAGATTTTTTATGTATGAGTTTTATTTGTTATCAATTGAAATTATTTGTTATCAATGGTAGTTAATGAAATATAAATATTTCATTGATGTTAATATGTTGAATATTTAATAAATAAAGATGTTTCTTTAAATTAAGTATCCATGATATCCAACCTTCATATCAAAGTGACCACAACTTGGATGAATAAATTATAGTGATGATACTCATGACTTATTACCTTAAAGAAGTTCTTTTAGCAACCATGGGTTCCTAACTCTAACAATTTTTTAACTGGACTTAAGTTTATAAAAAATGTTTCCCTTAGTGTTTTGACATGACACATTATTTCCAACAAAGAAGAAGGAATATGCTTCAACCAATGGTGCTTTATTATTAGATGATGAATAAAAAATTTGAAATAATATTCCATAAAGAATTGCAGGAGGAATTAAATAACTAACAATAATGAAAATTTTATTTCATGAGGAGTTACTTTTATGGTCATGAATTGTAACGTCACATTGGAATTTCATTCAATTCCTAGTTTTTACTAAGTAATTTTGTGGGACTTATATAAAAAATAAGACAAAAAATAAAATCCACCCATTCCATCAACAACATGTGTGGGACTCTAGGCCAACAACATGGGAGGTCTAGACCAAGAAGCCGTGCATGGTGGTAAGATTATCATGCTATAATAGATCTTAAATGGTGTGTGAGGGATCGTTTATAAGGTCAACATATAGTTGGGTCGAATACAATTTAGGTGTGTGCATGTGTATCTACGTGATAACCCTAGTTCCATCTCGAGAATATCATAAAATTATAATATATAAAAGGCTGAACTTAGAAGAGGTGATAATCAATGTGGGACAGGTTTAGAGACATTAGTATGCATCCAATTTTAAAAACATACCGATATAATTTGGTTATCTGATTTGATTGATCATAGTCATATGACTGTCATAGGAGATTGTCTTAAACCGGTAGCCTTTATTAATGAATTGTATACGATATTTCTTTAATTCAATCACTTTTATAATCATACCAATCTCTAAATCATTTCATGATCGATATCTCGATAGGAAGGATAAAAATTAACATGCATGAAATCAATGTCTTGTATGTATTCTATTATTGAAAGAACATGATATTACTAAAGGTAAAAATGATGTAAAAAAGTGATATAAAGGGTTCATAAAGCATGATTGTGTTTGTGATGATTTATTTGATATTATCACATGTATGTGAGTAATTTGTTGAAAAATAACCCTTTCTTATGTAAGAAATGATGCCTCCATTTTCAACATCGTATGTGAAAACCCACATTCAAAATAATGTTGACGTTTTTGAATATTAAAATATATTCTTTATATATAATAATTTTTTGGGATTAGATTCTATGATTAGATTAGGAAGAGGATGTTTACCTTGACTATAAATACTTAGTCCCTGAGGGTGGGTTGTTTATGTTGCTCACATATTCCATTGAGAGATCTTGTTTTCGAAAAGTATTGTATCTTCTAGTCTATTTCTTTACATGAAGAGGAAAGAAAACTGTGATCCTCGTAGGCTATGAAAATAGGTGTGTTCAATGAAATAACTTTCACAAATAAGTCCCATGTTATCTTTTATTTGAATAATATTATCTTTTTCCCTAAAGAAATTACTTCTGTGAAGAATATCTGTAAACATTTTATATGTGACTCATGCACTCAAGTGTTTTGTGAAGATGTTTATATATTTTACTTGATTCTATTATGTAATCATCTTCTACATGAATAATAGATTCACAAACTAGTGTGTGAGTAATTCTCACACTGTGTTATTTGAAGTAAGTGTTCCATGTATAAAACTGTATGCTATGAGTAAAGAAACATTGACTCAGTGTATTCATAATGTTAAAAAATTAGGTAGTACAATATTGTTTCTCCATGAAACCATCCTAGTACACACAAGGAACAAATATAATATTCACTTATCTATTGTGTGAAGGATAAGAGAACTAATATACATGATTGCATGAGGAAGGAATTGGATAATGAACCTATTAACAGTTAACACAAATAAAATGATAAATATAAAGAATGAATAGTTTTCAGTAGGAGTTTTGGTGATTATACTATGCATAAACTAAACACATGTATGATATGATTAGATATTTCCACAAACAAATTCATAATTTTAGTCTATTATACCTGCACGTTATAGAAGAATAACAGATTAGGGACTCGGCCCAACGATCGGCGCCCCACACCCCAACCTCCATGCCACCTCATCCGCCTGTATGGGGAAACACATTCATAATATGACTTTGAATTAATTGGAATATGTTCTTGAATTGTGAAAGATAATTATTACATAAAAATATTGAATATTTAGTGAAATTTAGTTGCATAAATAATTTTTGCACCCAGAATAACAAAAGAAGAACCAATAGAATAAAAATTGTTGATATTGTGTATCAAATATGAATTTTAATAGTTCAATCCAAAATAATATTCAAATCATTCTCACTGAATAAGAACTAATAATGATGATGCTAAGTTGGTCTGATATTTCATTAAATGAAGTTTATGAATAAATAATAATTGAATAATAATATTTATTGAAGTCTTTTTTTAATCAAATAATAAAAAGATCAAGACATTGCTACACTATAGGATATTATTATGTGTAAAGATCATAGAAAGAACAAGAAGTGAGTGACCAATTTATATTTATTTGATTATCATTTTTTCAGGAATAATCTTGTGTTTATCAGTACACAACATGTTCATATTATTGTGACTAATATAGGAGGAATAATGTCCATCTTTCAGTTTTCTACTAGGAGGAAGTAAGAAGTGTTCCTCACCTATTGTTGTGAAAGTAACCTAGTGAAGAAGAAGTAAGTAGAAGAACAAAGCATCACCATAACATCCAACAGAATTATCATCTTGTGGAAGACATCAGGGTGTCATAAAGTACATTAACTAAGAAGGTGAAGACTATCTTTAGAGATAGTATAAATAACCTTTGATGATATTTATATTAGAACATGTCACCACCAGCCCATGAAATAATATTTTTCCATTCTCCCCTCCTAGTGTATAGGTACCCACACTAGCCAAAAGTTTTTTTCTTACCCAAAACACAATAACAAGATATCTCACTATATTGGATAATCTGTGTACTAGGAATCACCATACATAGAAAGGATCATCTACTCTCATTGAGTAGTGAACCTTGTAAAAATATCATGTACCATATTTACATACATTCATATACTTGCATGCAGTAATTAAAATAAAAAATTATAATTCAGATCAAAACTTATCTAAGAGGTAAAGGGATAATTTTTTTTAATTGGATTAAAAAGTACCAAATGTTAATTCACCCCCCCTGTGTTAGTCATATCCCAAATTAGTCTCTTCAAGTGGTATCGGAGGAAAGGTTTACCTCTGTTGGATTCTTTATGTTGAAGATATTATGTTTTGAATATTAGAGTATCTTTCATGTATTAATAATGAATTTTTATTTTATGGAAGATTTAGTTATCTCTAAGAAGAAGTTTATTTTTACCAGGACCATGATGAACAAGAGAAATAAAGAGAAAAGAATGTTGAATAAGAGATCCCACTTATCTAATGAAGAGAGAGTATTAGTATCCCAATTCTTCAAAATATTGAAGATATATCAGGTTTTGAATTTTAAGAGAAGGTGGATCATTCTACCACCATGGGATATACAACCTTCCTACCTCAAGTAAATAATGATATTCAAGTGATCATGAGGTATACATATGTTCCTTTGAAAATTTCCCTCAAGATGAATATTCTACCACAAGTTATGATTGTGATTAATATAAAAATTCTCAAGAATTGGTAGTTGAGTGATTAAGTGATATTCTTCATTGCATTCCCAATTAAAAGATATACCTTGCTTGTGGATTATTTCTTTCTATGAGGGAAGATATTACCCTGCTAGAAAAAGAAGCTAATATTATGGAGAAGGGTTTGAAAGAAAAAAATTTAGAATGATTAAATTTCTCTAGATAGTTTGGAACTATTGATTAAACAAAGAGGAAACATGAAAAAAGTTACTCAAAATGCCTCAAAGAAGTTAAAGAGAAATAGGTAGTCAATAAGACTATATAATAAGATGTCTATTTTCTTGAAGATAATTTGAATAATGTCACTAATGTAAAGGGATTGAAAATCAAAGAAAATTCTAAGAAGATAAGGGAAATTGACTCTTTGATTCAAAAAAAAATTAAGTTGAGTGTAGATGAAGTTCAAAGAATGAAGATGGATTGTGAAGAGAATATTTTTATGATTGAAGATCAAAAAATCATCCTTAATCTGAAATGTCTAGAATTGGAAGTTCAATTATCCAATATTGAGAAGACACATATTGGGTCTTCACAAAAGAAGAAGATGATTATTGATGATACTCAATGATCACTAGAGGATTATATAGTCAAAATATCTCTAACATGTAAGGAAATATCCTGAAATATTTTGATGATCTATCTCAAGTAGTTCTGAAGAAATAGGCACCATCCATACCAACTAGTAATAATTTATGTAAACCTATTATCATGAAAAATTTAGGTTTTAAAGAAAACATTGAACATGTATAGATGAATAAAGGTGATGAGGAGCCTACCACTATGAATACATTGGATATGAAAAATAGTGCTGAATATAGTTCCCCATGAATATCCTAGAGAGAAATAAAGAAAACGCAAAACATTATAAAGAATAAATCATAAGATCAATGTTCTTGGGTAATAGTTTGTACTCTAACATATTAGGCAATTGTGCACAATATTTTTGTTACAATACTCAAAATGTTTAATCCTAAATAAGTCCCATGTCAAGGGGGAACAAGCCAAACATGAAGAAGCAACATCCATAGGTTAAAAAAATATGTATACTTGAAATAAATTTATAAATATTTAAAATATCAATATTGTATAAAATGGTAGTGTTTAAAAGGATAGTACATGTTCAGGTCAACTTTTATCTAGATATTATGAGAAAAAAGACTACAACTGTTGGTTAAGAAACACTGTTATAAAATAGGCCCTCTACAGTGACAAAAATGGCCTTTATTAGCGATAGAGAAGAGATAAATACCATTGTGAGATTAAAATCCCGAGGATTTTATCAAATCTAATAAAGGGGAACTTTATCAGTGTTTATAGAAGCTATGATAAAGGATAGCTTTATGATGGTTTTTAAAAGCACTGATAAAGGGGCATACTATAATGTTCTATAATAGAACATTGTATCACTATAAACACCACTAGATATCAACAATATTAAGTACCAATATAGAATTTATATGAAATTAAATTTACAACACAAATAAATAACATTATACTATAGACATTTCAAATATTAGTTTATACAGTTATATAAGTACAACATATTACATAAATTCAAAAATATCAATGTTCCTTTTTCTTTCAATTCTGGCCCTGATTCATGTTCTTGACAAAAAAACCACCCCTGCTCAAGAAAATAAACACACCTGTATAGGAAAATAGTTCTTATGTTAGTAATAATATAAATATATTAATTAACAAAATGTGTAAATTTTAAACTAAAATGAAACTTATATATTGAAAAGAGACCCTTGGAGTTATACAGGTTACACTATTCATAGGATTGATGTGAACCTAATTCTTAAACATCTATAATGACTTATGGATAATTTTACTTAATTATCAAAACAATTCAAATGTGTTTGCTAGATTTTTGAGTACGTTACTTGTCTTTTTTACTAAAATTTTATTTTAAATAGGAAACAGACACTTAGAATTATATCATCCAAATAGTTTATCAGTTTCATATGAAACCAATTAATACACATCACAAATGATTTATGAATACTTTCCCTAAATTAGCAAGATAACGTGAGCATGTTTTCTCAGTTTTCAGTGAGGGACACTTTTTGAACTAAATGTCGATTTTAAAATGATAACAGACAATTTGAGTCATAATGGTAACATCATGTATCAGATTGAGGTGTAGTTGATTCCTACATATCCAAAATGATATATGGATCATTTTCCTAAATTATCAAAAAAAATAAAAATTATTTTCTATGTTTTGAGTAGGCTAGCTATCTTTTTTACTAAAATTGATGCCAATTTTAAATAAAAATATACACTTGGAGTCATACTACTCAAACCATCCATTTTATTGAGGTGTGGATAATTCCAAGACATATAAAATTACTTATAGATCATTTTTCTAATGTATTAAAAAAAATAAGAATTCATTTTCTTAATTTTTGTGTATGTTATAAGTCTTTTTTACTAAAATGTCATTTTGAACTGGAAACACGCACTTTGATTCCTACTAATCACATCATGGTTCAGGTTGATGTGATACTTATTTTACTATTTTAAATAATCATGAATCATTTTCCTAAATTATCAAGATAATATAAGCATGTTTTCATTATTTTTAGTTAATGACACTTTTTGAACTAAAATATCGATTTTAAAGTGATAATGGACACTTAGAGTCATACTAAGAAGATTTCGTATTGGATTGTGCTATGTTTAATTTCTACACATCATAAATTATTTGTGGATCATTTTTATAAATTATAAAAACAATTTGAATGCATTTTCTCAGTTTTGAGTATGTCACTTGTCCTATTTACTAAAATTGATGTCAATTTTAAATAATAAGATGCACTTTGAGTCATATCTGGCCACAATACCTGTAAGATTGAGGTTCATATGATTACTATGTGTCTCAAATAAAATATGGATCATTTTCCTAAAGTATAGACACAATATTAATGTGTTTTATCAGTTTGGAGTATGTCACATTTCTTTTTTACTAAAACGTCATTTTAAACTGGAAACAAACACATTGACTCATATCGGTCACATCATGTATCATTTTTACATGATATTAATTTATATACATCAAGAATAATTTATGTATAATTTTTATAAGTTAAAAAGAATATCCGAGCATGTTTGATTGGATTTCAGTGAGTGATATGTTTTGAACTAAAATGTCAATTTTAAACTGATAATACACACTTTGAGTCATATTTGGCACATTCTATATCAAAAATAGGTTTGGATGTTTCATACATGTCAAAAATGAATGATGGATCATTTTACTATGGTATAAAAACAATCTGATTGTGTTTTCTCAGTTTTGAGTAGGCCAATTTTCTTTTGTACTAAATTTGATGTTAATTTTAAATAAAAAGATGCACTTTCATCCTAAAATTCACACCATGCTTTGAATTATGGTGAAGATGATTCTTTCATATCTCAAATGACTTATGGATCACATTGTGAATTATTTTGATGCGGGAATTGTAACATCTCGGGTTAATAAAGAATATTACATTCTCATATTTATCAATATTTGTGAATAAAATGTTAATATTACTTTAAAGAGAATGCTATGCTCGATGGCGTACCCAATATGCAACAACGAGTTTCTTTGAATTCTTACGTTGCACACTAATAATAAAATAATATGATTTTAAATGTTAGTTAATGCTTAGTCGTTGTAATGGCGTGAATGAAAAGAACTAACTACAAACCAATTATATATGTTTTTTAAATATTTTTACTTTTATCCAACAAATGTTTGTGTCTTAAAATGAGAATGAATCCAATTTTAAAAGTAAATATTCTAATATTCTTTAAAAGGTCGATTAACAGCCTTTTGATGGAGAACCCTTTTTAAATCCACTTTTTGACAATTTTATATGTTATATTTGATTAAATAAAATCCTTATTTAGAATCGGTACCTTAAAATTTACTTTTTGTATTTTTTTGGTATTTTTCCAATAAAGATCATTTTTTAATGAATAGTGAATGATGTTGTATTTTAATTCAAAACCGCTTTTTTATATAATTTATTTATATGGATATATTATATTTCTAATTTGTTTTAAAGTTAAATTAGAATATATTTTTACCATATAATCCAATGGTGGACATTGGAATTAATTTCACTTTGAAATTGGTCATAAACAAGTGTCAATCTTTTGATATATATTGTTTATAAAAAAACACGCTATTTGTTTTGACAATAGGAATTAATTATTAAATTAATTAATGCAACTTATATGTTTTGAATTTTTTAAAATAGGCATCATTTTTGAATTTGGAATATCAAATATAGCTTAGAGTGAATTTTTTGTATTTTTCTGAAAAACTTCAATTATTGATGAATAGTGAAACCACTAAGTGGTAGTTAAAAAATTTATTTTTCATTCAAATGAATATTTAGCGCATCTATTCATTGAATTTAAAAAATAAAACATACATGGTTGTCATTATTAAATAAAATTTGGTTCAATGGGATGAATTTTTTTTTTGGTGAATAGTTACTTTTGAGTTTTGTTAATCGCGATTAGAGGTAATTAGTGTAATTGAAGATAAAACTAATGTTTTAATAATGTGAAATTACCTTGACACATGTCCTACCCTTATTTAATGATTCATGGCCGACCAAAAAAATCCATCGTTCAACTTGGGGACCCCATAGAGCCACTTGGGTATGAAAATGAAATTAATAACTTTTTATTTAAAGATAAAATAAAAATGTCACAAACATGTATTGTTTTATGAAACAATTTTTTACATGGGGTTATATAAGTTATCTTTTTGACTATAAATATTCATTATGAAGATAAAAAGATTTCCTACATCATGGTATTTTTTTTATAATTTTTAGACATTAAATAAATAAATTTATTTATGACACCACGATGATGCAGTGATTACCTCATTAATGAACGATTTAAATAAAATGAAAAGGTAAGGTAAACTCTAAGACTTACAGTTGCCTAAAACCTATTGGATGGGTGTATTTCGAACCCTTATAACCTTATCCTCGAGATATAACATTGTGGGTGTGACAACTGAGTCCCAGTGACAGCACAGCCACCCCGCCTTAACATGGCCATCGGGTCCTGGCCCACCAAGTACCACCAGTTGCCCCGCAGACACGTGGGGCCCACCCCAGGGTCCACCCACGTTTCGGAACGGGTCATCCGACTGATGATAATCCCCATAGGCCAACACATGTCCTTTCCAGTGTTCTTTGAGGCCAACACATGTCCTTTCCAGTGTGCTTTGTCCTCACTCACACACACCCTGAGAATATTCTCAGGAGGTCACCCATCCTGATCACTACTCCAGGCCAAGCACGCTTAACTGTGGAGTTCTAATCAGACATGGTCCCGAAAAGGAAGGTGCACCGTGTTGACATGAGTCATATCATTTATCCATTTAACCCTTTATCATTTGGGGATGTTACAGTGGGTCCTTTTAAATCCAAAAATCATTTCATAATAAAGTAACATTTTATGACCTTCCAAGAGTGCCCCTCCTCCCTCTTATAAAAGGCCCCCACCTCTACTCCCTTACCCACACCTCTCAAACCCTTGGCTCGTCCAACCCCTGCTTATATTGTCTCTCCACATCCCTCTCTTCATCCTATAAGCCTTACCTTAGGCAGAAATATCTTCAAAAAACCATTTTGGTTCAAACCAAGGGGACTTACCCAATTTCATGGAAATGTCTTCTATTATTTTTTATTTTTCTTCTCCAAACCCCTAAACTATTTTTATTACATTCTATTGTAACAACAACATTATCTTCAATATACAATTATGTTTTTATTAGAATTATTCGAGCTACACTCACACACATATCTATCTAATGGTTAAAGAACGTATTGTTTCCGTGGATAGTGAATTATTGCCTCACGAAACGATGATTGTTCAATTATCTCCTACCGCCTCTCATGGTGGCCATTATGATATCACTGTATTTTATATATGATATATATGGTATTTATGTTTTCTATACTCTTCTGTGTTTTATATTTAAAACATACCTTTATGCTTGGCATGTTGTGCAAATGCGATAATTTCGTATGAGGAAGTGTGGACTACCGCCCCCTTAAGTGATATGACTCGTTTATGCAATACATGGAATGTATAAAAAATGAAATTATTGAAATTATGTGACCTGTATAGCATATATATTATACTGGATTTATAATATATAAATCTCTCATTTATTTTTAATTCCATTAATATGACAAATAAATGAAAGTAGTGTTCATGCGTACGTACGGCCTACCGTCTCCATGAATAGTGAATTTCATTTTCTTTCTCCAAAGTTTATGGAATAGTGTAATATGAATTTATACAGGATATATAGGATATTTAAATCATTAATAATATTTAGTAGATGATGTCCTTATAACTACATGGACAATTCTTTTCAAACAAGTTCATTTTTGACTCATGTACCAAACATCGACAAAAACATTTGATATGAACTCACTTAATTAACTAATTATTATAACATTATAATATGTGATATGAATTGAATAATAAAATTCAAAGGATTTCCTTAATCAATTATAAATTGACCAAAGTTTATTATTCAGAAATATAAAGAAACGAACAAGACAAGTCAGACTTGAGGTAAGAGATCCTACCTCTCTCTTTCTTTTCATGTATTTTATGTAATTTATTTTAAGTTGCATGTTATTATGTTGGGTATGTTCTTTTATATTAATCATACTTTCCTTTTCATGTTCATATGATGAGAGACCCACTATTTCTCTCATCAATTCATTTTATGAATGTATAAGTGGCACCGATAGGCAGCCGAATTTTTGTAAGGGGATTTCTTATCTCACATTTAATTCCGTGAGATTTCCATTGTTTTCCACTTATTTGTTGCATGTGGTGTATTATGTACTGTCATTTCATATATATTATCATTATTATATTTATATTCATGGTATTATGTGATTCATTTTGTGTTTATTATCTTTTGGTCATACGACTCGATTGATTACAATGAGGTAAGTGGTTTTTATCTCACTTTTTATTCCCGTGAGATCCATGCTACATTTTCCACTATTTCTTTTTTTGTTATATGTACTACCCATGATTGTATTATTTGTGTAATATACTTTAATTTATGGGTATTTACCTCTTCATGGTATGATCCTTCTTTCATGGGGTGTGCGTTTCGAAAGTTACCCAAATCGGTAAAGGAACCTTTCACCCTCCTCTTTTTAAAAGACTTATTTAGTTAGGTATTTTAATTTACATATTTTTATGTGGGTATATGTTCTTATATAAACTTATTTATATAAATATTATGTCCAAGTTATGAGATACCCATTTCTCTCTCATCAACTATTTTTCTGAAATTTTAAGAGACACCGTTAGGCTGTCGAATTTTTGCAAGGGAACTTGTTAACCCAATTTCAATTCATTGTATTAAACTTATAATCCTTGAATATGTCGTTCTATGAATATGTGTGAATGACCTCTGATTCTTTTACACTTAATACCCACTTATATTTGGTGTATTCTTTTGTCACACATAATTATGTAATTGATTAATCCTTAATCAAAGGATACCGTCTTTGTAAGGGACTTCGTCTCAGTCTCCTTTCATTGAGGCATATTTTGTTCTAAAACAAAACATTCTTTTATACGCTATATAAAAACCTTTTACTTTTCATTTCATTCAAAGGGAATATTTTTATACGAAGCCTTTTACTAAACGAAAAAAAGGACTGTTTCTTTTAACGCACGCGGTGACAACAACCTTTTCCGCCGCCGCTAGTACTACTTGATCTTTGGATTCATTAATAAGTTGTAATGCCTTTAAAAGAAAATAAATACCATATACTCTTTTATGTATTTTAGTATTTAAAATGGTTTTGATAATGGATTTGTTATGTCAATATATTTAAGGGATATATTGTGATTGAAATTTGGAAATGTCTTCTTTCCTTTATATTTGTTTTATGTATTATGATTTTATAATGGTACATGGACATTTGAAGGGTGGTTACGTGATAAACCAAATGATGGGTGGTGTCGTGAATACTAGGATGGGTGGTTACACTATAACCTCTAATGCATTGGGTATGGAAGTCATACGTATGGCTATTCCATTTAGTGATATGTGTGGAAGTCGATAGTATGGTTATTCCATTTGTATATGTTTATATCCCAAGTTACCTTTATATGTTATGTGTTCTTTATATGGGTCTTATGGTAATATTTATGTTACAAAAGGGTAAGAAATTATCTTCTTTTCATTGATGAGTATTTACTACTTCATAAAGGTGAAAAGTATTAATTATGATAAAGTATTAATGATTTACTTATTTTTTTTGAAAAAACAAACAGTTTTCCTTCTTTGTGTCTCCTTTACTAGGATTTTTATGCTCATCCCAAGTTTTTGAAATGTTTTCCACAGGACTTAAAGATGAATAGGGTAAAGTATGGGATCAAGGAAAGACGTGCTGTCTAAAACAAGGAACTAGACATGTTTCTTTTTAAGATTTTTTATTTTATGGAAACTTAATAGAAGTGTCTACTTTGTAATCTTTTGAGATGTAATAGTTATGTCATAATCCTCTAAAACTCTAAACCTGAAAAGATCCTATATGTGAATTATTCATTTAATTCATGATTATGTAATGTTTTAAGGCCGAGTCCTTATCGTTGGTATCAAAGGTCGATTTAGATAACTTTAGAGGTTAGAGTGTTGTTTAAGGATAAGTGACAAGTTGTGTATAACCACAATGGTTATTATATTAGATGGATTCATTGTTATGAGTTTGAGATAACTTAGATATGTATATCTTAGTGTTTATATTCCTCTTTAGTACGTGATGATTTTTTTGATATACACACACTGACATTTTGGTTTTAGTAAATGGATGGATCTAGAAGGCACCAAAGTGACAATGGGTATAGAGGAAACTGTGGTGGTTCTCTGATTAAGAGACTGGATGAAATGGGGGATTCAATGATGAATCTCATGGTTATTCTAAACCAACTATCAAGGAGTCATGATTAACCACTTTAACCTTGGTGAGTTCACTACTACATCATGTACGAGAGAACCAACTCGATGTGGAAGTTCAGGTAATAATTATAAAGTTAACTATTAGGGTTTATATGATCCCTTATTTTTAGGTAGTTATGGGTTACTATAAGTTGTGATGGGAAATGAAAGGCATGAGATAAACTTGAGGATAAATTATGTTATGGTTATTTTGGAAGATTTTATCTCTTTTTGGGGATGTTTTAAGAATTAAATAGTTTTGGAAAAAGGACAACATGCAGACCGTGTGACAACCCATCACGTCGGACGAAGCTGTGGGAATCGAACCCACAACCAATGTGCGACTGGAATTTATCGCCTACTATAGGACTACGTGAAGTCCCTGGTTATTATGACTAATTATTTTTAGTTGGATGATCTTATGAATCAGGAATAAAATTATTTTGGGTTATCTATAGAAATTATTAACCTATTATGGAAGATATGTGATTAGGTTAATTAATTTCCAGTATGTTACTTTAAGAGTAACTAATGTTATTTGGAGATAAATTTTAAGATTTAACTTGGATGACTATTTGAATTAATCGTTCATAGATTTGGGTTTCAATCATAGTTTGGTTTATTTTTTAATAATTTTAATGGAAATTTTTTATTGAATGGTCTCTGTTGAACTTTGGGTTTTTTGACAAATTTTTGAGATTAAGTGTAGTTTTTATTTTTTATAAAAGATTATCTTTTTTTGGGATTATCTGATATTATACTAACAATTTTGGTTTTGGTTAAGGTCTAAAGACCTGGGAAATATATAGTTCTCTTTTTTGGATTAGGTGATTCTCTAGAAGTTGATTATAGCACTCTTAATGCAAACAATTCATCCTAAATACTCACCTTTTAGTGAAAATATGTGTTTGTGTAAGAAATCTAGTAAGAGATGAAAGTCAACGTGACAAGTAAGTATGTTTCTTTATGTCTTATTTAACCTCATATATAAATTCCTCAATGAAAAGTATCTTAAAAAAATGTTGTCTGTTAACTTTTCCTACTGTGGAATCAAATACCGTTTAACCCATCACAAGTTTGTCATTTTCTGGTGGTTAACATTATCTTAGACATATTTTCCCATCACTCTCCATCAGAACATGATGGTTTGTTTTCTCTCCATATCCATGTTTTCATGGAATCCTAGTATCTATTGTCTCATGTGACCTTTTTACTTTTCATTCATTCATTTAAAGTGACAGTTTTATTTACTCCTTTTCTAATGTGGGGCTTTCAATGAAGTTTTTGAGCCCAATTTTAAAATTGTGAGGATGCAATTCCCAAAAGGGGGGAAGGATGTAACATCCTGGGTAAATAAATAATATGACATTATCATATTTATCAGTACTTGTGAATAAAATGTTAATATTACTTTAAAGTTAATGCTATGCTCGATGGCGTACCCAATACACAACAACTAGTTTCTTTTAAATCTTATGTTGCACACTAATAATAAAATAATATTATTTTAAATGGTAGTTAATGCCTAGTCGTTGTAATGGAGATAAGGAAAAAAACTAAATACAAAATGATTATATGTGTTTGTTAAATATTTTTACTTTTATCCAATAAATTTAGAGGCTTAAAATGCTAATGAATCCAATTTTAAGCGTAAATATTCTAATATACTTTAAAAAGTCGATTAACCGCCTTTTGATTGCGAACCATTTTTAAATTAATATTTTGACAATTTTATATGTTATAATTGACAAAATAAAATCCTTCTTTAGAATTGGGACATCAAAATTTACTTTCTGTATGTTTTTGGTATTTTTCGGATAAAGTTCATTTTTTAATGAATAGTGAATGATGATGTATTTTAATTCAAAATCTCCTTTTAATCTAATTTATTTATATGGATAGATTATCTTTTTAATTGTTTTTAAAGTTAAAATAGAATATATTTTTACCATTTAATCCAATGGTGGTCATTGGAATCAATTTCACTTTGAAATTGGACATAAACAAGTGTCAATCTTTTGATATATATTGTTTCTTAAGAACACGCTATTTGTTTTGACAATGGGAATTAATTTTTAAATTAATTAATGAAAATTATATGTTTTGAATTTTATAAAATAGACATGATTTTTTAATTTGGAATATCTAATATAGCTTAGCATGAATTTTTGGTATTTTTCTGAAAAACATCAATTTTTGATGAATAGTGAAACCACTAAGTGGTAGTTAAAAAATTGATTTTTCATTTAAATGAAAATTTACCGCATCTATGAATTGAATTTTAAAAATCCGACATACATGGTTTTCATTATTAAATAAAATGTGGTTCAATGGGATGAAAATAATTTTTGGTGAATAGTAACTTTTGAGTTTTATTAATCGTGATTAGAGGTAATTAGTTTAATTTAAGGTAAAAATAATGTTTTAATAATATGAAATTACCTGGTCACATGACCTACCCTTATTTAATGAGTAACGGCCGACCAAGACAATCCATGGGTCAACTTGGGGACCCCATGGATCCACTTGGGTAAGAAAATGACATTAATAACTTTTTATTTAATGTTAAAATAAAAATGTCCCAAACATGTAATGTTTGACTAAAACAATTTTTAATTTTGGTTATATAAGATATATTTTTTACTATAAATATTAATTAGGAAGAAAAAAATATTTCCTACATAATGGTAATTTTTTTATAATTTTTAGACATTAAATAAATAAATTTATTTATGACACCATGATGATGCATGGATTACCTCATTAATGAATGATTTAAATAAAATGAAAAGATAAGGTAAAATATAAGACATACACTTGTCTAAAACCTATTGGATGAGTGGATTTAGAATCCTTATCACCTTATCCTTGAAATATATCATTTTGGGACCTTTTAAATCCGAAAATCATTTCATAATAAAGTAACATTTCATGACCTTCCAAGAGTGCCCCTCCTCCCTCTTATAAAAGGCCCCCACCTCCACACCCTTACCCACACCTCTCAAGCCCTTGGATCGTCCAACACCTACTCCTATTGTCTCTCTACATCTCTATCGTCATCCTAGAAGCCTTACCTTAGGCATAAAGCTCTTCAAGAAACCCTTTTGGTTCAAACCAAGGGGAGTTACCCGATTTAAAGGTAATGTCTTCTATTTTGTTTTATTTTGCTTCTACAGCCTCCTAAACTATTTTTATTCTTTTATTTTGTAACAAAAAAATTATCTTAAATATAATAGGATGTCTTTATGAGAACTATTCTAGATACACTCACACACACCTACATATAATGGTTAAAGAACATACTATTTCTGTGGATGGTGAATTACTGTCTCATGAAATGATGATTGTTCAATTATCTCCTACCACCTCTAATGGTGGCCATTATGGTGTCACTGTATTTTATATTTGATATATATGGTGTTTATGTTTTCTATATGCTTCTTTATTTTATATTTAAAACATAACTTTATGCTTTTCATGTTGTGGAAATGCGATAATTTCATATGGGGAGGTGTGGACTACCGCCCCCTCAAGTGATGTGCCCCGTTCATGCAATACATGGAATTTATAAAGAATGAAATTAATGAAATTATGTGAAATATATAACATATATATTATACTTTAATTATAATATATATATATCTCACTTAGTTTTAATTCCATTAATATGACAAAGAAATGAAAGTAGCATTCATGCGTACGTACGACCTACTGTCTCCATGAACGGTGACTTTCATTTTATATATCCAAATGTTATGGAATATTATAAAATAAATTTATACTGGATATATAGGATATTTAAATCATTAATACTATTCTGGAGATGATGTACTTATAACTACACGGACAATTCTTTTCAAACAAGTTCATTTTTGACTCATGTACCGAACATCGACAAAAACGTCTGATATGAACTCAATTAATTAACTAATTATAATAAAATTATAATATGTGATATGAATTTAATAATAAAATTTAAGTGATGTCCTTAAGAAATTATAAATTGACCAAATCTTATTGTTCATGAATATAAAGAAATGAACTAGACAAGTCAGACTTGAGGTAAGGGATCATGCCTCTCTCTTTCTTTTCATGTATTCTCCTTTATGTCATTTTTTAACTTACATGTTCTTATGTTGGGGATGTTATTTTATATTCATCCTACTATCCTTTTAATGTTCATATGATGAGAGACCCCCTATTTCTCTCATCAATTCATTTTATGAATGTTTAAGTGGCGTCGTTAGGCTGCCGAATTTTTGTAAGGGGATTTCTTCTCTCACTTTTTATTCCGTGGGATTTCCATTGTTCGCCACTTATTTGTTTCATTTGGTATATTGTGTACTTATATTTCATATATATTATCATGATTCTATTTATATTCATGGTATTATGTGATTCATTTGGTGTTTATTGTCTTTTGGTCATACGACTAGATTGGTTACAATGAGGTAAGTGGTTTTTATCTCACTTTTTATTCCCGTGAGATTTATGCTACATTTGCCACTATTTCCTTTTTTGTGGTGTATGTACTGCCCATGATTGTATTCTTTGTGTAATATACATTAATTTATGGGTATTTACATCTTCATGGTATGATCCTTCTTTCATGGGCTGTATATTTCGAATGTTACCCAAATCGTTAAGGGAACCTTTCACCCTCCTCTTTTTAAAAGAATTCTTTTGTTAGGTCTTTTAATTTACATATTGTTATGCTGGGATATGTTATTATATATCCTTATTGCTATAAATATTATTTCCAAGTGATGAGATACCCATTTATCTCTCATAAACTATTTTTCTAAAATTTTAAGAGACACCGTTAGGCTGTCGAATTTTTGAAAGGGGACTTCTTAACCCAATTTCAATTCATTGGGTTAAACTTTTACTCCATTAAAATTTCATTCTATGAATATGTGTGAATGACCTATGATTTTTATACAATTAATATCCACTTATATTTGGTTTATTCTTTTGTCACGCATAATTATGTAATTGATTTATCCTTAATCAAAGGATATCGTCTTTGTAAGGGACTTCGTCTCAACCTCCTTTCATTGAGGCATATTTTGTTCTAATACAAGACTTTCTTTTATATGATGTATAAACATCTTTGACTTTTCATTTCATTAAAAATGAATCTTTTTATACTAAGCCTTTTACTAAACAACAAAAAGGAATGTTTCTTTTAACGTACGTGGTGACAATGAACTTTTTTGCCGTCGTGAGTAATAATTGATCTTTGGCTTCCTTAACAAGAAGTAATGTTTTTAAATGAAAATAAATATCATCTACCCTTTTATATATTTTGGTATTGAAAATGGGATTGACAATGGATTTTTTATGTCAATATATTTAAGGTATATATTATTATTGAAATTTGGAAATGTTTTCTTTCCTTTATATTTGTTTTATGTCTTATGATTTTATATTGGTACTTGGACATTTGACAGGTGGTTACATGATAAACCAAATGACGGGTGGTGCCGTGAATACCAGGATGGGTGTTTACATTATAACCTCTAATGGATTGGGTATGGAAGTCGGCCGTATGGCAATTCCATTTAGTGATATGTGTGGAAGTCGATCGTATGTTTATTCAATTTATGTATGTTTATGTCCCAAGATACCTTTATATGTTATGTGTTCATTATATGGGTCTTATGGTAATATTTTTGTTACAAAAGGGTAAGAAATTATCTTTTATTCATTGAAGAGTATTTACTAATTCATAAAGGTGAAAATTATTACTAATGATAAAGTATTCAGGATTAACTAATTGTTTTGAAAAAACTAACAGTTTTCCTTCTTTGTGTATCCTTTACTGGGCTTTTTGTGCTCATCCCATGTTTTTGAAATGTTTTTCATATTACTTAAAGATGAATATGGTCAAGGATGGGATCAAGGAAAGAAATTCTATCTAAAACATGGAACTAGACATGTTTCTTTTTAATAGATTTTATTTTATTAAAACTTAGTAGAAGTTTCTAGTTTGTAATCTTTTGAGATGTAATAGTTATGTCCTAATCCTCTAAAACTCTAAACCTGAAAAGATCATATATGTGAATTATTCATTTAATTCATGATTATGTAATGTTTTAAGGTCGGGTCCTTATAGTAATAATTTATAAACATCAAAAATTATTTATGAATCATTTTGAGAAATTATGAAGACAATCTAAGTGTGTTTTCTAAGTTTATAGTGAGTGACTCTTTTTGAACTAAAATTTCTATATTTAACTAATAACATATACATTGAGTTATATCAGGAATATCATGTATCATATTGAGGTTTGATTGATTCCAACATGTAAAAAATGACTTATGGATCATTTTACTATAGTATGAAAAAAAATATGAATGTGTTTTCTCATTTTTAAGTACATCACACTTGTCCTTTTTACAAAAATTGATGTCAATTTTAAATAAAATGTAGCACTTGGAGTCATACCAGTTCACAATGTGCATTGGATTGAGGTGATACTGATTCTTACACGTGTCAAAAAAAAATTGGATCATTTTCCTAATGTATCAAAACAATCTAAATGTGTTGTGTCTTTTTTCTGTATGTCATTTTTCTTTTTTGTTAAAATGTCATTTTAAATTTATAACATGGAATTTGAATTATAACTATCACATCGTGTATCGGTTTGATGTGAGACCAATTCTTATATGTCAACAATAATTTATGAATCCTTTCGTAAATTATCTGGACAATTAGAACATATTCTATTTATTTTTAGCGAGTGACACTTTTTGAACTAAAATATCAAATTTAAACTAATAATAGACACTTTGAGTCATACCAGGAACATCATGTGTCAAATTGAGGTGAAGTTGATCCCAAAACATCAAACATTACATATGGACCATTTTACTAAAGTATGAAAACAGTTTAAATTCATTTTCTTAGTTTTAGGTTGGTCAATTTTCTTTGTTACTAAAATTGATATAAAATTTAAATAAAAACATGAACGTGGAGTCCTACTAGTCACACTGTGAGTCAGATCTAGGTGAGGATGATTCTGAAATGTCAAAAATGAATTATATTTTTTTTTTATTAAAGTATAAAAATAATATGAATGTCTTTTCTTAGTTTTGAGTGTATCACTTCTCCTTTTTACTAAAATTTCATTTTAAATGGGAAACACAAATTTAGACTCATACCGATCAAATTATGTATCAGTTTGACACAAGAATGATTAATAAACATATACAATTATTTATTAATAATTTTCCTAAATTACTAATACAATCCAAGCATGTTTTCTTATTTTTCCGAGAGCATTAATTTTTAAACTAAAATGTCAATTTTAAACTGATAATGGACATTTTGAGTCATACTAGTCACATCATGCAATATATTGAGGTGGGGTTGATTCATACCCATAAAAAACTACATATAGAATGTTTTTATAATGTATTAGAACAATATGAATTAATTTGATTGGTTTTGAGTTGGACAGATTTATTTTTATTAAAATTGATGTCAATTTCAAATAAAAAGATGCACTTTGAGTCATACTGGTCACACTGAGCATTGGATTGAGGTGACATTGATTCCTACACCTCCAAAAAAATTATGGATCAATTTACTAAATTATAAAAACAATTATAATTCATTTTATTAATTTTGAGTATGTTTTATGTCTTTTTTACTAAAATTTCTTTTTAAATTAGAAGCACACACTTTGAATCATACCCGTCATATTGTGTATCAGTTCGACGTGAGACAAATTCCTATGCATAAAAAATGATTTATGAATATTTTTCCTAAATTATCAATGCAATTTGAGTTCATTTTCTCAATTTTTAGTGATTTATACTTTTTGTACTAAAATATCAATTTTAAACTAATATCGGACACTTTGAGTCATACCAAACACATCGTGTATTGGATTGAGGTGAGGTTAATTTCTACACATCAAAAATGACTTATGGATCATTGTATTAAAGTATCAGAATAATCTAATTTTTTCTCAGTTCTAACTATGTTACTTTTCTTTTTTGCTAAAATTAATGTCAATTTTAAATAAAAACAAGTACTTTGTGTCATACCGTTCATACAATGTGTCAGATTGATGTGTGGTTGATTCTTACACATCCCAAAGCCTCTAAAAATCCTAAATTCAAATGTTACCATGGTTTCCATTATATTTATTTGTCTAACTTGTAACATTTCATATTGAGTCAATGTTCATAGATGAAATACCTTTTTTGGCTGAGAACATTGGATGAATATGAAGTCTTGTAGTTCAACAAAGAAAATAAATGGAAAGCATGATATCATTGGTATAAAAGAACATTTTATCTCTTTTTTGGATTATTGTAGATAGATGAAAGAAAAATATAACTTCATAAAACATCTGTTAAAAAACCAAATAAATATTAGATAAAAATGGTAAAGAAATTAACTTACAAATGGTATATAAAATGATGAGAAAATTAATTAAATAAGTAGTAGAAATTCACCTTTTTAGGATGGTTATAGGAATTATTGATGAAATTCCTTATTTTTATTATCTTAGTTGTAGGATTGAATTCCAATATCTCAAGTGCATGAGAATATAAAAAAACACCCTAACTCGAACAAAATAATCCAACTATATAAGAAAAATATTATTACATGAGTAATAATGAAAAGAAATTAATTAATCCAAAATAAGAAACAATACATTAATTCTATCGAAAATGATTTTAATATGAAAATTTCTAGATTACCTATCTGATTGAGAAATTAATGTATGTTGAAGGAAATTGATAACTTCCAACACTACATGGGTCAAAAGGTTTTGAAGGATAAGAAATATGTAGAATTCTTTGTGCAGAATGGAATGAAAATGGATAGAAATATTCTAAAATAAATGAACTCTGAAAATATTAATTCTCAAAAGATATATGAAAAAAATAAATAACTATTAGATACAAATGATAAGGAAATTAACATTAAAATAGTCGATAAAATGATGAACAAATTAATTAAATAAGTATTATTAATTAACCTTTTCATGATTGTTTTATACACTCTTAACCCTTTTTTTTATTTTCTTAGTTGTAGTCTCAAAGTCTAGTCTATCACGAGTATGATAAGATTCAAACAAACCACCCCAACACACAAAAAATAATCACCTTGTATAGGAAAGAAATTCTAATGTGAGTAATACTAAAAATAAATAAATTAAACATAAATATGAATCAATAGATTAATTATATGGACAATTATTTTACTATGAAAACATCAAGATCACCTCTATGATTGAGTAGTAGAGTTAATTTGAAGATGTGATAAATGACAAACTTGTATGGGTAAAAGGGTTTGGAGGTATAAAAATCCTATGGAAGTTTGGTGTTGAAAGGAAAGAAATAGGGATGCAAATCATCTAAAATAAATGAAAACTATAAGTAATAATGAAAATTGAATCAATTTTCATTATATAATTTTTCTCTAAAATATAAAAATATATTGTAACATTAAATTTACATTGTAATAATGAGTTTCATTCATTTTAGTTTTTTATTACATAGGATTGGTAATATCATCATGTGTAGAATATATTGTCTGTAGGATTAGTAAAAAATTAACTTTAGATCGTATTAATGCAGTAGATAAAATATAATATTATGAGGAAAACATAATATAATAGAAAAATTAAAATCTCATTAAACTCTATTTATTTTTTAAAGGTTTTAAGGATTTGGTTTCTCTATAAAGAATAAAAATCCCATATTTTTGTTCCCCTCAAATTTATAATACATTGTTTACATTAAGACCAACATGAACTGAAGATGATCTCCTAATGAAAGGTTTATCCTCGATTGAATTTTCATCTGACCTGTAATTTATTTTAGTCACTTGTAAGACAATAAACCAATTATTGTTTTCTAGATATAAGACGTAAAATACTTTCAATTGCAATGATTCCATTATGAACATATCATCTTTTTCCCGTTTCATAATACAATTCACCTTCATGAAGTCAATTTCCTCAACTTTCACTACACTCATATTGTCACCCATTTTCAACATTTAATCAACAGTTGAAATTTTGTATAATCTAACTCGTATATCTATTATATAATTGAAATTTTAGAAATATTTTCATAAATTAGATGTCTACCCTTGGAACAAGATATGTGCATCCCTTCCGCCATAAGTGTAACACCATTATTTTTCACCATACTGAAGTCATCATGTTATTTTGTATAGAACATATAATCATTGATTACAAAACCAATGTAAGATATAACATTTTCATTTGGTCCATTGACTACCCATCAATGTCATTCAACAATTGAATTCATATTTTCAGATATATCCATATAAATTTGTTCTTAGAACTATCCTATAAAGTGTTTGTTATGTGTATTTAATTTCCATCTATCATCCCAAGATGGATTCAAATCTATAATAGTTTTTTAGGTGGGATTCAATGTATAGATCAACATATTCACTATTATATAAAATGTAAAGGTGATATTCCTCATACTCTTTCAAGATAATTGAAACAAAATATATTTCATAAATCCCTTCACCCATAAGGCATCTAACGATATGAGACTTTGGGAGAATGATGATGTCAACATCTAATAGGAAATCGGTATAGAATTCAATTAATTATTTAAAAATAATTTTTTTTCAACATAACATTGTATCCGACTTCGATTTATGATATAGACTTTAAAAATATTCATATACCATTCAATGGGTACATCCATCTATAATGGGAATAACCACATTGTTGAACCTCTCTAACCAAGGGAACTGTCATGTGGTCCATTATATCAAATAATTATGGTGGTAAGAGCATATGTAATTTAAGTAATATGTTATTAACCTATTTATTAATGATTGAAATCATTTTAGATACTATTCCATTACTGTATATGGATTTAAAAAATAAGTAGATTCTAGTTAATATATTTTATACATTTTAAGGAAAAATTAAACAGAAAGAAACAAGCATCAAATATTTCATCAAAACATGACATTTGTGTGATTCCAGTCCATGTAACTTAAAATTCTTCATTGAAAAAACACTTTTCATTTTTTATTAATACACATATAGAACATTTAATCTATTAATAAAAATAAAATTTGAAATTTTTCTTATCTAGATAGTTTTTAAGCTACTGTAGAAAGAACATTATTCCTCATACCCTTCATAGGTTCCAAATATTTCTGTGTCCCCATGTCGGTCTTATCCATCCTAGCCTTGAGGTCATATTTTTTTCAAGAACATTTATTAATATTCTAATAACACTATCAAATAAATTTTTTTCTACATGCATGACATCAAGAAAATGCGAGACATACAAACAATTCCAATAATATAATTCCAAAGAAAATTTATCACTTCTTCTAACGTGATTTTGTAAGGTTTTTTGAAAATGGTTTTCCAAAAACGGATTTGATATCATTTAATTTATCAAATAGTTGATCACATTTTATTGTAGATGATTTTTTACCTTGTTTTATGTTTCCATCGAATATTGTCATCCGGGATTGGTATTTATGTCATCGAGGTAAAAATTTCTGATGTTCTAAAAATGAAGTCTTCAATGAATATTTCAACCAAATTGAGTATGTGCATTCATCACAAATGGGACACCCCAATAATCCTTTATTGTTATATCCTCATAAATTCCCATAAGTGGATAAGTCCTTTATCATCCCATACAACATGACCCTCAATGTGAATTCCTCACTACCATGAAAATCATACATCTTAACACTGGTATCCTATTTCAATTTTATATATTTTTTCAATGGATCCAAATGGACATCAATATCATTATAGAGTAACCTTGGTTCAAATAATAGTAGAGAAAACATAATGTATTTTTACTTAATGTATAACCATGGTGAAAAGTTAAAATTTACCAACATGATAGGCCATGTACTATAAGTACTTCTCAATAAACCAAAAGGATTTATTCCATCAATAGATATTGCAAGGAGAATGTTTCTCAACTCATTTATAAATTCAGGATACTCATATATAATTTTCTTTCACTTATGAGAATTTACAAGATGTCGTAGGTTACCATCTTAAATTTTTGTATCCACATGCCATGTTAATTTTATCATGGTTTCCTAACATCCATATAGTCTTCTATACCAAATAATGATAGTAATGTATGATAAAAATTTTTAAGGACTTGATTCATTTTCTGGTATCGATCTGTGCCACACTTAGGGAATTTTATGAGTGATTCAAGGTCCTTTAAAAACAATATAAAATCATTTGGACAAGAATATATATTTTTTGGAATCATTCCCATTGAACCTAGAATTTGTTGATCATTATATAATAGACAAGGTAGTTCATTTTATTCTACAATAACATCATTCAAGAGACCAAGTGGTTCTATAAACCTGTTGTCACTCCAACTGATTCCAGCTTTCAAATTATATATCTTCAGTATAGTTGAAAATGTTGTGTATTTTGTACAAATGGTATAAAATGGTATCTTATTACATATATTTAACTTCTAAAAAAATGGTGTACATTCATTAAGGTCATATTAAATTACTGGTGTTATTTTTTCCATTTGATATCCATCATAATTTACACTAGTATTCATATAAAATGAACTATAAACTATAGTATTATCACAATCATTATGCACATTCAGTTATTTACCATGTTTAGTCAAACATTTATATCTCTGATATATTTTGTGACAAATGTTATCACAACTCTTCCAGAATATTTTTTTATTAAATAACAACAACGTAAAAATGTACAAAGGATTTGATAAGGGTCATATACATTCTCTGTTGCAAAAATTCTATACTCATTAACTCCATCTTTGTACTACTTTTTCAAGCAATTACCATTCATCCATTTTCTTTTCATATCCCTTCTATTAGATTTATAAAATATTCAATTTATACAAAAAATAAATAAATACACATAAGATATTCATTATCAAATTTTAAAGCTATAGATAATTATAATAAGGGAACCCAACATTTGATTATTTCAAAGAATTTTAGTATGATTTGAAAAAAAACGGGTAATAGAATTTAAGAAAAGAATTATTCCACTTTTAAAACATTCAATACATTAACTAAGACATGACCAAACCCTCTTATAATGAGCCACCAAGTCTTTCTAAAATCCCTTAAAATTGAAAATATAATTTAGAAAATTAAGGAGTAATAAGAAACCAAAATATGATAAAAAAGAATAATAAACTCTCATTCCATAAACTAGAATATTTAAAAATTTATTGATAAAAAATTTAATAAATAAAAAGTTATTTAATATAAATATATGGAAATAAGAGATTCCAATGGGTGGAACCAATACATGTAGACCTAAAATGATGAGTGCTAAAAATAATTTCCAATAATTATTTCAACATATATAGAATTGTAAATACTCCATTGTATTTTTTGGAACAAGTGATGTAAAAACCAAAGGAATTATTACATTTAATATTAATGGTATATCAAATATTTAAAAACATATCAAAATTATAATTTGAATTTAAATTGAAAATCGATAATAAATGGAAGAAATAATTTTAAGAAAAGAATATACCTAATAACAATAATGGTTTTATACATCTTGATATTATTAGTTGATAAATTGATTCAATAATTATGTTTAGTTAGGTTTAAAATAAGAATTATTTTCAAGTAGAAAAAGAGTAGGTTTTATAAGAAAATTTCATTTTCATGGCCATTATGGGTTCTTTGGTGATTTTCGGAACATTTTATAATATTTTAGTCATAATGAGATAAATAATAGTAATTATGGAATATATAGGGGTTTTAAGTTAAAGAGAAGATGGCACACTCTTAAAAAAATAGTTTCAAAGTGATACAAATATTCTGAAGCAAAATTGGATGATGAATTTCAAACATTGAATGAACTCTATTAAACATGTGACAAATTAAACAGTTGTATGAAGGATTTTCAATATTTTTTAAACACATAGATGAATGTGAAGAAAGAATAAGACGTGTGTTATACAAAAAAGATTGAAATGTAAGAGGAATTTTTTATTGATGTCACACAAAAAGATTTAAAACAAGTAACATCATTTCATATTAGATATTGGTTTGTTTATCTCACCTATGATAGGTAAATTGATGTAGTTAAATATTTTTGACAAGTTCAAAGGGTACATATTATTTTATAAACGGTAGTTCTCTTAACATTGTTTTTCATTTAAAAGATGATGGAAATAAATGGAAATGTTATAAAATGATATGTTTTTACTTTTATCAAAAATTAAAATAATAAATTAGATATTTAAATAAAACAAACCTTAGAGTTTATTCACTGTGATATATTTAGACCCTCAATGTATAAAACAATTCATTGTGATTAGTATTTCATTTCACCCATTTATAATTATACCCAGATCATATGTGTTATGTTTTAGTAATATATATTCAATTATTTAAATTGGATTATAATTTTAATAATAAGTATTAGGAATGAATTTCAATATGTGGTAAAGAAATATAAATTAGATTATGACATTGTTTTCAATGTCGTGGGCCTCAACGTGCCTTAGTGTGAGGTGAGATGAAGCGAATCTGGTGCGCCTCCCCGAGGCACGCCAAAGGTGAGTGCCTAATGTTCCAAAGGAGCTCTCCTCACACACAAAATCAAGAGGCATTGTATCTCCAGGAATAGTAAATTCACCCCACCAATTATCAAAATCTTGGGGAATAGGGTGATAGAAATCAAGGGTTTAGGGGCGGTAGAAGTCAAGGGAAACTCAATGGAAATCGGGGGCGGTGAAGGAAATAATTGTAATAAAAACCCCAAATTGACATCTTCAAACAAGAAATCAATGACTAAGTATGAGGATAAAATGACATTCTTTGGATTTAAGCTTTGAATCATCCAAGAGAAAGTAAATATATCGCTAAACCTGAAATTCATTCAAACCTTGGACTCATACGACCCTTGAATCGTTTGAGCCATGTATTCGAGCTTTGGAATTGATTAAGCATTGATTTGAGCCTTTATTCAAGGTTGGATTCAATGAAGAGGAGCACCAACAACATGTGGCATCCACAGAATGATTTATATATTTTTACTAGTTCGCGATTGGTAAGGTTCCCAAAATAGATCGCGACAGTTTTATCAGCACTTTTCTTGCATGGATAAAGCTCTGTCTTTATTAGTGCTTATTACTTAAGTGCTGATAAAGGATTTATATTTATAATTATAAAAAATTTGTAAATATATTTATATAATTATTTATATTTATTAAAAATATATATATAAATATAGTAAATATATTCATTATTTAAATATATTTAGTATAATTGTATACTTATTTAAATATATATATATTTATTTATAATTGTATAAATACTTTTTAAAAAATAATACTTGCATATTTATATTATTATATATATTTATATAATTATATATATATAATAAATATAGTAAATATATTCATTATCTAAATAATTTTTTTATAATTTTATATTTATTTAAATATATATATATAATTATATAAATAATTGTTTGAAAATTAATATTTGTGTAGTTATAATTATATATATATAAATGTATAAATATAGTAAATATACATTTATTAATATATTTATTTATAAAATAAAATATTTATAAAAAAATTATTTATTAATATTTATTACCGAATAAAATTTTAACACTATTAATGAATATTTAATTTTAAGTTCATGCCTGTTAAAATTGAGTGATATTGAATATTTAAAAATGATTACAATTTAACAATATTGAAAAAATGATTATGTTATATTAATTAACTATAAATTACTAAAAAAATATAAATATATATTGAAATAAATATGAATACATATTTAAAATATTAAAAAATAGTAAATAAAAATATATAAATAATTAATATAAAATAATTAAATTCCGTAAAAATAATAAATAAAATATAAATAAAATATTAAAATGAATTAATACCTACCTTTAATAAAATTAAAAATAAATACAGAAAATTAGCAATTAAAGAAATGATATATTAAATATTTCATGTTATAATGAAATTCTAAAATTAATACTAAAATGTGAATAATTTATATAAATATTAGGTGTATGTGTTTCTATACAAGATTTCATTAATTACGTATATATTAGTATGTGTAATCTGTAAATAAAAATTAATTAATTATGTATATGTTTTTTAAATCAATATAAAACACTTTTGATATATGTTAGATTGAAAAAACAAACAACATTTAATTTTGTTCATTACTCAATGAAATTAGTCATTATTTTTTATTCATATTAATTTTCAATTATAAACCAAACTCCACTAAATATATGTCCATTTAATTTAAAGAATAAATATTTTTTATTATTTAAATCATATTTATATGCATTCATATATGTCTATATATTTAATATATACTATTTATTAATATTATCAATAATTATTTAGTTACTAAAATGTTTAAATTTTTTCTTAATTTACATATTTTAAAATTTTATTTTTTAACTTTCATTTTACACACACACATATATATATATATATTTAATACATAATATTTAATAGTATTTATAATTTATATATAGTAAAATCAATTTTTTTAAAAATAATTATTTAATAATATATTTCTAAATATTTTTTAGTAAACTCATTTTTATTTATTTAATTGTTTCATTTTATTCGGTACCATTATCAATGATAAAAAAGTGTTGATAAATGATTCCTTTTTAGTGACCAAAATAAAGTGCTGATAATTGGTACCCTTTATAATCACTAAAAATAAAGCATTGATAAAAGACACCTTTTATCAATGCTAATGAAATTCGTTGATAAACGGTACCTTTTGTCAACACTAATGAAAAGAATTGATAAAGTATACCCTTGATCAATGCTAAAATGGTGCTGATTAAATATACCCTTTATTAGTGCCTATTTTAGCGCTAATAAAGGTAACTTTTATCATCACTTTTTAATAGCGCTGATAATGTCTAGCACTATTAAAGGAATGTTTTGTAGTAGTGAAAGAAGAAGCAACCTTGAGAAGAAATCATTAATATATTTTGAACAAAAATTCCCCCAAGAATATTTCATGTAAACAAGTTGAGAAGACCTTGGTTTCTAAATCCAATATGTTTAAGGAAAGTTCTCCATCCAACAGAAAAAACAAAAAGGATGGAACTCAGAATATGCAATGAGGAAGATCCAAATATTCTGCCACAGTTCCCAATGAAATGTTAGTTATCATGATAGAAGATTTTGAAATAATAAGAAAAATATAATATACACAAGATAAGGCTAGTAAAAAGTAAAATAAAAGAACCCAGGTGATAAAGACAGAGTGAATGAAATTTTTCTACCAGAAGGAAAATCCCATGGTAAAGATGATTTTTGTGATATATGTAAGAAACATGGTCATATTTCAAAATGTTTTTTAATCATTCTACAAGAACATGAAGAATTACATTATTGGATTAAGAATGTGTCTTCCATGAAGTATATTAAGAATAAAAATTATCCACACAAAGTGGAATATAATTTTATGAGATCCATGCTTCCTCAACATAAATCAAAACTGAAATTCAAATGTTCAATCATGAACACTGGAGGAAATAAAGAATCATTATTGTGAAAATTATCTCAACCTTGTTGTTCAAATTGATAAGAAAGGAAGGATCCACCTTATTCCCTTAATATTTGTGTATTTTATTTGTGATTATAATGTGGTTAATTCAAGTTGAAGAATGTTCTTAAGGGGAGAACCTAAGAAGTATTGAGTGATGATAATTTTTGATATAAAAGCTGAAGAAGTCACAATACTTGAATGATTTATCAATTAAAATTCAAAAAAAATTGATAGAGGATCATATTTGATGAATTTGAAGACTATTTTTTCATATCCTCGGTAACAAGGATAAATAATAAATCATCTTAGTTTGATCTTATATTTGACATCCTGATGAATAAGTATTAAAGAAGATCATCATTGGAGAAGTTGTGAAATATGTAAAATTCGGACAGTCACAAGTTTAAGATCCATTTTAGTGTATTTCCCAAATTGAACCATCCTTAAATACATTATTTAAGAGATAATCATTATTAATATGTTGATGATTGTTTCCCTTTAGTTGGATACAGATGAAGATAAATTAATAATCCTTGATAAACAAAATTTTAATTGTAATCAAATCAAATTATTCTAGAAATTTCTTAAAGATCATGTCATTGGAAAATGTATATATTTCTTAATCTCCCATCCCTGGTTATGAAAAATGGAAAACATTAAAAAATAGGGATTAATTTAATTAATAAATAACATAAGAAAATGTGTATGTACGGAATTTATCCAAAGACACTTATCATACATTTTTCACTTCAATTGGTTTGATCTATTTGTTAAAGTTACCACGGGAGCTTGAGGTTGATCTATGTTACAAAAGTTTCATATATCATATATAATTATTAACCATGAATAATGGTGGAAAAAACTTTAATACCCACTTAATAGTTCTCATTTCATGAGGTATCAAGATAAGTTAGTAAAGGATATCATTTTATTTCTGAATCAAATCCTCATGTTTTCTACATCGAGCATGGATCATGTAGACTTAGAGTGAAATGATGGATGAAAAATTTCTTAATTTTAGAATGACACCCATTTTACATGAAATTTTTATTTATTTTCAGTAAGGGGGAGACAAATTAAAGTTAAAGTTTGAAAAAATAATGGGGATAATAAGAAAAGAGATATGTACCTATTGACATATCCATTATATTCATTTGAAAATAAATTTAAAAGTATTTACAAAAATTAATAACGGGGAGATTTAAGAAATCACTTTCTGTATGAGTTGAAATTTTTATGAAATGGTTTTCATTAATTTTAAAATTTTAGTCAACATAATAGAAATATTTCATTGATGTCAATATGTTGAAGATGTTAGAAGTGAATACGTTTCTAGAAAAAAAATTCTAATATATCCAAGCTTGATATCAAAGTGAATACAGTTTGTGTGAATCTACGATAGTGATGATACTCAATTATTATTATCTTAAGGAATTTCTTTCGAAGAATTTTATTTTATAAATCTGATGATTGTTCAATTGGTCTTATTATTATAAGATATATGTCACTTAGTTCATTGACATGACACAGTTTTTAGTGAAGAAAATAAGAAGGAATATGATTGATTCAATGGTGCTTCATTATTGGATAATGAATATTACATTGGAAATTATATTCAAAAAACAATTAGAGAAGGATTTAAAGAAGTGAAGAACCTATAAATTTTATCGAAGGGGGAGTTATTTTGGTGAATATTCATTTGAATTTGAAATTGGAATTCCATTCTATAATTTTTTTTAATATGTAGTATTTTGGGACTTATATGCAAAATAATACAAAAAATATAAGACACCCAATCCATCAACAACATGTGTGGGATCAAGGTCAAACACGTGAGATATCTTTCATAAGGAGGCATACCTAGTGGAAAGTGAAGCATGTAGGAATAGTGCCCACATAGTCAGGGTGGGCCAGTGTATAAGTCATGTAGAGTTCATTTCCATGGATTGGTGTATAGTTGGGTGGAATACAATTTGGCTATGTGCATGTGTATTTGGGAGCCCACCCTGATGTCCACTTGAGGAGCTGATGATATACACATATATAAAAGGAAATACTCAGAAGAGGGGATGATCGAAGTGGGATAGTAGAAGATGTGGTACTTCCCAACCTCTTTAAAAAAATTGGATATATAATGGCCATATGATTTGATCAATAATATCCATCTAATAAACATTGGAGATGGTCTTCTACATATAGCCTTTTTTAGAGAAATGTACAATATAGTTCTTCAATCCAAGTGCTTCCATGATCATTCTGAGATCGAAATCATTGCATGGTCGAGATCTTGAGATGAAGGTGACATGTTTACATGAAATAAATAAACATCTTTCATGCCTATCATTACACAAATAAAATGATACTTATAAAGATAAAAATGATGTAACATTTTGATATGTGGGTATCAGAATGCATGAAGGAGTCTGTGACGATTCATGTGATATTACAGAATTCATGTGAGTTATTTATTGCAAAAAACAAGACTCATTATCTCATAAGAAATAATTCCACCATTTTCTTAATCACTTGCGAATACCCACATTTGAAATAATTCATAGGTGTTCCAGAGCTCATAGATCTGATTTACATATATTAATTTGTGTGGATTTGATTCTATGATTAAATGAGGTAGAGGTGGTGACCCTTTCATATAAATATCGAATCCCTAAGGCTAAGTAATTTCTTCCTCTCATTTATTCCATTGATAAATCTTGTTTTTAAAAAACAGAATATCTTTGAGTCTCTTAGTTTACCTGAATAGGCCTGAAAACCATAAGCCTTATAGTCTACACAAATAGGATTGTTATACACACTAATTTATATGAAGAAAAATAAACTCTTGATCTATTAAATAGAGACGGAGAAGTTATTCCGTGAATAATTTTATTCCACAGAGAATATCCATAAATACCTGATATGTGACTCACACACTCAAGTGTTTCATGAAGAGGTTGAGATACCAAACTTGATAATTTTATATACTCATCACCTATACAAAAAATAGAGATACTAACTAGTATGTGATTTATACTCTCTATTTTTTATAAGAAGGAATTGTTCTATGTCAAAAACCTTACATGATAAGGAATGAAACATTTCTTCAATATATTCATAGTGTTAAAAAAGTAGGCAGTACAATATTAGTGTTATTTGAAACAAACATAGTTAACACAAAGAATAAATATAAATTATCCTCATATATTGTGTAAAGGATAAGAAAACTCAAGTACAATTTTATATTAATAAGGAATTGGATAATGAATTCATTAATAATTAACACAAATAAATTGATAAATATAAATAAAATATTGTTCACTTTGAGTTTTAGGGATTATACTTTGAATAACCAGAACACATTCCAAAGATTAGTAGATATTTCCACAAACACATGAATAATGTTAATTTGATGTAATTAAAAAAAGTTCTTGATTTATGCATGATAATTATTTAATAAAACAATATTAAAGTGTGATTAAATTTACTTGCAAAAAAATTAACTAAGAAGAAAAAAAAAGAAAAACTGGTAAAATAACCATTTTTTATAGTGTATCAAAGAGTAATTCTGATATTTAAGTCCACAAAAATATTCATAAAATTCTGACTGAAGAGGAACTAATTATTATAATGGAAAGATGATCTAATATTTAATTTTTTTTTGATAATCACCTAAAAAGTATGCGATTCAAAAAATTTAAAATAGGGAGATTCAATACAGTCTTTTTTCACCAAAGAAGAAATATATCAAGACATTACTACACTATTATATATTATTATGTGTCAAAGATTAGAGGTAGAAGAATATTTGAGTGGGTAATATATATTCAGTTTATTATAATTTGGTATAGGAATAATTATGGGTTTATCCATCCATAACATATTCATTTTATTGTGACTAGGAGAAGAAGAATAAAATGTAGCTTTCATTTTTCTACTGGGAAGAAGTAAGAAGTGTTACATTATAAATTTTGTGCAAGTAACCAACTCGGGAAGAAGAAAGTGGAAGAACTAAGAATCACTATGAAATCCAACAGAATCATCATCTTTTGTAATATATTCTTGGTGTTAAAAATTTCCGAAACTAATAACATGAAGATTTTCATAGAGGTAGTATAAAGAACCAGTGAGAATATATAAGTTAGACTAGGTCATCACTAGTCTAGGGAAGAAGAATTATTTCATTACCCCTTCTAAAGTGCAGGGAACCAAAAAATCTAAATTATTTTATACTATCCCAACCAATTTAACTTGATATCACAATATAGTGGAGAATCTGTGTACTGGTCATCACCATACACGGTAAGGACTAGCTACACGCATTCAGTAGTGAAGCTTATAAAACTTTTGTACACCATATTTACTTGTTTTCATATACTTTCATGTGATAATGAATATAGAATAAGATAATTGAAATCATAATATCTCTAATAGGTAAAACGATACAAAAAATTAGTTTAAAAATTCCCCAACACTGATTCTCCACCACCTACATAGTGTTAAGAATATTAAAAACTAGTCTTCTAACTATTGCAATATTATTATTTAATATGGTTGTCATATTCCATCCATTGGATTGGAGGATATTAATATGAAATAATAAATTATTAAAAAAAAAATTTATGCATTTAAATAAATAATTAATTGGTTATAAATTGGTTAAAAAATAAAATAAAATTATTCCAAAGAAAAAAAGATATGTTTTTTCTAAGAACTACTTTTATGTGCGTAATGTGTTTTATTTTAATAATTTAATTTAATCACTATTTATGACTGATTTTATTGAATTTTATGTATTTTATATTAAATAAAATATTTTAACATAAATTTTATATTTTTTATTCTAAAATTTATTAATACAAACTTGGTTTTATGTTTAAAAATAAATTTTTATAAAAACCGGTTTGTTAAGATTTTTATAATTATTTTAAAATACATTTTTGTCACTTATATGAATTTAATATTATAAAATTGATCTCATATTTGGATTAAGAATAATTAATTTTATTTGATAAGTTATACTTAATTTTTTGTTATTATAAATAGTAACTATGGTAAAAAATTTAGTTACCACGGTAAGAGTTAACACGAGTTAAAAGGATTGAAAATAATATTATAAGGGTTAAAATGACTTACGAACTTTTAAAAAAACATTTTGGATAAATTTTTACCCTATATCATATCATCTTCTATTATGAGTCCTTATTATCCATTTAACTTGAGTAATACTTTACTATATTTTAATATTTTGATAAAAAAATTGTTTAATATCCCTCCCTTTTAAAAGGACTCTATTTATCCACTCTTACACCCACTTCATGATCCTTATATATTAGAAAATCCCAAACTAAATACCTTCCAAACATCCCTCCCCATGATCTTGAGGTCCTGGTCTGATAAAAATAATACCCTTATAAAGTTTAAGGTGTAATCCAAATGAGGTTGTCCAAAGAAGAGGTATAGATTTTAAGTGAGTGTTTTCATTTTATTTCATATTATACCACCTTAAATTTTATACTATCAATGATTATATATTAAAATAAGTATCTATATTATACAGATATTTTATTATTTTAATGCTTCTACTATTGTTCATCTCATTCTTCATCAAATGGAAAATGAAATCATCTCTTATACATATGATCAAACTACAACCTCATGAAGTGATGTATTTCATTTTTAATCACCTACATTAATGGATGGTTATTATGATGGATTTTATATTTATATATTATATTTATATCATAATTATTATTCTGTAATTATAATATCTTATCTACTATCTTACTTTTACATCTATTGTAAAATGATAATGTCGTCTGAGAATACATGTGGACAAACACCTCCATGAAGTGATGTGATTTATTTTTCATTTATGATTTATATGGATTGAAATAATATTATATTTTATTAATATATAAGATATTATTAATATAATAATGATTTTTAATGGTGACTGTTTATTTACCATGATTTTATTTCATCTATTGAAAAGTGGAAACATCACTTGTGTGTCTGTATAGATTATTGTCTCAATGAAGTGATGCAATTAATTTTTCATGAGAAAATTATAAGAATAATTATAAATGTGTATATAATTATTACATATGATAATATTATATGATTAAAATTCTGAAGAGGATGGAACCATGAACAAATTACAAGGACCGAAACAACTGAATGGAAAAATACATGAAAAATTAAATAGTTATCACCCGGAATAGTAATTTTTATATATAATTATCAATAAAAGGTTAATAAGAAGTTATAAGTAAATAATATATGTTATGATATATATGAATATAGTTTTGTATTATTTCAATAATAAATCAGAATTGATTATAAAGTATATTTTAACCTGTATGAAGCAAGACATTACTTGAGGTAAGAGTTTATGTTATAATCTCATTTATTTTTAGTATTGTCTATGATAAATTTATATTGAGCGAAATTTTATAGTTATTATATTTTAAATCCCATTTATCTTATTCAACTCTATCAATTCCTATAATTTTTATGTATTAATTACATTTTTCTCTCTTTGGTGCTTAAAATGATCTAGAATTTTTTTAAAGAAAGACCAACCATATTTCATATTTTATCGATGAACATTTTCTTCCATGTAATACTCTTCAAAAAATTTTATTACAATTAATTACTGTACTTTAACATTTTTAATAATATCATTTTCACTACCATTTAATTTATTTGTAATGTGTTAAAATTTAATAATTCTAAATTTTTTCTAAATAATTCATTCTTGAATTTTTAGAAATTTGAGAAAAGAATGATTCTTTAACGTATATGGTAAGAATTTATTTTCTTGAAGGAATATTCATTATTTAATTTGAGGATAACATCAAAATTTATCATTGTTACATTCAAAGAAAAGTATTTTCACAATATTCTTTGAATTTTTAGTTAAAATTTTATTAAAATAAAATGATATTTTCCTCATGTTTTGAAAGAATAGTTCAAATGATCTTTTAAGTTTATTTTTCATCCTTGTCAACATCCTTTAAGGTTTTTTATGCTTTACTGGGGATATGATACTACAATACCATCCACATTCATTATCTATATGGATTACCATGATGGTAATTTTAGAATGATTCTGTAAAACATGTTTCTTTCCCATGGGTTAATTATGTAAGAGTTTGGACATTCATACCCATTACATTTGTGATAAATATGGTTGTGGATGTTTTTGGGGGATTTATAGAGAAGTATGGATGGTCCATGGGGGATAAGGAGTATAAAAATATATTTAAGAAGGTTATGTGGCATGGAGCCCAGGTTGTTCTGGGGAGGATTGGTGGTTGTAGCATAGAGAGGTCAGTTATAATGTTGGCTATTGAGTTTTGTGATTGTGAAGGTTATGAAGGTGATGTATTGGCTCAAGGGATGATTCTAGTGCTAATACCATTTGGGGGCGTAGCTACATCAGGGATATAGGCTTTTAAGTGGAGGTGAGTTCTTACCTTAGGGGTTGCAGCATAGGGGTTTTGGCTACAACATGAAGTTTGAGGTGGATTTTTTGAGGCCTCTACCCATGGCTGTGGAATGGAAGCTCTAGCTATGGAATATGGGGATTGTAGGAGGGTTTTATAGGTTCTATTGTCTTCAGGATAGTTTTACCATGGAGTTGGGTTGCAGCATAACCCCTTCCTAGTTTTTTGGTTTGGTAGCATAATAGCATTTGATGTGTTGTGGTCATTCTTCTATTATATCATATATGTGTTGTAGGGATATCAATGTTTTTCTAATGATATTAGACCAGCTGACTATGGTGGGTTCCTCCCCATTGCACCATATTCCTCTCTATTTTTATTAGTTCTACGACATTATATAGGGAGGTTATTTCAGGGTCTTGTGTTTTTGCAGAATGCTATAAATTCTAAAATCCCATCAAACCCAATCATTTATCTGAATTTTATATAATTTATTTGATTATAAAAATGTGTCCCAAGTAGATCTATCATCCCCCATTTAGTTGATTTCGACCCTGGCCATCATAGATCGATCTGTGGTGGTTCTCCATGAGTTCCCCACATGTTTTCTCCCAGTTTCTTCCTATTCTTCTTATGAGATGGTTCTATATCAAGATAAATATCTATTTTTCATGCTTTCATAGTAATTGTATGATGTAATGGTTTTTTTATACGATGGTAAAGGTGTTATCCTTCTTTGTGGTGCTTGGTATTGGCCTTCCTCTTGATCCAGCCATGTGTGGTGAGTTAAAAAGCATTGTATGTGGTAGGGGATATTTAGTTTCACTTCTAGTTATATATTGTGGGAAGGGTTATGTTATATTGTTATATTAGGAATATATTTTTCATTTGGATTGATTAATATAATGACCTATCTTAATTAAAATTTATTTTTTGAGGGTAATGAAATTACATTTTTTATTACCTTGATATTAGTAGATATTGAAATTGTATGGGATTGATGCCTTACTAAAACTCATTCTAATTGTGATTTTTTTTCGTGGTTGATATTTTATAGAAGTATTTATTATGATGTTATATTATATCACATTTTATGAAAATGTCGAACCACTTATATCCATCTAATAAATTGGTTTCACATGGATATTATGGCATGTGTGATAATTCCCTTGAATTTAGAAGTGAATGTGATGAAAATTCAGATGATAAATCTGAAATAATTTATTTTGTGTGTGGTTTTTATGTGTGATATTGATTTTTGGTTATCATGTGTGGGGAATATGTGATGAGAGATGGATTTTGTACATGTAGTTTGTGATGTATAAAGTGTTTGTGATGTAGAAAGTGGTTGTGATTTTAGAACGGTGTAAATGTGGGGTTTGTTGGAATGAGAAGGATGAGTTATTGTTTTATTGTGTGTTGTATTGTGATACATTCCCAATTATTAATGTAATTAAAAGTAAATAATGAATTGAAATGGAATGGGTGGAAATGGTTAATGAATTATTAAAATAATATGGCAATGTGGTTAAATATGGTAAATTATTAATGTGAAATGAATGAGATGTAAAAATAAAATTGTTAGTAAATATAAAATCTTGAAATTATATTTAATTGAGAAAAATGATAAAATATGAATTGTCTCGTGTGTCTTGTTTGTGTTGTGTTTTTATTCATTGGTGGTAGTGAAAGTGGTGGATTTTGAGAGGTGATGTGGTGATGTTGTGGATTGATATGGGGATCTTGTTGTGAACCAATAGGTTGGGATTGAGTTTTATTTTATATATATATATTGTATTTACTTAAGATTTCTACAGCACCCCACCCATGTTTATTACCTTGTTCTGACAACCAAATGTTTTGGGGGTGTTTTTTCCAATATCTCAGTAGTGGGGATGGATGTATGGTCACCTACTCTTCCTTGTCGCCTCTTCCAGGTGATGTTTACATGAATGGGGTGTGATAGCCATGATTCAAAAGTTCATTGTCATAGTGTGTGGTGAGATGATGACATGGAATATGGTATGGGTACTTCATGGTAGGAGGAGGTTATGAGGTTGATGTGTCTCATGTTCATGATACCCTACTACCCTAGTTATGAGATTTGGTGAGGTGTGATGGACTAGGTGTCTCTGGGAATTAAGTTATGCTATACGATGTGATGTGATTTCATGGCCTAGGTTTTTATGGATGAGATGTGTTGTGATAGTCTAGTGTTTTTGGGTAGGTTCTTATATTAAAGAGGTGGGATCACTAGGATGTGTGTCATTGGGGTGTGAGAGCGGCTAATCAATGAGAAAGTGGGGCATGGTAACCTTATTTGATATGATTTATAATATATTACTATACTTGGATGGTTTATTTGGTATGTGTGCCACACTAAGGATTGTATTTCTTAGTATACTTTTTTAGGTGTTATTGGTTCTATTGTTTTCTCACTGGTGAATTAGTATTCTCTTTTCACATGTTCACCAGAGACTTTGGATATGATCCTACTCAGTATAATTGTATTCTCAACCACTGTATATACACAATACTTTTATGATTCTATGATTAATTCACAGACCATGATGGATATTACTATCTTGGACATTTGGAAAGATTGTTCTATCACTACCTTATCTTTTCCTTTTTTGGGTATTCATTTCGAGAATTTTATTTCTATCTGTTCACATTTTACATCAATTGTGTGATGATTTTGGTTACATATTTTTTGATCATATTATGTTAGGTAATTGAATGATTTATGATAACCAATATCTCAATCCTATTATTATAGATGGAAATACCTCCCATTTGTGAGATTTTTATACCCACAGTGCTAGCCACCAACCTAGATTATACTAGAGGTGTGACTTAATGGTCATTATATATCTTCCTTCATTACCGTCCTAGTTGGGGTACCTTTGGATGGAGGGGTTCATGAAAAAGTGTTATCAATTATTTTTTTTAGGTATAGGATGGAGTTAGAAGGTATACATAATAAGGGTTTTATGGGTTAGTAAGGTAAGGAAATCAGTTGATCTTTTTGTGTAACAAAGGATATAGAAGATTGACTATGACATGATATTTTATCCCCCTTGTGATATTATGAAAGGAATCTAATCCTATTAAATGACCAGGTGAGGTGGAATTTCCTGTAGTGTAGAGACCTAAGATAGGTATATGTATTTTTATTGACTTTTGTTCTTATCTAAATTGGGTGATGTTGGGAAAATAAAATGAATTAAATAAATATTACTAAAATTCCATACAACCAAGTTTAGGATATCCTTTTTTACCTTTTTAGTTATGGATATTGGATGTCATACATGTGTGGTTTAGGATGGTGAGGTCTAGCAGGCCGAAAAGATTAGTTATTATAGGGTTGATCTGGTTGAGTAGGATGATTAGTGGTACAAAAAATTGCACTCTTTTCACCAATAGTTTTTGGAGAGGTATGAGGAGAGTGTCTATGATTTGGATTCAAGGCATTGTTCAAAGAATCTTGATACCTCCTTTAATTTCCTAATGTCCAGCTAAAATTATTGAGTCTCATTGGTAGTCAGTCATATTTGGGGAACTATTCATCAGTGGTGGATGTTGTTTCTTGGTGAGAAGAAGGGTTAGAAGCTTTATTGGCCTAATTTTAGAGGGAGTTACATTAGGATTTTTCATCATCAACTATGAAGGCCTTAATGAGGTAGGATATTCTCTTTCTGTAGCAGAGGAGAATGTCTATGTGGGAGTTTATGTTCAAGTTCAAAGACCATTTACACTTTTCCCCTTATCTTTTTCCTGATATTGAGTCTCATGCGAGGATTCTTGAGGAGGCACTCCATCTTTTAATCTAGTATGGTGTTACTCTTTTAATATTTCCAATGTACTTTGAGGTATATAAGAAGGTGTAGTTTATCTAGAGTATTCACCCATGAGGATGTTTACCACAAGAGGGTAATAATAATGGATCATTTATGAGTAGATACGTTAACAATAAGCCTCATGCTCCATGTCTATCTAGGTTGTGACCAATGAGGAATTGACCTAATAATCTTTTTTTCAGTCTTATGTGTCTAGTGGTTTCCATTAATTCTCAAGAGTCCTTGGGCTTGTGTGGTTCCCCTATAAATACCATGGTCACTATAAAAATCAGATCCCCATGGTTTATGGAGCCAAATTTAGATGAGGTGATATGGTCCAACGTCATCCTTTGTAAAAGCTAAAAATGAGGCTCTTTCAGCACTAAGGGAAGTAGGTTTATGCTCCTCTGATAGGATATGGGGAAGGTAGAGGTAGAACTCGAGATGATCCACATCATCAGGTACCTCAGCCTAAGTGTATCCATGGAGGAGTCCATTGGCATGGATGTAGAGGATTTAGGTGTGTTTAGTTTCAAGTAGTAGATATGGTAATTCCCTAGAGTCAATAGATCATTCGATGTATTATTTGTATGTATTTTACCCATGTTTGTACCCTGTTTTATTCAGGATATTCACACTTCTTTGTATCACCCTATCTAGTTTATGCTCTAGGACTAGACGTAGAGTGGATTTTCATGCCCCTAGTGTTTATTATTCTAGTCAGAGGTGAGACCATCTTGTTTGATGTGAGTTTTTTGTTTATAATGATGATGGGGCACATAAATAATTTGGGGATCTTTTCATGATGAAAATTAAATCATATGTTGTCATTCTCAGCATCGACTGGTTTTATTTCGTGTGTTCTATTATTGACTACTTTATGAAGAGATTCGTGTTCTCAAATGGGTATGACTTGTGCATCGTTTTTGTTTGAAAGTGTAGTTTCCAGGTGGTAAGTATATGTGTATATTCCCTTCATTATATTATGGATATGTCTTCTATATAATTAGTAGATTATAGAATGGTGGAGGTTCTTAGGGTCTTTATTATGTTTTTGGATGTTTTCTCTATGAATTTGTGACATTACCGCCTCAATGTGATGTTTATTTTTAGATATATTTATATCCCAACGCTTCTCATATTTTGATGGATCCCTATTAGATAGAACCATATGTTTTTTTGAAGTTAATAATTTAGATATATGATCATATTTAGAATGGATTCATCTAGTGTACTATGTCACTGTGGGGTGATCCAATGTTTCTCACCAAGAAGGAAGATGGTAGTTTGAGGCTGTATGTAGACTACTAGGGGTTTAATCAAGTGATGATCAGGAATCATTACCTACTTCCAGGAATCAATGATATTTTAGAATAGTTTATAGAATCTATTTGTGACTTCAAATATCTATTTGTGGATGTGTATCACCGGTTGTGAGTGAAGTAGGGCGATATCATGAAGACTTCTTTCAAACTTATGTATGAGAACTATGAGTTTTTTTAATTTAATTCGATTTTAGTAATTCACAAACTATGTTCATGGGGCTCATGAAGTCGATGTTCTATGAATTTCAAGTCCATTTTCAACCACATATTGTTATACTCCAAGTTTGTTGAAAATCATGATAATCATTTCATGGTTTTCTCACAATTACTTCCATGCCACTAGCTTTATGAAAGGTTGTCCAATAGTAATATTTGGACTACGGATGTGCATTTTCTCAGGTATGTGTTGTCCATGTACGATGAGTTTGTGGATCTGTTGAAGTTTTAGGAAGTTGTTTCTTGGGCAGAACCCAAGAATGGGGCAGTGGTTTGATGCCTCCTTAGCCTCACTTGATACAATGTAGGTTTCTTTATGATTTATTAAAGATTGTGGCCCAATTGACCACTTTTACTAGGAAGTACTAGAATTTTCTCTTGAATAACCAATGTCAGTAAGAATTTTACAACCTAAAAGGGAGACTAATCAATTCCTTGGTAATTTACTTTTTAGTGGAGGGGTGACATTTAAGGTATTTTTTTATCAAATCCCATTTTTGAATGGGATGCATCAAGAAGAAAAATAAGGCAGTGATGTTTTATAGGTTGAGGTATTTAAAACTCAAAGATAATATATTTTCCACCCATTATCAAGTTTCAATAATGATTGGTTATTTGTAGATGTTATGGTGACATTACATCATTGGAGAGAACTTTGTGGTCTTTAAAGATCATACCAAGTTGAGGTATATCTTTTCTCATCATAACCTGAATTTTTGTTAAAAGAGGTGGGTGGAGTTTCTCTATGATTTTGACCTAGAGAACTACAGCTCAGGAAAAGGGAATTTCATTAATGAATATTTGTTCATAAATCCAGGTAAGGATGTTTTTTAAGAGTCTAATGATTTTTGAAAAGTAATGGAGGAGTTTTTGGCCTTGAAATTACATGTGAGGGTGGTTTATAGATGAGGTTTCTTATTTCAAATTATAGGGAAATGTTATCTGATATGGAAAGTGGAACAGTCATAGTGGGAATACTGTAAGGTAGAGGTGATATGTGGTAATGTTGGAAAAGGAGATGATCTAGAGGGACCGTTAGGGGATGGTCAGGATCAATTTTTTTTAATGAATTTTGTTTTTTCTGGTGGTGATGCATGAGGAATTTATTTGTGATTTTATTAGCTCACCTTCGATGGTAAACCCTAGAGTATCCAATATGAAGTGTGGGTTGAGTATTTTATTTTGGTCACCCAAGATGAGGTTTCCTGTGGTAGTGTTTCTATTTCGATGTCTACTTTTCTTGTACTTAAAGGTCGGTCACCATGTTTATGGAATTTTTTTCATCCCTTGGATGTACTTTATTGGAAATGGTATAACATATTGATGGACATTGTCATGAAGTTTCCCTGAGATTAGGAATATTTTTATGTTATTTGGGTATTAATGGATTGTTTGATAAAATTGGATCACATCCTAGTGATCAAGGATTCAAGGTTCATGGATGTATTTTGAAGGAGGTATATGTATGAGGTTTTGTGGATACATGGTGTCTCAAGGTCCCTTATATTGATTGGGATTGTCATTTTACCTTGTGATTCTGAAGGGGATATCAACATTATTTTGGAACTCAATTGCATCTAAGAACTACTTTCCATCCTCAATTTGATACTAAAATAGAGTGGACTATCCAGATGCAGGAGGATATGTTGTGGGTGTGTGTCTTTGACTTTAGAGGATATTTGGATAATCACTTTCACTTGGTTGAGTTTTAATATAATGAAAACTATCACTCAATAATTATTATGGCCATGTTTAAGGCTTTTAATGAGATGCCATTTTGTTCTCCATTGGGATGTATTAAGGTTGGGAAGTCATAATTTCTTTGTCCCGATGTGGTGAAGAGAATGACAAAGATGTTTGGAGTTGTTCATGAGAGGATGAATGTGATAAAGAACTGGTATAAGGCTTATCTAAATCATATGATTAGGCCCTTGTATTTTGAGGTTGGGGTATACATGTAATTGAGAGTCCCCCCTCAGTGTGGGCAATGTATCTTTGGAAGGGGGAGTAAGTTCTCAATCCAGTTTTTTGGGCCTTCTGAGGTCTTATGGTGCATTGGAAAGAAAACTTATCAATTGAAACCCATTCCATGACTGGACTATATTAATAATTTATTTTGTATCTCTTACCATCATTGTTGTCTTCATGATGATTACTATATCATTGACTAGGGAGTGTTGCATATCAAGGATGATGCGACATTCATAAAGTGGCCCATAAAATCCATAATTTTCAAAAGAATGTGCTATGTGGATGTACCATTCCATTAATTCGTGTTTTTGATGGAATTGTTCATGCAGGAGAGTATTTGGGATAATGATTCATGGATACATTCCTATTACCCAGAGTTTTTTTTGAGTTTTTCATTGTTCTGTTTTTCTTTTATAGTAAAAAATTCTTGGATATTGATGATTTATGAGATGTTATTTTTCCTTGATCATGTTATGTGTAATTAAATATTCAAGTATATGAAGAGGGTAAAACATGATTCCTAATCACTACACATTATAAATTGAAAAAAATTAAAAACGTACGGGTGAGTTAGTGCTACTCAATGTCAATAATATCTTAACATGTGATACAGAATTACTTGATTTTTTCTACATGAAACTCTATTGTGTCGTGCTTATGGTAATAATTGGTTTGATTTTTTTGTGGTGTTTATGGAAATATTTTTATGATTGTTGTGTTATATTTTAATCAGTTCTATGAAAGGTATCTCATGGGATAGTTTTTTTGACATATTTCTCTCCTTCCATTTTGGGTTAGTTTTGATTCTTGAGGGATAGAATAGTTTAAGCGGAATATATTATAATAGTCTATACATTATGACCTATTAATTTGTATGAAATCCAGTAGTGGAGGTTTTCGGGAGAAGTCCTGGGGAGTTTGGAGGGAAAGTAGTGGATTAGGAGCTGAGAACTCATTTCCAAAGGGTTCAACAGTGTAGAGCCTAGGTTGTGTCGTAAATGAGAGGCAGTTGTAGTATAAATAGGGTAAATATGGAATTGGATGTTGTGTTTTACATCCATGGATATTATGGATTTTATATAGTTTCTTGCGGGATGAATCAGGTGTTACTTCTGTTTTGGGGGGTAACTGGAGTGTGGAGATAGGTTATGACATGAAGGTGAGTCCATACATGAGTGGTTTTTGAACATTGTTTTCAATTGTGGCATAGATTTCGAGGTATATTTTCTAATGTATCTACCATTTTGCAGTTGATATGGTGTGGAGGCTCTAGCTATGACATAGGGGATCTTAGTAGGATTTTGGAGGTTCTATTTTTTTAAGGTAGTTGCACCATAGAACTAAGTTGTGGTATATCCCCCTTTCTGGTTGTTGAGTTCTACAATGTAGTGGACTTAGATACACCATAGTCTTCTCCTGTTTTGTTAAATCTATGGTGTGGACATAGCCATACTTTCTATATTAACTTTTACTATCCACTTTGTGTCATGGTCCTCCCCATTAAGCTATAGAACTCCCTCTTTTCATCAGTTTTGTTGTGTGGTATAGGGATGTTGTGTCATGGTTTTGTATTTTTTCATACTACAAGAAATTATAAAATACCCTTAGACAATATATCTACCTGACTTTTCTCTTTTTTCTTAGTTAAACCAAGTGTATCCCAAGGATCTCTTTCATCCCCCAATCAGTGTATTTTGAACCCATCCCATAAAGATCAATCTGTAGTGGTTTAGGGGATTGTTTCCCATATTTTCTCCTCATTTCCTCCTACTCTTCATATGGGATGGATTTATGTGGAGATTAATCTCATGTTTTATAGGTGTTTGGGTAATATGATTAAGTGGTTATTGTGTTATAATGTCTTAAAGGTGTTTTCCTTTATTATGGTGCTCATTGGCGGCCTTCCTCTTAAACTAACATTGTGCACCAAATCAAAAAGATCTATTTGATTTTGGGGATCCTTTATTTCTCATATATTAGTATCATGCTAGAAGGTTTATGAACTTTTTATATTTTGGTAAGATATTTTTCATCCAACATAATGAATAAAATAAAATTAATTAATTGAGATTAAAAGTGGAAGGGGAATGGAAATTTATATTTTCACTTATTTGATATAATTTGATATTGAGGTTGTACAGGCTTGATGCCCTATAGAAAATCGAGGTTTTGGATGTTTTTTTGTGTAGTGGTTAATATGTTATGGAACCCTATCATTTTTGATTGGTTGTTATCGCCTTCTATAAAAATGGATAATCACTTCTATCCTGTTAATAAATTGGTTACACTTGGATATTATGTCTTCTGTGTGAATTCCACTTAATAATAAATTGAAAGTGATGAAAATACCCTTGATAAATCTTAAATAGTTTTTATGATGTGTGGTTATGATGTATGGGATGGATGTGATGATATGTGGATGTGGTACATGGTGGTTTTGATGTGGAATGTTTTTGTAGTTGCGGAATGGTAGAAATGTGGGGTTTGAAGGCATAATAAGGATGAGGTGTTTGTTGTTGCTTTTTGTGGTGTGCTGTGGTAGTTTCTTAATTAGTAATTGAATTAAATATAAGCGATGAATTGAAATGTAATGGGTAGAAATAGTTAATTAATACTGAAAATAATATCGAAATGTGGTTAAATGGGGTAAATGATTTATGTGAAATGAATCGACTGGAATAACGAAATGGTTAGTAAATTGGAAATCTATAAAATGGATTAAATTTAGAATAATGATGAAATGTGACGTTTGGATTTGGGATTGTTTGTGTGGTGATTCAATTAGTGGTGGACAAAAAGTGGTCAAGGTTGTGAGGTGATGTGGTGATGTTGTGGTTTGAGATGAGACCCTTATTATGAACCCATAGGTTGGTCTTTTTAGTTTCCATATATATATAAATTTTATCTCGGAGTGATTTCTATACACCCCACACCCTTTTCGAGCACCTTGCATCAAAAACTAAATGTTTTAGTGATGTTTTTTCCAACATCCCAATAGTGAGGATATATTTTTTTCCACTCACTCTTCCCTTCTCCCTCTTCTAAGAAATGTTAACATGCATGGGAAGTGATAGAAATAGGTTAGAAGTTCATTATGAAAATATTTAATTATATGGTGAGATGGATTAGGTGGGGGTCATGTATGGTAGGAATAGGAAATGAAGTTTATGTTCTTCATATTCATGATAACCTACTACCCTTTTATGATTTTTTGTGTGGTGTTATGGACCAGGTGTCTATGGGTGTGATGTGATGTGATGTGGGGTGATGTGATGTGATGTGATGTCATGTTATGTTATGTTATGTTATGTTATGTTATGTTATGTTATGTTATGTTATGTTATGTTATGTTATGTTATGTTATGTGATGTGATGTGATGTGATGTGATGTGATGTGATGTGATTTTAAGTGATGTGATGTGATGTGATGTGATGTGATGTGATGTGATGTGATGTGATGTGATGTGATGTGATGTGATGTGATGTGATGTGATGTGATGTTTTGTGATGTGATGTGATGTGATGTGATGTGACGTGACGTGATGTGTTGTGATGTGATGTGTTGTGAGGTGTTGTGATGTGATGTGATTTGAGGTGACAGAATAGGTGTTTGTGGTCAATATGTTATGCAATGTCCTATGATAGCCCATGAGTTTTAAGGCATGTTTTTACATAGAATAAGTAAGAGTTCATGTACATACATCATGGGGGTGTAAGATATGATAATCAATGGGAAATAGGTGGGTGGTACCCTTATTTTATATGATTTATAATATGTTAGTAAAATTTGATTTATTATTTGGTGAGTGTCCCATGGTGATGATAGAATTGGTTAGTGAACATGTATATGTATTGATGGTTTCACTGTTTTTCACATTGGTGAATTAATATCCTATTTTCACAAGTGCATGAGAGACTTTGGGTATGATATTTCTAAGTAAACTTTTATTCTCACACTACGTATATAAAAAATGATTTTAGGTTTTCAGGAAGAATTCATAAACCATTCTCAACATTACTATATCATAACTTTGGAGCGGTTTCTCTATCGCTACCTTATTTTTTCCTTTTTTAGTATTTATTAAGGACTTTTATCTATACATATTCACTTTATACAAGAATTGTGGGATGATTTTACGTATATATTTTTTGTATATATTAATCCAGGTAGTTGATTTACTAATGATATCATATCTCTGTATCCTATAATTATAAGGAGTAATGACTACCATTTGTGATTTTTTTATTCCCTTGGTGATTTTCACTAGTCTGGGGTCTATTAGTGGCGGGACTCAGGGGTCATTATCTCTCTTCCTTCATTTTCATATCAGGAGAGGTACCCTTTGAGGTAGGGGATCATGATTAATTAATTTATGATAAAACATTTAAGAAACTCATTTATTTTCCTTGGGTTATTCCATGAATAATGGTAAAATGTTTCTGAAACCAGTTTTTGTTCCACTAGTTATGATATAATGATATGTTTAATGTAGTATATTCTTTTGGAACATATATGTATGGTTTATATTTTTTTATGGGTTGTATATATCCCTCTAATTCATTGGATAAAGATGGATATCTAATGATATAATAAGGACAGGAATGGGGAGTGAACCCTGTTTATTAAGGGACTTTGTCTACACTTAGTTAGTAGAGTGAACCCTAACTAAGGAAATGATAGAATGAGGACTAAACTAAATCCACTCTAATAGTATTGATATAATTACTAAATTTATTAAATTATTTTATATTCTTATATGTATTCCAAAAAATTATTTTATATACTTATGATGTGTTATCTTTAATTATGGTTGACTATTGATGATTTTTCACACTTATGACTTATGTATTTTATTATAAAAAATCCTTATTCCATGATTTATGATTTATAACCCTTAAATAATTGGTTATAATTATTTTAGGTTATAACCATGTTCTAATACCCTCATTATTATCTTATTCTCACTTATGATCATTGATTTATATCACCTATTTTTACCCTTTCTAGGAATATGAGATCACCCTTTATTATCTTTCCTTTGATCAGGTTATGAAGAAAGGTTTTAAGTAGGATATGTCTATGAAGAAATCTATATGAGAATAACTTTTTGGTAGATGTTAAATATCATTCATTAAATATAATTATTATGTATCTAGTCTCCAAAATCACTAAACATTTATGGTTAGGGGTGTATTACTATGAAATGTATTGAATATTCATAAAAAATGATGAAATATTTATATATTTTTTCATGGTCACATGAACATAAATAAAGAAACATAAAACATATATTATGAACATACCTATATACATTCTATAGGTAATTGTCTTCTTAAGGGACCAACCCAATAGTCTATAACTAGATACCCAAATAAGTACAATCAAAGAATAAGTATAACTCTTAACCAAGTTCTATCATCTTATTTCTTCTCAAACCTCAAATTTTTTCCTAAACAAGATGATATAATAATATCAGTATCTTTTATAAATTTATATTTTATTATGTTTATTTCACAACTTTTATTCTTCTAATTTTAAAATCAAATGATAAACTAAATCATCCTTTTTGTGTACGTGCGGACTATCGCCTCCACAGAACGATGTATTTCATTTTTCATCACCACCACTCATGGATAGTTATTATTATGGATATAATTTCTATATATAATTTCTATTACATATTTAATCTTTTTTAATTTTAATATATAACATAACTTTTTATGACTCTATCCACATTGAAATGAAAGTATCGCCTGTGCGTACATACGTTCTACCATCTCCATGTAGCAAAGAGTTTCATTTTCCATCACCGCCTCACATAGATGGACATAATGATGGATTTAATAAAAAATATTATATTTATGATTTAAATATTATTTTTAAATTATTAAATATTATTTTATTTTATTTTATTCTTTTCATTAGAAAATGAAAACATCGTTCATGCGTACACACAAACTACCATATCCATGAATTAGATATTTTGTTTTTCTATAAATGCATATCATATATAGTTATAAAAATATATATAATGAATAAATATGATTATAATACCATTTATAATATTATTTAAAATTATGAAACAATGATCAAAATTAAAGTTAAAAAACAACTGAATCAAAACAAGCTTCAAAAATGATATAGTTAAACTCAAAAATGATGATTTTAAAATATAAAAATTAATAAAAGGTTATTGAAATGTTATAAGTTGTCATATATTATATAATATGTATGTATATGTTTTTTTAATAGATTTATAACAAATATAAATTAATTATATAAGATGTTATACTACTTACGAAACAAGTCAGACTTAAGGTAGGGATGTCTTATCGCACTTTTATTTCTCTGAGATATATTCAATATTCACTAATCATTTATTTCCAGTGGTGTATTTTCAAAAACATTGATATGACATGAAATTATTATATTTATATTCATGTTATTTAAAGATTAATTTTATGTTATTTCATTCATGGGGGTTAGGATTCAAAAGTTACCAAATCTATAGGGGTTTTATGTTACAATCACACTATTTACAGGGATTGTTTATACATAAAATTATGCTAATGAAATTATACGATCTATCTCTCATAAATAACATTTATTTTATTCTATTATATTTAACTTTTGAGATTAATGTTTTTTCCATTTATTTTCTTCTCTCTCAGTTCTCAAAATATCAAATGAATTATTTAATACAAAACCTACTTTGTCTTTTTTTTGGTTGGGAATATTTTTCTTCCATTTCCAGTTTTCCTTTATGACAAAATCTAGATTGTTTTTAAATATTATAAAATTATTGACTAAATTAATTTTTACCCATGTTTTATTTTCTATAAAATGTTTTAAAATTAATTTTATTTTCATTTTCCAAACGATGTACTTTTTTTCAAAGGTTTGAATCAAATATTTGTTTTTACTACATGAATATATTTTACTACCATAATGACTACCCTATTATTTGAATCTTCTGTTAAAATTTTCCATGTTTCCTTTCAAAGAGAATATTTCTCTTAATATATTTGAATCATTTAGATTTTAAATATTTTATTTCAAAATAAAAAGGGTGTTTTACTTATGAAACATTCCAATAGTATCTTAATGGTACTTTCGTATATAATAAATTCTATTGATGTTACAAATGCTTCGAGGGGGTTATGATTAAAGGTTTACATCATTAATATTTCTCTATATGGTTATTTATTTTGATGATGAAATTTCGATAAAACAATTTTTCTTTTCCACTAGTTAATCTATGGAAAAATGATAAATATTTTCATGATGTTTTGGCCTAAATATGAGTGGATTATGATTATGTGAGGGACGGGTCCATTATAAACCTATAATTTGTTTTTAATGTTTATGGTTTGTAGAATTCCTGTGAATATATTATGATTATGTGAGGGGTGGGATCATAATTATATTTTTATCTAATACATTGGGGAAATATATATAGTTAATAAGATTAATATGATACAAGAGTAGTGATTCTCAATCCACATTGTTATAGTAAATGATATTGATTCTAGACACACTATTTTATTGGAAATTGGTTTTGATCCATGATCAAATATATTATAATGGCCTTTGTTGTAAAACTTGACAGATATCATGATTTTTATGCTTGTTTGTTTCACACTACTATGTTATGATTCCATAGATCATGATTATTTTCTTATAATCTCAAATTCATATGGAATTGTATATTTTATTCTTTCATGAGGATTCCTTTATAATTAAATATTCATATTACTTATTCTAGGATTATTGTATCATTCTTTATTATTAATTCATATTATTCCATGATCTTGTGAAATAATTCATGTATTAACGCCTTGTTTATATTTCCTCACTTGATAACGTTTGAAGGATAAATTCTTCATGACTTGTTGACATGGTTTCCCTTACTAAGAATATGAAATCCCTATTTTTTATGTTTCTTATTTCTCGAGGAACTCATATGTAGAAATATTTCTAGGAATAAGTATTCTTTGTTAAATTTTGGGTTATATATTAAAGTTTTATTGTATGATAATACAATTATATAGATAATCTAGAATGATATTAAACCATTAGATTCTAAGACTGTATTTATTTTTGAGATTAAATATTCAATTATGTGAAAATGATATAAGATATATTAATTTAATGATTAGGTTTTATTAGTTTATATTATATCAAGGTTTTTTATAGATTATGTTAGAAAGGATCATAAAAGTAATCATAAAGAAACTTAATTCAAATATAAAGTTTCATTGGATGAAATAAAGGTGTCATGGATTGTGAAATCTTACGTTTAATAATTCATATTTACATAAATTTCCTCTTTGATCTTTTTATGATAATATTTTTTGTTACCCGTGTTTACCCTTTTTGTTTTATTAAACAATTAAAACTTGTAATAATGTTGTAAAAACGATGATTATCATCAATATAGTGATTTTACCAACGGATGAAAAATAGAATTAAAATATTCATTGATATTTCATATCATGTTATGAGTAATAACCTAAACCATATCCAGCTCTATAATTCACTAAAGAAGGAGTAACTCACTATTAATTCATTCATGAGACAACGACCACTATCCTTTAGTGGCTATTCTGAACCCCTAATCATTGTGAAGTGGATAAAAATGACGGATTAAATATTTTTGAATCTTCAAGGATCTAATCATGAAAATGTGTTTTTGTCCATTTATCATTTTTAAGGTGAAGTAGACCAACAATGGATACTGATCAAGAACATAAGGAAAAAGGATGAAATTATTTCCATGGAATGAGAGATGTTTAAGAATATATTTTCTAAAAAATATTATCTCTAAACCCTTCACCTAAATATGGAGTGGGAATTCATTAAGCTTAAGAAAAATTATAAAGAATCTATTGATTCATATTAAGTTAATTTCATGATATATGCAAGGAACACATTTAGTTCTTTATTGATTCGGAAATAGAAAATTAAACATTTATTTAGGTGATTAATTCCAAGTATCTAAAATGAATTAGATATAAGATAGCTTGGTAGATACAAATAATTTTTTTTGATTTGAAATTAATTTGTAAATAAAAATTGAAGAATCATTAATCTCATTTATTTGGAGAAAATAAATAGAAAATTCAATTTCATGTAAACTCAGATGATAAAACTCATGGAGGAAAGAAAATTCTAATATAAATATTCCCTAAATAAAATATATCATAGTTTATTATATGTACATGTCATATGATATGAAATTTTGGAAGTTTAGGAATATCATATACCTTTTTTAGGTATACCATAAGTCATGATATATTATATCATGCCACATAATTAAATAATCATAATGTCTGATTGGTATATAATATATAACAGAAATGGGAGTAAAATGAAACAATATGATTCACACTAACACATTATTATTGATATGTAATGTCTCGGATTTTCTGTTTATTATTTTTAAATATTATATGGAATTATTTCAAGACTGGGTTTGAAGAAGGCACATTATTCCGAGGTCTAGTGAGCCCGTAATGGTGGGTTGAACTTTTTTTAGTTAAGTGAGTCAACACTTGTGCGCGGTTGTGAAAGTTTCCAAATAGATGCCCGGATTAAAAACCTGAGCGCACCGTTGCGTCCGGGACGACGACTTTACCTAAGAATGAGGCTGACCTCGACCGGCATGGTTCGAGGGAAAAAGTTAATTTTCAGATGTTTTATGTAAAATAAAATAAAATAAATTAACCAGTTTATTTTATTTCATTTAAGGAAACATTCGTTACAGTGCGGCAACGGCGCAACTGTTTCCTAAATTAATGGTGCGTCTTAATGACTTCGAAATAGAAAGTCAACACCATTAATACTGTTGCATAATTAAATGACAACATGTTTCCCTTTTTAATGGGTTAAGAAATTGTACGTCGTTGGCAATGTAGAGAGAGGAACCTCTGCAAAATCCGTGGCACTTTGGAGAAAACTCTTGGCGACGAACGGTGACAGATCGAAGTCAAGAATTGCTACGCCAACAACATTGAAGGATCTCGACGACAATGACAGCGTGGCACCTTCGTCAATGATTGATCCTTTCGAAAGGTAGGGGTTTCTATTTCAGTTTCTTTTCCTCGTATTTGAGTTTAAATGACGAACACGGATAAACCATGAACAAGTTGATCCGTGGATTTGTACGTTCTTGTGGGAGGGATATTTCTCCAGGAAGACTATGGGGAATTGATCCATGCTTTATGTTGTTGTTGATTATTGCCCCATTTTAATCCTATTAATGGGAGCGGGTCAATGCCGTGACGAACGATGGCGGAGGTTCGTTCCTCAATTTGTTTATTTGGATTTCATCCTCCTTTTTCCCCATGCGTTATTCGAGTTCTTCACGGGGTGACGAAAAACGGATCGTTACACATCCATTCTACGATGCAACGATCCCAAATCAAAGGTTCGACATCGCAACGTCCTTGTGTAGGTGCGGCGACAATGGAAGACAACAAATCAGACTGGATCGGAAAGAGTGTTCTTCATGCGGGAAGATCAGAACACGTTTTCAGAGCCGATCGGAGGCCCTAAAATGACGGAAGCGGCTTCGTGGGGTCAGGGTGACCAGGACCTAGAAGTTTTATGGCGATCGGATGGCTGGATTAATGATCGGAGTAGCACGGGAGGCGCACTGGCGAAGAGTGCCATTTCTGGAAATTTCCAGACTACACGGCGTGTACTTCCGAAGAACATTTCGTGTAGTTTTGGCGGTGGAATCTAGGGTTTCGAGGTCAGAGAAGAATCACACGGCGTGTGACCCCAGTCACATGAAATGTTGGACCTTCCCCGAAGCTCAGCGTGTACTTTGGGTAGTACACGGTCACGGTATAATCTACACGGCTTCAGGCGGCACGACGTGTACAGCTCGGCAGAGGAGGCTACGTGGAGCTCGGCGTGTATCTCGGGGATACACGGACACGGGATGGAGTACACGATCGTGTACTCCATCACCCGACCGGGCGAGGGCAACATCGCGGGTCACCTCGTGTGCAGATTGCAGGGGTTGGAGTACACTGGTTGATGACCTTGTACGGGCACATGGCCAGAGTACATGGAGCCAACCCCAGTTACCCAGTCATGAAATGTACTCCGTACTACACGCCTTGTATTATGTTTTTCTACATGACCAGCCTCATGACACGGGCCGTTGTACATGGGCAGTACCTGGGGTCGGACAACACGGCGTGTATCATTTCTACACGCCGTGTACTTTTTGGAAAAAGGCTTGGTCCTTTTGTTCACTGTGCCTTGAACATCTTTCGTTTGGGTTAGTGCCCCTTCTTCTTGTTCCCCTGAAGGTCAGGAATCATTCCCTCATGCAGGATTATGATCCCTTCAGTAGAACTTTCTATGATAGAGTCAGGCATCCATCCAAGAGGCCCGGATCGAGATCCTCTATCCATTCTAGACCCTAGGTAGAGTCAGGCATCGGCGTGACCAAATTTACGGGGCGTTGATCCTCTACCTAGCAAGTGAATTTCGGATGAGTCACGGTATCTTCCATGGCCCTGGAAGTGATCCTCATCTATGTATCAAAATCTTTCCCACTCAAGAGTGTGTCTCCCGTAATGAGTGTAGCTTTATCTCGTGACGGTTCCTAACAAACAGAACTTCATGAATAGACGTCATCAGAGATATAAGACTCATGGAGTGTGTTCTCCCAGAATGAGCGCATCACAGAATCTTCGAACAGAATACCTTGCAGGGGTATGCAGTTGCGTGACTTGTCTCTAGACCACTGGTCTGGGTTTTGGGTATATCTAGTTTTTTATATGTTTTGTAAACATATACTATGCATAGCTGACTGTACCTTTACTTTGTATACTGCTTTGTCGTTTTTGGGGTCCTCTACTGAGTATTGTTATACTCACCCATGCACAGGCCTTGCCCACACATCTAGTGTCTTGTGTAGATGAGCAGCCTTTTGACATAGTCCAGGGCGGACCAGGACAGGACCGAGCTTTCTGAGTTCCCTATAGGTCGAGGCATTCCTACAGCTATGAGCGGCAGTCCCAGTACCTTTGTGCTTACAGGTTGGACTTTGCAGTTTTTCATACTCTTACTTTTGGTGGGCTTGTATTCTGGCCCAGTTTGCTTTTACAGTACTCTACCTTTCGTCATACTCTGTTGGTTGGGTTTAGTTGTATGCATGGATTTTTGTTCATTAGCGTTTTACATTTTAGCATTTGTGGGATTGGAGATGTGTGTGTGTGTACAAGTACTTAGGAAATGCCTCCCTTGTTAGTGATATGCCTACTCGGTTCTAGTCACCAGCCCCTGGCCTATTGGAGGTGGGCTTGGGGAGTCACGGCGCAGGCCCCACTGGGACGGGTCGTGACAGAGTGGTATCAGAGGTGGTCGGTTCTACATTAGGACCAGGAGTCTATGAGTTTGGTTTGGGGAAACATTGTTGAGTGTTTCAGGTTCGAAAATCAGGCCAGAGACTCCAGTGATGGTGTGGCAGCCGACGTATCCATACACTAGGACTCTGATAACCTACTTTTCGACTCAGTACACGAAAACACTGGTTGCGGGGAAATAAAAGGTACATGCATCATATAGGAATGGGTGGTGTTTTCCATGTCCTTGGTGTCAGCTATCTAGATATACTCATTGACCGTGGTACCTCTTGTTTGTTTCCAGGATGCCTCCACGACGCATACCCGCTAGGATTCAACAGCATGATCACGAGGATGACCCCCTCAGTGACGAGGCTTCGATACAGGGACCAGCTCCCCAGGTGTTGCCACCAGGTGGTGCACCTGCTATACCACCACCAGTGGAGCATCCAGTGGTACCCATGGTACCGACCGGTGAGGAGCAAAGGATTAGCGCACTCCACGAGATTCAGAGACAGAGAACCCTTAGGTTCCGAGGCGAGCTCGACCCTCAGGCGGCTTAGGACTGGCTTGAGGTGGTGACCAGAGTTTTTCTTCTAGTGAGGACACTGGCGGACCAGATGGTGGTCCTAGGAGTGAGCCTTCTTCAGGGTTTGGCGGGATGATGGTGGAGTCTGACCACACAGACTCACGATGAGGAGACTCTTTCATGGACAGAGTTTGAGCGAATCTTCAGGGAGGAGTTCTCTTCGGTAAGGCTGAGATCTGTGCGCATCCAAGAGATTCTTTAGCTCCAGCAGGGCAGTATGACAGTGGTTGACTATTCATCGAGGATCACCAACCTCACCAGGTACTCGATGGATATGGTCAGGGATCAGTACTTCAGAGGTCGGACCTTTGAGCGAGGCCTACATTGTGACATATGAGCTAGTTTTGTGACTCTATGCTTTTCGACTTATGATGGAGTGGTCGAGCTGTCCATGGTGACCGAGAGCTTCTTGGCGGAGAAGACACAGCCACCGGCAGTCAGCAGTAGGCAGACAGGTGCAGAGACACCAGCAGCTGGGAGCCGACGTCAGGTATAGGGATCTGGACGTGGGAGACGTCATAGGAGGACCCAGGATAGGGGATCAACAGTCCAGGGATCTTAGGCGGGATCCAGTCTTCCTAGGGAGAAGCGGTTCTACGCATGTGATGGTAGGGGGAATCTCGCTAGAGATTTCCCGACACGTCGAGCTGCAGACAGGGAAGTGGTGGATGGACCACTGAGGCAGAGGCAGAGAACGGAGCAGGTAGATCTGCCAGGCAGTGGACGTGGCAGAGGAGTTTGGAGAGCTGTGGGTGGTAGCATATGCTTTGACTTACTTCCACCACCACCCCCAGGAGGTCCGCACCAGGATCAGGGAGCTGGGGGACAGGGACGGGGACAGCTGCATGTGGTCGAGGCGTACAACCCAGGGGATCTAGGGATGATTCAAGGTATGATCTGTGTCTTTTATACCTTAGCAGTTGTACTCATAGACACAAGTGCTAGTCATTCCCTTATAGCCACATGTCTTGTACAAAACCTCGCGATTCTAGTAGAACCGTTGACTCGATCCTTACGCTTGGAGACACCTATGAGTGGAGACTCGATGATCACGCACCTTTGCAGACAATGTGATCATACCTTTGGAGGTGAGAGTTTCAGTTAGAACCTCTTGGTGGTAGTGTCGATGCCTTACGACGTCATTCTTGGTATGGATTGGTTAGCTTCGATCCATGCCTAGATTGACTGTTTTAGGCGAAGGGTGTGGTGTGTCTGGTGTGATGTAACAAGGTTTTCCTTTGTCACAGAAAAGGAAACTCAGGAAGCACAAAATGGGCTCATTCATAAGAGGGTGCAGCCAAACACTCTTGAGTTGGAAAGCCTTACCCACGGAGCAGTATATGTTGTGAGCTCTCAGTTCCCATCAGTGGTGGCGTAGTATGAGGACGTCTTTCCTGAAGATGTTCCAAGACTACCTCCCCACCGGGAAATCGACTTTTTCATCGACTTACACCCTGGGACAACACTGATTTCCTCATCAGCTTATCAGATGGCTCCCGCAGAGCTTCGCGAGAAGTGTGTGTAGTTGGAGGATTTGCAGAGCAAGGGTTTCGTAAGACCCAGTGTCTCACCCTGGGCGGCCCCAGTCTTGTTTTCCAAGAAGGCAGACGGGAGTCTGAGGTTGTGCATGGATTACCGGCGCCTTAACCAGGTGGAGGTGAAGAAAAAATATCCACTACCAAGGATCTATGACCTCTTCGATCAGCTAAGAGGGGCACAATGGTTCTCTAAGGTTGACCTTCGATCAGGCTATCACCAGCTACGAGTGCGAGATGAGGATATACCGAAGACGACTTTTAGATGTCGCTACGGTCACTATGAGTACGTGGTGATGACCTTTGGCATGAGGAACGCCCCTTCTATGTTCATGGGAATAATGAACTGGATCTTCCAGTCGTACTTGGACCAGTTCATAGTGGTCTTCATCGACGACATCCTTATGTACTCGGCGTCAGAGGATGAGCACGTGAGACACCTGCGGGTGGTTCTAGACGTACTCTGGGAGCACCAAATTTATGGAAAGCTCTCGAAATGTCAATTCTGGATTCAGGAAGTCTACTTTCTGGGACATGTCATCTCAGCAGATGGATTGGCTGTGGACCCAGCCAAGGTGGAGGCTGTGTTAGCATGGGAGCCCCCTCGGAGAATAACGGAGTTGCGAAGCTTCCTTGGGTTGGCAGGATATTACTGGAGATTCATTCCAAATTTCTTCTGGATATCAGCACTGATAACAGCCTTGACCAGGAAGGGGAAACCCTTCGTGTGGACAGAAAAGTCCCAGTAGGCTTCCAAGAAGTTGACACAGAGTTTGACGAGCGCCCCAATCTTGAGATTGCTGGAGGAGGGTGTCGGGTACGTAGTTTTCTGCGACGTATCAGGGACTAGTCTGGGTTGTGTCCTGATGCAGTGGCATGCAGTGATTGCTTATGGTTCAAACCAGCTTAGGCCAAATGAGTAGAACTATGTGACACATGATCTCGAGTTGGTAGTGGTAGTCTTCGAATTGAATATGTAGAGACACTACCATATGGGCGAGCGGTTTATTGTCTTCTCTGAACACAATAGCCTCAAGTACATCTTCTCACAGAAGGATCTGAATCTGAGGCAGATACGTTGGATAGATTCCCTCTATGACTATGATTTCGAGATCATCTATACTTCTGGGAAGGGGAACAAGGTGGCGGATTCTCTTATCAGAAGGTCGAGCTCAAAGCTGTTGAGTGAGGTGACATAACAATTAGTCGCGTTACCGTTATCCTTCATGGGTGGACATGACACAGCTTACCTACAGTCGATGTTTGTCAACCCTCCACTCTTACAGCGAGTTACGGAGGCACGGTTTGGGGATGTTGACTGTGTGGACTTATGTGCTCAGTTATCTATAGGACATGCTCCTGATGGATATTCACAAGGTGGGGAGAACGTACTTCTTTTCAGAGGACGCACTGTTGTTCTAGTGGAGTTGCATGAGGAAGTCCTAAGGGAGTTCCATACATCGCCTTTGGTGGTACACCCTGGAGTGGCAAAGATGTACCAGGACCTCTGACGATAGTTCCGGTGGTCAGGCATGAAGAAGGCAGTAGCAGAGTTGGTTTCTCGATGCCTCACATGCCAGCTGGTGATGGATGAGCACCAGGTTCCTGCAGGGTTAGCTCACCCCTGGAAGTTCCAGAGTGGAAGTAGGATGGAATATCGATAGACTTCGTGACGGGATTACCACAGACATCCAAGGGGCATGACTCCATCTGGGTGATCATTGACCGACTCACCAAGTCGGCCCACTTCCTAGCTATCAGGGAGCAGAGTTCCGTAGAAAGCTTGGGATGCCTCTATGTGGAGGAGATAGTTCGGCTTCATGGCATCCCCTTGACTATAGTCTCAGACCGAGATGCCCTCTTCACATCCTGGTTGTGGAAGGGATTGCATGAGGCTTTTAGGACTCAACTATGCTTGAGTATAGCATTTCATCCCCAGACGGATGGTCAGATGGAGAGGACTATTTAGGTTCTGGAGGATATGTTGTGAGCCTGTATCTTGGACTTTGGTCATAGTTGGGAGGACCACCTACCACTGGTGGAGTTTGCGTACAACAACATCTACCACTCCACCATTGGTATGGCACCGTTCGAGACCTTGTACGGGAGACCCTACCGGTCACCGCTTTGCTGGACCGACCCCAGAGAGTCATCACTCATGGGTCCAGAGTTAGTGAGAACTACCATAGAGAAGGTGCAGATCATCCGGGAGTGGATGAAGACTGCACAAAGCCGGAAGAAGTCTTATGCTGACAGGCGACAGAGACCTCTAGAGTTCGAAGAGGGAGACCACATATTCCTTCAGGTCTCGCCTCGACAAGGGTTGCGGAGATTTGGCCGAGGCGGCAAGCTATCTCCGAGGTTAATCGGACCTTTCTAGATCCTGGGCAGAGTTGGTGGGGTGGCGTACTACCTAGCTCTACTTCCATAGTTGCATCGGGTACATGATGTCTTCTACGTGTCACAACTGAGGAGGTGCGTGCATGACCCATCACACGTCATCGACTAGGGAGAGCTGGACATCGAGGACGGAGGGACCTTTGCTGAGTACCCATTGGAGATCGAGGATCGGAAGGAGAGAATCCTTCATGGGTGATTGATCCCCTCAGTGCGCATCCAGTGGCAGTATGAGAATCTTCATGAGAGCACGTGGGAGTGGGAGGCCCAGATCCTTGCCTAGTACCCTCATCTTTTTTAGTAGCCTTTTGTTTTGGATTTTCAGGGACGTAAAGACCCAAGGTGGGGAGAATGTAATGTCTCGGTTTTTTCATTTATTATTTTTAAATATTATATGGAATTATTTCGAGATCGGGAGAAAAGACGGCACAACATTATGAGATCCAGTGAGCCCAGAATGGTGGTTTGAACTTTTTTTAGTTAAGTGAGTCGGCACTTGTGCTCGGTTGTGCCAGTTTTCAAACGGATGCCCGGATTAAAAATATGAGCGCACCCTTGCATCCGGGACGATGACTTTACCTAAGAATGAGGCTAACCTTGACCAGTGCGGGTCGAGGGAAAAATTTAATTTTCGAACGTTTTAAGTAAAATAAAATAAATTAACAAGTTTATTTTATTTCATTTAAGGAAACATCTGCTACAGTGCGGAAACAGCGCAGCTGTTTCCTAAATTAATGGCGTGTCTTAATGACTTCGAAATGGAAAGTCAACGCCATTAATACTGCAGCGTAATTAAATGACAACATGTTTCCTTTTTTAATGGGTTAAGCAATTGTACGTTGTTGGCAACGTAGAGAGAGGAACCTCTGCAGAATCCGCGGCACGTTGGAAAAAACTCTAGGCGATGAACGACAACGGATCGAAGTCGAGAATCGCTATGCCAAAAACGTTGAAGGATCTCAACAACAACGATATCGCGATGCCTTCATCAATGATCGATCCTTTTAAAAGGTAGGGTTTGATATATCGATTTCTTTTCCTCGTATTTGAGTTTAAATGACGAACGCAGATCAACCACGAACAAGTTGATCTGCGGATTCGTACATTCTTGTGGGAGGGATTTTTCTTCGGGAAGACTATGTGGAATTGATCCATGCTTTATGTTATTGTTGATTCTTGCCCCGTTTTAAGACTACTAACGGGAGTGGGTCAACATCGTGATGAACGACGGCGGAGGTTCATTCCTCAATTTGATTATTTGGATTTCTTCCTCCTTTTTCCCCACGCGTTCTTCACGTTCTTCGCGGGGCGACGAACAACAGATCATTGTGCATACGTTCTGCGACGCAACGATCCCAAATATAAGGTTCGACATCGCAACGTCCTTGTGGAGGTGTAGAGATGATGGCGGACGACAAATCGGACTGGATTGGAAAGAGCATTCTTCATGCGGGAAGATCGGAACACATTTTCAGAGCCGATCGGAGGCCCGAAAATGACGGAAGTGGCTTCGTGGGGTCGGGGAGACCAGGAACTGGAAGTTTTGTGGCGATCGGACGGTCAGAATGATGATTGGAGCAGCACGGGAAACGCGCTGGCAAAGGGCGCTGTTTCTGGAAATTTCCAGAATACACGGCGTGTACTTCTGAAGAACACGTCATGTAGTTTTGGGGGTGGTGGATAGGGTTTTCGGGGTCGGAGAAGAATCACACGGCTTGTGACCCCGGTCACATGGCGTGTTTGACCTTCCCCGAAGCTCAGCGTGTACTTTGGGTAGTACACAGACATAGGATGATCTACACGGCGTCAGGCGGAAAGGCGTGAATAGATCAGCAGAGGCGGCTACACGGAGCTCGGCGTGTATCCTGGGGATACACGGACACAGGATGGAGTACACGACCGTGTACTCTATCACCCATCCGGGTGAGGGCAACAGCGCGGGTCACCCCGTGTGCAGATTGCACGGGTTGGAGTACACTAGTTGATGACCGTGTACGGGCACATGGCCAGAGTACACGGAGCCAACCCCAGTTACACAGGCACTGCGTGTACTCTATACTACATGCCATGTATTATGTTTTTCTACATGACAAGCCTCACGACACGGGTCGTTGTACACGGGCAGTACCCAGGGTCGGACAACACCGCATGTATCATTTATACACGCCATGTACTTTTTAGAAAACAGCTAGGTCCTTTTGTTCACCTTTCCTTGAACATCTTTCGTTTTGGTTTGTACCCCTTCTTCTTGTTCCCCTGAAGGTTAGGCATCATTCCCTCACGCATGATTATGATCCCTTCAGGAGGACTTTCTGTGATAGAGTTAGGCATCCATCAGAGAGGCCCGGATCGAGATCCTATATCCATTCCAGACCCTAGGTAGAGTGAGGCATCGGCGTGACCAACTTTACCGGGCGTTGATCCTCTACCTAGCAGGTGAATTCCGGATGACTCGCGGTATCTGCCATGGCCCTGGTAGTGATCCTCAAATGTGTATAGAAATCTTTCCCACTCAAGAGTGTGTCTCCTGTAATGAGTGTAGCTTTATCTCGTGATGGTTTCGGATGAACAGCACTTCCCGGACGGATGTCATCAGAGCTATAAGACTCGTGGAGTGTGGTCTCCCAGAACGAGCGAATCACAGAATCTTCGAACAGAATCCCTTGCGGGGGTATGCGGTTGCGTGACTTATCTCTAGACCACAGATCTGGGTTTTGGGTATATTTGGTTTGTTTTATATGTTCTGTAAACATATACTATGCATAGCTGACTGTACCTTTACTTTGTGTACTGCTTTGTGGTTTTCGGGGTCCTCTAGTGAGTATTGTTATACTCACCCCTGCACGGGATTTTCCTGCACGTCTGGTGTCTTGTACAGACGAGCAACCTTTTGACAGAGTCCAGGGAGGACTAGGACAGGACCGAGCTTTATGAGTTCCCTACAGCCCAAGGCGTTCCTATGGCTATGAGCAGTAGTCCCAGTACCTTTGTGCTTACAGTTTGGACTTTTCCATTTTTCAGACTCTTTCTTTTGGTGGGCTTGTATTCTGGCCCAGTTTGCTTTTACATTACTCTTCCTTTCGTCGTACTCTGTTGGTTGGGTTTAGTTGTATGCATGGATTTTTGTTCCTTAGTGTTTTACATTTCTTCATTTGTGGTCTTGCAAATGTGTGTGTGTGTGTGTACATGTACTTAGGCAATGCCTCCAATGTTAGTGATATGCCTACTCGGTGCTAGTCACCAGCCCCTGGCCTATTAGAGGTGGGCTTGGGGAGTCACGGCACGGGCCCCACTAGGACGGGTCGTGACATGATATTGGATGTAACTTGTTAATATATTAAAATATAAATCATTACATGCATAATATATCATTAATTATAACATTTCAAATCATGGAATAGTTGGGAGATATATCAGCTTTATGTTACAAAGATGTGTAATTGATATTAAATTTACTCACAATGTATTAGTCAATGTAACATGGAATGTTTTTAAGAATTACTAAAGTGGAAGTAGCATTGATAAGTTGGTCATCCAAGATTTTCTAGCCTCTTATATATTCTTTATTCCATGGATATATTCTTCTTCATACTTTACCTTGTGTGATACTAGGATATAATAAAATGAATAATGATTCCACTAAAGAATCTGATGATTTGGTTCATCCCATGGATACCCCACATTTGAGGTTTTCAAATGGATGCCTTTTAGTGATCTTATTAAAATGTATGGTTGAAGACATGGATAGTGGAAATTATCAGTGGAAGGTACAAAACATTATTCTTCATATTATTTTATACATGGTTCAGTATCAAATCGCGATTCATATTATATGTGAGGCTACTAATATCATCTATTATGATGAAAAACTATTATTTGATCCATAGACACCTAATAGTGGTATTAAATAATTTTGTTTTTTTTTTGTTCTCAAAATCATATTTCAATTGAATAAATGTTATTATGTATTGAGTATTATTTTTCATGTCATTAATAATTATTATAATTTTTTACAATTGATCATATGATATGTGATATTATAATACATGATATACCCACACCGTATGATATAGAGTATCATGGGAAGTGACTCGATATAAATCCTTTGTGTTTCAAATATTGAAGCATATGATATGAAATGTCGTAAGAAGAGATGGTGATGAATGCATGCTATGAAATAGAACCATGGATCTTCAAGGAAATGTTAACTATATCATCAAATATGATACCCTTGCACCAAAAGGAAATGTCAAATACATAGGGTTACCTATCGTAAAATATGATATATAATTAGGAAAGTTGTAGATTATGATATAATGTAAATTATAAATTATAACATCAACAAAATTTTGTTTTTTATAAAATTTTAATTATGAATATATTTTATAATTTGTAATTTTTTTAAAAAAATATGTGCAAAAGGTATTTTGGGATAATTATTTAATTTATTAAATTACTGTAAAATAACTAAATAAAAAATGTTTATATTTATTTAATTAAATATTTATGAATCATTTGTTAAATAAATATTCTATAACCTGAAAATTTAATATTATATTGCTTTTTAAGTTATATGGCTTGGAATATAATTTGTATATAAAATGTTCATATTCAAATTATTAGAGTAATCTATATAGTTTTTACAAATTAAAAAATAAAGAAAAATATAAAATAATTTATATTTAAAAATAAGATTTTTTTTATAATTATTAATTTTATTTTTTCAAATTTAATTGTCTTATTTGAGTAATTATTTAAATCATGTCAAAATGATTCTTGGAAATTGATATAATCAAGGTTTAAATAAAATTTAATCTATGATATTCTAAATAATTATCTAATATATGAATAATTATTATATATCATGTTTATATTTCAGATATCATATATTTTATATATATTTATTATGAAAGGATAATATGAATGAGTTCATATTAAAAGTAAATATGAGATGTTTATATTTTAATTTTGGGATGTCCATAATGCATGTAATATTTATAATGAGTTTATCATTTTCATTATTTTGGAATTTGTTAAAAATGAATATCTCATGTTTAAATATATTAATTGATTATTCATTGATTTCATTCCCTTATTTATTCATGGATATAGTATTATATTATGAATGAATTTATTCTTTTTTTAATAGTAAAGTGATTCTATAAATTATCATACTTGTATCTACGGAGCTACATTATAGGTATGATAATTGATTTAGTTTTCTTCTACATTGACTTTTTAATGTTTTGGTTTATGAGCTTGAATTTAAAGGTTGATTATGGTATATACATATTAGGTTTTCGGATTATAATTGAATTAATATCTCTCTTGAGTAATGTATCATTGAGTAGAGGGACTTTGGTTTAGACTGCTAACAATTTTGGAGGCCTATGTCGTGTCTACAAAAGTAGTTGATGGCTATTTTCCACTCAACAATTAAAGATATGGAGATTGTTCATTTTATATTATTTCAATCCTTTTCATGAAAGGGACTCATTATACCTATTAATGAAATTCATTTAGTGTTTATAAATAAAATAATCCTTTAATTTGGGTTAGTAACACAACCCATGTGTTGCGCCAAGATTTACAAATCGATAAGGTTTAAACATATTTATTTTGCGGAAAGAATATGAATCCAAACTAAATAATTATAAGCATGAATATATATAAAGGAAACACATGGGAAAATATGTTGATATTCAATCCCATTTTAAAATACTACAAGTTATATTCCATCTAAAATAAATACTTGTCTAGACCGCGATCATCCTATTTGGATTCCAATAGATTATCTTGTATATGGAAAGAAAGTAATGGGTGACCCAAATATGATTATGTTCTAATTTTTCGAATTTTTATTAGGTAACACTTCGCTAAGAAACCCTTAGAAACCATACAAGTGGAATAATATTAAGTGAATCCATATGGGGGATTAAAATATAGAGTTTCCTTCTCGACTAAAAAAAGTCTTATATGATATTATTTTTATTATTTTCATGACCTACCCTCACTGGGAACCCCTATTTTTCCCTATAGTGAATGTAAGAGTGATACTCAGGAACTCCCTCCAATGGACCCCATGTTGGTGACTAGCACCAAATGTTTAAAAACACAAAGGGGAGGAATAACCCGAATAAATCTGAGGAACATAATAAGTAAACCACCAATCAAATCAATATTTTAAAATGAAAATAATATCACATATTTCAATAATTTCATATTAGAAACATTGAATCCAAAATTAAATACCAAAATAGACTCCAGGGAAACAAATCCAACCCCAACTCCAAGATCTAATCAAGTATTGTGCTTCTAGATCATAAAATTCCACCTAAAAATCTATAAACTAGATTAATATGTTGGGATGAACATATAATTTTACTCATTATTTTTCTCCCCAATACCACTCATGAAAATGTGGAAAATAATATTAAATAAATAGTGAATATATATAAGAACCCGCAAAGACCTATACTTTCTAAACTAACACCCAATCTTACCAAGGAATGGTCAATAATAATTGCATGAAAATATAATAAAATAATATTTAATAACATAACATGATGGTACCCCCACACCAATTCCCCACTAATTAGTAACTCTCATACCCCAATAGTAAACATCCTAGTACTCTCATCCCTTCCATATCATCATAACCATATCTAAATATTTGTGTACCATAGATCTATATCATAATCACTTATCTACATATCAATAGCCACATGCCACATATAAATATATCAACCACATTTTACTTGTCTATCATATTAACATATTACGAATATGAAAGACATCAACCTTGTTTCCTCTTGTTACCATGCATGACTGCAACTTTATAACACATCATCATAACATCAATTGAAATTTTGACTTCGGGATATCATATTCCATGCATAAAAACCTACATTAATCACAACTATATCATTTTTGGATGAGAGAGTGAGGGAGAGTGATAAGTCGACTATATGTTCCCTCACTATCGTGGATATTTTTGGAAGAAACTCAAAACATTTAGGCATCAATAAGCTAATACCACTTGAGTGGGGTGAATATAAAATAAAAAAAATTACAAGTATAATACAACCAATACACAAGACAAACCTAGAGATTTTACACTAAAATAACAATGCAACACCATTTAAAACCACTACACATTCTCAACAACATACTACCATTACTTCCCATTAATATACAACATATAGACCCTTTACACCTCTAAAACCCACAAAAAAAGGCTTAAATTCCCCTTTTATCATATAATTTATACAATATACATATTTATTTTTTATGTGTCATATCATATTTATTATTCCATTCATTCGTCATATTTAATTAAAAACCACTCTAAAGAGAACACCCACATTCTTTCCATCATTTATATTTCCATTAAAAGTTACATTAGTTTGTTAATATTTACTAATATTAAATTATATCTCACTGTATACATTTTACACCATATTCCATCATATTTTATACCACCAGTCATCAACTAACATAGCCTCACATCCCACAACCATCTCCACATAACCAACATCACAAAATATGCTATTTGCCACCACTAGCACCCTAAACATATTTAATTTCACATAATATCCTTATTACCAACACAATAACCACATTATTCCACATCTGACCCATTAATTCATAAAACATAATGCATGTGACCAAAAAACCATAGTATGTCAGTATAAATCATATTAAAAAAACTTATTTGAAATCATTATATCCAAATATAAATTTATGGCTAGTATATGTATCATCTCCATTTTAGATTATTGGTAAATCCATTAATTACAAGATATAAATTATTATCCACTTATGAGAGTTGATTCTAGTAATTAATTGTATTATTAAGTTCAAAAATAAGATCATAAAACAGAACACGTAGAAGCAATATCAATAATCATTGAACGCATTAAATAAAAAAATCATCTAAGGATCAAGAAATATTATTTTCTTCTATGATTTCAATATTTTATATTTTATCCTTCTTAGTGTTTTTTACACCATTTATTCAAATAAAAATAGTATCATAATAATTCAAAAATTTACACAAAACAAAATAGAGATAGAAGCTCAAAACACCATTGAATAACCTACATAAATGTGAAGTTCCCATGGTTTTTTAACTGGTATAAGAAGAGATAGAAGTGTTCACAATATCCAAAAATTCTGGGGAAAATAAAACTCAATTTTTAGGTGATTTCGAAACTCAATGAGGTTGGTACTAATATTCTAGGATCAAGAAAACACAAAAACATAAATGTATGGTCTTATTGAATATTTTTATATTCAAAACAAGAATAATGTATGGATTCTCCCTTAAATTATTCTTTACAAATCAATCACCCCCCTCCTGAAATTTCGTATTTGTTGTTGTCACCATATTTTAGAATTTAAATCTTCTAAAATTGTGGATCATGCCATGTTGGGAAAACCAAATGGTATTATATAAAAAAATTATCTTTTTAATGTATTTTATTATTTTCAATTTAATTTAAAATTCTAAGATATTATTTTATCTTATGTATAGAGTTAGAGGAAATTCACTAGGGTGATGAATCATACACTAGAAGAAAAGTCCCATTAAAAAATCCATTGACCCTTAAAAAATATGAAAGACCATTATACAAATGAAAAAAACCCACGAGAAAAAAAGACTTATAAAAATGAAAATACACTTAAAATGAATATTACCTTAAAAAAATAAAGAAGTCTCAAATGAAATCCAAAGTTACTCATGTGAAATTCAAGAAGATCCTTATGATCAATAAAAATGGTTGTTATAAAATCCAGAAGACTCTAACAATCCACACATGGCCCATAAATTTAAAAATTCAATAAAAATGACCTATATTTTTTAAGGGATGACTCCTAGGATTGGAATATAACCCTTATAAAATGGAAAAAAACAACTTTTATGTTTCAAAAATTTTAAAATTATTTCAATTATAAGGGTCTTTTCTAGACTTATCCAAGAGTAATAATAAAAACTCAAGAATATAGAATTACTTTAGTAATTATATATTCAATCCCAAAATTTCATAATCACTTTTAAAAAGATAAAATTTCTTTAAATCTAAATTTTAAACCAACATTAACTTTCCACAACATCTAATACTACCATAATGCATCCTCAGACGCCCCTTTATACCTAGGAAATGAAAAAGAAATGGTTATGGAAAGCTCATGAACTTACCCTAGATAACTCCCAAATAATTTCCATTCATGTGAATATAAAAATCCCAATAAATAAAACAACAACCTCCAAACCCCACACTCTTAGAGATAATCCTCTAAAACATATACAACTCAATTAAGTTACAAAGAGGAACATAATCAAATAATATAAAAAAATCCATTTGAAGTCAAAGATCTCATAATTAAATAAAAAAGGATCAAATAGATCAATATAAATCAAACACATATTTTAATTACACTACCATGAACTTTATTCCAATCCACCATGCCTCCAAAAAATATGAACTAATTGAATAAATATTACATGAAACACATTCTTCTACTAATATTAAATATCAATCATGTTATCCATGAATTCCAAATCACCCAATACATCCATATCTCCCCAATCAAGGACATGATATTCATTATAAAGATATCAAATAATCTATAATACATAAATTTGTTTTTGTATCTGATCTAGTAATAGAGAAATCAGTAACTAATATGCCACCTCATAGAGATGCTCAAAAACCTCAAAAGTTCCAATAAACCCAAGATAGAACATAATCCCTCATCCAAACAACTTATTCCCATTATGACAGGAAATATGCAATAACTCATAGTATATTACATATAATTCTAGAGGTATCCTCCTCTATCCAACAAAATATAATAAATATTATTTTATCATCTTTATCTACTCATTAATCTTCTAAACCTTCTCTGTTATTCTGGGCACCACATCTTGTCTAAGGACCCCTGAGACTCTGAACCTAGTCCAGCATAATGTAGATCAATAGTAATACCCATAAAAATACTTAAATGGATCCATATGAATAGAATTTTGATATTTATTATATTATGTAAACTCAACCATGATATGGTGTTTTGCCAATGATCAACCAAAATTCAAGATATGGGCTAAAAACATATCATACAATATCTAAATTTTCTACAACTCTTCGTCAAATATATGAGGATAGAAGTAGTTAATAAAGAATATTTGAGATCCCATATAATTTTAAAGGATTATCCAGACTCATGAGGTAAAACAAGGATCTCAATTAGAGAGGATGGTCATCAAAACCCTGTGAAGATGAATTATCCTATCCACATACCAACTCACCAAAAACAATAATAGTTCCAAACTCTTTAATCTATAGTAAATTAGAAGAATTCATAAACTAGTCCAAATAAACCATATAGAATAACACCATCCTTGGTATCTAGGATAACATTTCACAAAGTCTATTTATATGTCCACCTACTTACACAAGGGAACATTTTACGAGTAGAGAAACCCACTAGAAACATGATGTTCTTCCTTTACTTACTGGTTGATGAAACATAATGATAAACACTCTACAACTAATTTCTTCATTTGGGGACACTAAATTTGACTCCTCAGGGAATGGTAAATCATAGATATAACAGTATTCACTATTAATGGTGAGCTATTGAACACTCATAGAACCACCTGCCTCACCATTCATAGAATAAATATCCACCCTCGGAATAGCATCTTATGTCAATCATCCTATAACTATATCTTGGGATAATCACCATAGAAAATTCAATATCACATGACCTACATTTGTGAGTCTCCCCACTAAAAATCCTCCACTTTATGCATCAAGGATAGAAATACTATCATCTAGAATAAAAAAATACCACCATCCTCTTCTACATCAATTTTTACCATTTAAAGATCCTCTATCATTACCCATGAATCTATAAACATAAGAACAATATATTATTTTTATGTCATGTTGAGAAGATTGTGAACTAAATTTTATTTCCCTAGTGTGTAGGAGATCATTAAGTTGTATTCCCCCAAGAAATAAATCCTCCTCAATGGAATTATATTTTGACCTCATTGAGATAAGATATACTATAATCTATTGGAATCTATGAAGACCATAAAGTATATAATGATATAGTTTTACCATAATGTCAAATAAAACACTGCCACTACCAAAATTATATCATGGGTGGAATAGTATTTATCATAGGTATGTAACTTCATATGCCCATCTTTTATCATTTATCTTTACATCACTAAGACGTGACCCAAATCAAGATGGATGGAATTACATAAAACCTTAAAAATCAATCCATCATGTAGAAATATAAGTATGTAAGAACTGATAAACTTATAATTTATGTAGTAAAAATCTTTCTGACACTAATAATCCCATAACAATATATGGTCCTTACCGGAAAAGGCTCTTAATAGGGATAAAATCTAAGAGAATATATATATGAACCTATAATAATATATTACGGGAGAAAGGAAACAATATAACTCCGTAACATTCTTAGGTTCTCCCTAAGAAACAAACACTAAGATATTTGATTAATAAAATACTATTACATTCTTAGACAAAAAATTATTATCAAAATTCCTCACACATATCGAAAAAAAGCACATTGACAACACCCTTTGGGGATAATGGTGCTAAAGGACTTGTAAAAAAGTCCTAAAATTAATATCATGATCCTCATCCAACCTCAAATATATGAGTATGTCATAAAGAAACACTACTAGAAACTCACAAAACATATATTTAATGAGTCACATGAAAATAGTTGGGGAATTTGTGATAATGAGTACCCTAACTATGAACTCAAAGTACTTATAGTAGTATCTAAATATATTATTCAGGATATCTTCCTCCTTCACCCTCATGTGGTGATACCTAGATCATAGTTTAATATTTTTAAACGAGATGGATCTATTAAATTCATAATATAGGTAATATATACATGATATGTGATAAAAGTTATCAATCATTACATGGTTTAACCACCAATAGTCTATAAAAACCCGAAACCATCACCTCCCTTCTGGAGGAACAACATTGGAGCACCCCATGCTGATACACTAGACCTGATAAATCCATCATACCTTAATTTTTCAGCATTAATCCTAATCTATCATAACTTATAGGGTTCCATATAGTAAAAATATATTGAAATATGAGAGATACCTCATAATAAATATATCTCAAACTTGATATTATGTCAAGGGGGTAGGGTCACAAAATCGTCAGGAAAAATATACATAAAATCCCTAGTAATTCTTTGTAAAACCGCAAATTTTAAAAATATTAAATCCAATGATAAAATTTTTATATATGAAAATAATAGATCCGGATGTTTGAAGCTCATATGATTATTTAACTCACCAAAAAGTATCATGAATTGTTCTCCCACATCAATGAATGAAAATCTCTTTAAGAAGAAATAATTGATAGAATTCATTAAGTATAACCAATCCATGTTAATGATAAAATCATATGGGTATTTTGAAGAAGAAAAAAAATCCCCCAATGACTGATGTTTCTCATTATAAACTACCATCCTAGAAATACATCAATCAACTTGATCTGATATTCAACTATTATAGTTTAAATATCAGGGTCACAATAAGCCTCCCCACCTTGAGTCCCAAGATGTGACAAATAAAAGAATGTGGTGATATATAGACATACATGGGAAAATTTAGTATAGAACATAAGAAAACCATACCTAAAATGATCATTGGCCTGCATGGAGATGGCATCTCCTCTGTACACAATTATCCATGTATATCCCTTATGCCTCACTAAACCTACTGACGACAATCTCCACAACCATGCTCAAATCTATTTTCCTATATTTAGGAAACATCATGATATTGTCCTCTAATGGATTCATGTCCTATAAATGGAACCAATTCCTTCTATACCCACTGGTGATATGGCCTCGTAGGTGATTACTTTTAGGGATGATACAGAATATGACCGCTTGTGCAATGTTGGTCAATAAGAATGGTTTGGAACTGATATAACCAATGGATATTCCTTAAAAAATGAAATATATAGTTGTAGATCTCTTGGTGGATTAATGGTAATAACCATCTATAAATAAATATGGATAATGTGCATGGGACTAAATCATCATCAATTGTAACATTGACTGTCTTGACATATGAGACCCTCTATCTAAATCTCTACCCCTTAAGAAGTGATGATAGCCTCCCTCCAAATATTATCATAGATCTCCTTGAAAATTATTAATTTTATTGTCCTTCTTATACACCTGTAAATATGTATGAAACTTAAATAACTTGATTTTATATAAGATAAAGACACCTAGAAACTCCTCAAGGTACATCTCCCTATACTCCTAATCAAGGAATAGTTCAGGGAAAAAGCATAGATAGTCCTTAAACAAAATCTTGAGATATTATATTATTAAGATCTCATACTAAAGGGATTTAAACTATTACATCTTTACTACCATCATCATAAATGATTGAGATCTTGAATGAATCTTCCTATTAAAATCATCCCATGAAACATTTTCCTTCTTACTCTCCATAAGATACAGAATCCACCACTATAATGAAACTCCTCACATCTTTATGATGAATAGCATAACCCAATACTATATCATATACTAAATCAAAATAAAATCTATCTCAAACTCCTCTATCTAGTTCTTTGACTCCAAATCATATACACTCTCCTTACACTTCTCCAAGTATTCATACAAGAAATCTCACATCACGTAAGATCACAGACTTCATGAAAGTGTGTTCTGGTTTAAATTTTGGTTTTAGTCTTTTAAATTTGGATAATTAAAAGTTTACCAGGTTTATAAGGATGCTTAGTGGTGTTTTGGGGGTTTGGGACATGAAAAAAGGGAAATAGGTCATCTTGCACATGCTGCATGGTCTGCACACAGTTAGTGAAAACTGTGCAAGGAGGATGACCAAATAATGTGACCTTGGACAGAGGAATTTTACATAATTAGCACACACTTTTTAAAACCACATAGAATCCCCAGGTCACCATGTGACATAACCCATATTTGATAGAGGCCAGTGCATGGTTGGCACATAGTGTAGAACATTACGCATCCAAACCACACACCCCATTAAAAAGTGAAAAATTCCCAAATTTACCCATTGGGATTTTAATCTCTTCACTTGATTTTTCTCCCATTTATTCCTCCTCCATACTTAGTGATGAAACATTTTTACCCAAGGTTCCCAAGTGTGTAACTCCTTTGATTCTAAGACGTTTGGAGCACCGTTGGTTATGGATAGAACCTCTAGGTAAGTCTAAAAATCCTTTTTCTTAACTTTTTCAAATTAAGGATTGAAGGATTGTTCTTATTCATCATAATCCCTAAAAATATATTTTTCTAGAAAATACAAGTTTGGTTATTCAAGGTATTATTGAATTGATGTCTAAAGAAAATATTAAGGGTGTGGTCATCTTTCGATTTGAGGTATGTGGTCTACAAGTTATATCCAATAATATTAAAGTTGATTTGGGAATGTGTTATTGTGTTCTTTGTTCTCTATTATTGTTCATTTTATTCCTTTGATTGGGTTTCTTAAAAAGGATGGGAAATTATTAAATTAATCCCTCATGATCCCCTTGGTATGTGTTGAGGATTATTTGACCATTTTAGGGCCACCCATGGGGAGAAACAACATTCTCGAACATGGAAAATTGTATGGTTAGGTGTTTAATAACATAGGTTGATATAGACTCATGATAAAAATATTGATATGATTGGTTTAGTTAAATGGAGTCACTAATGGGGATTATGTATTGTCATTGGAATTGAAATAGTGGATTGGTTGGCATGATGTGAAAAAGGATTAATGTATTAATGTGAATGTGTAAAATAGATTATGAATTGTACATGAAATGCATAAGGGGGTTAATACAAGTGAAAATGATGAACATGAAAATGGGAAATTTCTTATAATTTCATGAGTGTGTTAAAAGGGTTAATGTGTGCGAATTTTTATCATGCTAATGTGCTATGGTATAAAAAAGAAAATGGGTTAAATGGGATTTTCTTGTCAATGATAAATGTGATAATGGGTTAAGGCATGATGAAAATACACACATTGTATGAAATTTGAAATTTGAATCTTATGTGTATCGGTTGTGAATGGTCTGTGATATGGTATATGTGGTAAATGGATAAATAAGATTTTACACATGGCTTGGAGGTGTATGATTAAGGATCGAGCCTCCTCCCATGGGTTGGGTTGGACCAAGGATCTAATCCTTGCCCTATAATTCCATGGATGGGGAGTCAGACTCATGCTCTAGGGCCCCAATAGTTTCATTCGATGAGACTATCTGGACTGAGGCTGCAAGGTAAGTTTGTTATATTTTTTTATGAAATATTTTACCCTAGTGATATAGGGAACTTGCTAGGTCCACAAGGCTGAGTACCCTGAGAGGGGGGTGAATCAAGGTATGACTAATTTAAAATTAAATCTCGTTCTGATCGTGTTTCGCTACGAATAAAAACACACTTCTCTCTCTTTTCTTTTGCACAATATAAACACAAAGTAAAACATAGACAGGACACAACAATTTTTACTTGGTTCACCGCTAAGGGCTACATCCAAGGAGAATATGCCGACAAGTTTCCAGTCATACCAATTTCCACTAAACTTCACTAGTTGTGGATTACAAGGTTCAGGTATAGTCACTCTTTCCCAGGATCACTACCTTTACAATGTTTAGGGTCATCTCACTACTTTCCCAAGGGTCACTCCTTGTTTCTCTCTCTCTTGCTCACTGTCGTTGGAGAGGATCACCTTCTTCCTCTTCCTTTGATCACTGCTCTGGAAAGGATCCACTCATATTTTATAGACCTGTAGGTATTTTCATTATCTCTAATGAATACATCCTCTATTGTGTGTGGATGCTCTGTTGAAGCCCAACTTTCACCCGTAAATGAATTTCTCTTTGCACCGAAGGTATCGGGCAAACTTCCAGCTTCCACGAAGCCCAAAAACACTGTCGGGGAATCAACCTTACTTGGTGCGTAGGTCTAACCCGGTGCACAAGTATCGACGTGCAAGTCACAACTGGTGCACATGTCTGCCTCTACCACCCGCGCGTCACAATCTTCTACAACTCCAAACCTACGCAACTCAATCCCTTTTATGCCCAAGAAAATATTGGCGCACAACTACCAACCAGCGCGCAACTTCAAACACTGACACGCAAGTCCACCTGCGCGACCACACACCACCTACGTGACCACCACACCAGCACGACGGGAGCTCTGATTTTTCTAAGTGTTGAACTCCGTTAAAAATTAGGAGGGGTGGTCCAGTATTTATAGGCATTTTGTTAGCCTACGCGACGTTGCGCAAGTCCACCCTCGGCGCGCAAGTCTCGGCGCACATGTCTCTACCCTTGAAAGTCACTTGCACGACACTCTTTCCTTCGCCATTTTTTAAAGATATGATCTTGAAAAACATATGGCGCGCAGCTTCCCAATCCTCCTAGGCACTGACGTGCAAGTCCTTTCACGGCACGCAAGTCACAAGCACAACACCACCAATACCTACGCGACCCTATTTCCTTTTCCATATTTTGACATTCTTATCTTGAAAATCATTAGGCACACAAGTTTCATATCCTTCAAGTACAGGGTGCGCATGTCTCTTTACCAAAACCACTTTTCTACTTTTGTTGATTTTTAGGCCCAAAAATTTAGCAAACACTGGAAAACGGCACCACCTTGTATCTATTATTTTTGTACCACCTCCAAATCATCCATTTCTTTGTCACAGCTCTTGAATCAAACATGGATCGTTGACCAGAGATCTTGAACTCGAAATCTCACCATGAAATCCCCTTTGTGAATAAACTTGTATGTCATGGTTTGCTTTGTCAAAAATCATAGCACAGTTGTCCACTTTGTCAACAAACACAATCAACTCAAAAATGATTCAGTGATACCTTGAGGGATTTTTTCCCAACAATCTCCCCCTTTGGGTTTGTTGAAAACTCTTCCATAAAAAGATACATCGTTAATTCTTCGGCGACCATTTGCCTATTGTGATTCTGATAGCGATCAAGGATTTACTCAACACATACTCTAAGCCCACATGATCAATGCTCGGTGTGAGAAACAAGAGTAAATGAAAAGTTCACCAATGAGTCACTTCATCTATGACACCCACTTTTGACACCAAACTGATACCAAGTTTTGGAATACCAGTTTTGGGAAATATTCTTACTGCATTCCAACACAACTCTCCTTCACCACTCTTCTTCTTTTATCACAATCCTCATATACCGTGATATCTAGTATTTTATTGATCACTTCTAGCATCATCAGATTTGATATGCTCCCCCTTTCTCATTTCTCTCCCCCTATCTCGATTCTCTACCCGTCAGCTTCTCCCCATATCATGCATGATTTTTCAAATAGCCACATTGTCTCCCACTTGAACAATCACTACTTTATCCCCCTTTGTCAAACAACCCAAAGGGCACTCCTTTGCAATCTATAACAGAGTAGAGAATGCATATCAGCTCATTATGAAAAAACACATCATATCTCGGCGAGAGGGGGGGTTCCACATCCATACACTTTTAAGTGTGGGGAGTCGACTGAACTCTCCGAGGTAGTCGATTCCTTTCAAACGCTTCCTTGGGTAAGGCCTTTGTTAGAATTTCTACAAACTATAGTTCTATAAGCACATACTCCAATTTCACAATTCCTCGCGCAACCTTCTCCTTGATAAAATGATATTTGATCTCAATGTTCATGGTACTTGAGTGATGGATTGGATTTTTGCTAAGATTGATAGCACGAGTTATCGCACTAGATTCCGATCAGAGACTTCACATCAACTCCCATATCATCAAGCTGCTGCTTCATCCATAATAATTATGTGCATGATTGAGTGGCTGCAATATACTCAGCCTCTACAGTGCTCAATGAAATGCAATCTTATTTATTGCTTATCCAAGAAATACACAACCCACCAAGATATAATGCACCTCCTGACGTTGATTTTTTGTCATCTACTGATCTGGACCAATATGCATCTATGTAACCCAATAGCACTGATTGAGATTTGTCATTATACATCAGACAGAAATCCACTGTGCCTTTGATGTACCTAAGTGTTCTTTTCACTGAAAGCATGTGGATTTCCTTGGTATTACTCTAATATCTCACTACTTAGCATGTGGAAAAAACAATATCAGGCCTTGTTGCGGTCAAGTATAACAAAAATCCAATGATTTGCCTATATTCTGTGATATTAACTGCCTTTCCATCCTTATCTTTGGATAATTTCATCTGAGTAGAAACCGGAGTCTTTATCTCCTTGTAATTATCCATGTCAAACCTTCTTAAAACATTCTTGGCATATTTGGATTGAGAAATGAATGTTCCATTCCTTCCTTGTGTCACCTGTAGACCAAGGAAAAACGTTATCTTACCAATCATTGACATTTCAAAATCATTTTTCATGAATTCGGAAAATTGTATGCACTGATATTCATCTGATCCGAAAAATATTATGTCATCGACATAAACCAACACCATAATCTTTTGATTACTATCATTTCTGAAATAGAGATTGTAATCAACTCCCCCACACTAGAAACCATGCTTCTTCAAGTACTGATCAAGCCTTGAGTACCATGCTCTTGGTGCTTGTTTCAACCCATACAACAACTTATTTAGCCTGAATTTTTTTTTCTCATCCTAATTAATGAGAAAACCATCTGGCTACTGAATATTCACCTCCTCTTCCAGAACTCCATTCAAGAATGCAGATTTGACATTCATCTGGAACACTTTGAACTTTCTTTGCACTGTTATAGCCAAAAATATTCTGATTGTCTCCAGCCTAGAAACTGGTGCAAATGTCTCATCAACGTCGATACCCTCTATTTGGGAGTATCGTTTGCACACCAGTCGTGCTTTGTTCCGAACCACAGCACAATCTTCATTCATCTTGTTACGATAGACCCATTTAGTCCCGATGACATTCTTATCGGCTGGTCTCAAAACAATCTCCCACGTCTGGTTCTTATCAATCTAATCAAGCTCTTCATTCATAGCTCGAACCCAGTTTTCATCTTCACCTGCATCTGCAAAGCATTTCGGCTCTACCTGATATAGGAAGGATGTCTGTTGCAATGACTTCATTCTTCTTGTCTGAACTATATCTCCCTGATCACCGATGATATTCTGTCTATCAATTTTAGCTCAACTCTTTGGCTTCCTTGCAGACACAGACTTGACACTCTCTTGTTCATCGTCAGTATCTTCTTCTGAGTCAGCCTCTGCCACTTCTTCTCCCCCTGTGTTGATTACCTCATCATCACACTGTTCACTAGGTCATTGAGTATTTTGTTCATTTTCAACTATAGTTACATCATTGATCTCAAGAATTGTTTCCAGCCTTTTGTTGAAACATTTATATACTTTGTTTTTTCCTCAGTTTCCAAGGAATATCCCCTCATATCCTCGTGACTCAAACATCCTGTGATTTTCTTTGTTGAGAATGAAGAACTTACTCCTAAAGATTAGAAAGTATTTCAGCATCGGCTTCTTTCCGTACCACATTTCATACGGAGTCTTCCCTTCCTTCAGACACAACAGAGACCTGTTCAAAATATAGACCAATGTCAAAACGGCTTCCTTCCAAAATTTCTCTGGTAGGTCTTTTTCAATAAGCATCATTCTGGAAATGTTGTTGATGATCCGATTTCTCCTCTCAACCACTCCATTCTGATGGAGATTTCTCCCTGATGAAACTTGATGCCTTATCCTGTGTTTCTCGAGATAGTTTTCGACTTGACTATTTGTGAATTCCATACCGTTATCAGTACAAAACATTCGAATTTTCTTCCAAAGCATCTTTTCTGATTCCCTCCTATACTTCTTTATGCAACTGAACACCTCTGTCTTATGGGTAACAATAAATTCCCAGGCCATTATGCTATAATCATCAATGAAAATAACATAGTACCTTTTCCCATTTGTATCTTGTGGTGAGATAGGTCCACATACATCCGCATGCACCAATTAGATCACACTAGTTGATTTATGTTCTTTTGGCATGTATGTCATTAAAATGATCCTCCCTTGTTGGAAATAATCACACGTATGAGTGCGATCACGCGATAGTTTGGGAAGGTCTCTAGTAGCACCACACTTTACCAGATCTTCCATGGATGGTTGGCATAGATGACCAAGTCGCTTATGCCACAGCTGGTTTTCTTACTCTCTGGATAAAAGGCATGTATCTTCTTCCCCGCCTACAAGGTAAAGATTTCCCTTTGTCCTTTTTCCCTATAGAACAATTGCTCCGTCTTTTCCTTTCACAACACACATATTCATAGTAAATTGGATAGAATGCCTAAAGTCACATATTTGACTGAAACTGGGCATTTTATGACTAGGACCCTCTACTACCAAGACATCAGCATGTCTCATTTCATTTCTCCCAAACATGGCCAATGGAAAGAGGGTTGACCAAGTTTGGGGGCACTGAGCATGTTATGACTACGAACCTCTATTTGGCTTCCACCTCTTTCTTGTTCCCTTCAATATCTCTTGGATATGGAACACACATACTGTGAATGTCCCATCTTCCCACAACAATAACACCTGATATAAGGTTCATTCATTCATGTTACTTCATCACTACAAGTTTCCCCTTGGGATCTCTAAATATTCTGATTCTTCGTTGTGCCCAAATCAACCTTCAATTTCGGGATGGGTGCTTGCGGTCTGACTTCAATTCCCACAGAGTTTTTCTTCTTATCAAGACCTGAATTAGCCTTAACATATGAGCTCAATTGCTGCTTCTTTTCTACTGAACAGCAAGGCTCCTCTCTTACCTTTTCAGTCTTCGGAATGACCTTCTTTCCTGACATCACATTTGAGGTCAAGAGTTTTTCTTGATCCTTCATTTTTCATCACAGAATGACCACTTCTTCTTAAAGCTCTTTGATACGTCGGACATTATCCTTTCCTATGTTAGTGAAACAATCAATTTCCTTCTTTTGTTCCACAATTTTAAGCTTATACTCAACAATATTTTATGAGCTCTCTGGTGTTGAGGATTTTAGTCTTTCAATTTCTTCCAAAACTCAGAATTTTCTTCATTGTGTTGTTGCATATAGAGTTTGGCATCACGAACCACATTATTGGCTTTCTTCTTTTTGGTTCTCCAAACGTCTATCTCCCCAAGAGCTACTTCCAATTCAGCTTCCATATCAACTCTACCTTCAATTTTTTTTTCTTCTTCTCCAGCGTCAGTTTCTTCCTTTTCATGAGAACTACCGATGACCTCCACCATAGCATTTTATCCATGATCTTTGCAGTTTTTAATCTCCTCATCCTCTTCAACCTCAGACTCATCTGGACTATCTATTTCTTGTGAAAGAAGATTATTCTTCTTGATGAAATATCTCTTGAACTACTTCTTCCCCTTCACATAGGCTAGAGATTTCATCTTGGGAATTTCAACATAATCTTCATCATTTTCTTCTTGAAACTTTTGGGGGAATCTTGCTGCAAGATGTCCAACCTTTCCACATCTAAAGCATGCAATAGGAAGTTTCCCTTTTAACATTCCTTTTACCCTTTAAAAGTTTGAGGAGATGAATGACATTAGCTCATCTGTCTCTTCTTCCTCCTGAGAATATTCAATGGTGAGCTTCTTCATGGCCTTAAATTCCACCACTTTGGATTTCCCCTTTTCCACAGCATCGTTATCATAATTTCTCATTTCATATGCAACGAGGGTGCTGTGCAGTTTATCCAATGTCAATTATTTCGGGACTTTATCTTCCAAAATAGAAACTTTCATATTGAACCGAGGTGGATGTTTTCTCAAGATATGCTTCACAATTTTTATGTCTTCGATAATTTCACCAAGACCTCGCATGTCTTCTACCACAGCATTTACCATGTCAAAGAATGCATCAACAGACTCATTTAAGTTCATTCTCAGATCATTATACTTGTTCCACAAAACTTGCAGCTTTGCCTCTCTGACCTTTGTATCCCCTTCATATATATTCAAAAGTTTTTCCCACTTGACATGTGAAATTTTGCATGACAACACCTTTGTATATATGATATTGGAAAGGACTCCCCCTAAGACATTGATTGCATTGGAATCAGTATCCAACTCTCTATGATCAGCTTCTGATAATGCACCACTATTAATATCAGTTGTGATACCATGTATAGCTACGGAAAACACATCTATTCCCAAGGATCGGAAATAGTGTTGCATTTGATTCTTTCATATCTAAAAATTACATCTATCAAAGATCGGAATCCCTTTATGATTAGTGACATCCATTGATAGAAGAACTATTATCAACATTTCCCTTTGATACAAATTGTTATGTCCACAAGGCTGAGTACCCTGAGAGGGGGGTGAATCAGGGTATGACTAATTTAAAATTAAAGACCGTTCTAAGCTTTTTTCACTATTAAGAAAAACACTCTCCTATCTCTTTCTTTTTGCACAATATAAACAAAAATTAAAGCATACAGAGGACACAACAATTTTTACTTTGTTCACCTCTAAGGGATACGTCCAAGGAGCATATGTTGTCAACTGGTCAGTCGTACCAAATTCCACTAAACTTCACTAGATGTGGATTACAATGTTCAAGCATAGTCACTTTGTCCCAGGCTCACTGCCTTTAAAAAGTTTAGGGTCAGCTCACTGCTTTACTAAGGGACACTCCATGTTTCTCTCTCTCTGGAACACTGCCGATGGAGAGGATCAACTTCTTCCTCTTCCTTTTCTCACTGCTCTAGAAAGGATCCACTCATAGTTTATAGACATGTAGGTCTCTTCGTTATATTTGATGAATACATCCTCTATTGTGTGTGGATGCTCTGTTGAAGTCCAAATTTCACCCGTAGATGAATTTCTATTTACACCAAAGGTATTGGGAAAACTTCCAACTTCCATGTAGCTCGAAAACACTGTCGAGGAATCAACCTTACTTGGCGCATAGGTCTAACCCAGCGCGGAAGTATCGACATCCAAGTCACAACTGGTGGGAAGTTCTGCCTCTACCACCTGTGCGGCACAATCTTCTAAAACTCCAAACCTGTGTTACTCAATCCCTTTTACGCCCAATCCAATATTGGCGTGCAACTACCAACTGGCACGAAACATCAAACACTAACACGCAAGTCCACCTGCGCGACCACACACCACCTGTGCGACCACCACACCAGCGTGACGGGAGCTCTGATTTTTCTAAGTGTTGAACTTTGTTAAAATGAGTAGGGGTGGTCCAGTATTTATATGCATTTGGTTAGCCTACGCAATGGCGCACAAGTCCACCCTCGGCGCACAAGTCTCGGTACACAGGTCCCTTCCCTTGCAAGTCACTTGCTCAACCCTCTTTCCTTTGCCATTTTTGTAAGATCTGGTCTTGAAAAACATATGGCGCACAACTTCCCAATCCTCCTATGCATCGGCACGCAAGTCCTTTCATGGCATGCAAGTCACCTGAGCGACACCACCAATACATGCGCGACCATCTTTCCTTTTCCATATTTTAACCTTCTTATCTTGAAAAACATTAGGCGTGCAAGTTTCCTCTCCTTCAAGTACAGGGTGCACAAGTCTCTTTTCCAAAACCACTTTTCTCCTTTTGTTGATTTTTAGGCCCAAAAATTTGGCAAATACTGGAAAATGGTGCCACCTTGTATCTGTTCTTTTTGTACTGCCTCCAGATCATCCATTCCATTGTCGACGCTCTTGAATCAAACATGGATTGTTGACCACAGCTCTTGAACTCGACATCTCACCATGAAATCCCCTTTGTCAATAAACTTGTATGTCATGGTTTTCTTTGTCAACAATCACATCACAGTTTTCCACTTTGTCAACAAACACCATCACCTCAAAAATGCTTCAATGATACCTTGAGGGATTTTTTCCCAACAGAACATGAATTAAACCCTTATGTATGATGATTGATTGGATTAGTCTATTTTTAAATTATGTAAATTCCTAACTTAGGGAACATGTAATGAAAATTAATTTAGTAATGGTGATGATATAAGTGATAAAAAGTGAAATGAAGATGGAAGTGGTCCAAGTAAATATTTTTAACTAATGGCACCTAAGTTGTCTATTGGTTTACCTAGTCATATATTTTATACTTGATTTCACTATATATTTAGGATGGATATCTTATATATATAGTTTGTGGTGGCCTACTGGGTTGTATTGACACCCCACTTGGGCCTCCATTTGGTACCTAAGCAGATTTTATGGTTGCAGGACATGAAAATTTAAAAGGCCCTTTGCTAGGGAGTTGATTTAGGCATGGGATGTTCATGGCTGAGGATCCAAACATAGAGTCTGGACCCATTTTGGGGATTTATATGTTTGTATTATTTTTGATTTACTTCACCTTTGGTATAGTTAAAATTACATGACATATTTACCATTTAGTTCTATCTTGTACCCTGTTTGGGAAATGGTTGAAAAAGCATGGTTCTGGTTTATTTATTTTTTCCCTATTTTATATGTTTTCTATTGTAGATTACTCTATTAAAGGGGACCTATTCTCCCCATGTTATCTATTAGACCCTCAGATATAGTTGGAAACCTCTAGTTTATAGGGAGGAGTGCTTGAAGTCATGTGGTGACCCATCTTGGTGAACTAGTTTAGTGGGTTCTGGGTCAGGGTTGTTACAAAGTGGTGTTCAAGGGGTAATTTTATGTGGTCTTATTATTTGGGGATAGTAGATAGAAGACTATGATGTGATAGGTATTGTAAATGAGCTCATTCATGAGAGTATCTGACCCATGTATGAGGGAAAACCTAGGTACCCAAGGTGGGAATTTCTTTTGTTTGTGTGTGTGGTTGCAGTTAAATAAAATTTCACCATTGGGTGAAGCACTTTTTGTCTGATGTGACTATTTTATGATATTTCTCTCATGGTATGAATGGTATGAGGTTGTGCATTCATGAATAATTATACCCACCTTATGATATACGTGGAATACATCATGATAGGAACACATGGGATGGGTGTGTGGGAAATGAAGGGTGGGATGCATTTTACTTCCATAAAAATTGAAGAAAAAAGCTATAAAATAACAATGGTGATAATGAGAAAATGGGAAGGATTTTAAAGAATGGTTAAAGAAACTGTTCTTAATAAATGGGTGTAAAATAGTCAAAATTTTGGTTATAATGGTTTCGGAAAAGTTAAAATGTTACATGTAATGAACTTTAAAGTTAGAAATGTGCCTAAAGAATTTTTTTTTGCATGGTGAAAGTATAAATGCTTTAAAAAGATTGATTAATTAAGGACATCTGACTATGTGGATTGGTTTCCCAGTGTTAACCACGACTCGTGGTAGGTATGGTATAGGGTAGTGTCATAGATGTGATGATCTCTATTGGGGTAGTGTATATGAATATGTTGTTTATGGTAGTGGAGTGATTTCTTTCATGAAATTGTAGATTATTTATTTTATGTTCTTTTAGATTTGTGCTTAGCATTGTAGAAAGATGCCACAAGACATAATGTGTTATTTGGTAAATAAGAGGATTCCCTGAGAACATTCCTCTAGAGGTTGAGTAAGGGTAGCTGGTGATTTGAGCTAATAGTGGAGAGGAGCAGTTCTATGAGAACATTAATCATTTTACACAGATGATAGAACGAGACCCAAGGCGGGTTGCACTATGTATGTTTGAGAAGAAAAGAGAGTTATAGATAGAATAAACACATACTTTTTCTATCTAGGGTGGACCAGATGAAACCGAGTTCGGGATAGATTCCATCCAAATGATTCATGATCATTTAGAGACTCCTCTTGAGAAGAGAGTCAGGCTGGTGGCTTACAATTGCAGGGTCAGTAAAAGCATTGGTGGGATGTTGTGTTCCATACGCATTAAGCAAAAGGCATGTTTTGGAAAGATTTTCCTAAATAAAATTGTAACATTTCTATTCAGAGACCTTGATATGGGGTAACCGACCCCCTTTCTGTACTTGTAATTATCCTTGATTCACCAGAACTCATACCAGAAACGTTACTGCCTTTATGATATGGGGGTCAGTAACGTTTCTAGTATGGGTTCTGGTGCTACACTACCTTGCTGGTCATACTAGAGCCCAGGGTAGATTGTATGGTCAACTTAATGTAGTTAATTATACACCTAGAGGTTGGGATTCTAGAACATAGAGTATTCGAGGTATGATCCTTATTGATTCCATGCTTACTAGTTCGTTATTTGACACAAGGGCCTCACATTATTTTGTGTCTGCTCAGATTGGGATTTTTGTGGGTCTATTAGGGGAACATATGTGTGGGTTTGTGTCAATTAATACAATATTATGGGTGCAATAAGAAAATATCAGGTGATGTAAGTGATGTTCGCTTGAGGTTGTTGGGTATTATTTCTTATGGGACTTGTTTGTTCTTGATATGTACGGTTTTGATCTAATTTTTGGTATGTAATAGCTAGTGTTATACCAAACCCATATTGATTTTTAGAGTCATTTGATAATTTTCACATCTATTAAGGGAGATATGTTTGTCCATTTTGGTGAATGTGACATCCGGGAAGGTCATGCAGGGCCAATTTATCAGCAGTTGAATGAACTCACAACCCAAGTGTCTTGTCTTATTCTTGATGGTGGGGGTGTATATCATCGTGTTTTCCCTCTTGTGGTTCATAAGTACCAAGATTTGGTTCCTTATAATTTCTTGGGGCTTCCATCCGAGAGGGATCTAGAGTTCACAACAGAGTTTCTTCTTGGGGAAGAACTAGTTTGTATTCCTCTATATAGGATAGAGCCAATAAAACTCTAAGAGCATAAGGCTCAGTTGGAAGAACTGGAGAATAAGTTGTTTATTCCTCTGAGTACGTCACCTTCGTGATCTGCAATGTTTTTCACCAAGAAGGTTGACATGTCATTGTGTTTGTGTACCAATTATAAGAATCTAAATTAGATAAAAGTTAAGAATAGATACCCTCTACCTTGAATAGTTGATTGATTTAACCATTTAAGAGGTGATTTAGTGTTCTCCAAGATTGACTTGATGTCGGGATATCATCAGTTAAGGGTGATACCTTCTGATGTGATGTGAACTGCCTTCATGAGCTATAATGGGTTGTGTGAGTTCATTGCGATGTAATTTCAGTTGACCCATGAATCGTCAGTGTTTAAGGCCATAAGGAACCAAATATTTCACCCTTAACTACATCATTTTTTAGTTGTCATTGTTTATGACATATTGGTGTACTCTAATACCCACAAAGAGCATTCCAAACATCTTTAAATCATCTTGAGTACACTAATATACAATGGGATATATACTGAGATATCCAAGTGACATTTTGGGATAAATATGGTGAATTTTGTGGGTCAAATCATCACTAAAGAAGGTGTGTTAGTGACATTAGAGAAAGTGTAGGCAATTGTATCTTGGGAGCATCCGAGGAATTTTTTGGATGTCCTGAGTTTTCTGGGATTTTTCAGCTATTACCAAAGGCTAATTAAAGGATTCTATCATTTAAAAAAACCACTTATAGGCTTGGACACAAAGGGAATAAAATTTTGACTGGTCTAGGGAATGTGATAATTCTTTTTAAGAGTTAATTAACTGGTTGACTACCACACTAATTCTAATATTACATGAGTCAATTAAGGGGTATACCTTGTTTTGTGATGTTTTTAGTGTTGGGAATGGGGAAATGTTGATGCAGAGTGATCATGTGGTTGCATATGATTGACGGTAGTCTGGGCCTCATGAAAGGAACTACCCTATGTATGATCCTAAACTAGATTCAGTGGTCTATGCCTTAAATATATTGGTGGAATTACTTGTTGGGGGAATGGTTCATGGTGTATACTGATCACAAAATACTAAATTACATATTTTCTCAGTATAATTAAATTCTTAGATAGTTTAAATGGGTTGAATACATTCAATCCATTTACTTTGAGCAGGTTTACACACCTGGAAAGGGAAAAAAATTTGCAGATGCTTTGAGTTGAAAGCCTCAAAATCAAGAAGTTTGGGAATCTAGTTCAGAGTGAAAGATGATGGAATTGTTTACTGAGATACATATAGAGGTGAAATATGGCCAAGGTAATATTACCCATGCATCCTTGGAATCTGAATCAAGGAGAAACAACTTGATTTTTAAAATATGTTTTCTTTGTGAGGAAATATTAAAGGTGGGGAGTCACCTTTTAGTTCGACCATTGGATCTGATGGGATTTTTTGTGTATGGGGATGTGTTTTTTTTGAAAAAATGTATGCCAGAAGAGTTGATTCATGAGTTTCATGCATTATAGTTGTAAATTCATCTGTTTTTAACAAAAATGTATCATAATCTTTATAGGAAGTATTGGTGTCCAGGGATGAAGAAAGAGGTTGCAGGTTTCATGACGTGATGCCTTACCAGCCTATAGGTGAACACCATCCATCAATGGTCAGGTGGTTTTTTGTAGCCATTTTCCATTCCAAAATGAAACTGGGATGATGTGATAATGGATTTCATGGTGGATCTCCCATATAATCCTTTAAATAATGATGTGATCTAGTTAGTTGTGGAATGGCTGACATAGGTCACTCATTTCCTTCTAATTCGAGAGACATCCACCGTGGATCGGTTGGGTGAGTTGTATGTTTAAGAGATAGTGCAGTTTCATGAGGTATGGTGAATCATAATTTCAGATTTTGATCTGTGTTTCAAATCACATTTCTGGAAGGGATTACAAAGGGAACTTTCTACCTATGTGTTTTTTTAGTTTAGTTTTTCACCCGCCGATAGACGAGCAGTCAGAGAATACTATTCAGGTACTGGGGGACATGTTGAGGGAATGCATCCAATATTTCAATATATTGTGGGATAATAACTTGTCACTTATTTAATTTTCCTAAAATAATATTTACCATGATAAAATTTAGGTGGCACCATTTGAGTCTCTCTATAGTAGTCTGTGTAGATCTCTTCTATGTTGGTTAGAGGCTAGGGAATCAAATTTTTTGGGACTGAACCTCATACAAGAGACATTGGAACTGATTCAGTTGATTTAGAAATGTATGGAAATTGATTAGATTATGTAGAAGTCTTATACTGATAGGCTTCGTCGAACTATTGAGTTTATGGTGGGTGATCATGTGTTTTTTTTTTGGTTTCTCTAAGGTTTGGTCACCATTGAATTAGGATACAGGGAAAGTTGGTCCCCAAGTACCTGGGGTCGATTGAGATTTTAGAGAGTATCAGACTATTGGAACACTAATTGGCTCTTCAAAAGTGGTATACTGGTATGAAAAATGTTTTTCATGTGTCACATATTTGAAAGTATCACCCTAAACTATTTAAAGTGATTGATTTTTAGGATGTTAAGCTTGAGGTTCATGCATCCTTTAAGGAGAATATGGTTCATATTGTAGATAATATCAAGAAAGTATTGTGGGGAAAGATTTTTTCCTTGGTTCAGGTTTTGTGATATAATCTTAATTTTTAGGAAGAAAATTGGGAGAGAGAGTCAGATATGTTTTCCCAGTGGTCTGATCTCTTTTCTTTGGAAGCTTGGTAATGCTTAGAGTGTGTCTTGAGGACGAGATGTTATAAGGTGGGTAGGTTGTATGATCCCTGACATTATGGAGGTACATTATTGTTTAAATATTACCTTTAATCACATAAATTTGTCTAAATAAAAATTTACCAAGTACATGAGGAACCTTGGTGGTGTTTTGGGGATTCGGGACACAATAAAATGGAAATTGGTCCATCATGTGCATGTTTCACGGTTTTTACATTATTAGGGAAAACTGTCAAAGGGAAAGGACAAACCATGAGACCATGGATATAGGTATTTTAAAAATATGCCACATGGTTTTTCAAACCGTGTGGAATCCCCATGTAGTCATGCAACTTGTCCCCTCTTGGACAGAGTTTGGAACAAGGCTGGTGCATGTTTTGGAAAACTGTGCAGGCAAACCATGCTCCGTATTAAAAAGTGAAAAAATTTAAAAATTTCTGCCTCATTATTTTTAGAGTTTCACCCAATTTTTATCCCATTTCTTGACCATCCATCCCTATTGATGATCTATTTCGACCCAATCTTCCCATGGGTGGATATCCTTTAATTCTAGGCTATTTTGAGCACTGTTTGTTGAGGAATGAAAATCCTAGTAATTCTGACACTCCACCTTCTTATCTTTTATGTATTAGGGATTGGAGGTTTCCTATTATTCTAATAAAGTGGTAAAAAAGTCTTTTTCTATTGTATACTATGATGGTGCATGGAGGGGTTCTTGAATCCAAATCTAAATATAAGGTTAAGGGTGAGTTCATCTTCATATTGGAGGTAGGTGGTCTATAATATATATCCTATAGTCTTGAACTTGATTTGTGCATATACTATTCTATTCTTGTTTCTCTCTGGTTGTACATTTGATTCCTTTTATAGGACATGGTTAAATGGTTGAAATTTTTTTTAAATTAACCCCTCATGAACCCCATGGGGTGCATTGAGGATTATTTAACCAGTTTAGGGTGACCCATGGGGTGTGCTAATGTTACCAAACACAGATAATTTCATGGTTAATTATTTCATTGATTTCAGTTGAGATATAACCATGAAAAAATATGTTTATATGATTGTTTTAGTTAAATAGAGAAACTAATGGTGATTATGTCTACTCATGGGAATTGACATAACAGATTGGTTGGAAAGATGTGGAAAAGGGTTAAATGGATTAATGTGAATGTGTCAAATAGATTATGAATTATACTTTAAATTCATAAGGGGGTTAATGCATGTGAAAATGATGAACATGATAAATGGGTAATTGCTTATGAATTGATGAATGTGTCAGAAGGTTATATGTGTTGGAATTGTTGATCTTTCAAATGTTATATGGTTTAAAAAGTTAACTGTGTTAAATGGGATATGTTAAAAAATGGTATATGTTATAATGGGTTAAGGAATGATGATGATAGCCATGTTGTATGAAATGTGAATTTGGAATGTTATGTATATTGGTTGTGTACAGTTTGTGATATGGTATATGTGGTAAATGGATAAATAAGCATGTGAACATGGTTTGGTGGTTTGAGATTAAGGACATAGGTTCCTCCCACATGTCAAGTTGGACTAAGGCTCTAAACCTCAACCTATAATGCATGGGTTGGGGAGTCAGACTGATGCTCTCGGCCCCCAATGGTTGCATTCGATGATACTACCTAGATTGTGGCTCTGAGGTAATTGTGTTATATTTTTTGTAAAAAATTTATCCCTATTGATATAGGTAACATTAATTATTTCCTTATGTATGATAATTCATTGGATTAGGCTGTTTTGTAAATGATGTAAATTCTTAACCCATGGACTATTTAATGGAAATGAATTTTGTAATGAAGACGGTATAGGTGATAAAAAGGGTAATAAAGATAAGAGTTGTCTGAGAAAGTATTTTTAACTAATGGAACTCAAGTTTTATGTTGTTTTACCTTGTCATGTATTTCATACTTATATGAACTATATGTTTAGACTCTATATCTTGTAGACATCATTGGTGGTGGATTATTTAGTTGTACTCGTACCCTTCTCGGGCCACAATTGGGTACCCAAGTAGATTTCATGGTTTTAGGTCTGGACAAGGGAAAAGGTCCTATGTTAGGGAGTTGATTTGTGCACTGGATGTGCATGGATGAGGATCCATACTTGGAGTCAGGACCTATTTTGGGGATTCAACTTTTTGTATTATTTTTGGTTTTCTTCACCTTTTTCATAATTAGCATGACATGACACATTTATCATTTGGTTGTGTATTGTACCATGTTTGGGAAATGGTTGGAAATGCTTGGTTTTGGTTTATTTATTTTTATTTACCTATTTCGTATGTTTTTTTGTGGCCTACACTAGTAAGGAGGGTATATTATCCCCACATGATATATCATACCCTCTCTAACACTTGGAAACCTTTGGCATACAAGGAGGCATTCTTGAGGTCATGTGGCTACCTTGATCGGGCACCAGTTTAGCGGCTTATTGGTCAGAAAATTACACATAATACTACTCTATGACTCATCATCCAATGTCAATTTGACCTTTTAATAGTAAGATGAATCATCATGTTTGACCACACTGAAATAAACCACATATTCATGATGACCAACGTGTATCTCTACATATAAGAAAGGAAACTCTTCATCTTTGTAGTACGGAATTCAGGTATGATTTTTTTTAATTAGATACTTTTAATTTTTCCCAAATCAACCTAATTAAAACAATTATGAAACTAGATATAATGAATTTATCTCTCCTAGGTATCTACCTCAAAATATATAATATCTTTCCTAGATCATTTAATAAGCTTATAGTTCTTATGTTAGATCATTGGGGGTCCTAATTTTTTGTTTCATAGTTGGTCTCTCTTTCTGTATCTTATTATATATTTTATTGACACATTTTCCCTACCAAAAAAATGAAATAGTCTCTAGTTCCTTACTCTTAAGTATATCATAACTTTTATCCATAAATTTGATACCAATTTTTTGTAGCCCACCCCCATTAGAAATCCCTTCTGTACCTATAATGAAGGCGAGAGTGACCCTCATGGCCCACTTTAATAGGATCTAGGTTTTCAACTAGCCCCAAGGGTATAATAACATAAAGGAGAGTTCTAATACTTATGAATCTAAATAAAATAAAACATAAATAAAAAATCTACACCATAATAGAAAGTGATATCTCATAATATATTAATTTCACACAGAAAACATGGTTAGAAAAATGAAATACCAAAATCGGCCTTTAGGTAGAAACTCCAACCCCAACTCCAAGTTTCAACTAGTTCATTCTATATCGATCCCAAAATCATACTATAAACTTAATAAAACTGATTCTTATATAAGGGTGAGAATACATGTAAACTCAGTAGATTCCACCTCAAGACCACTCATGAAAATATAGTAGAATCATACTATTGACTCAATGAATAAATAGAAGAAATAACACATTCCTATAACAAGACAACTATGAATAAATCTCGCAATGACTTAAACACAAAACATCACATCCAAGTATAATAAAATAATTTCAAATAATATAACATGAGGTTTCCTTGCACCTCTTCCCCAAGAATATTTCACTTTCATTCCCCAACATCAAATTTCATGGTTCTCTCATCCCATAAAAATCATCATAACTATATATACACATTCACATACCACATAACCACATTAACATCATATATCCATGTATACACATCCATATTCTATATATCCATATTTCAATTGCACATAACATTCCAATCATATTAGGGTACTGTAAACATCAAGTACATTAACCTCATTTACTCCTCCTACAATTAATAACTCCCACTATATAACATATTATCATAACATTATCATTACATAAATCTCACTTTTGACTTTTATTCATCACATATCAGGAAAAACAAACTTATACTAGCATATCCATCCTATTTTTGAAAGTTAATGTTGGTAAGAGAGAGTATAAATTCATATATTCCCTCACAAACAAGGAAATTTGGGGAAGATACCTAAAACCATAAAAATTTAGGCATTGGTATGGTGATCCATATTTTGTAGTGTGTGTATGAAATAAAAAAAAATATAATATCAACACACAAACACAATCCCAAACTAGAGTTCTTGTGAGAAAACAACACTAAAACCCCATTTACAACCAACAAACACTATTATTTATTCCAATTTCTATACCATATCCACCTAATTATTCCTCCCAAAATAGTCACAATATAATCTATAAGTTATCTTTCTATAATATCATTCAAAAAATTTCTTATCTTACAATTTACCATCCATATCGTATTCATTATGTTATTCGTATATCATATTTAAGGATAAACTATTCTTAATACAACACCCACATTCTTTCCATGTTTTTCCTTTCTATGAAATATTACATAATTTAGTAAATAGTTTCCAATTTTAGATTCCAAATTGTTATAAATATTTTAATTAATCATTTTTCATCATATTTCAACGTGTTATATTCCCCCCCAATAACCAACTAACATAGCCTTGTATCACACAACCATCACCACACAACCTTCCTCACAACACATGTTAGTGGCCAGCACTACCGCCCTAAAAATACTTCCAGTACATAAATCAACCTTATAAACACCATAAAAACCATATTATATCATTACCTTACATTTCGTCCATATAAAACAATATAACCCACCATATAAAAATAGTATGTTAGTAAAAATCATTATAAATAAACTTATATCATTTCATTCTTTTCAAATATATTGTAACATTATGTTATTTTCTTGTATTTCTTGTTGCCTTTTTTAGAATTATTTGGTTGGGTCTTTCTTTGAGTTCATTTTTGGAGATTTTTAAACAAATAAAATTGAATCCCATTTGACTGTTCATGGTTGGCATGTGATTTAGTAAAACTATACAGCTTGGTCTAGGAAAATGTGCCGCCAGGCATGGTCTTATGGAAGGGGAACATAGTTTTTCCAAACCATACGACCACCTCTCAAGACCCTACACACTTGAGTAGAGGGTTAATTCATGGTTTGTGAATAGTTAATGTAAAAATATAGAAGAATATTGAACCTGAAATATTATCTCAGTATTTGGTGTATAGTTAAGGTTCACAGTTAATCCTAATCATGCACCCTCTCCAGAAAATTTTTCACCTAGGTTTTTAATGCCCAACATTTTTAATTAAAAATACCTGAGACCCCAGTTTAACCTATAACGACTTTATATCCTCATAATGGATCAACATAATCTTTCCTTGATATTACAAAGTCTTCTCACATGGGATTCTATATGGTTCTCCTTTGTACTTTCTGGATCATCTCAAACTATGTTTTGTTTTTTATCCTATTTTTTCTTCTTAGATACTCATTTGATATCTTATCTTGTCCTCTTTTATAACCAAAAATATATTTATATTACATATCTAATAGGTTTTATAGAGTATTTATGTGTATTTTTTGATATAGTATTGTGAGGACCCGATCTACTCTTCCCTTTTCAAATGTGAATAATTCTACCACCGTTCTTGAGGTATGTGTTTCTATACAATGGGTGCTTATTCTATGAATTTATTATTTTTATTTTAAAATTACTTTGGGTAATTAGTTGTATTGAATTTATTTTTGGTTTCAAATTATTTCTTGTGAAGATATAAGTTTTTAAAGCGGTGTTTCTATTAAAACACTTTTTTCCACACCTAGTTTTTGATTATATGATTGAATGGTGGTTTTAATTTGGAAATGAGTTTTCAAACACTAAAAAATATCGGATAGGATTTGAAAATGTTTTATAAATTCTTATCTTGGTTTTCAAATGGATATTTACAAACAGGGGAATTTATGAACCTTGGTTGTGTCGGGAAAAGGACATAGGTGACCATAGTGTGTGTGACACCACTAGGGGTTACTTTTTAGATATCGATAGAATGTAGTGGGACTTTATATCAGTCGTCACAAACATATTCCTATTTTAGGAATATTTTATGCCTAGTATGTATTTCCATATGCTATTTCCCATTACAGCGTGCATTTTTATTTACATTTGATTTACTTCATGATGGATCTTAGTCCTGGATTATTGCTCGCATGTTTTCACATGAGGTTCTATCACATTTTTTCACATCATGGATTATGTCATGGATATGTGTTTACATGAATACCTTATAGTGTCTGGATGTGTGTTCCAACTTTATCACATAAAATTTTTATATTCCTAGATTAATGAATGTGAATTGATTTTATGAAAAACAAATGGAAAATGATTTCAAAATGGGGTTGGAGTTACGAAAATTCTTTGTAAAACTGTTTCATTTTTAAAAGCTAGAACTATTGTATTCTTGTTTTTAGACCTTGTATATCATTTCAGGTGTTATCCTATTAGGAAATTTTCTCACACACTACTTTTCCATTGGTTTTTAGTATATATATATTTTTCAAGACCCAAGTACAGGAAAGGGAATCTTGTAGAATATCATCTTCTATTTTCATCATTCCCCTATAATGTGATGGTTTGGAGGTGAAAATCACTCACATCAAGACGTTTTCATTATGTCTTGTCATAAATTTTTAGTTTAACCTACTTTTATTAGGTTGTATGGATCTTGTTGTGTCAATTTCTTCCATATTGTACTTTCATTGTACATATTGTTTTTGTTATGTTCAAGACTTATTTTATTTATATTGGTTATACCTCACCATTTGATGGACATCTCATGTGGATGTCTTATTTGATCTAGGTTGATTTGTTGAAATTTGGTATTTGAGGGATGATCAATATGAAATATGTTAATAGTTCCTAATTTTGGTTCTATGACTTGGGTAGATAGTATTTAGGATCATCATAATTCAAGTAGTAAGTGTGGGAGAGTTCTTGACCAGTTGACTTCAATGTATTAACTCGAGTTACCATTGGTGGTTGAAATAAAATTACCTGGTTTGAGACATGGGGTTTGAGTTGATTTTAATGTACTAAATAGAGGGTATATTTTAATAGACATGTTCCTTAGTAAAGTGTTGACTTTCAATTGTAGAATCCATGATTTATTTAAATTCATGATGTTTTAAAGAATTAATAAAAATTATCAAAGTTGTTCATAAGATTTTGGAATATGATCCAAAGTTGATTGGTCATTATATTGTGTTTATAAGACAATGAATCCAAGAAGGGATCTTCCTAATGTGATATGGGATGTTAATATATAGGATCCATTGGAAAATCCTCTAGTGGAACCTTCATTGGTTGAAGTTTTAATCAATACAATTCATATTCTAGGTCAAGTGGGTGTTAGGAACCTGGGAAGATCTATGGATCATGGATCCTAATATACAAAGAAACATCCAACCATATTCCCTAGTTACAAGGTACCTAATGAATTTGAGGAGTGGATTATGAATATTGAGAGTATCTTTAACTTCTTTAATACTTGTGTGGAATCTTAAGTGGGTTTTGTAACATATATGATTGATGTACTAGGAAGGTGATGGTGGGAATCCATCATGAATTCTAAGTCACACGACGACATTACTTGAAATTATTTCAATAAATCATTTAATTACCAGTTTCACCTTTAGATATTATGTGCAATAATGATCCCGAAGATTTTGATCTTTGATCAAGTGGACCATACTGTTCTAGATTATTCCACTCTTTTTTCCAAGATGGTGCATCTAGAACAAGATCTTTTCACTAATGATCACCTAAATGCTCAATGATTTTTGTTGGGATTGAGGCCAAATATTTGGATAATATTGATTCTCATGTTTCTTCCAACATTCATGGAGGGATTCGATAGATGCACTTTGTCTAAGGAATATATATCTAGAAATATATGTTTGGTTGGAGATTCAGTTGGTGTTGTTGTTAGCCATGGTGTAATTTATTTCCATAAATGAAAGTTCAAGGGTGTTCAGTTTCTTTCGGGACTAGTTTTATGGGATTCATCAGGGCAATAACAAGTAATCTACTTCATGTGTAGTTGGTATGGTCATATCAAGACCAACTATGAATATAATCCTAATAATTTTCATCATTGTATACAACTAGGTTAACTAAATCATTTTTATTAAAGGATACCCCATGGTAATAAGGGGGGATCCACTTTAACCAAGGGTTCACTTGTTCGTACTAATCCTTGCAAGGGTTGTGGTTCTAATCTTGAGGAAAAGAGGGATGTTCATGTGGCTATGATTTTATGAATTTATTCATCAGAGTACGCACTAGAGGATTATGAAGTAGGGATAACTATTGTTATAGGTAAGGTAATTTTTTCATCTTCTATGGTGATAAATTTGTTTAATATAGGTGTTACTCATTATATTATATCATAAAAGTTAATTAATGTGTTGGGGTTATTTTTTAAACTTTTTCAATACTTTTTGTACATTTCCTTGCCTTTTAGAAAGAGGTTTGAACAAGGTTTCAAGTTTCCCAGGTCTCATGTGATGATAGCCGACTAGGAGGTGATATGTGACTTTTTAGTTCTAGGTATTGAAATCTTCAAGCTGATATTCAGAATGGATTAGATGACCATCATTAAGAAATTTATAGAATTTTTTCTTCTTTGAGTTTAGTTTTTATATTCCTATGGGGTAACACATGTTTTTAGGGTGATTGGTACTCTATACTAGGAAGGGCGGGGTTCGTTGTTCTTTATGATGGGGTAATCTCATGCTTGTTTTCAATGGATTTCCCTGATGTTGTTGACCCTTGTCTGGGTTTTCTAGTTCCTAAAGTAGTTTCTTCACACCCTTAGATATTTTCTTATAGGTTTTCTTATTTAAAATCATAGATATGGGTTGATTTTACAATTAACCTACTCCCTAGAATGATGCCCATTTATATTATATCTTATCACATGGAACATGTTGAATAGGTGGAACTTAATATATATCATGAAGACCTTGAGGTGAAAGGATTTATTCTTCCTAGCATGTATCCATGGGATTTTTATGCTCTCTATGATAAGAAATAATAATGAAGTTTCAAACTCTATTTCGATTAATGAATGTTAAATTGGATTACTATTAAGAAAAAATATCATTTCCCGGGGATTGCTGATCATTTTTACCAGATTAGAGGGGGATATTTTTTTCAAATATTGACCCTCGGTTAGGGTACAACCAGTTGAGATTCCATGAATTTTATATACTTAAGACATATTTTAGGAGTCATTAAGGGAGTTTAATGATTCTAGATATTCCATTTTATATCACTAAAATACCTGTGAAATTTATGGATTTGATGTATTGAATCTTTTATCAATTATAGGATTATTTTTTGTGTGTGTTCATGATTGATATTTTGGTGTAGTCCAAGATAGAGGATGAGAATATAACCCTTTAAATATCATTGTTTCAACATTGAAGGAATTTCATAAGTATGGAAATATTTAAGAATGTTAGTTTTGAATCGAGGAAGTGAAATTTATGGGGCATGTACATATGAGAGGGGTGTCTTAGTAGAAAATGAAAAGATATAAGAAGTTATATCCTGGAAGCAGTCTAAAAATGTGTTTGAGATCCAAAGATTATTGGGTTTGGATAGTTACTGTATGCGGGTTGTTCAACATTTATCTAAAATAGAATCATTGATTATAACTTTAACCTGTAAGGGTGTAAAGTTTTAATGGGATTAATATTTTCAAAGATCCTTTGAGGAACTAAAGGTAATGTTTACTTAATCACCAATTTTGATTTTTCTGGAATCGGGTTTGGGTAATGATGTTTTTTGTGATTCTTTATGGTATGGGTTTAAGATATGTATTGATGTAGTATAAATAGGTGGTGGCCTATGGATATTGTAATTAATGATCTAATGATAATAACCACACTACCCATGATATTGAGTTGGCTATGGTAATGAATGCACTCAAAATGTGGCATCACACTCTCTTTTGGAGTGGTTTATAGTGTATTTCGATCATAAGAGACTAAAATATATGTTCAATCATAAGGTTATGAACATGTGATAGAGACACTGGGTTTGGAATCTTGTGTCTTTTGTTTTTTATATTTCATACACACTTGGGGAATGGAATGTGTTTGCAGATGTGTCGAGCATAAAACTACCAACACGAACTATGAAAGAGTCTTCTGAGGAGTGGAATATGATGATTTTATTTGCTGAGTTGGGATTGGGAGTGAAATTGGTTGGTGGATTGGTGTTATTTGATTTAATAAAAGTTGACTCAACTTTTTAGGGGAAATTTCGGCTTGTGAAGTGGTCTCAACCATCAAGTTCAGATTTGTGATTCCTTTACAAGTAGGTTATTTTGAATTCTATATGGAAAGAGTTGATAGAAAGTGAAAACCAGTCTTGTTGGTCTATTCATTCCAAGGATAAACATATGTATCATGAATTTATATGTTAGTATTAGTGGTCGAGTATGAGGTGGTTGATTACAGATTTTGTCCCACACTGTCTCACTTGTTAGAAAATTTAGGCGGAACATTAAACACCTTCCTTGATGAAACCTTTTCCAATTCCGATATAGAAGTGGGTTGATATTTTCATGGAATTCATCATTGGGTTTCCATGGAATCATAGTGGTAAGGATATGATTCGGTGATCGTTGATCGACTTATGTAATCATCTCATTTCTTATCAATCAAGGAGATGATAAAAGTGGAACATATTGGAGACCTATACATCAGTGATATTAAGGGACATCATGCGGTTCCCTCTATGATTGTTTCTAATAGGGACTTGAGGTTCACATAGAGGATCCTGAATGTTTTTCAATAAGTGATGGGTTCCTAGTTAAAATTGGGAATGTATTATAATCCATAAATGGATGGACAGATAGAGAGATCTATCCAAGTTCATGAGAATATTCTAAAGGCTTGCATGCTTGATTTTGGTGGATATTGTTTAAATAATTTACATCTTGTCAAATATTCCTATAATAATATTTATCAGGATTTAATAAAAATGAATACCTTTGAATCATTATATTGGTGTCCATATAGATCTCCCTTGTAATAGATAGGGTTGGGAGACAAATCCTTTTTTGGGATGAGTCTCATTTAAGAGATGATGGAAAAGGTGAAATTGATTTGAAAGAGACTAATCATAGAATAGAGTTGTCAGAAATATTTTTCATACTTTCATCATCTGCCTATAGAGTTTGAGGTTGGTGATTAGGTTTTTCTCAGAGATTCACCTCACTTGATACATCATCAATTGGCTAAGTATGGTAAGTTGGCATGAAGGTTTGTTATCCCGTATGAAATTTTGGAATGAATTAGAAAGGTTGAATATCAGTTGGAATTACCATTTCACTTTACTTGGATTCAAAAAGTGTTATATGTTTCCGAGCTAAGGAGGTATAACCTTGATCCTTCCCATGTGATTGAATGGGAGGATTTTGATCATGATCCTACTACCACCATTTTTGAGAAACTATTTCAAATTATTGATATCCATGATATGGTGCTACTTTGTAAAATGATTCATTAGGTCTGGGTACTATAGAATTATTGACGAGGTATCAATGTGATGTGTTAGTGGGAATCATTGATGAGGTAGTAGTGGAATTATATTTTTGTGATTCCAAAATAATGATCCCATTATTTAGATAGAATTCCTTTATAGTGGTAGATTATAACTTTCTGTTACATTCTTATAAGTACTTATTGTCCAATTTTTTGTCCATTATTTCATTGGTTCTTTCTTTGGGGTAATTTTTGGATTTTTTTAAAAAAAAATTGGAATCCCATTATACTGTACATGGTTGGGATATAGTTATAAAAAACGGTTCAATTTGGCCCAAGAAACTGTGTGACCACCCCTCCAAATCATGTACCCCTAAGAATAAGGGTTATAAATTGTTGTATTATTGTTAAATTAACCACGTTTCCATACTATTAACCCCAAATAGAAGCTTCGTATATGGAACACAGTTATTCCTAACAGTGCTACCTCTCAATAAAACTATGTGTAATGATTTTAAATACAAGACATTTTTAATTAAATATACTTGTTACCCTAGTTTAACCTATTATAACCCCCTAAAATCTTATTTTATTTCTCTAATCCTTTTAAAATGGTCTATTGGATTCTCTCTTTGGATTCTAGGTAGATCTTCTCCATTAATGATGGATCATCTCAAAGTATGTTGAATTTTTTGTCTAGTTTTTCCTTTTCTTCTTAGATCCTTATTGGATCTCTTATATTCTCTTCTTATGGAACCCAAATGGTTAGTGTATACTGGATATAAGGTTTTTGAAATATGATTTATTTTTTTTCTTGTGGATCTAGTATCATGACGACCTTATTTACTCTTCCTCGATCACCATTGTCAAAGGAGAATAATTCTACCTCTCTTCTTGAGGTATGTGTTTCTATACAAAGGGTTAATCCAATGAATTTCATATTATTCTGGTAAAATTTATTTGGTATATTCATTTTATTTAATTAATTTTAGTTTTCAAAGGATTTATTGGGAAGATACATGTTTTCAACTGGGTATTTATTTAAAAATATTTTTATATACACGAAGTGTTTGATTAAATGCTTGAACGATTGTTTTGATTTATAAATTGAATTTAAAACACTAAAGAGGATTGTCAGGGATTTTAAATTATATTATAAATTTCGATCATCATTTGGAAATTTATTTTGGAAAAAATTCACATTTTCGACCTCATATCTTTTAGGAAAGGGACATAGGTGACCCTGGTGTGTGTGGCATCACTAAGGATTTCTTTTGATATAACTAAATACTTTTGTAGGACTCGATGTCATATGGTACCATCATATGACTTGTTTAGGTTTATTTTATTTATATTATGTATTCCCATATTCTATGGAACAATATGATGTGCTTTTTTTATTTATGGTTTATTTGTCACCCGATAGATTTTTGGCATGGCTTGTTGTTCACATGTTTTCAAATGAGGTTGTATCACATGGATTCACATGATGGATTTTTTAGTGGATATTAATTTACTTGATTACCATATAATGTATGGATATAAATTACTACTTTTTCAATTATAATTTTACTATTCATGGATTTATGGATATTAAAGTATTTTATGAAAAACTAATGGAAAATGATTTACAAATGGGATTGGAGTTATAAAAATTCGTTGTAAATTTTTTTTTGTTTCGATAGATGGAACTTCTATATTCTTGTTATTAGACCTTTTATAGAATATATGGTGGTATCCTACTATGATTTGGTCTCACACCCTACTTTTTAATTATGTTAGTTATAGACATTTTTTTGTAGAAATCAGGTAAATGTAAGGAAAATATGTACCATGACAACTTCTCTTTTTATTGTTTATTTCATAGAGGGTTGGTTTGGAGGTTAATGTATGTACCATGGAAACTTATTTGTATTATAGTGTAATAATTTTATGGTTTATCATGTTTGGATTGGGTTTTATGGATCTTTTTATATATCTTTATTCTACATTATACTCTGGTTGTATGTATTTTGTTTTGTTATATTCTAGATTTGTTATTATAATATTTATTATACCTCACCATGTGATGGTCGGCTCAGGTGGATGGTTTATTTTTCCTATATTTTGTTGTTACATATATATTTATTAAAAGCGTGAGGATCATATTTGTTAAAAATTATTTAATTAAACCTTTCATTATCAACTTTAAGTTATTATCCACTTATGAGAGGTGACATTGATAATTAATCACATAAATAAGTTCACAAATCATGAGAGAAATAACATGCAACATCAATATAAATAGTCATTGAACACATGAAATAACAACATAAGTTAATGCTCATGCAATACTCTTTTCTTATTTTTTTAATATTTCATCTTTTATCTTTCTATGCTTTTTTCACACCATTAATTCAAATGAAAATAGAATTGTGATAATTCTAGGAAATGATAGAGAGAGTTATTGAATCCTCTATATAGATGTGAAGGTTATGTGGTTCATTTCAATTGTAAAGGAAGAGAGAGAATAATTCATAACAGCCAATGAAACAATGGAATGTGAACCTGAACAAATCATAGGGGTTCCATAAATTGATGTATGAGGTTTTAATCATCCATTCTCAATTAAGAAATTAGACTATAATGGGAGTGACATCCTAAATATTTTAAGTTACACAACCAAAATTTCATGGTGATTATCCAAGGAATTCTTATTAAAAAATTTGTCAACATTTCCCCACTAAATGTAAGCACTATTTTTATCACCAAGTATTAGAATTTAAATCTTCTAATATTATGATATGTATCTGGTAGGGATAAAGAAATAATATTATATAACAAAATTATATATTTTAAATATTTTAGGATTTAAATTTTCATTTTAAATTGAAAAATTAAATTCTATATTATGAAAATAAGTAGAGAAAATTCATTATGGGTTGAATCTTATGTTGGGAGAAAATTATCTTATAAACATATAATGACTCCTATGGAAATCATAAGGCCCTAATGGTCTCTATAAATGACCCTTGAAAAATGTAGAAGGCTTTTAAGACCACACATGACCCATATTTTTAAAAATTCTTTAAACGGAATGACTTGTTCACTTTAGAGAATAACCCTTTCATTCAATGTATAACCCTTGCAAAATGATAAAAAAATATATAATGATTCAAGAATTTGAAAAACTACTCAGTTGTGAGATTCATTTCCAAAAATCATCCAAAAAAGCTCAAAAATATAAAATTACATTAATTATTACATATTCAATCCCAAAAATATAGAATAGTATCTAAAACCATAAAATTAACTTAAAACTAAATTTTAAAATATCTTACACCCTCAACTTCTAATAATACTATAAAATATCGCCAAAATCTTATAATTCCATTCAAATGAAAAAGTAATGGTTATAGAAAACATAAACCCTTAAAATAATGGCTTATTTAAATATATAAGTGGTGATATAGATAGTAAATTGTATTCATTGCATAATAAAATATGGATCTTGGCCCACTGAGGGAGATAATGGGTTTAAAATGGGTTATCGTTTTAGTGGGAGAACATTTAATAAAATATTATATTAAATAAATTTAAGACATGTTTCTCATGTGATAAAATATTTAGTTTGAGATATATTTTATTATCATCATCAAACTTCCCATTTATATCTTCCTTGGATTGGATAAGATTAATATAAGAAACCTTTTGTACTTGTTTCAAAACATAAGAATGGTTTTTCAGTGGAAAAAACAAGGTTTTGTAGAAAATTCTTACATGATATAATAGCTGTTGTTGTTGACTTATAAATGAATATATATTCTTATAAGAATTATATAATGATTCACAGATGGATTATAAGGCCTTAAATTCATTAAAATAAATAAATTTATTCCCTACTGATATATTCAATTTAATTGTGATGTAACTGTCTTGGTGTGATTAACAATATCCTTTAAGGAATGATCTTGAAGTTGAATTTATTATGGAATTACCATTGTAAATTTTCCCAAAATGTGAATGAGTTTAAGAAATGTATATCTGGTTTCCTAAAATTTTTTAGGTTTTAGTAGAATGACATTTGATATATAGAATCAAGTATTTTGGTAATATTACAAAAGGATAAAGGTTTAATACATGAAGAAAAAAATAAGATTTCCCAGTAGCCATCATTGGTTATTGAATCTTTAAGGATGTTTTAAGAATGAATAGAAATGTTTCTATATGATTGAACTTTTTTGGGATTGCTAAATTTGGTTATGAACTCTATGTAAATTATAAATTTGGTACTCATATTATAAAAATAATTCATCAATTTTTAAGGTTATATGATACCAAATCTATATTATAAAATTGTTCTAAACACACATAAGTTCAAAATCAAGTAAATAATTCATGGGTATCACAGTATGTATTAAAAGTATGAACTAAAGGGTTGTGAAATCATAAATTTCAATGAAAGTAAATATTACAGACTCATATGAATCTAAAGATAAATATTTATATAGTTATATTGTTTCTCTAATATGATAAAAGAATTTGTTTATTAAAAAAATATTTTTCATGAAAAATATGAGATGATGGGTTTTAAAAACATAGCTTATGATTCATTAGATTCTATAACATTTTTGGGAAATATATAAGGATAAAAAATATCCAGGATATATGAATTCATCTATATGTATTTTAAAATATTTGTGATGTTATCATACCATCCAACAGCGGAATCCTAATTAAAAGTAGAATATCATATAATATATAGATACAATATTTTATTTAATAAATATTCCCATTGAAGGAAATAATTTTTATCTCCATATATAAATGCATTTCTATATCTTATTATGATGCTCTTATGGAATATAGTGTTTAAGTGGTTAGAGGGAGGATTTTTAGGCATGTATAAGTTCAAAGTAAACTAATAAAATGATTATTCTAGTCAAAATATGAATTGAATGTCACTTATTATCCTAAAATAGTTTATGGTATGTTTATAATGAAAAATTTAATGAGTTGGGTATCTTTTTAACAAAAATATTTTTTAGAAAAATTATAATGTAATTGGTTCCATGAAAGATGATGGTGATAAATTTAGAATTATTTTATATATAAAATAAAAAATATTAACATCGAAACATTTTATTTTTTGAAGTTAATGATCATTAATACTTTTTTTGAGGAGTTGAAAATTAGGAATATTATTCATAACTCTCACCACTATTCAAATTTATTTCTTAATATATTTTACTATATAAAGAGTTTAAATGATGGGTTTTATCATTTTGTTACATAGATATGTGGTAAAAATTACATATTGATATAATTAGTTTAATAAATCCCTAAAAGTGATGTAAAAATAAGGAAATTATAATAGTATATAATATGTGATAGGATAATACAGGTTATTATGTATGTTTGTTTTAGTATTCATAAAATAGTTTAAGAATATATAATGTAACATAATATATAAAATTTCATTTCCACTATTATTTTTCTTATTGGTTGCACATATTATATAAAGTGAAATGATAATTAACCTCTCAAATAATGACTTTGGTTTATCCCAAACTGATGTTCCTTATGGATTATTATCGAGTGTGACCAAATATTGAGGCTACTGTGGGTAATATTTTTATATTAATATGAAATATTCTCATGAGGCACAAAATAAGTTTATTTTAGTAGATATCCCACTATATATACCACATCAAGTGTTATATACTACGTATTTAGTATTATGTGGTTTTATATTTTATATTTAATCCTTAGATATGAGGTTAGAAGTATACCTAGATTGAGAACCATCAAACATTGATAATTTCTTATAAAACCATTGAAGATTATCAAATCAAGGTGGTTTAGAATGTTCTTGATCAAGTCTTCAGTTGGTGATTTACAAAGATGGGATTTATCCTATCATATGAGAGTATGGAATATAAGCACTCAATTGATATAAAATAAGGAAATGTTTGGTCATAAATAAAGGGTATATATGATCTTCTTATATACATGTATGATGGGTATGGGATGTGATTATCCATATAGATTATTGACATGTAATGTATTCATCAACATGGTCAATCTATACTCAGATAATCGACAACATGTGTAGAGGATATATACAATTGACTTACTCCATGCCTAATGGTCACTTAATTACATGGAAAAAGGGATTATATGTTTATGAATTTTTTTATATGATGTGATTGGTGGACCCATATATTGAGATTTATGTGTCCGATGTAGATCATGTTAGATAAAATTGTGTCTTAACTAGAATTGATTCTATCATTCATTACTTGCATTTATGAATTATGTAATTCATATTTGTTGTCAATGTTATAAAGTATCATTAGGTCACATTTTGTGGATAACTGAATGGGGATATAGTTTTTTAAAATTTATAGTGCCTCTTTAAAATTTATTTTAGTGTTTATCAAAGAAGAGTTTTTGATGGATATTCATAATGTTTTCTCATTTGATTTGATACAAATTAGGTTTGATGACTATATTATAAATGTGTATTATAAGATATCTAAAATTATTTTTGGATATTATTTCATATGTTATTATATATGATACAATATAAGGTTAAATAGTAAAAATTCTATGAGTTTTTAGCTTAATATGAAGATTGATATATATATATATATGTGTGTGTGTGTGTGTGGGTTTTAAATCCCCTATATCATAGTTTATAATATGTGAATTTCAAATGGTATGACCTCTGTGATGTTGAGGTATATTGTATGAATTTTTTTGGGTAAGTCATGATATAAGATATTATGCCACTACAAAGACAATTCATATTTTACTATTAGGATCTATTATATGGCAGTGTTATGAGTGTAATCATATAGTATTGTTTACAATAACTCTCTATAATTTATATAGGTAAAAAATGTTAATATATTAATTTATGAATCATTAACCATGTATTCTATCATTAATTATAATGTTTCATATAAATAAAAAAATTCAATTTATATTGAAATAATGTTATAAATAGTTGTAAATGATATTCCACTTACTCATAACGAATGTGTAAATTTTGTGAGAGGCATGGGAATATCCTAAGGATTATATAAGTGGGTAATATCCATTGATATAGTGATCATATAAACCAAAAAAGACTTCACTGATTCTCTATGTCATGTATCTCTTATTCTTCCTCATATACCTTGTCAGATACTAGAATATCATAAAGTGAAGAAGTATTCCACCTGGGGGTTTGGGTGATTCAGTTCATCCTATGGATACACCACAAAGGATGGAGACTGATAGTTGCCTCTTATTGATCTTATAAAAATGTATGTTTAAATATATTTGAAGTTTAATTCATCATCAAAATATACACAACACTATTTTTCATTTTATTTTATACATGGTATTGTTCTCAATTCTTTGATGATCTAGTTTTTATGGGTTCTAATTTTTTCTTTTATGTTGAATAACATTTATTTTGTACTTAAAAACCTAGAAAATTCAACCACCTACATTCTAAAAATGATACAGGAATCCCCTATGTATTTTCCTTAGTGGAATAATAGTATGTTTTATATATGGTATATAGGAACATAAAGTACACTATTGTTGAATAAATAAAAAGTATCCAATTAAAAAAATAGTGGAAAAATATCCAAACAAATGCACTACCCATACATAAATTCTTAAAATGTAAGGAAATTAGTAATTATGTATATCTATACACCAATCAAAAGTATAATTAGGAGAATCGATAATAAAAACCTCCAAATCCAAGCGAACAAGGAAAGGATTTTTTAATCATGAACACAAAAGTAGATCATGGTAATGATGTGGTGAAAGTTATACTCGTTATCCACTCAAAAAAAATGAATGTCTTATTTTATTTAACATATTTTAATTCCTTAATATCCACAATTTTTTATAAGAATATTGATCCACTACTTAAAATAATTTATATTTAATTATAATTTGAAACATGTTGTATTGAAATGATTTCATAAATATAATATAACTCTTCTCTCATTGAGATTTAATGAAAAATCTGCCCAAAAAATTAGTTATTCTTACATGAGTTGAGTTTAATGAAATGTTAGTCATGTATTGTCTCTCTATACATAAATATCATAACAATTTTTTGGATAGGGATATTTCATTTCTTACAACTACTCTTCACATGATCAAATGTCAATAAAATTATAATTATGAATTCATGTTGGAAACTAATTCCATTAAATGAGTCCTAATACCCAATAATAAAGGATGTTTTGATGGAATTATTTAGATAAAATAAAAATTTAAGGCATTGATATTGCATGAAAATATTTTGAGGTATTTCCCATGGAGTTTTTTGGTCTTCACTCAAAATATTAGGTATAGTTTTCAATTGAACTCATACCTAGTTCTATGAATATCTATAAGTGAATTTAAAAAATATTCCTCATTTAATTAGGGAAACTGAAGAATAAACTTCTTATAAATTTTTAGAAATTTTGTACCATAAACAATACTTCTCTATGGGGTTACTTAGTCTTATTTGTTAAGAAGAAGTATGGATCAATTCATCCTTGTTTTAATTATCATGAAATTAACAAGATCATGGTCGAGATCTCGTATATTATACCCCATAATGGTGAATTTTTTGATCAAATTAGAGGGGAAAAATAAATATAAAAATGGGATATTTGAACTAGTTATCATATACTAAGGGTAAACAATGATGATATACCCAAGACCGCCATTTCATAATATATGGACACATTGAATTCATAACGATGGAATTTAGACTTAAAAATTCCCATGATATGTTCATGGATTTAATGAATAGTGTATTAATATATTACTATGATAAGTCCATATTAATGTTTATTAATTTTATTATCATATATTCTAAGAGTAAGGAATAACATGAAGATCGTTTTAGGATTTCTTTAAAAACCTTACGAATAGAGAAACCTTATACTAGGTTCAGAAATGGAAAATTTTGGATGAAAAAATTAACCATCATGGGTTATATATTCATAATAGAGGGTATATCAAAAGGTAATTTAAAGATAAAGATGATTGAATAATTTCTTAGACCAATATCTATAATAGATATCTATAGTTTTCTTTAAATTGATGGATACTACTAAAACTTCATAAAAAAATAATTATTATAAAATCAACTAAACAAGTTAACATATATTGGTGTAACATTTATTTAAATAGATAAATGTAAATGTAGCTTCAAATAAATTTATAAGAGGTTAATAACTGCATATTTACTCACACTTCCCTCATATAGAAAAGGGTATATGATATAATATGATACTTTAAAGGCAAGCTTGAGATGTGTCTTTGTTAAAAATAAAAATTTGATTATTTCTGCCTCAAATAGATTAAATACTTATGAGAAAAATTACCCAATGAATGATATATAGTAGAAAACAAAATGTTTTCCTAGAATATTTTGAAGCATTATCTCTATGGATATATTTTTGATATATACACTAATTAAATATATTAATTTTTATTTTCACATGGAACAAGTTGAACATGTACCAAAAAAGATGTTTAAAGTTAATTAAAGACTATGATTTCTTAATACATTACCATATTGAGAAATTAAATTGGGTGTTTGATGATTTATTAAATGGAACATGCTTTATGTTTATGAGGATTTTTTAAAGGGACCTGATCATTATGTATTTAAAAATGATGGACATTGATATCATATGATAAGGGATAAAATCCTACCTTTCCCAAATGATCTATCAACCATCCATCCATATAAAGACCAATGAGGCGTTAAAGGATTATATAAAGCAATATAATAATGAAGAAAATGTTCAAGGGTTCAACCATGAAGAAGATGGAGATAAATGATGTGGGACCATAATTTTAATCCTCTCTATGAAAATATATAGATTGATCTTTGGATGATATTTATAACACATCATTATCTACCCCCTTGTAATTATAAAGATATAATCAGATATTATGGGGAACATATAGTGAGAAAACATTGATAAAGAGATTGTGGAGTATATATCTCAATGCTTGGTCTTATAGAATATTATGGTTAAATGAAAAGAGATAAAGGGGATGGTGTACCCATTTCCCATATCATTATAGAGAATTCATCAACAATCATTAGATAGAAATATGGGATTCATTATGTATTTCATCACAAAATTCATGGTTTATATAGGAGGTATATTCAAACATTGTAATATATGTTAATATCATTCATGATGGATTTAAAGGGATATTGGGATCATCATTTTTCACCAGTCAAGTTCTCATATAACAAAATTTCACACTATAGTATCCAAATGGAACTATATGAGGCTATATATGGGAAGATATATAGTACACTAATATATTTGGATGAAGTTGTAGAGAGGAAGATATTGGGTCTTGATGTTTCTCATTAACTAATAAATATTTTTCAAACCATTCAAATACATATCCAAGAAGTGCAATTTTGATAAAATTAGTATATTGATAATCATTTATGAGATATGGTTTTTGATTTTTGTGATAAAGATTTCACTCAAATATCACCATAAAAGAGGGTTGTGAGATTAAAGTTGAAGTGAAAACTTATCTCTAGATATGATAGTCACTTCAAGATTCTTGATCGCATGGGGACTATAGATTATCTCTTAGTGCTTTAACCAAACATCTCATAAGTGCATAAAGTATTATAGGTATCAATTTTGAGGAAATACATACCATATCCCTCATATGTAGTAAATTCATATGTTCTTCAACTAAAACATGATCTATAGTGACCCAAAATTTCATACATGACTATAAAAAAAATTTTATGATAAATAAAAAAACAGTAATGCATTCAATGATCTAAAGGTTTTGTATCTTGGTAAAATTAGGATCATACATCACTTTTATATAAAAACATTATTTAAATTATTCATCATATTACTTCTAAAATATATTATTTTCTCTTTAGTACATGTATTCACCTATGGATATAAATCAACAAAAGGGGTGTTATAAAATCCCATTAAGGGGGGATAACATAGAAAAAATAAGATACGTAAATCAAAAGTGCATGGGTGAGCATAATCATCATTATCATACAAAAGCATGGGGTCATCATAATAAGCATGATGGGGTAATTTGAAAATCATCGAATGTGGCATATTCATAATAGTGAAACATCGTAACATAGTGGTCAAATACCACACATAGTTTTGAAAAAATATGGAATTATGTTCATGCATATTATATATATATATATTATAAAAAAATAATTATAAACCAAGATAACATTATGTTCAAAAATAATATGTATAATATCATGAGATATACTACATTAACCAATGAATTAGAGGGATATATAATTCAGTTCTTACCCATCACATCATAAAATGATCATAATCAGGCATCCCACATAGAAGGAGAACATATAACATTCATAGTTATGAAATAAACCCATGTAGATGAATGTGTTACATAAGGGTTTCATAAATCATAATTTAAATAATAAAATTTTTCATTTCGAAATGAACAATGGAAATTATATTTTTGCATAAAACATCATCATTTGTGCATGGATAAGAAACAAATCAAGAGGTGCCAAAATGTGTTTTGGATAAATAAATTATTTTTGAAAATTATTTGAAATTACCATAGAAATCATTTCTACATGGTAAAAACATTTATATACCCAAAAATAAAAGGGAAAAAATATTTAAAGTAAATTTTAAAGATATTAGATGAATATACATACTGAAAAAAAATATGAAAGAGGATATAACTCAAAAATATTAGATGGGTTCTATAATTCCTTTACCTTAAATCCAAATTTATATTATCAATTTTTTGCCTCCTATGTAATAAAATAAAGTTTATTAAAACATGGAAAAATAATTGAATTGTGTTACTTTGTCTACTATTTATAAATTATAATCATTGTATTATATTTCTTAATTACCATTGTTAATATTAAATCGTTTTGATATCATATCTTCCTTAAAATATCCGACCATATTTCATTTTTTCTATTTTTTTCAAGGTGATTTATACATAAGAAAAATTAACTAAAATAGCATAAAATACATGTAATTAAATATTTATATATTATATTTAATTCATGTTATCCATCCATGAAGGTGGTGATAAGTATAGATATTGAACTATCCTCATAAGCATTTAATCGGCCATTGATGGGATGTAATCAAAAGAAGATGAAATAGAAGTTTGACATACAAATATATCATAAATATAGTTATTACAGTAGTTTAAAATCTTTATTATAATATAAACATACTAATATTTTTATATTATAATTTTTGAGTTTGAAGTTAACAGAGAAAATGAATAAGGTATTTTGAAAATGGGAAGAAAAGTTGATGAAAACTTACCATTTTCATGGTGTTACTTATTTTATATAGTTCAAACTCCACGAAATATTACTCATTAAATTACATATGGATGATAAAGGATTGATAGAGAAGATTTGGGTATCTCTTTGGCTTTATTATTTGTATGTTAAGTGGTTTTTAAAGGTCGGGTGATGGGTTATTTATACATGATGTGAGGGGTATTTTTAGGATAAAAATTCAATAAATCAAAATATACATGTTAAACATCTCAATAGTAACATTTTTATAATTATGAAATATATTTGAATAAAATAAAATTATTTGATAACTTTGAATAAATTTTAAGTTTTTATTTATTTTTCTAATAAAAAGGAAAGGAGTTAAATGGAAAAAAAGGTTTATTTAAATTGATGCTTTAGAATTTTATAATTTTGAAATTACATCTTAGTTTTTTTACAATAATTTTTTTATTTTAAATGAAAAATTTATATTATTAAATTTAATTTTGGATATGATGACCAATTTAACATTTATTAAGTCATTATTAAATCATTATGATGTCATGAAACATGTGGTGTTTGAAAAACATTATTTTTACTATTCACATAAAAATTGAAGTTTCTCAAGAATTTATAAAAAAATTCACCGTTGAGATGTGTTTATTTGTTAATTCTAAAAATGATATACATTTTTATGAAAAAAAATATAACATTTTTAATTTTAATTATTCAAATAAAAATTATGATTTCTAAAAATATGTTAAAATAAATATAATTTCATTGAGTTTTTAAAAATTGGTATTTATTTAAGGGTATTAAATTACTTATATTTTTTAAAATTACTAATTTTAAATATTATTTTTATTAAATTTTATTCTTTTTAGGTCAAATTAATATTCCAACGGTTTCATTACTTTTCTAATGGTCATATTACCTCTTATAAATACCTCTTAATTTTTTCATACATCATTCACTAAAATTTCTTCCAAAGTTTTATATTTTTCTTTTCTAAGATTTTTATTGGTTTTATAATATTATTTTTCTTTTTTAATTTTTTTTCATGGGGTGATAATTATAGAAGATCAGGATGATTCAAATTTTTGAATTCTTGTTTTTGTATTTTCTATTTTCTCTCCTATTATAATATTAGGATTTATCATGCGTTTAATTGATGGTTATTGTATCATTCTATATTGATGAAATAAAGTGTTGATTTTTCAATGTGTTTTATGTGTATAGTAATATAAAATAAAATATAACACATATTCATTGATGGAAAATTTTTATTTATAATGTCTAGGTCATTACATTATCACCCCATTAGAAATTGTTCCACAAAATTTCAAGGCACGTTCTCATATGAGAATATCTTAGAGTAATTTTGTTTTATTATTTATTAAGGTTACCATTTCACCTATTCATATTTATTATTATTCCACAACACATTCAACAAGTTTTTTTTCTTATTAAGTAGAACTTTGTCTCTATAGTCTATGATCTTCATCGGCTTCACCTCATAAGAGAGATCATTCTCTAGTTGTACTATCTTCAGATCCAATGCATGTGATCGATTAGGTATGTACTTCCTCGAGAAATATATGTGGAACCCATCATAAAATTGTTCCATTTTTTGTGAAAGTTATACCCAATAGGGAACTACTTCTATAGGATCAAGTATCTCAAAGGGGATGTTGTACCTAGAGATAAGATTTCCTTTCTTTTCAAATTATATGACTCTTTACCGAGGATAAATTAAAAGGAAAACATTGTCTCAAACTACAAACAATATTTCACTTTGATGGATATCAACATTGCTCTTATACTGAATATGAGAATATTTTCTATATTTTTGGATCTCTTGAACCTTCTCTGTCATCTCTTGTACAAGATCGGGTCTAGGTATCTTTTTCTCACAAGCATCATCCCAACATATATATGTTCTACATATCTTCCATTATAAAGCTTCATATGGATCTCGTTGAATAATCTACTGGAATTTATTGTTGTATGAGAACTTAACTATTGGGACATGTTGATCACATCCTCCTTTGAATCCCATTGAGTTAGCTCTTAGAATTTCCTCGAGTTTCTAAATGGTCTGTTCATATTTTCCACTAGTTTGGGGGTGATAGGTTGTATTAAAATTCAATTAAATATTCATATCAAGTTAAATACTTCTCAAGAATTTAAAAGTAAACCATGGATCCTGATCAGATATAATTGAAATTGGTGTAATATATGGTCCCACAACTTTTTTAAGTATATCATATAAGGTTTACTAAGAGATAAATATTCCTAAATAGGGATGAAGTGGGAATTTAGGTTGAGCTGATCCACTATAACCCTTATTTCATTCCTTCCTTTGGATGTCTTCATGATATGAGTGAAAATTTACATGGTTATTTTTTCACATTTCTATGTGGGTATAAGAAATAGTAGAATCGTTTCCTTAGACCTTTTCACTCTGATTTTACTTGCTGATATACCGAGATCTTTTATATATAATAAGTAATCTACTTCTTCATGTTTTCCCACTGAAAGTTCTCTCAAAGATCATAGTACAACATTGTAATTATATGATATATAGAGAAGGATGAGTTATGTGAATCATATAATAGATATTTAATTATCTCAAGTGATTAAGTCATAAAAATTATATTTCCAAAGAAAATGAAACAATTTTATTGATGTGAAATTCATGGTGCTTCCCTTCCTTTTACTACTTCCACCTTATTCTGAAGCTCTAGATCATTCCTTTGTGCCTTTCTTCTCTTCTCTTAGATATATTGTTTATAAAACATTTAGGAAATGTTGGATGTAATCCATTTCATTGTAATTTTTAGATCTATCATTTCCATATCCATGAAGATAATGTCTCTATCAATCGGCATCATGGATATTGTAAAGGTTCTTTCCCGATTAGATTATAAACTACCATGTTCACTTTTATAGGATAGGGGTGAATAGAACAGTCATATTCCTTGATTTGATCTAACCATCTTCACATGACCATTTTCTGCTTCTAATATGTGAATATATAATTTATTATCTGGTGATCTATATATATGTCACACTTTCTCACCATATGGGTAATTCTACTAAATCATCAAAGTGAAGAACAAAATTGACAACTCTATATCTAGAATCTGGTAGTTCTATTCCGGGATATTCAACTATCATGAGGAATAAGCATTCACTTTATCATTATTCATGAGTTCATAACCCAATCATTTCTGTGAAGAATTACTAAATATCACAAATACTTCTCTATTTGATGCTAGTGGGATTACATGCACAGTGAGCCTCTTCTTGAGCTGTTTAAATATTCTATCACATTATTCCATCCAAACATTATTTACCCCTCTCTATGTTAACATAAAAAGTGGGCTTCAAAATTAGAATAAATCTCTCAAAAATTGTTAGTAGTACCCTTCAAATCCACGAAAACTATGGATTTCCATGACACTTGATAGTCTAGGATATTTCTAAATTACCTTTCTATTTTAGGGGTCTATAGAAATTCCCTCACATAAGATCATGTGTCCCAATAATGTGACTTTCTATGTCCAAAAGTCACACATTCTAAACATAGTATACATTACTCCTTTCTCAATTTCCCTAACACAATCAGTATATACTCTTCATGTTAATTCTTTCTCATGGAGTAAATGAGAATATCATTAATAAATATTACCACAAATTTTTTGAGGTAGTATCTACGGACTCCATTCATTAAATCTGTGTGTATTATAGGGGAATTAGTAAGTCTAAATAGAATCACTATGAACTCATAGTGTCCATACCTTGTATAGAAGGCTATCTTCTAAATATAATCCTTATTCACATTTAGATGATTATATCTAGAATAATGATCCACATTTTAGAATTACTAAGATCCTCTATGTTGATCAAATAATTCATTAATACTTGGAAGGAGATAATTGTTTTTTATGATGACCATATTGATCTCTCAGTAATCGATACAAATCTACATTAATAATTCCTTTTGTTCTTGAAAAGTTGTATCATCACACCCCAAGTATTTGTACTAGGTCATATAGACCTTTTGTCCAAATTCTCTTGTAGCAACTTCTTTAACCCCTACTGTTTGATCAGGGTCATCATATAAGGGGATTTTGAGATAGGAGTGGCTCCAGGTGTAAGATCTATTGAAAACTCAACCTCACAATCTGGGGGAAGGAAGTGAAACTATTTAGGAAATATATCATCATATTCTCTCAGAATGGGAATTAACGCATGGTTTCTTCTTTCATTTAACACATCCATTTGGGCATGATATACTTATTCATAGGTTATCACCACCCACACTATTGAGGGATTCTCCAAAGGATATTCATGATCATCCTTGAATTTGTACAGGAGCATGGGATGGTTTAGAATATAGAAGTATATTTACATTTCCTAATAGTTGATGCAATCTCTATATAATTAAATACAATATATACCCAGTATGGCATCAAATTCCACCAAGGGAAGGATTATGAGTTTCACTAGAAGAATTTTCCCATAGATTATAACATGATAATAGTACAAAAATTTGGTTTCAATGATTGAACCACTAGTTTTTTATGGACATATCTAACTTAATGTATCGAGGTTGTGATTCAACAGTTCTAGTAAACTTATTGGATATAAATGAATACATTGAACCAAAATCAAATAATACTTTTTCCATTATTGAGTGTAGAGAATGTGTACCTTGTATGGATTCATTTTCATGTTCCATATTAGTAGTATTGTTGGTGTAAGATTTACCAATATCTTTGGGATTTGGTGGTTTATGAAACCAATTACCCTCAAAATCATATAGTTTAGTTAAACATATTGAATATAACCCTCTCTTTGTATAGTTGAAGCATTGAACCACTGGTGGTTCTTTGGGAGGTAACTTACTTTCCTCCACCACATTGGTCAAATTATTTATGTATCTTAAACATTCATGATCTTGGTAGACTTCACTCCCACACATGAAGCATTTACCTGTCCCCTTGAGGTAATTTTCATGATGCTTTTTCCTACATTTTTATCATGTGTGTGGTTGGATATTCTTTCCTCATTTTTCATTTGATCTTCCATCTTGAAATTTCATTCATCTATCTTTATATTCACGTCCATAGGACCATTCTACAAACTCCATCTCACCTTAGTGACTGCATCAAACTAATTCTTCATAACTCCTAAATTCTCAAATAGTTATGGACTTTCATAGGTGAGTTTTTAAACCACTAAAAAATCAATCTATTTTTATATCATTGTTGATAAAAACCAAGGTTTATCTTATAAGACTTATGAAATTTCCCTTGTAATTCATGAAAAATTATCTCTCGTTTTTCTAAATCTCTAGGAATTATCTCTCCATTTTTTGTTTAAAGAGTTAAATAGAAATACTAGTTAGGAAATAACTTCTAAAATTCTTCTGATTCTTTTGATTCCATTTCATTATTTAGCTAATTTTTTTAGAAACATCCAACATTGATCAAATTACTCATCTAAATGATAGAAGATTAGAGAAACCTTATCCTTCTCAAAATAGTGGATCATAGAAATTATCTTTTCCATTGAGTTTTCCCACTATTCTACAACAATAGGATTGAAATACCCACTAAATGTTAGTGGTCATTGCCACATAAAGTAATTTATGGCTAGTTGATCCCTCTTAGTTGAAATAAGATGTTCTAAATGGTTCATGTTATTGTTTATATCCTGAGAGAGCTAGGTAATAATCTCACTGAAGTTTTTAACTCCACCTCACATTTCATTAGAAATATTGTTTGAAAAATCTTTCTAGTGTCCCTTGTATGGGATATTTGTCTAGTTTTTCCTGATTCTTACCATTTTATAAAATAGAATAGGTTTTAACATAACATATGTCAATAAAGTATGAATAAATAATTTTTTCTCATATGAAAATTATTTCTAATGTCTTATGTTATGGGATCCCTTTGTTTAGCCACTTCCTCAAATATTGCTTCTAGGATCACATACATTAATAATTCTCTAAATTTAGTAGTTATAATTAATTTAGTTATATATATTTAATAATTTTTTATAGATATTTTTATTAACCAAATAATATATGATGGGAGTTTCATAAAAATTGTGCAGTAAGGCCTCTTTGTTGGGCATTGGGTAATGATTGAATTAATACCAAGTCAACCATTTTCAGGGTTATTACCCCTAACTACATTTTTTCTAGATCCACATCCATTTGTAGTAACTAGATAGGAATTTTATTACTCTAAAATCAAAATCTCTTATACTTTGGGAAAAATTTTGGATGTTTCCATTAAAACTAAAAATAATCAGTTGGGTTTTTATTAATTTTTTCTAGTCATATTTAACAAAATAGATAAATTGTTCCTATGATACCAACTATACTGACCCGAATTTTTATTACATTACTATTAAATAATTTTTAAAATAAATAACATAATAGTAATACATTCAAGGATTAAAAGGTTTAGTATCTTAGGAAAATTAGGTTTGTACATCACTTATATATAAAACATAAAATATATTTAACCTATTCATCATATTCCATACAAAAACTCTCATGTTATCCTTATTACATTTATTCATTTGAGTATATATTTCAAAGAAATTGGTGATCTAAAATTATAGTAATGTGGGATAACATAGAATTAATAAGATACATGAATCAATAGTACATGGGTAAGAATAATCATTATCATTACTTCAAATGAATGGGATCATAATCATCAGGATGAGGGAATAATTGCAAAATAATAAATGTTTAATATTTATAATAATGAAAAATAATAACATTGTGTTCAAATATCACACTTAATTGTGAAAAAAACTTGCATCATTTTCACACCTAACATATGTGCATAAATCATAGTATCATAATTGTGAGAAAATATAGCATCATGTTAACACATAATCTCATTAGATATATCAAATTACCAAATTCATTATTGGTATATATAATTTTGGTCTCACTCTTCGTATCATAAAATTCTCACAATCATGAATTCCACATGGAAAAAGAACGTATAACATTCATAAGCATGAAATAAAATCATAAAAAGGAATGGGTTTCATAAGGGAGTACTAAGTAATACATTAATGAATAACCTTTTGGGTTACCAAATGAATAATGGAAATTATATTTTGGGATAAAACATCATCAATCTTGAGTGGATAGGAAATAACTCAAAAGGATTCAAAGATTTGTTTTGAAGAAATAAAGTCTTTTGGAAAAAAATAGAATTATAATAGAAAACATTTTGAAAATGTAAAAACATGTATAGCCACAATAATAAAATTTAAATTATTATTAAAATAAATTTTAAGGATATTAGAGTAATATAAATACTATAAATAATGTTGAATAATAGATATTCCAAAAAAATAGTTGGGTTCTAGAATCCACATACCGTAAATCCTGATTTATTTCGTGTCTTTTCTTCCCCCTGTATATTAAACATTGGGTCATTAAAAAATTGAATAATAAGTGAATTATTTTCTTTTTTTTCACTATTTATCAATTATAATTATTAGATTATATTTCCTAATTCCCATTCTTAATAGTGAAGAATTTTGAAATCATATTTTCCTTAAAATATCCCATCTTGTTTTGATTTATCTATGTCTGTTTGGGGTAATTTATACATAAGTAAAATTTATTTAAAGATCATAAAATACATGTAATTACTTATTTATATATTATATATAATTAATCATGTCCATTCATTAAGGTATTTATAAGAATAGATATTAATTGTACTTGTATGTGGTTAACTGACTGTTGATGAGACATTATGAAAAGAGGATGAAAGACAATATTGACATATAAAAATGCTTTAAATATTATTATATAAATTGGATAAAATAATTAGTATAATGTTTCAATACAAAGAAAATAATCTTAGAATATTTTGGTTTCTAAAGGTTTAGATAAAACGATGAATAGAATAGGAAAATTAGAAGAAAAGTTCATGAAAACTTACCCTCTTCTTGGTTTTTCTTATTTTCTATGGCGTTTTACTCCATGAAATAATGTATTTTTATTATTATATAATTTAGTTTAGCATCCCAAGGGAATTTATATATAGGAATTAGGTAGATATGTTAATTTTTAATGGGTAAGATATTTTCTTCTAAGGGATGTGTGAGGGGTTATTTATACTTGTGGAGAGGGGTGTTTTTAGGATAAAATATTGAACAAATTATAATTTCAATGTTAACCATTTAATAGTAACATTTTTTAAATTAAGAAATATATATGAATAAAATAACATGATTTTAGAACTTTAAATCACTTTATAATTAAAATTTATTAGTCTAATCAAAAGGAATAGAGAAATATTGAAAACTTTTATTTAAAGGGACAGTTTAATGTTTTTGATTTTGTAAATGAATTTTTTGGTTAGGAAATTAATTTTATTGTTTTTAAATGAAACATTTATCCTATTAAATTTATTTTTTTATAAGATAAATAATATAACATTTATTATATCATTATTAAATCATTATTATGTCACGAAACATATAGTGGTTGAAAAATATTGTTTTTACTATTCACTATGAAATTGGAGTTTCTCATTAATTTATCAATAATTAACCCTTGTAATATTTTAACATGATGATTAAAAAAATGATACTTTTTTTATAAAAAGGGATAAAATATGTAATTTTAATTATTAATATAAAAATTATTATTTCTAAGAAATACATTAAAATACAATTTATTAAAAAAAGTGGATTGAATTCCTTTGAGTTTATAATCTTCATATTTATTTCATTACACTAAAATATTTATTTTTTTCCAAAGTAGGATAGTCAAGAGGGGGTGATTTGAGTTCCTATAAACAATTTAATCAAAAATATTTAATAAAAAGTGTCCCAATTTGAAATACAATACATCCCATTTAAAAAAATGGGAAGTTTATAAAAGATTTAGTTGTTTGAAGTATTTATCAAAGAATAATTAGTTCTCAGTTAAAACAATATTAATTTTTAATTTAAATGTTAAAATCTATATACAAGATAGAATTATAATATAAACACTATCTATGATTACCTATCAAAGAAAAGAGACATTTTGTGATTTAAATAAACACAAACCAAGAAAACTAAACTTAAAAGTACACAACAGAATTTGAATAAGAAGTTTAGTATCAAGTAGAGACTTAATCATCTCTACATAGTGATCACCTTCTTCAAAGTGGTTTATATAAATAAATAATGATCAACACCCCGGATCAGGGTAAAAAATAGTATACACAATTTTCTAGGTAAACTAGACCTCTTCCACAATTTTACTAGGAGTAAAAAAATGAAAAAGGACATGTAGGGACCTATTTCATTGTTATCCATGGAAGTGTAAGGTGTAAAATATTGTTTGTGAAGATATCTATGTATCTTACATTTTTGAATAGGATTCAGTGTCGGTTCATAAAATATATTGACACACAGTACTCATAATGTAAAAATAGTACACAGGAAGAGAAAAAATGGACAGAATAGAGTTAGAAATCTCTGTGGGATAAGCAATGCAGCTTGTGACTCCTAGAAGTTATGTTGAAATGCAGCTTGAGTTGTCTTTCTAAAACAGCCAGAAAAATAGAGTGTCTTTAGAGATTCTTTCTTTGGTTTCTAGTGATGTATTAATGTGATTGATGAATTATTATCCTTTATTAGTTAGTAGTTACTATGTGTTATTTGGTTTTAGTTCTTAAAAGTATTTTCTTGTTTCCATAGTGATGTGTTCTTGTGTTTAGATTAAGAGCATGAGCTCTCCGCTTCTTGGACGGCTGGAATGATGTCTTTCTTTGATCAGATATTTTCTTTGTACACTACAGCCAACAAGGAGCATGTTCTTGCTAGTTTCTAGGTACCTTGTACCTTATACTGTAGTTTGAAATCGATTAAAAGGTTTTCTACAAAAGGAATAGAAATTCCATAATATAATTAGTGGTAATAAGTTTCAAAAAATTTACGGTTAGAAATAAATTTGAATTTAAATGACAAAGTTTGGAGTGATGGTGTCTCTGAAGAGTGCCTTGGAATGGTTTCTAAGAATTAAGGTATTCTAAAATTGAAATGGTGAGTCAAGTAGCGGTGAATAATGAACAGTATATCACTCTGATGGTAGTTCCACTTGATGGTGACTCGAATATCTATAGCTCATACTTTGCAAAAACATTCGATATCAGTAAGTCATTATGTCGGAAGCTTGTTGTGATGGGGACTATACCTTTGAAAATATTCTAAGTTGAGTCTGTTGGTAGCTCAATGCAATAGAGACTGATGTAACAATGTCTTATCCTTTGTCATAATTTAGCATCTGTGATGATGGTCAGACAAATGATACTGAGTTATCTTATCAGTAAGTTCATATAAATTTTAGCTCATAGTTAGTTGATTTCCTTCCCTCAGTGAGATTTCCAACAGTGAGATCACCATAATGGTGACTTAGTCTAAACAATGATAGTGAGTCCACCTAATGGCGACTCATACTTAGCCATATTTTTCCAACATCTCCTATGATATAATGTACTAACAAAATAGATGATGATTATATTTAAACAAGAGTAAACATAATTAAACATTGTGTAACTATAATTTATCTTGATTTAACTTATTGAATTGTGATTAAGCATGATTTGTGATAATTAAAACTATAAGAGGCCAACAATTATATTTTATTAAATTACACCTAATAAAAAAAATTTATTAAATTTTAATTTTTAATGTCAAATTACAATTTTAATTGTCACATTACTATTACAATGGTCATATTTCCTCCTATAAATACCTATTTATTCCTTTATTCATTATTCACTACAATTGTCATGACCCGACCCTACCCGGGCTCGAGACGCAACTACCCCAATCCTGCCTCCATAGGCTAGGGGCTGGCGACCAGCGCCGGAGGCACAACAACTCGGGGAGGCCTTTGCCTAAGCACCTGTACACACACACGCAGCACACTCAACGCAAAAGTGCAGAGTAAAAGAAAAGGCAAGCAGAGTAAAACAGAAACTGATATATATATAAAAAAACCACAAATGTGCATCGACCTCTAAACAGTACAAAGTACAAGCTGAAAGTAAACTGAAAAGAAAAGGGGCAAAACACACGCCCAACCAAAAAGTGCCACAACCCGGCAACAGGTGAACAATAGAAAACAGCTAGAAGGGTCCCCCGCCTGGAACCCGACTATGACCCCCGCACGCGGTCCAAGCTCCCGAACTCCTATGATCCACTGAAGTCATGCTCCACCTTCCCATCATCTTCAAGGGCACACCAAGTGCGTGCAAATCCCAAGTAGGGGTGAGTATAAAAATATTCAGTAGGATACCCCCAAAGGCTTGAGGGAGCAACAAAGGAGGTATCTAAGGGTGAGCAGTAGAGGGAACAGGGAAAGTATAGGAGTACAACTGAAAGTGCTGTAAAGAGTCCAGCTCAACCCAACAAAAGAAAGAAGGTAGACTCATCCAGACACATGGAGCTGGAAATGGTGAGAAGATGAACTTCTCGTCGAGTCTTCTCTACCTATAGCATGAGATTAGACTCGCCGCACTATGAGAAGCTAGACACGGAAAGCACGTGGCATACCCCACGCATCTTCGCCTCTCCTAGAGGGAGAGTAACCAAGCCCAAGAAGTGGGTACTGAAACAAGGTATATACATATTCATATGCTCTATCAAGAAGCCCGAACAAGACCGTAAGGGGATCCTTGTCCCGTAGCTCAGCCCAACAAAATAGTAACCAACAGTCCCAAAAGTAAACCATCGATGCCCAGCATCCCGCACGTCTGCCCCGAACCGCAAGCCAAGGGGCTCAATCACCACACCTCGACACTATCCGCTTTGGGTGGCACTGACTCGCCCGCAAGGTTTTAGATCATGTCACAAGAACGTGTCTCGGTGGGGAAAGTGCCCCTCTTACATGAGAGTTCTAGGGAAAGTCAAACCACACCTCGTCACCGCCCCGCAGTCGAGATGTATTCTCAAATTCAAAGCCGTCACAACACTGACCCATATAACCAAGGGTCACACTCCGGTAATCACGGAGGAAAGCCACGGGCTAGCCTAGTAGAAAGGACTGAGCCTAGAATGCCCACAGGTGTCCCACTGTCTAGCCCTGCTGGAGGGTAATTCATAACCAGATATCGGGTGACCCACTGCCCAGCCCTGCTGGAGGGTAAACCATAATACATCATCCGGCGACCCACTTCCCAGCCCCGGTGGAGGATAGACCATAATACTTCATCTGGAAACCCACTGCCCAGCCCCGCCGGAGGGTAGACCTTAATACATCATCAGGCGACCCACTCCCCAGCCCCGCTGGAGGGTAGACCTAGAATAAGTCGATAGGCAACCCACTGCCCAGCCTTGCTGGAGGCTAGACATGGAACTAAACGATGGCCAACCCACTGCCCAGCCCTGCTAGAGGGTAGACCCTAAGAGGTCGTCGGTTGACCCACTTCCCAGTATCTGCTGGAGGGTAGACCCTAAGTGTGTCGGGTAACCCACTGCCTAGTCTCTGCTGGAGGGTAAACCCTAGAAGTTGATGAGTAACCCACTGCCCAGCCCCGCTGGAGGGAAAAACTCATAACTGCTCTGGCCATCTCTACTAGAGGGTACAACACTGGCCAACCGAACACGGAGTGGGTATCACGCAACCACCCAACTCCAGAACAACTCTCCCAAAAGAGGTTCAGCGCCTTTTCCATAACGGGGTGCAACTAGCACTGCTACTGGCCGATCCATCGAGAATGAAACCAGGGGGAGACCACTCAACCATGCTGGTCAACTAACGAGCACAGAGCCAGGGGGAAAACTCCACCCTGCTGGTTAAACAAACACACAGAGGGACCCTCTACGTCGCGAGAGGTCATAGTACGTAAAGTAGAATATGGCACGCACATGGGCCCCACACGACGTGTGGCCCCACGTCAACCCCAACTGAGCGCACAAACGTTCTCAGGTACAAACCAAACGTACCTCTAAACGCTCCCGTATACTCCCAGAGCATACCTCGTTCTGGTCCAAAGGCTATCGTGCACACGGCACCCAGTGTCAACGCGAAGGCGTGACGTAACAACTCCACCTCAAAGGCCCAGGCACGACCAACCACATCTTGTGAATCATTTAAATCACTCTCACAAGAGTGCGTGATCACACGCCAAGGGTCGGCTACAAACACAGTAGAAGATCCACCCCCGGGGCACCTTCACATTTCCACAAGATCACGCAAGAGGCTCCGCATAACCAAACAGATCACACCATTGTAATCCTCACGAAAAAACACGCGAGATAGACTACTCACTCGCCTCAAACGGATATCCGACGGAAAAGTCACCAACACCGCTTCACGCCCGAACAGCGTCCCGTGATCCCGAGCCCCAGCCCCAAAAACAGTCAGGCACATCGTACCAATGTGATCCCCTCGGGAAAACATGTCAAAAGCACTAATAACTTGAGTGCAAAGGATATCCGGAGAAAAAGATGCATTCGGGCGCACCGCACATGAGCGGTACCACGTGGGACCTACATCCGGGTCCCGAATCTCAACGAACGGATCACACCATTGCGGTCCTCTCGAAAAAGCACACAATATGGACTACTCACTTGTCCAAAACGGTCGCCCGGTGATAAAGATAGAAAATCATCGTCGATGCCCAAACAACCCTCATGGGCCCCGCACCATCGTGTCGAATTAGGGCGGGCAGATTACACCACTGCAATCCCCTCAGAAAAACATCCAGAAACGACTACTCGCACGCCCCGAGCGAACGCCCGATGAGAAAGGCGTGAAACGCTGCACGCAGCTCGAAAGATGGGTCGTGGGGCCCATGCCTCAACTTTGGCTTCAATGCCCAGAACCACCCTGGAAACCTTCGCCTCGACGCCAGGGTTCCAACACCACTGACGGCGCTCAAAACGGACGTCGGACGCGTCCGCGCCGTCCAAAGTAATATTCCCAAAAAAACATCAAACCCCTCGATGTACGTGTCGCGCCACCGAGGCCCCTCGTTTCGGGAATTAAAAATTCCCAAAACCATCTCAAAGCGTTCCCCTCAACGCGAGGTCCACGCTGCCAGTGACGGCACGCAAAACGGACACTCGTAGTGAAAGTTACGGGCGTCGGAAGACTGAGGGGCAAAGCCCCTTGGGCTGGACCGGCCGGTCCGCCCGGCCTGGGCCGGCTGGCCCGGATCGCGGCACCTGGCCCGCAGCTTGACCGTGCGGGCTGGTGGTGGACTTGGTCCACCGCGTGGCCGACCAGCTGAAGCTGGTTGCCGAGCGACGACCCGCGCGACTCGGGTCGTTGTCTCGCACAGGGGCCGCGCGTCACGACCCCGCCTCGCCGTCGCACTGGCCAGCACCGACGGTGCCTCGAGCACCTCGCCCGCGGCCAGAGTCTGCCACCGCGGCGCCTCGGCTCACCACTGTGTCGCCCACCAAAACCACCTCCTGGAGTCGCCGCAGCCGCCGCCTCCTCGGACTGTAGCCTCGCTGCCCTGTGAACTCGCCGGACCGCTGGAAATTGCCGGAGCAACCCAAAACCGGCCGGAATCAAATTAAAAACCCGCAAACTTCGACGAGCTGCTACGAGCTCCTCCGAACTCCGATTTCAATTCCGAAAAAAGAAATAGGAATATCATAAAATATATTACGCATCCAAGGGTTTTTTTCTAAGATCAAACAACAATTATGGGGTATAAATTAGGTTCAAAGGAGGTGCGGGAAAGAAAAACGCAGACGATAAACTCCTACCTCTTGGGCGATGCCCGGGGCTTCACGGGGAGTCCGCCGCGACACCGCTGCTTTGCCGGAGTTTCCTCGCCGGATTTGCCTCACCGTAGTTCTTCGCTGGAGCTAGGGGAGAGAGTAGGGTTTGAGGAGGAACAAGAAGAAGAGGGGAGGGGATGCATTTAAGTAGAAATACTTAAACGACGCCCGATAGCCCTGAACCCGAAACTTCGGCGGGGTCGGGATTAAGACTCCCCTAGGCTGAAAACCATGCTCCGAGCATAACGGTGGTCTCCTAATTTTAATACGAGGCCCCGTTCAGAAGTTGCAACAACCGCGCCCGAGGCCGCTAAAATTACAAAAATTCCCATGGGGCCATTTTTCACAGACGGCCCGCGCCCGCAAAAGTTACACCCCTCCTAGGGTAAAAGGCACACTCTAAACTCAATGGTGCCCTCGGTTTTCCAATCCGAGCCACCATTTAAGAGATCCCTGTGTTTCAACATTAAACGAATTAATTAATTTATTTAATCTGTTTAACGTTCCAGAAGCGGGCGAGGGGTCCAAACGTCCCGCGCCGACAAGTTTTAGGTCGTTCCTATGGTAAACACCCCATTCCAGACCCATACGTACACTCGGAGCTATGATCTGGAACTTCGTTTAGGAGTTATCCGATTTATTTATCATTTTCAGTGTGAACGCACTGAAATTTTAATTCTGGCCACTCTAGGGCTCGGAATCGCACGCCGTCCGAAGGAACTGCTTTGGAATATCATCAAGAATATTCCAAAGTCTTCCGTAGTAAAAAATGGGTTCTTACATCATTACCTCCTTCAATATTTGTGTCCCCCAAAAGCAAAACTAGGGAGCAACACATGGTACTAAGCTGACACATGGCTTTCCCATACCCAGAAGAACCCATGCACCGCTCTGCGTTACCGCACACAGACCAAAGGATTGATCCGTTCATGCGAGGTCAGCCCTTGCTGATGTCGTGCACCCACTTCAGACTTTTTGGTTAGGGAAAGGCGGTAGGGAACCTCGCCATCCCTTTGCACGCTCTCAAACGGTCCGATGGACCTCGGGGGTAGTTCACCTCCCCGGGCAAACCTCTAATTCGCACGTCGTGACTGGAATCACCGCCCGCACCTATAACAAGGCCCGATGATTCCCTTCTTTAGAATATCCATATGGTGAAACACCCAAGGATATATGGTCACACAAGATTCCACAACCGAGGATCTCTTACATGCTCGAAAGGCGAAGGAGTCGACACCATCGACTAGAAAAAGGGTCCCACGCCTTTTACCTTACCAACACAGGGTTACACTAACACCACACGCCACCCTGGTAACACATCAAGCAAGGAACAGGGAGGAAAGCATCCCACACATAGAGTCTATCAACTCTACTGCAAGAAGTATAAGAGCTGTAGAGCGTACCTCTCATCACCTCATGCTCTGCAGGATCGTAGACATCTAATGCTCACGGTTATCCGTTGTCCCAACTTTTGGCTCCCGGAGCCTAACGTGGACCACCTAGTGGTGGTGGGAAGACCTCGTAAAGCCATCCCCCACCACCATCTCCTCCCGCTACTCTGCTAGCACCACCTCACTGGGAGCTACTCCGATCACGGCACTACCTCTTCCATAGTGGGGCGCCTTCTGCCTGCCCGAAGCTCTCAGCAACTTGGGTCAGGGAGTCTCGTTCCACGTGATCTTGCCCGTCACAAGCATAACATCGGCGCTCTCTGGGCTGCCCTGGTGCCCTCCGGTGCCACTATAGTGTCCGACCACAGCCCGGGATCCACTCATGGAAGGGCATCCTCAGCTGAGGCCCTATACCTTTTTTCCAAAGTGGTATACGACCACGTCTCCAAAACCGGCAGTGGGAAGGCCACCTGCATCGAGATCCAGTCCTCCGGCGCCTCCTAACTATGGCAGATGTCTCGGCTCCATCATGCCCTCTGCCTTTACCAACCTCAAAACGTGACAGGAAGCTCTCTGTCACCAACACCTGCTCCAGCACCCTGACATATGTGGAAATTTTCAAGGGTACTATGACAGCACGAATCTCTCGGTGGAGACCCTGCTCAAACTCCCGTGCTCGGAGGTTATCGTCATGGACGAAGTCTGGGTAAAATCGTGCATGGTATTCAAAACTAGTCGCGTACCCAGCCACTGCCATCCCTCCCTACTTAAACTGTAGGAGCTCTTGAATTAGAACAGAGCGCAAGCAGGAGGGGCAAAACTCCTCACGGAACAACAATTGGAAGTCACCCCACGAAAGCGACGACTCGTCAAAAAGCTGAGTCACCAGACTCCACCAACGCCAAGCCGATCCACGTAAAAGGCTTGATGCCAAAGCCACTCTCTGATCTGTCGGCGTCTGCACAAGCCTGAAAAGGCAAACCACTGCCTCGAGCCAAACCTCTGCTGCCTGAGGTCCTGGCTCACCACTGAACCTTAGCGGTCTCTGCCACTGGAACTCACGGAGCGTGCTCTACCTTTTCTCAAGCTCAAAATACTCTAATGAAGCTGTCTGATGCTCAACAGGTGGGGGTGCTGCTACTGGCCCACCCAGAGAAAGGGGCTCGCATGATGGGTCCTGCACTGTGGCCTCGTAGCTCACAGGGTCGTCGTCACGAACCAAAGCCGGTATCCTGGCTAGCTGTCTTTGCAGAGACATCGTGAATATTATCAAGGAGTGCCGAGGTCATATGAGCATAATGTATATACCAATAACATCGAAGATGGGGAGATGACTCAAGAAGGACAGTCAAGACTCAGTCCTATGTGATGCACAAACAAATTTCCCTACAACGAGTGTCTCAGCATGCCGAGTCAACAAGCGGGTTATCAAGGTCCGGGTTAATGGATACGTCGGCCGCCGTACCATCACTGGACTCTCTGGCCTGAGAGCCGCTCTCGAGACACGTTAACATTGTTTCCCTAAATCCCAACCAATTCCTCTTTTAGGGACGCTCGCACAACATCCCAAGGAATGAACCACCTCTGATACCACTTTTTCATGACCCGACCCAAACCGGGCTCGAGCCGCAACTACCCCAAGCCTGCCTCCATAGGCCAGGGGCTGGCGACCAGCGCTGAAGGCACAACAACTCGGGGAGGCCTATTCCTAAGCACCTGTACACACACATGCAGCACACTCAACACAAAAGTGCAGAGTAAAATAAAAGGCAAGCCGAGTAAAAGAGAAACTGATATATATATATATATATAACCACAAATGTGCATCGACCTCTAAACAATACAAAGTACAAGCTGAAAGTAAACTGAAAAGAAAAGGGGCAAAACACGTGCCCAAGAAAAAAGTGTAACAACCCGGAAACATGTGAAATATAGAAAACATCTGGAAGGGTCCCTAACCTGGAACCCAACTACAACCACTGCACGCAGTCCAAGTTCTCGAACTCCTATGATCCACTGAAGTCACGCTCCACCTGTCTGTCGTCTGCAAGGACACACCAAGTGCGGGCAATGCCCAAGTAGGGGAGAGTATAAAAATACTCAGTAGGATACCCCGAAGGCTCGAGGGAGCAACAAAGGAGGTACTGAAGGGTGAGTAGTAGAGCGAACAGGGAAAGTAGAGGAGTAAAACTAAAAGTGCTGTAAAGAGTCTAGCTCAACCCAACAAAATAAAGAAGGTAGACTCGTCCAGACACAAGGAGATGGAAACTATGAGAATATGAAATTCTCATCGAGTCTTCTCTACCTATAGCAGGAGAGTAGACTCACCCCACCACGAGAAGCTAGACACGGAAAGTACGTGGCATACCCCACGCATCTTCGCCTCTATTAGAGGGAGAGTAACCAAGCCCAAGAAGTGGGTACTGAAACAATTTATATACATATTCATATGCTCTATCAAGAAGCCCGAACATGACTGTAAGGGGATCTCTGTCCCGTAGCTCAGCCCAAGAAAAGAGTAGCCAACAATCCCAGAAGTAAACCATCGATGCCCAGCATCCCGCACGTCTGCCCCGAACTGCAAGCCAAGGGGCTCAATCACCACACCTCGACACTATATGCTTTGGGCGGAACTGACTCGACCGCATGGTTTTAGATCAAATCACAAGAACGCGTCTCGGTGGGGAAAGTGCCCCTCATACTTCAGAGTTCTAGGGAAAGTCAAACCGCACCTCGTCACCATCCCGCAGTCGAGAGGTATTCGTAAAGTCAAATCCATCATAACACTGACCCGTATAACCAAGGGTCCCACTCCGGTAATCACAGAGGAAAGACATAGGCTAACCTAGTCGAAAGGACTGAGCCCGGAATGCCAACAGGTGTCCCACTGCCCAGCCCTGCTGGAGGGTAATTCATAACCAGATATCGGGTGACCCACTGCCCAGCCCTACTGGAGGGTGAACCATAATACATCATCTGACGACCCACTGCCCAGCCCCACTGGAGGGTAGACCATAACACTTCATCCGGCGACCCACTGCCCAGCCCTGCTAGAGGGTAGACCTTAATACATCATCAGATGACCCACTGCTCAGCCCCGCTGGAGGGTAGACCTGGAATAAGTCGACAGGTGAGCCACTGCCCAGCCTTGCTGGAGGGTGTTGGGTCGGAACAAAACGGGAAGGATGGCAAGAGGGGGGGTGAATTGCCTTTTAAAAAATGATTAACAAATTAAAATCAAAGTTAAAGGTGAAGCGGAAATAAAGAGGCAATCACACAAGAAATTGATAACGGAGTTCGGCCAAAACCCGGCCTACGTCTCCGCTCCCAACTCAACCGTTGAGAGATTCCTACCGCTTGCTTTTCAATGGTTGTAGCAAGAAACCCACTAGGCTTTGAGGTAGCACTAGGACCTATTACAGCTTTATTTTATTGGTTTAGCAAGAACCCACTTGCTTTTAATGGTTTAGCAAGAACCCACTATCCTTCTTACAGGTGAAGGATAGCTCACCTATGTATCAAGCTATTTAAAGGAAAGCTTGACAACCTCTTCACACCTTAGTGGTGATGTGAAACCCAAAAGAAAGAGGGATGAAGAAAGAGTTTGGGGTTTGTAGGCACAAACCCAAATTTAAAGCTCAAAATGAATATACAATAAAAACCGTATTTGAGGAAGTCTTGGGCGCCTTTGATTGATTGGAGATGTTGAAGGCCGCTTCCAAGCTTCTTTGGAGGAGCTCCTTGGATGTGGAAGTTGTTGGAGCACTTGAGGTTCCTTTGAGGGAAGTCGCCGGAGGTTGGCCAATTGATACAAAATATGTCTGTTGGCTTCGTATATGATCCGGTAGGTGTCCGGGGCTTCCTTGGCCTTTATTTATAGGCATGGAACCCATTGGGGGCCTTTGGAGCCGTTGGAGAAGTCTTCGGAGCCGTTGGAGGCCAAAAGATGGTTGACTGGTCAAAGCCAACAGCTAGTTTGACTGGGCTACCGGCTGGCCGGTACAGCTCCACCGGCTGGCTGGTGCCTTGGAAGTTTGAGAGTGCTTCTGCCCAGGAGCCACCGGCTGGCCGGTGAGAAGGCCACCGGCTGGCCGGTGGTGAGACAGTAGGTCTCACTTTTCATCTGGGTGCCACCGACTGGCCGGTGACAGAGCCACCGGCTGACCGGTGGAACCTGGCAGTGGGCAATGCCTCTGCCAGGTCCACCGGCTGGCTGGTGCTATCACACCGGTTGGCCGGTGGACTGAATTTCAGTCCACTTCTTGTCCATTCTTGGGACAACTTCTTGGAAACCTTGTGCCTATCATTCAAAAACACTTCAAACAACATTAGACAAATAATAAGGTGATTGTGATCATGAAAATCAAACAACGAGGGGAACGAGATGTACAACAATCTCCCCCTATTTTGATGATCACAATCACCAAAACAATAAATGTAAAATACTGAAATTGAAAGGAAATGCTAAGCATGATGAAAAGGATTCTCCCCCAATCAATCAAGAAATTTCTCCCCCTTTGTGATTATCAAAATAGCACGGGGCATAAAACTTGATTGAGGGATTTCGATGAAAAACGAGATTTTAAATCAATTGAAAAAGATACCAATTGAAAATTTTGAAGTGAAAATTGAATAACAGTTTGAATTGAAAGTTTTGAATCAAAAACCAATTGAATTTTTGATACTTGAAACCAAATGAAATTTTTGAAATTGAGAATTTTTAATCAAAAAGAATTGAAAATTTAAGTTGAAAAATGAATCGAAATAGATTTTTGAATTTAAGAAAATTTCTCCCCCTAAATAAAAACAATAAGTCACCGGGGATAGGAAACTATTTTTGGCCCGGAGAGACTCTCCAAAAGGGATTTTTCAATCCATACTTGTCTCATAGCGGGTCTTCTCCTATAAAATTCGTCCGAAAAGAAAAAACTTTTGGGTTGACCATACCGGGCGTTTTTACAATTACATTCATAAATGAGGTTCCCGGTTTTCTTGCAATAATTATAAAATTTGTAATCGGAGCTCCCCCTTACAAAAACAGTGGGTGCATGGGAGGAGGAGGCTTGGTTGGTATAGCCAAGTCCATTGGTGGTTCTAGAAACCCTTTGAGAACCCAATAATTTGGTCAAATTTTGTTCACCTTGGGTGAACTTGGCTAAGGATTCTCTAAGGTCCTTGATGGTTGATTCCAAAGAATCAACATTTGGGAAATTTTGGATTTTGAGGGAGAGTTCCTCCTTCTCTTTGAGAAGTTGTTCTTTTTCGGAGGAAAGTTTTTTGAAATTCTTTTTTAAAGCAATGAATTTTGAAGAAAGTTCATGAAAACGATTTTCTAGTTGGTCTCTAACATGTTGGAGTTCTTCATAAGACAAATGATTGAAAGAATTTGAAGAACTAGAGGAGGAGGAGTCGGAAGATGTTACCTCATGAAATGCCATTAGGCATTTTGTACCTTGGTCGCTCGAGGAGGAGGAGGAGGAGGATGATGAGGAGGTGTCACTCCATGTCGCCTTGAGGACCTTTTTCTTTCCTTTTTCCTTAGCCCGTTTTTTGTTGAGTGGGAAATCGGGCTTGTAATGGCCCTTTTCGCCGCACCCATAGCATTTCACCTTGGGCTCGGATCTTGCGGTGGGTTCTTTCTTTCGCGCCTTGCGAGATTTCTTCTTCTTCTTGTGATTCTTCATAAATTTGTGCATTTGGCGGGCGAGATTCTCCATTTCCGAGTCGCCGCTTGATGTTGAAGAAGATGAAGATGATGATGAGGAGGATGAGCTTACTTCTTTTTGTACCTTGAGGGCGATGTTCTTTGGTGTCTTGATTAGTGTGCCCTCCTTTTGAGCTTGCCTCCTCATCGTGATCTCGTAGGTCATTAGGGATCCAATGAGCTCCTCGACCGGCATGTTCTTTACATCCTTAGCTTCTTGGATAGCCGTCACATTAGGTGCCCATGAGCTCGGAAGGACCCATAGAATCTTTTTGACCATTGCTTCAGCTGAAACATCATCACCAAGAGATTTTCTACCATTGAAAACGTCAGTGAAGCGTGTAAACATTTCAGAAATGGACTCATTTGGATGCATGGAAAAAGATTCAAAATCTTGTCTAGACATGTCTAACCGAGTATCCTTAACTTTGTTAGTGCCCTCATGGGTCACTTCCAATAGTTTCCAAATTTCATGAGATGAGGTGCAAGTGGAAACTCGGTTGAACTCATTTCGGTCAAGGCCGCAATGTAGAGCGTTCATGGCTTTGCCATCAAGCTCAAAGTTTCTAATATCGGCGGGGGTCCATTTGGATTCGTCGGGGGTAGAGAGAGTGTAACCTTGCATGACAATTTTATAAATGGGATATCCTATGCTTCTAAGAAAGGTAGTCATGCGGGTTTTCCAATAATTATAGTCGGTCCCATCAAAAAATGGAGCCCGACCCAATGAGTAGCCCTCGGGGGCGAAAGAGGTGGATGCCATCAAAAAGGATCTTTAATTTGAAACCGGTTAGGGAATTATGCAAATACTCCCTCTAATACCAATTGTTGGGTCGGAAAAAAACGGGAAGGATGGCAAGAGGGGGGGTGAATTGCCTTTTAAAAAATGATTAACAAATTAAAATCAAAGTTAAAGGTGCAGCGGAAATAAAGAGGCAATCACACAAGAAATTGTTAACGGAGTTCGGCCAAAACCCGGCCTACGTCTCCGCTCCCAACTCAACCGTTGAGAGATTCCTACCGCTTGCTTTTCAATGGTTGTAGCAAGAAACCCACTAGGCTTTGAGGTAGCACTAGGACCTATTACAGCTTGCTTTTATTGGTTTAGCAAGAACCCACTTGCTTTTAATGGTTTAGCAAGAACCCACTATCCTTCTTACAGGTGAAGGATAGCTCACCTATGTCTCAAGCTATTTAAAGGAAAGCTTGACAACCTCTTCACACCTTAGTGGTGATGTGAAACCCAAAAGAAAGAGGGGTGAAGAAAGAGTTTGGGGTTTGTAGGCACAAACCCAAATTTAAAGCTCAAAATGAATATACAATAAAAACCGTATTTGAGGAAGTCTTGGGCGCCTTTGATTGATTGGAGATGTTGAAGGCCGCTTCCAAGCTTCTTTGGAGGAGCTCCTTGGATGTGGAAGTTGTTGGAGCACTTGAGGTTCCTTTGAGGGAAGTCGCCGGAGGTTGGCCAATTGATACAAAATATGTCTGTTGGCTTCGTATATGATCCGGTAGGTGTCCGGGGCTTCCTTGGCCTTTATTTATAGGCATGGAACCCATTGGGGGCCTTCGGAGCCGTTGGAGAAGTCTTCGGAGCCGTTGGAGGCCAAAAGAGGGTTGACTGGTCAAAGCCAACGGCTAGTTTGACTGGGCTACCGGCTGGCCGGTACAGCTCCACCGGCTGGCCGGTGCCTTGGAAGTTTGAGAGTGCTTCTGCCCAGGAGCCACCGGCTGGCCGGTGAGAAGGCCACCGGCTGGCCGGTGGTGGGACAGTAGGTCTCACTATTCATCTGGGTGCCACCGGCTGGCCGGTGACAGAGCCACCGGCTGACCGGTGGAACCTGGCAGTGGGAAATGCCTCTGCCAGGTCCACCGGCTGGCCGGTGCTATCACACCGGTTGGCCGGTGGACTGAATTTCAGTCCACTTATTGTCCATTCTTGGGCCAACTTCTTGGAAACCTTGTGCCTATCATTCAAAAACACTTCAAACAACATTAGACAAATAATAAGGTGATTGTGATCATGAAAATCAAACAACGAGGGGAACGAGAGGTACAACAGAGGGTAGACCTGGAACTAGACGACAGGCGACCCACTACCCATCCCTGCTAGAGGGTAGACCCTAAGAGGTCGTCGGGTGACCCACTGCCCAGTCTCTACTGGAGGGTAGACCCTAGGTGCGTCGGGTAACCCACTGCCCAGTCTCTACTGAAGGGTAAACCCTAGAAGTTGATGAGTAACCCACTGCCCAGCCCCGCTGAAGGGTAAAACTCAGAACTGCTCTGGCCATCTCTACTGGAGGGTACAACACTGGCCAACCGAAGACGGAGTGGGTATCGCGTAACCACCCAACTCTAGAAAAACTCTCCCAAAAGAGGTTCAACGCCTGTTTCATCATGGGGTGCCACTAGCACCGCTACTGGCCAATCCATCGGGAACGAAACCAGGGGGAGACCACTCAACCCTGCTGGTAAACTAACGAGCACAGAGCCAGGGGAAAATCTCCACCCTGTTGGTCAAACAAACACACAGAGGTACCCTCTACATCGCGAGAGGTCATAGTACGCAAAGCAGAACACGGTACACACATGGGGCCCACACGACGTGTGGCCCCATGTCAACCCCAACTAAGCGCACAAATGTTCTCAAGTACAAACCACACGTACCTCCAAGCGCTCTCGTATACTCCCAAAGCATACCCCGTTCTAGCCCAAAGGCTACCGTGCACACGACACCCAGCGTCAATGCGAAGGCGTGACGTAACAACTCCACCTCAAAGGCCCAGGAACGACCAACCACATCTCCTGAATCATTTAAATCACTCTTCCAAGAGTGCACGATCACACGCCAAGGGTCCTCTACAAACACAGTAGAAGATCTGCCCCGGGGGCACCTTCAAATTTCCACAAGATTGTGCAAGAGGCTCCGCATAACCAAACGGATTTCACCTTTGTAATCCTCGCAGAAAAACACGCGAGATAGACTACTCACTCACCTCAAACGGATATCCAACGGAAAAGTCACCAACACTGCTTCACGCCCGAACGACGTCCCGTGATCCTGAGCCCCAGCCCCAAAACAGTCGGGCGCATCGCACCAATGTGATCCCCTCGGGAAAACACGTCAAAAGCACTACTCACTTAAGTACAACGGATATCCAGAGAAAAAGATGCATTCGGGCGCACCGCACACGAGCGGTGCCACGTGGGACCCACATCCCGGTCCCGAAACTCAATGAAAGGATCGCACCATTGCGATCCTCTCAAAAAAGCACACAAGATAGACTACTCACTTGTCCAAAACGGTCGCTCGGTGATAAAGATAGAAAATCACCGTAGACGCCCAAACGGACCTCATGGGCCCCGCACCATCGTGTCAAATTAGGGCAGGCGGATTGCACCACTGCAATCCCCTCGTAAAAACATCCTGAAAGGACGGCTTGCACGCCCCGAACGAACGCCCGGTGAGAATGGCGTGAAACGCTGCACGCAGCTCGAAAGGTGGGTCGTGGGGCCCATGCCTCAACTCCGGCTTCAATGCCCGGAACCACCCTGGAAACCTTCGCATCGACGCCAGGTTTCCAACGCCACTGACGGCACTCAAAACGGACGTCGGACGCATCCGCGCCGTCCAAACCAAGATTCCCGGAAAAACGTCAAACCCCTCGACGTACGTGTCACACCACCGAGGCCCCTCGTTTTGGGAATTAAAAATTCCCGCAACCATCTCAAAGCGTTCCCCTAAACGCGAGGTCCACACTTCCACTGACGACACGCAAAACAGATACCCATAGCGAATGTTACGGGTGTCGTAAAACTGAGGGGCAAAGCCCCTTGGGTTGGACTGGCCTGGACCGGCCGGTCCGCCCGGCCTGGGCCGGCCCGCACCGGCCGGCCCGGCTCGCGGAACCTGGCCCGTGGCTTGGCCGTGCGGGCTGGCGGTGGACTCGGTCCACTGCGTGGCCGACAAGCTGAAGCTGGTCGTCGCGCGACGTGGGTCGTTGTCTCGCACAGGGGTCGCGCGCCGCGACCCTGCCTCGCCATCGCGCTGGCCAGCGCCGACGGCGCCTCGCGCACCTCGCCCGCGGCCGGATTCTGCCGCCGCGGCGCCTCGGCTCACCACCGCGTCGCCCGTCGGAACCACTTCCTGGAGTCTCCGCAGCCGCCGCCTCCTCGGACCGGAGTCGCGCTGCCCTGGGAACTCGCCGGACCGCCGGAAACCGCCGGAGCAACCCAAAACTGGCCGGAATCAAATTAAAAAAATGCATACTTCGACGAGCAGCTGAGGGATCCTACGAACTCCGATTTCAATTCCGAAAAGGGTTATAGGAATCTCATTAAATATAATAAGAATCCATGGGTTTTGTTCGAAGATCAAACAATAATTTGGGGGTATAAATTAGGTTCAAAGGAGGTGCGGGAAAGAAAAACGCAAACGATAAACTCCTACCTCTTGGGAGATGCCCGGAGCTTCACGGGGAGTCCGCCGCCACACCACTGATTTTTCAGAGTTACCTCGTCGGAGGTGCCTCGCCGGAGTGCTTCGCCAGAGCTGGAGGAGAGAGGAGGGTTTGAGGAGGAAGAAGAAGAAGAGGGGAGGGGATGCGTTTAAGTAGAAATACTTAAACGCCGCCCGATAGCCCCGAACCCGAAACTTCGGCGGGGTCGGGATTAAGACTCCCCTAGGATGAAAACCACGCTCTGAGCGTAATGGCGGTCTCAGAATTTTAATCTAAGGCCCCCTTTAAAAGTTGCAACAACCGCACCCGAGGCCGCCAAAATTACGAAAATGCCCCTGGGGCCATTTATCACAGACCGCCCGCGCCCGCAAAAGTCACACCCCTCCTAGGGTAAAAGGCACACTCTGAACTCAACGGTGCCCTCAGTTTTCCAATCTGAGCCACTGTTTAAGAGATACCTGCGTTTCAGCATTAAACGAATTAATTAATTAATTTAATCTCTTTAATGTTCTAAAAGCGGGTGAGGGGTCCAAACATCCCGCGCCGACAAGTTTTATGTAGTTCCTAGGGTAAAAACCCCATTACGGACCCATCCGTACACTCAGATCTCTAATATGGAACTCTGTTTAGGAGTTATCCCATTTATTTAGAGTTTCCAGTGTGAACTCACTAAAAATTTAATTCTGGCCACTCCGGGGATCAGAATCGCACGCCGTCCGAAGGCACTGCTCTGGAATATCATCAAGAATATTCCAATCTCTTCCACAGTAAAAACTAGGTTCTTACAAAAATTCCTCACAAGGTTCTATATTTTTATATTCTATAATTTTTATTAGTTTAATAATATTCTATTCCTTATTAAAAGTATTTTTCATGATGGTAATGATTCTAGCAGATCATAATGATCTAAATCTTCACATTCTAATTTTTTAATTTTTAATTTTCTATCATATTATAATATTTTTAAATTTCATGGGTTTAGTTGTTAACTAGTGTAATTATTTTCATTAATGAAATAAAGTTTTTTATTTTAATTTTTTTATGTGTATAGTTTTATACATTGTAATATAACACATATTCATTCAGGAATCAAGTATCATTTATAAATTTGGGGTCGTTACATGATCTCGCTTATGAGAAAAAATTACTAAGGATAATGGATAGTAGTAATAACATTTTATTAATTAGATATGCTCACCTAGTAAAATGTCTATTCAGAAATAATAAAATTAATAAGGCTATATAGGAAACTAAAGATTTAATGAGTAACTGTACCGTTATTTGGGTCTTTTCCAGTAAAAAAATTAAGTGTGATTTTTTAAAGGGAATTGAATATAACACTACAGATTTTAAGTGTGAATTTTTCTTTAATAATATATATTTATTATATATCTTATTTTATATGTAAAACTGAATAAAAAGGAATAAATACTTATTTCATTAAGGTGTAAAAATAAAATATTAAATTAAATACACTATAAGTTGACTAAATAAAATGAAATTAGTGAAATTTCAAAAATAAATAAAACAACATGTAGAAAACAAGATTGAAATTCTCATGATCATAATCTTTCATAGAAATCATACTACCGAGGATAAATATGGAAAGAATACATAATATTAGAAATATTATCATCATATTAATAAAATATTTAATAGAATGAGATGAATGATTTTGGGGAATTATGTAAGATTATAATTAATAATTTAATGTGACCATTATATACAAGCTCATTGGTTGTATGGCTAATGTTGTTTGGTTTTGGGAATATATGGTCATTAGAATTATATATTCATTGGGATATATGATAATTTCATATATTAAGTACAAAAGAGACTAATTATGAGGTTGTTGGAAATAATTTTTGATACACAATTAAAATATAACAGTCATATAATAAAAACTGATAGCATGGTATAAACTGAAGTGATCAAAATGTGGATTATATATATAATGAAACAAGTTAATAAATCAAGAAGTATAGGTCATCAATATGAGTCTCATTTATTTGTTTTGGGGATAGAGGTATATTCACTGTGATTTTCCATTTACCAATCTCTGACTGAACTTTAATAAGTTTGTCTTGAATGGAATCATCTGTGGAAAAAGTTCAAGATTGTAGAAATCACAACAAGGTCCATCTTGTTTAGTCACCACCCATGACTACAACCATTATATATGTCAACTTTAGGGAATATATGGAGGTATTAATGGGATTCTTAATTAAATGTTATCATAATGTCAATATGTGATTACTATTGTAATAAATGGTATTTTAAAAAGTTTGTACATTTAATTTTTAATTTTACTATGTGGGAGATTAACCATTTTATATTTCTATTAATTTATTACATTTAAATAATTATTTTAATTAAATGTATTAATAAAAGAAAATAATTCTTACACTCAAAATTTATTGAAAAAAATAATCTGAATGGTGAATTTTAATGAAATGGTAATAAAATAATTTAGTATTAAAAATAATCATTTTTAAAATACTTTTTTATCTATATTTTATGTATTTTTATCTTAATAAATTAAATATATCATTATTAAATTATGGTTTCAATTAAATTTATATATATATATTTATAATTACCATATATTTTAATGACTAATACTTTGTAAGATATAGGAATAAATCCATTTTTAGACTTTAAGATATATTTTTATAAATGTTTATTTTTATACCTTGTGAGAATTTAATTTAAAATTAATTTTCATCAAATTTTAAAACAAAATTTAATAAAATTTATTTATTATTTACTATAATTTTTATAAATTTACTTAATAAGTTCAATTTACATATTTTGGAATGAAAAAATAAGTTATTAAGGTAAAAAGTGAGTTACTATGGTAAGGGGTAAGATAAATTAAACGAGTTAAATTTGTGGATTAAATTCCCAATATATCACTATAATTATCTCAAAATTATGTTTATTTGGTGATTCATAAACCATATCTGTTATTTGTTTTCTTTGGATCAACCAGTTTGTAATATGACATTTTTTATACATTAAGGAATGTGTATTTGTGAAATGTCACTCAAGATCACCTATAAAAATACCCCTATTATACCCACATGAAGTAACACCATTCCTTATGTTTATTAGTGAACTACTACCCAAATTATATCCCAAATAATACTCCACCACTTTAGGATAATTATTGTTTTGAAATGGAGTTGATATTCCTTCATTTCCAAGAGATTCTCTAAGAGAAGGTTTGACTTTCCAATGTAAGTGTTATCAACTCCAAATTTATATTTATTTATCAAATTATCCCAAAAGGTTTTTGAATAAGATTTAAAACTTTACTAACATGTAATTGGAATCATTATACTTCTATAGAAGTGATATTATAATAATATAATATCAATTTCATAATCCTTCATTCATTGTAATATGTTCTTTTTTAGATTGATTTTTCCACCTACATGAATGGTGCTATTAAAAATCCATCATGAATAAATAAGTAAATATAAATACCATTAATATTTCAAATTTAATATATATATATATATATATGTGTGTGTGTGTGTGTGTGTGTTTATAATAATAGGATGGTAATATACATGTGTAAATTCATCCACAAATTGAATTCTTTTTATTAATATAATGATCAAAAAAGATAATTTTTATCCTTTCATTATGAAACCACATAATAAATTCCATGAAATTATCTTGGAACTATGGGACTCTATAAACTAAATATATATAATCTCTATTAATATTATGTATTTGATAAATACATGAATAAGGACCATGAAATGGAACCTGTATACCAATGAATGTATAGAACAAAATGAACAGTTGACACAAGAATATTAATTTTAACAATGAATAATAAATAGATAGATATAATAAAATTATAAATGAATTTTATTAAATAAAATAAATACAAAAATGGTTTTTTTATTAATGAATATAAAACATTAATTGATTATGTAATAGTTTATAATGTGTTCATCCAAGCAAATATCTGAGATAAGGGTCTTCTTGAGTCAATCATCTTTACATTGAGTCGTATCATTTCTTCTTTGAATATGATTGGATAACTTATTCCCCTTATATATATATTATTTGATTTTTTTTATAGGTTAATTTAAATTTTCAACTCAAAATCGTCTTCTTGGATTGACTTCTTACTCTATAAAAATATAATGATTTTAATAATAATTCTTCTAATCTATATTTGTTATTTCTCTTCAATATCAATGTTGTCTCTTATAAAAATATATTACTTTCTAATTTTTAAATTTAAATATGTAATATCCTCAATACCTCTCTTTTTTTTATTTATTTAATTTAAAAGTAATTTTTTTACCACTATTATCGATGTTGGTTATTTTAAAAATAATTTAAAATATTAAAAATTAATTCCTTCCACTTCTAATTATAAGATTATTTATATCTTTTACTCCAAATTTATCTTACATTCAGTTTTTCTTTTAAATAGTCTATTATTTGGAATTATTTTCATTTTTTTAAAATTTATTATTATCAACTTTTAAATAAATATTGAAGATGTATAATGTTTTTGTTATGATAATGTTACCAAAACATTTCAAATAATATTTTTATAATTTATCCTCAATATTTATTTATATCAATAAATGGTCATTCATTATAAAATTTATTTTTTATATATCACCTTATGGGTTTCCATTCATCTTATGTCAAACATACTTATGGTTTATAATTTTGTGAATTTTGTCCCTATAAATATATTATACTTCAATTTATTTGGTAAAGCATTATATCTCAAGAGATTACCATGGGGAGTGAGTAATGATCTTCAATACACTTTTTTGTGGGACATGGGTAGTGATTAACAATACATTATTTTATAGAAAATGGGTTATAATACCTAATCCACTATGTTAGGATGGTATTGGTGATTGACTTTAACATATGTTATGATTTATGTTATTATATATATACCACACTCTAAAGTTATGTTTTCAAGGAATCTGATTATTTAATTGGGATCTAAAATTTTTATTATATGATATATATTAGGTTATAATGAAGATTACTTTATGATTTAATGTTTATATACATTTTTATATGATTATTATATCATGATTTATGGTCAGTTCATATGATTGTATGATCATACTTCATTAATCATGTATGTCACCGATTGTTTATGTTTTCTCAAATGTTTATGTTCTAATGTTAATGTCTTCATAAATCATTAATATTTTTTCTCTCCCTAAGAGTTTTAGATCACCCTATTCATATTTTTCCAATTTTTATATGAACTTATATACAAACATATTTCAGGGAATATATTTTTTGTATAGATTTTTTGGGTGATATTGAAATAGAATTTTGTAACAATATAGTTTTATAGATAATATCCAAAAAAATTAATCTTTGGGTTCTTTGTATTAAATTTCTTATAAATAACGTTTAATTATAAAAAAAATAATGTAATATATATGGATTATATGATTATTTTTCCCTATTTGGTATCAAAGAGGGGTCTTGTGGTTTTTACTATTCGGTTAAAATGTATATGTGAACCGAACTTGAAGAGACCTAGGTCAAAATGAATGTGTCATCTATTGAAATGAAGGTATCATGGATTATTAAATTTTAGGATTAATCTATCACATTTAATTTAATTTTTATCTCAACTTCATATGATATTATTATTTATTACTCTTTAAAGATATTTTGGTTTTAATAAATGACTGAAATTGTGAGGAACTAACTAATCAATGGTAATGATGGATAATGTAGTGATTATCCCCATGAAAAACAAAATGTAATGGGAGATGGAATGATAACAATCATGTCTATGTTATCTCAGGTTATAAGTAATAACTTGAAATATTCCAATATCTTGGAAACCAAGTCTAAAAGAATTATTACCTATAACATACTTTGGTGGAAATGATGAAATTTTTCATTGTGCACAAAAGGTTGAAATGGAAATTCGATACTCTAATTATTCGCATAGATTTAGAAAAAATAAAAAATAAAAATATTTTTATATGAACTCAAATGATAAAACACAAGGATGAAGGAAAATTCAACCAACCACATGCTAGAATGTGGGAGGTAGCACCCATGTAAATTTTTCATAATAATAGGAAGATGTGTTATAAGGGGTAAAAAAGACCATAAATCACATAATTATCAAAGAAACATGAGGAAAATAATTATAACAATATAAGAAAATAAGTTCACATATAATGTACCACCCACACTTCTGTTCTTAATTTTTAAAGAAATTGTTTATTATATAAATCAATGAACCAATATAGGGGATATTGAAGATAATCAACTCAAGTAACCTCTAAAACCAGTGGAGAAAAAATGGACTTAATAAATCTCTATTTCTTAATTATATAATGAAAATGAATTGGTGAAAATTATATTAATTTTACACTCATGAATATTGAATGTATTATTAGATTATGGTTCTTAAAATTCCTTCATGTTCTATAAGTATGGTAATATTATTGATCTACCACCTAAAAATTTTCCTTTTGGGAGTTTTCCTTGACCAAAATGGAAAAGGAATTTATTGATGAAAAAAATATTTTATATTTAATTACTAGTAAAAAAACGTGTCGGAGTTATAATTGCTTTAAAATTATAGACCTATTTTATGATAGTGTTTTCTGGGAATTTTATTACTATTGATATAGTTATTCTTATCTTAGTATAACTCAATAGGATATTACGTATGGATTATCCCTTCCAACATAAATAACATATCAATTTTCTGAATAGGGAAATTTTATTTCATGTCCCAAATTATTATATGATCAAATTTCAATGTAATGATAACTATAAAATCCCATTGGAAGTTAATTCCATAATATAGTTCTTGATACACAATAATAAAGGATATATTTCAAAAATTATTGTGTAGAAGATTGATATTGAAAACATGAAACTTATATGAAAATATATTGATATATTTTCCAAATATTTTCTTTATCTCCCCCCAACACATGATGTTAAGATTTCAATTTATCTCTTTCAGATTATTATTATTATATAAAATCTACCTTAAAAAATAACCACCATTAAATTAGAGGAATTTAGAATATATTTAATAGAATATTGAAGATGGTTTTATCCCCTAATGTGCATGTCATTAGGATTCTCAAATCCTATTTTTTTCTAAAATAAATGGATTAATTCATCTTTTCACTGATTTTAATTATCATAACAATATCACAATCATTTCAATTCTTTACTACTTTTTATTGATTAATTTTTTATTCAACATACTGTATTTCAATAATACTCAATAGTGTATCTTTGGTATTGATATCATCAACTAAGGGTAAGGAGCTAAGACATACCCAAGAAATCCTTCCATGTAAGATATATACACTTTAAATTCTTACTCATTTAATTCATATTAAAAATATAGATTTTTCATTTATAGATTTTATGAATTGAGTATTTAGTGATTACATTGATAAATTAATGGGAGACTTATTTAAAATTTTCAAATATATACCAAAATAAATGAATAGCATGATGAGTGTCAAAGGATTTAGATAAAAACATTATAAATAGAGAAAATGTATCCCTAGTTTAGTAATTGTGAATTTAGAAAATAAAAAAAATTCTTCTTGGTTGTTTGAGAACAAGAAATTGTTTATCAATGGATCCTTCCAAGGAATTTTTGATTGATAAATTTCCTAGGACAAAATCTACAATATAGATCTATAAATTTCATTGATTGGTTGGATAATACTGAAGCTCTAACAACCCTTCTTTTTATTACACACTTAACATGAATTATTACATAAAACCATCACTTGATACAACATAGAATATTGAGAGGTCTGGTGTATTTGGGGATTAAGAACATTACATAACAACTTAAAACATAAAACACAACATCTTATTGAAAACTTCCTTTACATGACCACTACATTCCATCATACTTTGCACTACATGGGATAACATGAGGACATACATAAGAAAGGGGTGAGCTATAAATCCCAGTAAGGGATTAAACAAGGTATAACATGAAGAATAAAACACATGTGAGGAAATAGAAATATCAATAGAGCATAAAAGAACATGAACATAAAGGCATGATATAGCATGATTATCATAACATTGAAATGTGGCAACAACAATTGACATGGAATCAGCATGAGCCTAAGCTCATTGCACGTGGAGCATGAGTGAACCCTAATTTCACATGAACCATGATTAAACCCTCATTTCACATGAATTACCAAGAGTAAACACCCATTTCAGATGACATATCTTGATACTATACTTTACCCAATGCATTGGAGCAATATTAGGGTGCACCCTTCTTAAACATCTCATTTCATGCATACGTGTGCCACATGGATCATACAACATGGAATCAATCATCATGATTTATTCCATGAAAAAGGTATGTGTAATACATAAATGAATATTTATAATATATAAGTAAATTTGCATAATAGTGAATACCCTTGATAGAGAAATGGGCATGGTATTCACTGTATAATGACATTGACTTGGAAAATCAGTGCAATTTCAGCAACGTAACGGCGTGGCGTAAGAATTCATAAAAATGGTTGATGAGGGAGAAATGGGTGTCTCGTCCTATTTACATTAAATATACAACAAGTGGTTTATATAGATATATTTCCCAACACATGTAGTGGAATTTATATTTCTAATACAAAATAATTTCATGAATGTAAATGAGGATAGAGAAATTCCTTACGGAATTTCAGTATAGTAACGGGTGTACATGGGATGAATTACTGAGTTAGAAAGGGGTATACCATCATTAAAGCATAAATAGGGAAGTATAGGGGAGGTTTAAAACCATAACCCAACATTTATAATTAAATATAAAATGTCAAAACAATATTAAGAAACTAGGATAAAATGAGAATGGAAGGAATCCGTTACTTGGAAGTGTGATCCCAAAGGGTTGGGAGGGGCTTGAGAGAGGCATCATGGGAGCTTGGGGAACCTTGGGAGGATTATTGAGAGAGGATAGAAGAATTTGGATGAACTTCAAAGGATTTGAGTGATGATGAAGTGGAATCTTGGGTGGTATTATAAAGGAAAGGAGATGGAATTCATTATTATTTAGGTTTGGGACACCACACATTAAACTAATCAACACCACAAACCAGCCCATGGTTTTTTTCCATGAATTTTTTCAAAGGCTAGTGGAAAACAATATTTTATTAGTCCAATGGAATAACTTCTTAAAATAATAGGTTTTCTTATGTGGATGTGAGTCACACTCTCAAGAAAATCAGTTTAAAAATCTAAAATGTTTTATAAGTCTTGCAGGGTCCACTAAAGCTTTGTAAAAAAATAAAAAAACCTAAAATAATATTATTTTAATGTTAAAACATATATTTTACGAACATAATTTTTATAGTATTTTATTACAGCACTATCTGGGCCTTTTTGATGTCATAAAACACATTATATATTTAAATGGTATTTAATTTTTATCAAAAAAATTCAATTATCTCAAAAAATTATAAAAAATTCATTGTTTTATAATTTCGACATCCTAATTCCAAAAAAATATTCATTTTATCTAAATAATTTTACAAATATATGAATTTTCACTTTTAAAATAAAAACTGGCATTTATCAAAAATTAATGGGATTTGACAAAAATAGTTTTCCAACCTTAATAAAAATTACAATTGTACTCATAAAAATTATATATTCATTAAAATTTTATAAAAAGTAATTTAATAATAACAATATTTTATTAAAATAATATTTAATTCAAAAATCCATTAATTTAACAAAATAGATTTCTTAGTTGAATATTAACTAGAAATATTATTTATGCTTTATAAACTATTTTCAAAGTAACAATAATAAAATTAATGTATATTATTTATTATATACAAAAATAATATGCATGGTCATTATTCTATGTTCTATTTGCATAACCCCTTAAAACACCCACATTAGACCAAAGAGTATGGTGTGCGATGGTGACAGACTCTTAGGCTGATTTAGATAACATCACTTGGGTGGTAATCTCTATCAACTTCCAATTCTCTCGTAAGTGGTTCCGCTCAAGCTTAAAATATTCCAGCTCCACTTGGGCTTGGTCGAGAGCGAATCCCAATGAAGCCACCTCCTTTCTGATCTCTGAAAAATGTGCTCCATACGGGGCAAGTCTACTGGATGAGGCCACTGCTTCCTTTGTCTGAGAAAATTGGATTTGTTAAATCCATGTATTTATACTAATCATGTGATGGATATTCCATGGATAGGTTAGCAACGATCCCAATTCTTGATAGTATTTTAAAAATCCAAAACATAAAACAAAAAAAGTTCATATTTTATATAACTATTTTACATAATCATACATTTAATCAGATCAATAGTAATTTTCATTAATGAATGTTTGGGTCTTTAAAATCTTCCCCCCTTAAGAAATTTCGCCCTCAAAATTTCCTTTTCCCACACTCAAACATATGTGTGTAACTTTTCTTCATCACTTCTTCTGATTCCCACATTACTTCTTTAAACATGTGGTTTCGCCATGACTCCTTGGCGAGGGGAATTGCCGTATTTCATAGAACTTTTTCTTTATGATCTAAGATCTTCACTAGTTTATCCTCATAAGTAAGATCATCATCTTACTATAATACCTCTGAAGAGAGTACATGTAAAGGGTCTAGAATGTACTTCCCTAATATAGATTCATGAAAGACATCATGTACTTTGTCCATGATGGGTGGAAGTTCTAGTTGATAGGCCACAACACCAACATGATCCAAAATATCGAAGGGGCCGATTTACCTAGGACATAACTTCCCTTTCTTTCCAAAACTCATAACCTTCTTCCACGGTGATATGTATAGAAATTCCATGTCTTTAACTTTCAATTCAAGGTATCATCGACAGTTGTTTGCATAACTATTCTGTCAACTTTGGGCTGCCTTGATATGCTGTTGAAAGGTTTTCACCTCTCCACCATTTCTTCAACTATTTCAGGTCCTAGAAGCTTATTCTCATCAACTTCATCCCAACACGTCGGTGTTCTGCACATTTTCCCATAGAGGGATTCATATGGTTCCATTTAGATGCTCGAGTGGAAATTGTCATTGTAGGAGAATTCAACCAGTGGAAGAAGTTAGTCCCATCCTCCTTTCAAGTCCATAGAACATGATCATAACATATCTTCTAGTGTCTGAATAGTTCAATCAGATTGGCCATCTGTTTGAGGATGATATGCCATAATGAGGTTTAGTTCAGTTCTTATAGCATGACAGAGACTTATCCAAAACATTGATGTGAATCTCAGATCACGATCGGATATAATAGATAGTGGTACTACATGAACCCTTACCACTTATTTGATATAAATCCGTGCAAGTTGGTCCATTGAGAAGTTCTCTCGAATTGTTATAAAGTGAGCTATCTTCGTAAGACGATCCACAACGACCCATATTGAATTGTTTCCTCTAAATGTCCTTGGAAGTCTAGTAATAAAGTCCATATTAATGTTGTCCCACATCCATGTTAGTATGGGAAGTTATTGCATCATCCCCTTAGACTTTTTCCTCTCAACCTGCACTTGCTGACATACTAGGCACTTTGATGTATATTCAACAATCTCTCTTTTCATATTTTTCCACAATAAGTTTTCTCGAAGATATCGATACATTTTTGTGCTCCCCAGGTGAATAGAGAAGGTTGAGTTATGTGTGTCATTCAGAAGCTCCTTCTTTATCATGGGATTAGATGGTACACATAATCGCGACCCAAATCTCACAATTCTATCCATGTCAACCTGAAATCTGAGGATTTACCATTTCCGATAGCTTACACACTATTCATAATTTCCACATCCTTTATTTCAGCATCCTTTAACCTTTACAAAAGAAACAGTTGACCAATAATTAGTGAAAGGATTTATGATTTTCCCTTCTTTATGATTCCCATATCCATATTCATCAAATATAAAAAGATTATATCCTTCTCAATTCTCATCAATGATAGAATCGTTGGATCCTTTCTACTTAAAGCATCTTCCACCTTGTTTTTTTCTCAGGGTGCTAATGGATTGAGAAGTAATAATCTTTGATCAGCTCTAATAATCTTCATTGGAAAATATTAAACTATTTCTATTTGAATATATACTTATGGATTTTGTGATCCGTTTATATTTCACACTTCTAGCCAAATAGGTAATGCCGCAAAAATTTTAATACAAATATCACAGAAGACAAATCTATATTATGTGTTGGATAATTCTGATCATGAACATATAATTTCCTTGAAGCATAGGTAATGAATTTTTCATTCTGCATCAACACACAACGCATGCCCTTCTTTGAATCATCACTGAATACCACAAAAAGTTCTCCACTTGTGGGTAATGTGAGCACGGGTGCAGTGATAAGCCTCCTTTTCAACTCCTTGAAGCTTTCTTCACATTCATCACTCAAGGAACACTTTACACCCTTCTTAGTTATCTAGGTAAGAGGGTTGGACAATCGTGAGAAATTTCCCACAAATAGTTGATAATATATAACTAACCCCATGAATCTATGGATATCAGTTACCGATGTTGGCCTCAGCCATCCCTCAACTGTAGATATCTTGGAGGGATCCACAGATATCCCATTTCATGTGATTATGTGACCCAAGAATGATACCTCCTTCAACTGGGACTCACACTTGTTATACTTTTCATAGAGATTCTCCTTCTGCAAGGTCTCTAGTACATTTCATAGATGCTTCTCATCTACCTACTTGGTTTTTTAGTATATTAGAATATCATCTATAAAGACTACCACAAATTTATCGAGGTAATCTCTAAAGACTCTATTCATCAAGTTCATAAAGATTTCTGGAGCATAAGTGAGTCCGAAAGGCATTACTATGAATTCATAGTTCCCGTATCTTTTGCAAAAAGTAGTCTTGGGTAAATCTTATTTCCTCACCCTTACTTGATAATATCTCGATCGCAAGTCCACAATGGAGAAGTATTGTGCTCCACACAACCGATCAAATATGTCATCAATTTTTGGTTGAGGATACTTGTTCTTTATCTTGATTTTGTTGAGCTCTCAATAATCAATGAAAATGCACATTGACCCATCCATATTCTTAACAAATAGGAATGGAGCACCCCATGGTGAAGAACATGGGCTTATAATCCCTTTATCCATATTCTATGGTAGTTGTTTCTCCATATCCTCAAGCTCCACAACATCCATTCTATACGGAGTCTTGGATATTGGTAACCCTCCGAGTATAAGGTAAATTGATAATTCAACAACTCTTCTAGGAGATAGAATAGGAAATACCTCAAGAAACACTTCAGTGAATTCCCTTACAATAGGCATGTCTTCAAGGATGTTTGCTTCCTTGGAATCATTCATTTGGGCCATATACGCATTCTCATAAGGCAGTAATATCCACACTTGGGATGATGGTGCTAAAGAATATTCATCTACCTCTTTGCATGTGTATAGAATCGTGATTCGATTCTTCATATTCAGAATGATTTCACACTAACATAAATTTATGTTGGCTCTATATAAGGGAATCCAATCCATGTCAAAAATTGAATCAAATTCCCCCAGAGGGAGTATGAGGAGGTTTGCGAGGAAGTTCAATTCATTAAATATGATAAGGGAGGAGTTATATTCATGCGATGCATTGATTTCCCCATTTTCCTTACTCACTAACATATTTAATTTAATGATTTTTGGTGGTTTTGATATTATTATACTAAACGTTCGGGATACAAAATAATGCGTAGAACCATAATCAAAAAGTACGTTCACTATTTTTGAATGAATTACTAGCATACCTATAACCACTTCACTGTTGGGATTCACCTCGGTAGTAGTGATGGAAAAATCTCTCCCTTTCTCCCTTTGAAGTTATTGGTTGCCTATAAAAACCCTTAGATTAGGGCACGAATTTTCCAGGTTCCCTGGTTATTTACAGTTGAAGTAATAAATAATGCATTGAGAGTTGAACAAAGAATACCCCTCCTCTATCATAGCCAGTAGTTTTTCTTGTCAGCAGTTAATAGCTAGTTTCTCATCTCTTCCACACCTAAAGAATTTCCTCACCCCCTTCAAGCAATTTCCAGGGTGCTTCTTTCTGCACCTTTGGCAATGGGGTGTGCTGAATTTTCTTAGCACCGTTGGATTTTTCCGTCATACTGCCAGAATTGAATTTCACCTTTCTCTTCTTATCCTCGTGATAACCCTGAGATTATCCCATCTCCATTTCGACCTTGAGGGAACATTGGAAACTTTCCTCATAGCTGTCAAAGTCATGGATCACCAGGACTTTCCACAGGCTATATTTTAGCCCACCAAATATGCAGTCAACCTTTCATTTGGGGGTAACGACAAAGCAGGAGGCATACCGTGAAAGCCTTATAGAGTTTTCCTCGTACACTCCGATGGATTCGTTGCCTTTTTCCTAATGTAAAGGAAGTCCCTTCCCATCTTAAGCTGGAAGGTGCAAGGAAAATATTTATCAAAAAACATTTTCAGGAAATACTTCCATTCCAACACCTTTATCTCCTCCTCAGGCTTTGTATTTTTGATCAATGTCTGCCATGGATCTGCTTCACCCTCCATATAATAAGCTGTGAGGAGAAGCTTATATTGTAAGAAACAATGAAGGATGGAGAATATATTTTCAATGTATTTGATCCATTGTTCGGTGAATGAGGTATTATATGATCCTTTAAAAGCAGGAGGCCTTTATCCCATGAAGCTCTCGATAGCGACTTGTTCTTTCTTAGGGGGGTTTAACATTCCTATTGACCCATGTTTCTATTAAAATATTGAGTTAACTGAGAGATTATCATGACAAATTTTATGATTCCTTCTCCCATCAGATTGGGAACCTTATTATAACAATAATAACATTAATCTTTGCATCGATATTTAGCCTGAGTCCTCCTATTACAGACAATTAGCTGGAATAAAAGGAATGTTTGGGGTAACACATAAAGGGTAATCCAAGAACAAAACAGTTGAATTAAAAATAGATTTTAATTCCATAACTTATGAATCTATAGGATTCATTCTATATTATCCATGATCTACATTCTAACATATATTCTTAGGGGAACTTTTTTATTCCCTTAATAATGGTTCATACTAAGCATGTAAAATTTTATATGGTGTAGATAATGTGACACAGAATTTTTTTTATGGAAAATTATCTTTAGTAAACCCAATTTATTATATAGTTTTTTTTGACATACCAAACTAAAAAAATGAAAAATAACTTATTTACTTAAGGTGTAACACTACAATATAAAATTTAATACATTAAAATATTAATAAATGAGACATAATTAGGAAAATTACAAACAAAATAAAACCACAAGTGAATAAAAACACAACAAGTTTTAAATTATCATCATCACGATCAACTATAAAGACCATACTATTGTGTATGAATATGGAAATAATACAACATGTTATAAATATGATAATTATACTGATAAAATAAATGAAATAATGAGTGTGATTTTCATTATGTAAGGTTATATATAATAATATAACATAATCATTATATATATGGTCATTAATTATACGGTTGAAGTTATATTGTCACTTGGAAAATATGGATATTTGGCTTATATAGTCTTTGGGAGTATGAAATAATTTGATATAAAAAGTATAAAGAAGATAAATTATTTCTTTAATTGGAAATAATATTTATTATAAATTAAAATATGACTATTTTATAATATTTATTGATATAGAGTGTATAAGTAGAAATAATAACATTATGGATTTTATATTGAAATAATTATGTTATGGAAAAAAGTAGTATAAGTATTCTATATGGGGGTTATTTATCAGATATTGGGAACAAGGTATGATCACCGGGGTTTTCCATTGAACAATACCAAGATAAACTTCCATAAGTATGAATTAAGTGGAATCATCTATGGGGGAATTTTAAGATCAGGGAAATCAATACGAGATCTATGATAGCTAAATCACCACTCAAGACTATAACAATTAAATATCTCATCATTAGGGTTTATGAACAGGTCTTAAAGGCTTTTAGAGTAAAAATTAGGGATGATATTAAAATAAAATTATTAATTTATGTAATGATATTTTAAAAGAAACATGTATTTTTTATTGTTAATTTTATTATATGTGGTATAAACTTTTTAAATTTCTATTAAATTATTTCATTTATGGAATGATTTTAATTAAATGTATTCATAAATATAATATAATTATTTTAATATAAATTTGTTGATAATATTATATGAATGTTTATTGATAAATAAATATTAATGAAATCATCTAATGTTAAATAAAGACATTTTTTAATGAATTGTATTTTTTGTATATTGTGACGATTTATCTTAATAAATCAAATTATCATTATTTGAAAAAAAAACTAATGAAATTTATTTTTATGTATAAAAAATAAAATAACATTCATTTAATGATTGTTGCTTCCTAATAAAAAGATTAATACATTTTTAGACTTAATGATATGTTTTTTTAATAATTTATGTGTCATGAAATTATATTTTAAAAATAATTTTAATAAATTTTAAAAAAAATCAATTATGAAAATGGATTTAATATCTAGAATCAATATTTCAAAATTAGTAAAAATGCTCAATTTCATTTCTTAAAATAAAAAATAAGTTACGAAGGTAGAAGTTGAGTTACAATGATGAATGGTAAAATGAGGTAAAGTAGTTAAATTAAGGATAAAAGTCCTAAAATATCTCTACAAATATTTATAAAATATGAGGATGAGGGGATTCATGAACCATCTTTTTTAGCGGTACATTAAGAAATGTGTATTTATGGAAATTACACTTAATAAAAACTATAAATAGATCCCACATATACCTATATTAAAGTACACCTTTCATTTGGCTTAATCTTTAATACCTACCCAATATCTATATTCAATAATCCTCTCCAATTTTTTGGAACTACTGGCCACAAGGTGTCTCTATTATTTCTTTCCCAAGAGGGTCTCCAATATAAGGTTTAACTATGTAATGTAAGTGTTGTCTTCTCCTTGATAATTTCCCATTTTATTATTTATCAAATAATTCATCAATATGATTTAAAAATTCATTGACATGTAATTAAAATTATCAATATTATTTAGATGTGATTTTATAACAATACAATAACATTTTATTACTCATTCATTCATTATAACACATTCTTGTTTGGGTCGGTTTTACAACCTACCTTAAAAAATTATAAAACATACTTCATGAATGAATAAAAAAACATCAATAAAGGAATAATATGTAAGTAGTTATGAATTTAATATTATTAAAAAATATGGAATTGAAAAATACATAAGTACTTCCATTAATAACATAAATTCTTTTTATCAATTCAATGTTCATAAAAAAGAATAATTTTTATACTTTCATTTTGATCCATTGATATGACTACAATGAAATGATCTTAGAACTATGGGAAATATAAAAATTTTCTATTTCATCTCCATAAAATTTATTTGGGAAATGAACTCATGATCAAGGAGAAAGGACTAAAATATTTATACTGAATAAAACATATAACAAACAAAACAATACCCAAATAGTAATCTTAATATTTAATATTTAATAAATGTATAAAAAATCATAAATTAATGGTATTAATTAAAATAAATATAAATAAGTTTATTTAAATGATTAATAGTAATCCAGTTTTATTATATTTAATGTTTTAGGTCATTCACTAAACTGGAATATGAAGTAAGGTATTTTTGGACTCAACCTTTTTTTTATCGAGTGATACCATTTTTTCTTAAAATATGAACTTATTATTTCCTTATCTTCTGAAAAATATCTATCTAAATATTTTTATCTTTTCTCTAGGGAAATTACATTTTCACAACAAAATATAATTCTTTTATTGTTTTCTTACTCTATTAAAACATGACATTATTAAAAATAATTCTCATCTTTTATATTATTTATTTCTCTTCCATGTCCATTTTAATTAATAATAATAAATATTTTTTTTATATTTAAATATTTAATCACACTTATACCACTATTTTTTATTTAATTCTATTAAATATATAATTTTTATATCTTTTATCAATCTGTATTATTTTTAGAACCATAAAAAATTATTTTAAATTCTTATATTTTACATTTGAAAAAAATTTAAAGTGTCATATAACCTTCTTTTTATTAAAATTTTTTGAAAACATTATAAAAACTCATTTTTTATCTTACATTTCCTCCCTATCTTGAAAATGTCATTCATATATTGAATTTTTTTTATATATTACCCTTGATGTCTCATTGTATTTATTTATATTGGTTGATTAATATTTGGGTATCATCTCATGTCATTTATAATTTATTCTTAAGTGATACCTAAAGAACGTGTAAATAACCCATTTTCATTTGGTGGGTTTATCGAGCTTTATTGTATGATTGATTCCCAATGGAACAGATATTTATAGTTCATAATTATGTGATGGGAGAGACTATAATTATATATACCTATAATCTATGGGGTAAATCATTGAAACTCATTAGATTACTACAGAATGTGAGAAGTGATGTTTAATCCACTTTTTTATGGATCACAAATAGTGATTCTAGATACATTATTATATGGGACATGATTTGTAACACATAACTCACTATATTAGGATGTTGTTTATAGTTAATATTGATAAATGTTATAATTTATATTCTTATATGTATGTCAAACTCTTATGTTATGCTTTTGTGGCTCATGATTATTGTCTTATGATCTCAAATTCATATGTCATGGTAGATGATATGATATCAGGATAATTCCTTCACGTTTCAACAATAATATTCATGTTTCTATTATTATTATATCACCAAATATGATAAATTAATATGATTTCATTTTCTTATTTTTTTTAATCAAGTATTTCTATCATCTCCATGATTTTCTTCATGGTTAACATCAAATGAAAATGTTTTCATGATTTGTTGCTTCATTTTCCCTTACTGAGAATTTGAGCACACCCATTTCATTTTTTTCATATTTACTTAAGAATATATATAAATTTATAAGTCTATGAATAAATATTTTATGAATAAGTTTTTGGGAGATGTTAAACATGTAGTATGTAATAAGCCAGTTATCTTACAATTCACCAAAGAAACTAAACCATTAGATTCTAGGTGTGTGTTTATTTGTGATATTTAATGATCATTTATGGGAAATGATATAAAATATATTATTTTTATATAGAGGTTTAATTGGTTGGTACAAAATCTGAGATTTTTTATTTTTTTGGGATTTTTGAAATAGTATAAGCAAACAAAACAGAAATAAAATTAGGTTGAATCGAAAGTGTCATTAGTTAACATGAATATTTCATATAATATTACATATTTTGTTCAATATTTAATATTATTATTATTATTTTCACTAATATTATTAAGATATTATTTTTTATTACTCATGTTAAAAATATTTGTTTCGTTAAATTATTGGGATAATGAGAAATTGAGTAAAGAATGTGTACGATGGATAATGGAGTGATTTTATAAATAAATAACCAAATAGGATGGAATATTACATAAAATACTACATGAATATTTTGTATTAGGTTCCCATTAATAAATTAAAACATTTTGAGATCATAAATTCACTAAATAAGTTTAAAATATTCATTGAGTCCATAATGTGATAGGGAAAATCATCCTTTAGTGTCTCTTCTGGTGGTCTAATCACATAAAAATAGATCAACATGATTGATTGAATATTATTTATTCTTAAACACATAGATCCTAGAAAGGGAGTGCTAGTTTTATATTATTATAAAGGTGACGCAAACCAATAGTGTACTTTGATAAATAATTTAAGAAAAAAGTAATATATATACTCAATGGAATGGGATGGTGTTAAGAAAATGTTTTTAACAAATATTTTCCCCAATATATTCACATAAATATGGAGTGGGAATTTTTTAATCTTAATAAAAATGAGTAAGAATAGATAATTGCATGTAAAAAAAAATTATAAAACTTTTATGGTATAAATTTGGTTTCTATATCAACATTAAAAACAAAACTGATCATTTAAATAGTGCCTTAAAATCAAATGAAATGTGAAATTTAAGGAAAATCATTTCTTTGATGAAATATTTTGATGTGAAATTAAAATAAAATTTAAATAAGAGACTCATTATTTTCATGGTTATTGAGAGAAGAAAAGAAAAATTGGGTTTTATAGAAACTCTTGTTATAAAAATACATATTGGAAAGAAAATTAAACCACATTAAAACTAAAATTGTTTATGGATGAACATAGGGAATATACTTAAAGGAATATGAGTATTATTTACATGTGGTATTGTATGTCATCAAGCACCCAATTTATAAAAAAATATAAAGAGGTAAATTATTATAATAAAGGAGAGTAAGGGCCTAAATAATCAATCATCCACACTTAAATGATTCAAATTTATGTAATTTTTTCATTATGGAATTCAATTCACCCATCAATTGGATAATAAAATGAATCAAAACCAGTAACCTCCACAACCAATAGAAGAAAGAAGGGATTATAGAATTACTACCACTAAATTAGAGCTTGATAACTATGTTATAAAATTTATATTAATTAACCACTCAATAAATTGGAATGTCTTGTTTGAAAAAAATTATTCCCATTCTTTAATATTTTTCATTTTTGATCAAAATAATAATCCATCACCTCAAACATTATATATTAAATTTTCATTAAAAATTCTCAATGGTGAAATGATTTAATCATAATTATATATCACTTCTCTAATTGAGATTTTCGGGAAAATATTTTTCTATAAATATAGTTATTATACCCTTGGTATAATTTGTTTTGGTTTTTGGAATGTATTGGATCTATCTACATAAAAATCATATAAATTTATTTAATAGAGAGATTTTATTTAATATCCCATGTCATTCCAAAATAAAATATCAACGAAATTTTGATTATGAACTCTTATTGAAAACTAAATCCTTAATATAGGTGTCTATACCTAATAATAAATGATATTTAGTGGTTATGATTATGGATAATCTTAAATCATATAGGAATAATTTTATGTATTTCTCAAAGAGGTTAATGATTGTTCCTCAAGATATTAGGGTGATTTTTCAATTGAACACATACCTGATTCTATGACATTATCAAAGAGACCATACATAATGTACCCCATTGAATTATAGGATCTAATGAATAAATATCAAGTGTATATGTACAATAGTTTTATCCACCCACGTGTTTCTCTATGGGGTGCACCAGTATTGTTTATTGAGATGAATTACATGTCTATTAATCTTTTCATTGATTATATTGAGCTTAACATGTTCACAATCATGAAAAACTATCATGATCATCATATTAATAACATTTTTGATCAACTTTTAGGGGATAAATAAGTATCAAAAAGTGATATTTAATCTAGATATCATCAAATTGGGGTGAAGATGGAATATATACTCAATATAGTATTCCAAACAAGATAAGAACACTATGAATTCAAAGTGATTCCATTTAAACTTATAAATTACCTATTTATCTTCATGGACTTGATGAATATAGTCCCTAGAGATTACCTTTATAAATTCATGGTATTAATTATTGATGATATTATTATATATTTAAATTCAAAATGAGAGTCCAAATATAATTTTAGTACTATTATAAAAACACTATGAAAGGAAAAATTATATGTCATGTTAAAAAATTATGAATTTTGGCTAAAAAAAGTAAGCACCTTGGGTCATGCAATCATAAAAGATGGTATATCACTGTATCTTCCAAATATACAGGAGTTTGAATAATTGCCTTTACCAAAATTAATAATAGATATCCTTTTTATTAGATTGGATTGATATTATTGATTCTTTTTGAGAAATTTCACATGATTATCCAATCTACTAACCATGTTAACATATAAGGGTTTAAATTTTATCTAGATAAATGAATGTGAATAAAAATTCAAGTAGTTTATCAAGATGATACGCATATCACTTATACTCAAATTTCCCTATAGTGGAGAAGGTTTTGTGATATACAATAGTGATTTAATTAAAGTCTTGTGATGTGTCCTTTGAAAAATGAAAGGATGATAGATGATGCCTCATTTATATTAAAGAACTACAAGTAAAATTAATTGTTTCTGTGTCTAAACATATTAATGGTAATTTTCATTAAAGGGTTAGATACATTATCTATATGGATAGAAGTTTGACACATATACTAATCACAATAACATAAAGAATATATTCACATTGAAGGAGTTGAACATTATCTAAAGGATATATTCAGAGTTAGTTAAGGAGAATGATTTCTTAATATGTAACCATACTTTTATGGAAAAAAAGTTGTCTAATTATCAAAGTATGATATATCATGTTTCCTTATCCATTATGAGGATTGAAAGAATCATGGTCATTATTGATAAATTGAGGATTAGCATGGAAATCAAAAGGGAAGGGATGAAATTCTATATTTTTTAAACTATTTCTCAATTATCCATATTTATCAAGATTAAGGAAGCATAAATAGATTATATGAAGATATAAATTAATATAAGAAATTTTTGAGAGTTCATTATTGATGATGATAGAGTAATAAGACATGGATCCCAAAATTTTATTCTATTTAATCCACAATTGAAGAAGGTTGTTTTAGATAATACACAATGTTAATAATTCTATATTCACTATATAATCACATGGAGTTAAGATATATAAAGGACCATTTTGGTGGAAAAGTAAAAATATTGAGATTGAGAAGTATATATCTTGATAATTTTCTTTCCAACAATTCAAGGGTGAACAAAAAAACAAAGGGTGTAATGAAACGATTACCTATACACACATGTAAAAGAGATAACCAAAACATGGATTTTTTCAGGTATCTTACCAAGACTTAAGGAAATAATTTCATCTAGGTAGTGTTATATTTACTTAAAAAGTATATAAATTTCATTCAAATTTTATATGACATTATACAAGATAAACTTTTAAGATATACACAAAATAGGTTGTAAATATTAATGGAGTATCAATTATAATTGTATTTGATCAAGATCAAATGTTCATATAAAAGTTCTAGAGAAGTTTTTAATAATAATTAGATATAGATTTGAGCTTCATCGTGGATTATCATTCTCAAATTGATGGTTAATCTAAAAATAATAAACCAAATTTAAAATATACACTTGGATCTTTCTTGGTGGATTTGAAATGAATATATGATCAATATATTTCTCTATTTGAGTTCTCAAATATCAACAGTTTCCACTTTATAATCTAAATAGAACCGTGGGAGGATTTATATAAGAAGAGATTCAGAACTCCAACATGTTTGGATAATGTTGAAAGAGGAAATATTTTAGGAACCAATTTTTCTTAAAAAATAGTAGAGATGATTAAAATAATTCAAAAATATTAAAAATATATATAAAGTATATAGAATTTATATATTTATAATCAGTGATGAGGTCTGTAAATTAAGGTTATTGATAAATGTTTCCTTTGAATATCACTACAGATGATGATAATAAGTGTAACATCCTACCCCAACTCTTTTTACGGAGAAGTGGTGAAGTGACATTAACCTTAGTTGACATATAGAAGACACCAAAGGATAAAAATAAATATATATGTAACAAGAGAGCATTAGGGGATGATTTTCCATAATGAATTGAAATATCCTAACAACACAATATAAAATCAACCAACCAAATATATGATTTCTTAAGTAAGAAAAGTAAAACTCAAAGGTAAAACCAAATAAAAAACATATTACAGTGAAATTTAAAGATAGGGATGACTATAAAAATAACCAAAGGACAACATTATCAAACAACACCAATGTGGCATCAAGACCGGCAACACCCACCTAGCTCTAAGATTCAACTCCACAATATATGACTTGGTGTTAAGATGCATCACTTATTAATCAGATAACATTCCCTTCCCTATTTCTTAGTATATAACATCTGAAAACACATCAATGATCCAAATTATGTGGTGAGTATAAACTCAGTAGGGATTTCCCCAAATAATGCCTAACACACTACACAAGGGTAAGAACCAATTATTAGATTTTATATAAATAAATTGAAAAGGAGATAAAATTTTATATAAATCCATAGCGGAAATTCATGTGAGATATACCATAACCACAAACTAATCCATTCATTTAATATTTGGAATAATCCAACCCATGTATGCACACACACAATCTTGGTGTTACCATTGATGGTCGTACTTCATGATAATATATCATCCCACTTTTTATGGTGGTACTTAAAGACCATAATATTTCCTTGTTGAACACATGCCAACCTAATTATTAAAAAATCCATGCCAATGAATTTCTCATAAAATAATTATTCCTTTTAAAATATTTCATTAAAAAACTTTTTTACATTAAAACCATTATCTAATTTTAAAATTGTAAGAAAATATGTTCACTAAAATTCAACCCATTTTTACATGTTTCCAAAAAAAATTCAAAATGGGTTCCTCCAAGAATCACACAAAATTTTCATATAAAATCCAAGAAACTTATTTCAATAAAACAATTCCTTAATTTACTAGGTCAATTAAATAAGAGAGAGAACCCACCTACCTCTAAGAGTATTATGAAAATAAATAACAGCACAAATAACTTATTTATCTAGGACTACAACACCTTTCCTTCAATATATCCAACAAAATATTATCAAGATCCACAAAAAAAAGAACTTATATATATCAATGGTTGAATAGATCTAAAAATATGAGTGAGAGAAAATGAGAGGAACTAGATAAAGGGAGAGAGAAAATAATGACTTAACAAAGAATCTAGATCTCTAATGAACTTTTATTTTCCAAAATATGCTTCTAGATCAAAGGGGATCACTAATGGATCCTGGTGAGGAAGAGGTGTTTGAGACAACAGATGAATAAGAAAACATGATGGGTTTATGGTCTTAATGTGGGTTTAAATATAATTTTCAGACTATTAAATTCATGTCTCATGGTTAGGCTACATGTTTTATAAGGGCATTCACCAATAGTGTGCATGCTAGTGTCTCTAAAATAGAGAGATGCATGGTTATGCCACATGGTTTATCAAACTGTTCGCCAACTGTGTACTTCTATTATACCAAGGAAAACCCCTTTCATTGTTAGATCTCATAGTTAATCTAACCTTCTTCCTATTGTGATTTTCCCAATATCTCCATATACACTATTTCCCCTTATAATTTCCACGGTTTGGAAAAAACATGTTCCAATAATGCACCTACCCACGGACATTCATCCTCACTTTAATAGTTTCATAGATATGGTGAATGGTTTAAATTAACTATTATCAAATAGTGAACCTCTAAAAGCACTTCCAAAATACTCCAAAACCCTCCCAAAAAACCCAAAATGTAATCCATGAATTATATAATCTCAAAATACATAATAAAAGGGGTAAAGTAATTAAAACTAGAGTTTTTTCAATAAGATTTATAAAGAAGGGAAATTTAAGCCTTATATGAAACAATCCATTTTAGATTCTTGATTGCATGAGGAATATATCTAATAAATTAATATATAAACCCATGTATTTTTTTTTATTTTTTTGAGGAATATGAAATATCTTATGGTTTTTTGGTGATTTGGGGTTGTTTTATTTCTTGAAACACATCTTATATGGTTCTCGCTAATTTTAATGATGATTGATCGGGTTTGTATGGATTATATATCATGTAAGACAGTTTTTTTTAGATAGAAAATGTTTTTAAGGTTGGTTGAAAGTAGTATGAAGAGGTTCTGGGTGAATTTGAGTGAATTCTATAATTTTATAAACTCATTTAAATAATTTCAGTGATAGATCCAAATTTATATAATTGATTATATACGTAGTCAAATATACATAAGAAAATTTAACTATATAAGATATTCCAGTGACATAGCCAAATAATCCCCATAACCAATTTCTACTACATAGGTGAATTGGACATAATCAACCAAATGAATTTCCTTATAGAATATCTAGAAATGTAGGAGGATTTTCATATGTGAATTATGTGATTTAGCTGATATAAACCTTGTAACTAATGTGAGAAAATTAGATTATTGTTACAACAAATACGAGGTGAACAATGTATAAAATTTCAACTCATTTTCTAATTTTTTTGAAAATTTTTAATGCTTCCATGTATGTTGGAATTTTGAATGGTTTTTAACAATGTGAATTTTTTGGATGCTAAGAGTTCATGATATTTGAATATCATAGAAGGAAATAAAACTTGAGACTTTCAGGAATTTAAATGAGGAGTTGAGTATGTGGATATTTACAGATTGTCTGAAAGATGATGCTTGAGTCATAAAGTTATTTGAAAATGAATATGTGAATATGAATTCAAATGTGCTTAAATGGGGAATTAAATGTGAATATTTTGACTAATTTGTATGAGAAAATATCACTAAATAAGATGAAGGAGTTTCTAAAAAATATTATGAATATATGTTTTTGGTGAACCATTCCTAAGAATTAATACAGTGTGTTGTGTTTCTTGAGGATATTCATTCTATTATGCGAAAAATTAATATGAAGTGAATTCTGGAGCTGAGGTTGATATTCAGGGATAAACATCTAATTAATCTTGTGGTTTACGGATATTTTATTTGAGTATGATATTATTTATGATGTTAAATACAAGTATTAATAGTTGTAAATTTTTTATTTCATATTCTAAAAGATTTTGGAACAAGATATTTATCTTTTATTGTCGAAGTAGACTAGTTAATTTGGGGATCTTCTTCATCTTATATTCATTTTATTTGTTGCGTTGGGTGAAGCTATTTTGTTGAATATGAATCCTAAAATATATGGTTTGATGTTTCATGAATGGTTATAATTATAACCCACTTTATCATATAGTTAATAGAATCTATGGTTAGGGAGAGATGCTAATAATAGAAAGCATTATAGTTCTACATTTAATCTAAACCATGTAAAAAATATGTGTTCTTTATTCTTTCAATTACCTACATGATCACGTGAGTCTGAGTTATTTATGTTTTTAGGGGATTAAACTCTAACAATTCATAATGTTTTATTTCTATTGAAAATAATTTGTAAATAATTCCCTCCACTTATTCACCCCCCCCCCTTAATGGGGGAAATGTATCCTACCAAGAACTTCCATTATTATCGGATCCAGGTTTCTTATATAAGATCCTCGTAGTTCACCTTTTAGAATTGATTATATTATGTCATTAAAAAGCAGTGGTGTACCAAAAAATAATTTCATAAATTATAATATTTTTAAGAATATAATCTTCCCATTTATTTTATATCTTGTACTGAAAGTTTGTGATGTGGCTATAGTTGGTTTTGTTCCATTTATAAATGACCGTCAGATTATGTTTTCTAATAAGATTAATATATAATTGGATGAAAAAACACTCAATTATATTCTCATTTAATTATTAAAGAATGTATACACTAAGGATAATGGACTATAAATCACTAAACAAATATGGGACAATTTGTAGACTAGTTATAAAGAAAATGTGTAAGTAAAATATGTTATGTTACAGATCTTGATAAAAAAATTGAAGACATAAATATGATATAGGATGAATGATTTAATGATTTATTTTCATAAGTAAATTCAATTGAGAGTAATATTCAATTCTTTGGTGATGAATATAAATATTCCACAATTGTGAATAAGTTGTTGAGAAATTTTCTAGATAGATTTGATCCTAAAATTTAAAATCATAAATATGTAGAATATCTTACACATGATGAGTTATATAATATTTTAATTTAATATGAAATGAAAAGGATTATTTTATTCATAAAATAAGGAAAAAATGAATGATTATTTAAATCCACGAAGAATATTAAAATTTTTTATGATGAAGATATTGCGGAATCAAGTGATTCTAATAATAACAATGAATATTAAAGATTTATTTATTTCATTTAACTAATTGAGAAGGGAAAACAAAGATCAAATATACATTATTTGGTATATGTTATAAATTTTATGGACTTGTACACTATGTATTTAATTGTCCAAAGAGAAATGGAATGGATTATGAATATGAAAATAATAAAAATTCTCAAGGAAAGAAGTAGATAAAAAATTATAAAGAAGCTTCAAATGTAGGTTGAATAAAGAAGATATTTAAATAACCAAAAACGATATTTTTTAGTAGAAGTGAGAACTAAAATTATCTCATGTGGTGATTCTGATAAATAAACACATGAGAAATTTAAAAAAAATTGGCTTATGTTTATAAAACCATCAATTCATTTAAATGATTAATAAGATAAGTTAGAACCAACTGAGTATGAATACATAATAAAAGATAATGTTGAGGAATGTATTGAGACAAACATCATGAACAATAAAGAGATGAATAATTTTTTAAAATATAACAAAAACTATGTAGATGAAAAAGGTGCGAAAGTTCAGAGGAAAATAACTATTACAAAAGAAAAAAAATCAGTTTGAAATTATCTGAATATGAGAAGATGAAAAAATATGTTGATGGAAACTCTCTTTTAAGGATGAATAATTTTAAATTACATAATAAAAGTGTCTTGAATCTAATAATGAACTGAAAAAGATCAAGGACATCAAAATAAAAGTTTAAGTTAAGGGAGAAGCCTCAAAATATTTTTTGAAAATTTAGTTAATATCCTCATATGAAAAATTAATTTCTAAAACAGTTGGAACAAGAAATGTTGGATTAAATATTAATTTTGGTCAAATATTGACCAAATAAATAAATATAAATTTCTTACAAGATTGTATGATGAAATGTGAGGATTTAATGAAACATAATTTCCAAATCAGAAACAAATTGAAGACCAAGAAGTTCAGTGAATATTAAAACATGGATAAAAAATTTATGGATATATATATATATAAAGAAATTTAGATTTTATGATGTTATTGGAAATGTATAAAGTTAGTACATAAATAATATATATTTGTTGTCATAATATGTATTTCCCTAGAAGAAGGAAAGAAGACAGTCGGAGCAGTTCCAATAAGGAGGAAAGAGATACTGGAATAAAGCATACATATATGGAAACTAGTTAAAAGTTGACAAAAAAATAGGTTTGACTATATTTAATACCTATATGAAATGTGTGATGAAAAGATAAATAGAGTTGAGAAATTTATGATAGTATTACATAGTTAGTTATCTCTAAAATGTAAAGGGAAATCAATCCAAGTGCACAATAGAGAGAGTTCATTCTTCTTAGAATTTTCTTTTAAAGCATGCATGAAAAAATAAAATTTAAACTTGATATAGGTTGTTTCTCCCACACCACTTGTGATGCTAAAATTTTGAATAAAATTGGGAACCATTTAAGAGGTGAAATAGAATTCGGTAATGAATCCTCCTTAAAAATAAAAGATATTTGAATAGCTTAAATGGAATGAGCATTTGAAACTATATGAGGTTATTTATGTTGAAGGGATAAAACATAAATTATTAAGTGTTAAATAACTATTTGATAATGATAATGAGGTAAAACTAAATAGAAAAATATGAATAATTAAAATCACAAGTGCTAAAAGAACAATTCCTCAAGGTTTTTGAATAAATAAAAGTTTATTACTGATATTTGATCCTTCCAATACATGTTTCATGAGCATGAAAGAAAATAAAAAGGTATATAATAGAAGACATGGGAATATTAGTGAATGAAACCAAATAAATATTGTGAAAAATAAAGTGGTAATATGTATTTATAATATTAAAAGGGATAAAGATGGAATATATGGAACATATCATAAGAAAAAGACAACTCAAAAGAATCAAATGAAGATGGATGTTACTTCTATGAATCTATTAGAATTAGTCCACACAAGTATTTTTGTACCTTTGAGATAGAAATAAACTCAAGGTGATATTTATTTAATTACATTAAAAGATGAATTAATTTGAATAACCAATTTTCATTACATTAAGAACATTTCTGAGGCTATTAAAATGTTTAAAATGTATAGAATGCATGTTTAAAAAGAGATTTGTTTATTTATCAAAAAACTATGTTATGGTAATGGAATTGAATAAACAAGTGATGTTTTTGAAATTTATCTTGTAAAACACAATGTCAAGAATCAGTATATAAAACCTTATAAACTAGAATATAATTGTATTTTAGAATGAAATAATAAGAACAATATAAAGACAGGAAAAAAAATATTGGTTGAAAACAATTTTTCAAAATACTTTTGGAGAGAGGAATTGTGTAATGTGGTATATATTAAAAATAGATGTATTTTTGATACCTGATACAAATGATACACCTAATGATATATGGTACAAAAATAATCTTATATTAAAATATTTCAAGGTATTTGGAAGTCCATGTTATATTAAAATCAAAGGAATAAGTCTATAAAATTTTGAATAAAATGACGGTGATGGAGTCTTTATGGGAAATTTATATAATTGAAGTGGATAAAGATACTGGAATAATGTATTGAATAATTTTTTTGATTTTTTTCATATGAAAATTGATGAAAATATATGGAAATCTCTTATAATTCAATCACATTTTCGATTTCTTATAGAAAACAGCAAGCATATTTCTAAAAAATGTTTTAAAAAGTTATTAAAATCAGATAAAAAATAGTTGGTACTGATTCAAAATGTTATATTGTTTATGAAGAAGTGTCTATTGTTGAAATAAATTTTATTAAAAGTCTAAATAAACATGTATAAATAAATAATATCATTAACAATCATAATTCACTAGTTCAAGCTAGAAGGATACTAAGATTTGACAACCAAATAGCTCTTCTACCATAGGTTCATCATAGAATAGTGGTTGAGAATATTGAGAATCATTAATGGGTGTAAGATATTATTAAAGAACTTAGTCAGATAGAGAAGAAACTTACATTAGAACTTTTGACTTGAATGAAAACTAAAAAATGTGATTGTTACAAAATGGGATTTCAAGAATAAAATGAATGATAATTGTGAAGTAACATGGATCAAAGAAATTCTTGTTCAAAAAGGATCTTCTCAAGTAAGAGGCAAAATATTTGAGGAGACTATTTATCAAGTTTATAGAATTGAGATAATAATAATGTTCTTTTTATGGAAACTCATAATCACTATTGGGTATATCAAATGAATATAAAGTATATTTTTTCTAAATATTGACCTTAAAGAAGTAATTTTTAAAAAATTAGAAATCTTCATCCTTAAAAATGATGTAAGAATGCTTTCCATATTGAACATATCATTTAATGGATTAAAATAGGATCCAAGGGAATGTTATTCTAAACATGATGACTATTTGAGAAAATTAGAGTTTTCTAAAGGAACTGGTAATATAAACTTGTACTTGAAAAAGGATTGTATAGAAAAACATATGGTCATTCTATATGAGGATAAAATAAATTTTTCTAGTAAAATAGTTTCTTATATGAGGAATTATCTAATGAGATACAGAATCAGTTTTAGATGTCTATTCTAGGAGAACTAAACTATTTTATGGGATTACAGAATGAGTATAATTCACATTATATCATTATTTTATAAGAAAAATATGTCATATAATTGTTGATAAAGTAAATAATAGATTAATCAAAAGATTTTTATACACTAATATTATTTGTTAAAAGGATGATAAAATATTAAAAAGGCAATGAGGTTGATGAAAGTGATTTCATAAGAAAAATTGGGAACAATTTGTATGTAATATCAACTATGCTAGACATTGCATATGTTGTAACTTTGTGTCCCGTGTATGAAAGTGAAAAAAATGAGTCACACATGATTTAAATTAATAGAATTATAATATTTGTAAATGATTCAATGAATTATGTATTTATCTATAGTTTGTGTACGGTCTATACTTTCTTAGTCACCGTGTTACAGATTGGGTAGGTGACCAAACCGATCATAGATCTGCATCATGTTGTTTGTTCTTTATCGGTGATAGTTGTGTTAGATGGTATATTAATTAAAATATTTTGTTGGCCCTAAAAATTTACAACTCAAAGTATGTGGAAACTACTCATGAAGATGTACTGGATTAATGGATGTAGGTTCAACTTGTAGATTTGTGGGTTAATGTTTAGAGACCAATGAATATTCATTGTGATAATAAAAGTTCCATTTATCTCTCAAAGAATATCATTCAACACTCTCATCCCAAATATATTGACATTAAATATCAATTTATTAAAGAAAATTTTGATTTAGGTGAAATAAAACTTCTATTTATCAGTTCAAAATAGAAGCTTCCGTATATCATTACAAAGGATATGCCACATGAGATGTTTTTTGAGTTGAGGAAGAAATTTCATATTCACCCTTCCCCAGACATTTAATATTTTTTTATGTCATAACACAACAAAAAACTACTCTATCAATCCATTTATTTGTAATTTATATTTCTTTTATTTTCCTTCTTGGTGTTTTTTCTCTGAAACTGAGAGATTTTATTCATACAGAGTATGCTACACAGTTAAGGTTCATGGTTTTCCAAACCATGTGGAAACCATGTGGTAGTATATACATTTTTAAAGATCCAACAATATTTTCAACTCATAGTTTCTAAAAAATTGTGGCCTTTCTATTCATTGTTCTCTAGGATCCCAATAGAGGGTGCACAACCGGGGCACGTCTTAGCCTACCGTGCATCCAAACCATGTGCATTATCTAGTGGTTAATTTGTTTGAAAAATACCCATATTAACTTAATTTATTAAAATACCTAAATAGTGTTTTCTTTTTCACTCACCCTTCTTCATCTATCACTCGAACCACCCAAAGGGTGCCTCTCGATTTCACGCTACCTCCTCTCTCTCCCTCAATTTCTGGGTCGATTTCTTTCACAATTTAGTTTTACATCATCTAAGGTCAGTGTTTCCTATTCTAACCATACTTATTAATTATCTTATTATTTATTTATTTTCCTTCCTTAATATTTTTTAGGACCTAGGACAATCCAACATGATTTGGGTGATTTTTTGGTTGATTCTAGGTCTCCAAGGTTTGTGAGGATCAATTTGTGGCTCGTTCTTGCAATGTCAATCGAAGGCGATAGATTCCACTCAGTATGTAGTAGGTTACCCTATGTTTGGGAATTTAATTTTAAAACTATAATTTATTTATGGTTTTTTGGGTGTTTTTATTATGTAATTTGATAAATATATCATTTTTAAATTGTCAGGATTTTTGGAATGGGTTTATCCCTCATTATTCAAAATTTCCCTAAGTTTCTGCCATGGTTTTCCATTTCTAAATCATGTTTTCCATCTTATTTTAAATTTTAAACACCTTGGATGATTAGGGTGAATTAAAATTGGTTTTAAATGTGTCATTTTTAAAATAATAAAAGTGTTTTGGCCTTTCATCCAGTTTTCAATAAAGACCTAATGGAATGTTTGGTTTCCAAGGAGCATCAAAATGATTTCTCATTCTCTTTATTCTCTTAGAGGTGGATTATAAATGTATACATATATATATGAATATATATAGGTATCATATTTTTAAATATTATTTCATGATTGAGGGATAATGTATATCGGGACTAGTGGTATTTATAGATATATTAAGGTGAGTATATGTGTATGTGGGAAGTGTGGTCTCAAAACATAAAGAGATTTTGATTATAAATGGTTATTCATATTATAGATGTTTCTTTTGAAAACATGTATCCCATTTGTAAATTTGATGAATTTATTTGAAGACGAAACCCCCCTCTTAAGGTAGGACCCTTGGTTATATAATTGAAATGGGAATTGAATGGAGGGGAAATGTGTTAAATGTATATTATATATGATGTATTCCTAGTAAGGGGGATTTTTAATTGTTTATCTATTTGGGAAAGAAAAAAATGGGATCCGCTTGGAAGTGATTTTTGAGTTGATAAATTGATTGCTTTATTTTAGTGAAAATGAATGATATGTAGGTATATTATAGTTTGATTAAACTCACCTGAATTTGTACATCATGGGAAGCCTTTGGTAGTTAGGAGGGAACTCTAGGTACCCATGATTCTCTATTTTAGTATTGTACTCTAACTAGTGTCCTTGAGATATACTTGTTCTTCTTATGGGATATTCCCCTCAGTTGAACCAGTGTGGGTGACTTCGAGTGTTGGGGTAGAGTAATTATTGGTATCCAGTGCTAGCGGGGCAAAATTATGAGGTTTTTTAAAGCTCTATCCTAAACCATACTAACTATCTTCATGGTTCCCATGCTACTATATTTATATATATTCTTATTTTATCTAATTTATGACACTTATAAAAATTACATTAAAAATTATTCTTTTCTACTAAAACTCTTACCTTGTCACATGATCTTTTTTATAAATTATTATTTGGAAATTATATCACTCTTTAAAAAAATTTTGAAAATAAAATGGTAAATGGTCTCTCTTAAATATTAGATTGATACTATTTTAAAAGGAAAGAGAAACCACTATTTTTATATTCTTATATTTTTAAAATAGTATGAAATTATTTAATCTTTAATGTTAATCCATAGTTAATGGTTTCTCTTTTGGTATCTCTACGAAGATTATTTTTCATGCCTATCTATTATCATTTTCAGTTGCAAGTGCGTCTTATCTTTTTTTCTCAAACACGGGGAGTTATGATTCTTCTATTTTGGTTGATGACTTATATAGTCACATAGTGGTATGTTTGTAGTCTAGTTTTATTTCATTTCCTATTATCACACTATCCATATCGGACTTTACTTATTTCTATAGAAATAGGGTAGATTTAGCTATTGATGGGTGAAGAAAAGATATATCATGGGAGAATTTTTCTAACAGGATACGGAGACCATGGCGGTGAAGAAGGTTTTTGGTTCTTGTGTTGCTTACTTCATTCTTTATTTTTTTAATTTTTCCTATATTTTACATTGTGGATTAGACATTTGAAGTATGGATGAATCCTGAAAATAAATTATTCAATTTCCTCTACTCATATTATTAATTGATTATTGGGATAAATCACTCCCATGTGGCGACTTCTTGATTCTCAGGAACTTTAACCATCCCATAGGGATTTGGAATTCCCTTCAATCCTTTTCATGGGCTGGATCAAGAGTCTAATGGAGGGATAGATCAGGTTATTTCATAATATCTTTTTTGATGCTCTAGAAGACCTCTGTATTAGGTTTTTAAAGGGGGAGAAAGTATTTGATGAAGGGGGATGGGATTATATGATAATCTAAGTATCATTTATTTTGAGTTTGGGAAGTGGAGTAATTTTAATCGCTCCACAAAAACATTATTTAAAATGAGGGGTGGAAATATCTCTAAAACTCTAAATCATCCTCCAGTGTGGTGTCGGTATAAATCTCATTGAGATTGTATTTGATTTAATTATTCATCTATTCAGTCATGATAATTCATGGGGGTTTGGATTATAATTAATAAATCCAAAGGTGGATTGAAGAACCCCGTATATTATTGTTTTTTTAGGAAGATTTAAGATCCCATGGATTTTTATTGATTTTGGATTGTTATATTAATTAAAACCCATTTTATATGGTGCTCACTAATTTTTATGGTTCTTAATCTAGATTGAATGGATTAAATATCATGTAAGATATTTTCATGATTCTTTAAAGTGGTTTTTAGGTTGGATGAAAGTCAACTAAAGTAAATCGGAGTTAATTTGAAGGAATCCAATTATTTTCAAGATTCACGTAACTAATTGTGGTGATGGATACAAATTCATATAGTTGATTCTATATATTAAAAAATATGTATAAGCGAATTTAGTTGCGTAGGAAATTTTAGTGACATAGCCAAAACCACATAATCTAATAATACACAAAACTAATTTCTATTACGAAGGTAAATCATATATAATCAAATTGTCAAATATTCCACATATTTGATCCTATGATGTAAAAAAAATTATCTAAGTGAATTCTTTGAAGTAGCCTGTGTGAACAACATAACCAGTGGGATATATATAGTTGATAACTATGACATTTACAAAGTTAAATACATAGAAAATTTCACATCATTTATACATTTTCATCACAAAGTTGAATTCTTCCTTGAACATGATGATTTCAAATTGTTTTTAATGGAGAAGATTTTGTAGATGTTGAGAGTTCATAATATTTGAGTATCACAGTAGGAAAGAATTACAAAATATTTCATAAATTTAAATGAGGAGGTGAGTTTGTAGATATTTCTATATTGAATTAAAGATAAATCCTATGTATTTAAGAGTTTTAAAAATTATTATTTGAATAATAATTTAGGATATATTAAATGAGGAATTAATCAAGGTATCTGTAGACCAATTTGTATGAGAAAATATTGCAGATGAAGATGATTGAGTTTTGGAATATTATTTCAAATATTATTTTTTTGTGAGACCTTCTTAAGTATGAGTATATCATGGTGTTTCACTTGATAATATTTTTTTCTATGTGAAAAGAGAATAAGAAATTAAGTCCGGAGATGAGTTTGGAAATTTAGTGATTAACGTATGATAAATCTCATGGTTTTAGGAGATCTGATTTGAGACTGAGATTATTTTTGAATTTAATTTAATGTCTTCATGGTAGGAAATTATTTATTTCATATTTTTAAGGCTCATGGAATTAGATATTTATATTTTTTTATGAAACATCTTTAATTTTGGAATCTTCTTCATCTTGTATTCTTTATATTTTTTGTACAGTGTGACACAGTGACATTGGTAGTGAATCCTGATATGTGTTGTGTGATGTCTTATAAATTAATATAATTGGAATTATATTATTCTTATAGTGAATATAATTTTTGGACAGGGAGAGAAACCATCCATGACTTGGAGTATAATTACACATTGGATCTAACCCTTTTAAAAATTATGTGTTCCTTGTACTTTCTACTTCATTCATGAATGTGTGAGGATGATTTATTTCTCCTTTTATTAGACCAAAATATAATAATTCATAGAGGTTTACTTCTACTGAAAATAACTTTTTAAAATTTCCCTTCACTAATTCAGCTCACTCCCCCCCCCAGTAGAGGAAACTAATCCTTCCAAACACAACACTTATAACTTTAACTAAACCTATAACAAGTGTACAATGTGCACATGTTTTAATTTTGATAATGTACATAATATATCTATCACACATACTAAACTAAAATTTTATACAACTTGAACACTATATATATTAGAACAAACACTGAGTGGAGATATTTGATCATAGAGATAATGTGTTTTGAAACAACACCACAAAAATGGTAAAAGATATATTGTGAAATCATAATTTTTAGGAAGCTTTTTGGGAATCTAAGATGTAATGAGACAAAATTAACCTAATTTTTATCTATGTAAGGGAATTTTGAGGGATAAAAGTTAACACCCTATATTTTTATTTTGTAATACTCTTTAATAAACCCCATGTATTAGATAGATTATTTTACACATAGAACCAAAAAATTTAACAATTCCTTTTTAAATTAAGGTAGAAAATTACAATATAAAATTATGTACATTAAAATATTACTAAATGAAACATAATTAGGAAAACTAAAAAAATATTAAAAAAACCTGTAAAAAAACAACACAAGGTTTAAATTCTCATTATCTTTATCTATCATAAAGACCATACCACTTAGTATAAATATGGAAATAATAAAACATGTTAAAACTGTAATAAACTTTTTTATAAATGAAATGACATAATGATATGAATAGTTTTTATTAATTATTTATAGTTTTATATTAAAAGTTAATATCACCATTATATATAGTTTTTTTGTAATATATCCATTCTTAAAAAAAATTAAGAAAATATAGTCATTGAGATTATATGTCCATTGCCTATATATTATCATTTGATATAAGAAGGATAAATGACATAAATTATAATTTTAGTGAAAATAAAATTTGATACTCATTTAAAATTTGACCATTATAATACTTCCATTGATATAGTGGTAATAAATAAAATTAATCGCACTATTTATTTTATATAGATAAAAATTTATAGCATCAAGTAGTGGAAGTATTCTATATGAGGATCATTTATCCAAAAATTAGTATTGAACATCACTAGGATTTCCTCTTAATAAATCCCATGTTAAACTTCAATAATTATTTATTCTATATAATCATCCATAGAAGATGTTTAAGATTGAGTAAATAACTATGAGATATATGATTTTTGAATCACCTCCCATGACTACAACCACTACATTTGACACCCCAAGGGATTATAGATAGGTATTGATGGGTTTTTTAAGTTGATGATAAGATGAAATCAACATGTCATTTTTTACTAGTAACTCCATCCATAAGCTAAGGTTCTGCCCATTTCTTAAAAATAAAAGAAAAGTACAAGAGAGATGGTCAGGTTCAAATAAAGGGACATTCCCTTATCTGTAATGAACAAAATTATAGATCATAATAAGACATGCCATTACCATAATCAGAATCATCACATGTTTCCCATTCAGATTAGCACTTACCCTGTTTGAAGATATTAAGAATATTAGCATTGAACTTGTTGGACAACTTAGAAGAATATTACGTAGACACAGTGAGAGGTGTGCTATATTAGTCCTTTTTCAGCCTTCTCTTTGAGGGAGAATGAGTTTTATCTATATTGTATTTTTCAGATAAGAGTGTATTTTTAAGATTGGTCAGACCACCACTGCCCATTTTCATCCCTTCCGCCTCCGAGATGTCACCCCACTTCTTAGTAATCCTAGAGGAGTTCAAAAAAATTTATATCTCGTGATGAAAATCAACATATTGAGGAATCCCACTATGATAATATAAGCTAAGATCAGGCACAACAGTCCCATCACGTGTTAGGATTGTACAAGGACAAATAAGCATGATAGATTTTTAAGTTTTAATGCTAGTAAGAGACCCAACAACAATGGGGAAAGTATTATCTCCAATCTCAACTAATCCATTGTGAGAAATAACATGAAAATCATTGGATGTATTCTCATTAAAAAATCCAACCTAAGGAGTTGAGGGGCCACTCATTGGGGACTTATCCATCATATGGCCTTTTCCTTTCACACTAGGCACCTGAGATATAGATTTTTGAGAATCCAACATTTCATCCTTAGAATATTTTTTAATTCTATTAATGTAATAATTTTAATGAATTATTTTAATTAAATAATTTTAATGAATTATTTTAATTAAATAATTTATTAAAAAGAAAATAATTATTTTAATATAAAATAGTTCATATAATTATGTGAATGATTAATTTTAATTAAATATTAAAAAATATTTTAATATTAAAAGGAGTAATTTTTTAAAAAAATTGTTTCTTATATATTATGTATTTTTATGATAATAAATTAAAAAAATAACTATTAAATAATAAATTTAATGAAAAATATTTTATAAATATATAAATAGATATATTAACATTAATTTAATTATTATTACTTAGTAAAAATAAGATTAAATTAATTTTTATGATTAAAGAAATATTTTTCTTAAAAAATTTCATACTTTATGGAATTCTTTTTTAAAATTAATTCTCAATTATTTTAAAAAATGAATTAAAGAAATATTATTTTATATTTGGAATCATCATGTTAAAATTTGGTTATAATATCAATATCATTCTTTGTAAAAAATAAGTTACTCAGGTCAAATGTGAGTTACCACAATAAATGTTAAATTAAAGTAAAAGGGTTGAATTAATGTGTAAAGTACTAAAATATATATAATATTGTATATTAATTGTGTTTATGAGGGGATAAAATACCTATATTCATTATTTTTATACTTTGGATGCACTTTTCTTTAAAAAAGACATTCCTTAATCATTAAGGAATGGGTATTTGTGGAAATTCCAATAAAGCTCGCATATTAAAGTACCCCTCAAATACCAATATCAAAGAACACTATTATTATAATTTTCTATTTAATTCCTACCAAAATAAAGTCCTAAAAAAACTTCTATCATTTTTCGGAACTTATAATCATGGGAAGTAATCCTTAATAGATTATTTTCAAAATGGTCTCTAAGAGAATGTCATAATCCCTAACGTAAGTGTTATGTTCTATTTAATGTTTTTTATTTACCTTATTCATTCAACTTTTCCTAAATATGATTTAAAAAATCATTAAAATTTTACTTAAATCCTTAATATTTTGTAAAATTGATATTTTAAAAATATGATAACATTACCTTACTCATTCATTCATTATAACATGTTCTTATTTGGGCCGGTTTTACCACCTATATGAATGATGTTAGAAAACAACCATCATTAGTGAAATAGAAAACATAAAAACCTGTAATATGTGATAATAATTATAATTTAATAATTTTTTTATAACTTTCTAATAGTAATATCCATAATTATATTAATCAATAAATTAAATTCTTTTTATTAACACAATGTTCACAAAAATAGATTTTTTATCCTTTCATTATGAATCATCACCATAGCTTCTATGAAATGATATTTGAATTATAAAAATATAAAAATACATCTATATAATCTCTAAGATAATTATATTTGTTATTTTTACATTTCAAAGTAGGAATAATTGAAAACTCTATGCATAAGAAAGCATAGAAAAAACATTACAATTAATACAAGAATATTAATTTTAATAATGAGTAATTAATAAATAGGTCATAAGATATTAAAATTGAATGGTAATAAGTAACATAAATATAAAAAAGGTTCTATTATTGATTAATAAAAGAGATAAATTTATTATATAATAGGATATATGGTGTAAAACCAACAGGATATCAAAGGTAAGGTTTTTTTACTGAGTCTTCTTTTAATTGAGTTATAGAATTTCTTCTTTAGATATACTATTATAATTTATATATCTTTTTCCAAATCCTTATATTATGATATATTTTCTATATTATTAAGGGAAATAATATTTTCATGTTAAAATATTTTCTATTTATTTTTTTATTACTCTTTAAAAATATGACATTATTAAGAATAATTCTCAACATATATATAGGATATTTCTCTTTTGTATCCATTTTCCATCACATTATAAATGCTTCATTATATTTTTTTAAAATATAAAAATATAATCTTTTATCCTCTTCACTTTTTTTTCTTTAATTTATTTAATAATAAAATTTTTATATCTTTTATTGATGTGGTTCATTTATAAAACTATTAAAATTTATTAAAAAGTACTCAATTCCACTTTGATGAAAATTTTTACTTCACACTCCACATATCACCTACTAAAAAATTATTTATTTTAAAGGATACATTATCATGACTTATTTTAAAATATTTTTTTAAAATTCTTCTTATTAACTTTTGAATAATTATTTTAAAAGTTACATATAACATTTTATTTATGACAACATTACCAAAATATTATGAAATTTTTTTATAATTTAACTTATATTTTTGTTCATATATCTTAATGATAATTTATCTATGGAATTATAATTTTTTTATCACTCTATAAGTTCTCATTCTCAATATTTCTTTTGGGTGACTGAAATTTTTCTACTATAGGATCAAATTTAAAATTCATTCTTATATGATACCTAAAGAAAATTTTATAATCCTATTTTAATTATATTGTTTAATCTAGCATAGATGTATCATTAATTTCTTTTAGCACACATATATATGGTTTATCATTATTTTATTGGTGGTCTTATAAATATATTTTCCTCTAATTAATTGTATTATTCTTAATATATCATTACAATAATGTGGGAAAATTTGTGAATATTGGTCAACTTTGTTGTGGGATGTAGGAAATGATTCTCCATCCACTATTTTATGGAACATCAGATTTAATTCCCAATACATTGTTTTCTGATTTTCTTTGTGGTTGACCATAAAATATGTTATGATTTCTATACTTATGTTTGTATCGCAATCCTCTGTTATGTTTCCATTTATCATGATTATTTTCTTATGATCTCAAATTCATATTTTATGGTATATGTTATACTTTCATGATGATTCATTTATGGATCCACATTTATATGAATTATTATATAATTATTTTATCATAGTTTATGATTAATTCATATGAATCTAGGATATTTTTTAATTAATCTTTTATTTCTCACATGTATGTGTTTTCTCACATGTTTATATTTTAATAATAAAGTCTTCAAGAATTTTTGATATGTTTTCCCCTACATATTATTTTATACCACCCTTTTATTATGTTTTGTATTTCCCTAGGAACTTATATACAAGAATTTGTTTAAGAAGAAATATTATATTGAAAATTTTATGGGATATGTTGAAGTTGAATTGTGTAGTAAGAGTGTTATATAGGTCATCTTCCAACATACCAAGCCTTTGGATTTTGAAAGTCCATATATTTATGTTATGTAATGTTTAATTATTGGAAAATGATGCAATATATATACATGTTATTCTCAGGCTTCATCATAGAATTTACCCCATTTATTGACTTGGGTATCCCCCTTATAAATACATTTCCCTCAGTAGGATGGAGTCCTCTATATTATCACTATTATCTTGAATAGAGTAATTTTTATTCATGATGATTAATTATTAAACGTTGTTAAGGGTGTGGTCATTTTTTCATACCTATTTTCTTGTATATATATTTGAGCGATTTGTTTTAATTTTTAGGAATTTATGTGTTGTTATTGGGAATAATATACACTGATTATATTAACTTATGATTATTATTTTTCAAGAATTATTAATTCTTTAGAATCCTATAATTTATCTTATGAGACTCTATGGAGGAGATATTTTTTTTCTAAAATTTAACCATGATTATCTATTGGTCATATTAAGTATTAATTACATGAATATGTATTATGAATTTATATTCTATTATTATTATACATGCACGAGGATAGATTTAGTTTTTCTCAAAAATTTCTATATCATACTAGATAATTTTAAAAAACCATAATGGGGTACTTATATAGATATTTACTTGTGGCTATATAGATACCTCAAGTTTTCTGGAGTATAAGGTGTGGTAGAGTTGGGGGTGTCTTCATTTTCAGTTGGATCGGGTAGTGATCATTGATTGTATATTGATGGAGGAGTCTAATTTGGTTCATTATGGTTTTCATTTGGGTTTTATTTTTTAGAAAATTTTGTTCCATATTAGGGCTATTTCAAAGTAAACACTTATGTTTTATTTTGATGATGTTCGTTTTCTTAACTAGTGGTAGGTCATTCATATTGCTAAAAAATTTAATTTACTTTTGATTTTTTATTATTCATGTTGTATTTAAGTTGAGTTGTAGTGTTTTTTCATTATAGGTTTCATGAAATATTTCCCCATATATTTTGTGTTAACACTCTTGGTTCTAGTTACTGACCCTTGTCCTATTGGAGGTAGGTATATTAAGAAATAGCTATCCTTATCACTAACTTATACACAGTTCAAATAGGATTGGGTTATGTTAGAATAACTCTAAAAATTAATTTTGAATAATTTACACTCATTATCAGTTAGAATGTGTAAATATTTCTAACTCATACTCACAGGTGAAAAATGAAAACCAAAATAGATTAATACTAGGGGTTTTATAAGGTTTATTTCTCAATGTTACTAGCTGAAGTTGAGTATAGTTTGGGAATAATCCAAATTCACATAGTAGTCCTTATATTTTCATAGTCAAATAAAATATGGTAGGGGTAGGCTTAAACTCTTTTAAAAATAACTCTCTTAAAAGATTAATAGCCTTCTTATTGTTTTTTAAATAAAACAATGTGAATATTATTCTACTCAAAAATAAGTTGCTTTTATAGTGTTAGTATCTATTAATAAAATATTCATCTTTATTCCCTACCATTCATGTTTAACACAACGTTTATTATATAGATATATACCTTAACAAACCTATAATTGGGTATCATAATTTTTTATTGTCATTATCTTAAGAAATAAAATGTAATCATGGTAGTTTCTTCTGACTCGTGATAAGATAAACTCTCTATTTTTCGGTATTTTCTAGATTTTATGAAATAATAAAAAACCATGACAATTTATTATTTTTATTATTTTTCTTTTTCTTTTTCTTTTTCTTCTTTAACTTTATCTTAATAATAATTATCTTATGTGTCCCATACTTATTCATTATTTTCTTATCACACACACTTTCATGTTTCCCATATTTATTATTTCATCCCCTTAATTCATAATTCATAACTACTCATTGATGGATGGAAACAAGTACTTCTATACACCTATAATTTTTTATACTTTCTATAACAATTATTAACTTTAGTAAATAACCAAATAGTTATGAAAATTTAAATGGTATGGGTTTGATGAATTTGGTTCAAATAAATATGATAAAAACTATTGGTTGTCTGTAAAATTTAATCTTATTTTGTCTTTGTATAATTAATATATATTAAAGAAACCTTTTGGTTTACCTTAAGAATTATTTTAAATATTTACTTCATTCTTTAAAATCTTGTATAATTTATTATTCATAATTACACACCACTAAAAAGTAGATTTTAATACCATGTAGATTGTACAACATATCTTTCAATATCACACAATTTCAACACACTATTACATAGGCTTTGAATTTAGTTTTGACAATATTATGAAATTAAAAATTATTGTTACTAATTTTTTAAATTTTAATATAAATATGAAATATATTTAATACATTTTTATAAAACCTCGGTATTTTATAAGTTAATGATATAAAACACTATTAAATTGTTTATAACCTCACACAACAACTCGTTTTTATTTTATTCTCTTTAAAAATATCATTAAACCTATTTTAAAATATTATATCAAAACCAAATGAATTATTTTACTTATCCAACATGTTAAGTATATTCTTCACTATTTATCACAACGATTATTTGATTCACCATATTAATATAGTTGATAGAAAAATATAACACATCCAAATTTCTTATTAGACTTATCTAACATTTTCATCAACCTATTGTCTATTTTTTTATAGATTTTGGAAAACAAATATTAACATAGTTAATAAAAAATAACACATATGGTGACAATTTAGAAATTTAATTTCATAAAAATATATTTCAAACATATAAATAAAACTCATTATACTTCTCCTCATGGTCTCAACAATGTTTCTTTTTAGATTTTTTTTATTAAACCAATTTATATAACTTATTTATAATCATGTATATAACTTATAACCTTGTTGTGTTTATTTATACCACTTAAAATATAAATAATAGTTGATTTATTATTTAGATTATTATTTAAAATATCATCAATTTTCAATGAAATATCAATCAATAAACTTTAAATATATCTGAGTGTACTCATTGTAGAAATAAGTGTGATGGAACAATACTTACAAGGTTGTATAAAATATGAAATATACTCTCATTTACATTTATATACTCATCCACACCCTTCTAAAATACTTTAAGAACAAAAAAACTCTCTATATATCTAACACAACAATTATATTTAAAACATCTATAAAACACATCGGTTAACCTCCCCTATTTCTATTTTACATTATCATGATTTTTTATCACTCCCCCTAAATTGTTTATTAAAATTTTTGAAATAAATGAACCCTTTTATATAAATATTTAATTTTCATAATCATACATTTAGTTTCTCTGTCTAATAGGGTAATACCATTTCTTCCCCATATTAATAAACAAATACATCCTTTTGATTAATTTCATTTTTCTTACTTTTACTATAACCATAAAACGAAAATAAATTGTTTAGGGGGAATCATACATTAATCATGAAGCAATATTGGTTTAGTATACATAAACAACCTTTACTTCTAAAATACATCATTAGGAGTAGCTTTTTAAATATATCTCCCACTTTTCCCTTAGAAAACATTTGCAGCCTCAACACTTTATCTTTATCATTTCCTTTAATAAATTATATTTAATATCAATGTTCATTTATCATGAATTATTTTTCAATTTTTCTATTATTTAAAGTAAAATTGATTGTTATGTATGACTACCAATTTTTATTTCACATTAACTCGGATATCATCATGATAAGACTCCATCTACATCATTTATATGGTGGATTATTATATAATTACATAATTAATATATATTATTATTATTATGATAATGGAATGTAGTTTATTAAAATTTCATTCGATATATATTTATCTAATAAATGAATAACAAAAAACTCTAAAAGTATTATTAGATTCAATAATAGTATCAACCCTAACAATAAAATATTTGTGTCCAAAAAGTGGACTTACTGACCTCCCGAATTGTATTCTATTGCAATATTTTATTTTTAAAAATAATTGAATGATGAAAGTGTGACCCAATAATTATAAGGCCCCAGCCTTAAACCTTACTTAATCTTGAGTTATTACAAGATTGCACATTGAGGATCTTTTCGGGTTTAGAGTTTTAGAGAATTAGATCATAAAACTTACATTACATTCCACATATAAACAAAGTGGTCACATAAAGATAGTATTCTTCATTCCCATCAATGAAAACATATTTAAAATAAACATGGATTCTTTCTTGACACTTCCTTGACACTATCATCATATCATGTACCTTTCCCCTGACCTGTGAAAAACATTTCAAAAAAACTTGGGATGAGCATAAAAAGCTCAATAAGGGATATAAAAATATGGAAAGGAAACATGGGTACATATATACATAAGGATGAGATCATACATTACCCATAAAACATAATCACTTTAACATACCTCATCAAATCATGAATAAATCATAGAAATTATAAGACAAAAAGGTAACTTGAGGCATTCATAACATTCTTACGTAGGGAGTAACCCTCTTGGTTACGTTTGGAATACCCATCACAGTATATTCCCTAAATCTCTTCGTATAAACCTTAAAGTTTCACTCCTTCGCATTACCCAATGCATTGGAGAGCTATATCGGGCTCACCCGCCCTTAGTTTTTCACGGAACCACCCGTCTTCATAATAATTCCCAAGAACCTCAACATAATCGTATCACATAAAACATGCATAAAAGAAACATAACATTTCCACCTTTCAATCACAAGATATCAATACAACACATTGATATAAAAACATTATGAAAACCATTTTCAATACCAAAATAAAATAAAAGTAAATCATTTTATTTATTTTTCTTTTAAAAAGAAGGTATGGCTTGTAGAGGAAGCTGAAACTCAAATAATGGTCACGACGGCGGAGAAGTTGTTGTCGCCGCATACGTACGACAAAAACATTCCCTTTTGTCGTTTGGTAAAACGCTTCGTATAAAAAGATTCTTTTTGGATAAACGTAAAAGTAAAAGGGGTTTATACACCGTATAAATGAAGTTTGTGTATAAAACCAAATATGCCTCAATGAAAGGAGATTGAGATGAAGTCCCATACAAAGACGGTATCCTTGGATTAAGGATAAATCAGTTACATAACCATGTGTGACAAACGAATACAAGAAATATAAGTGGGTATTAAGTGTAAAACAATCAGAGGACATTCACACATAATCATAGAACGACTTATTCAAGGTGTACAAGTTTATCCCAAAGAATCGAAATTGGGTTAAGAAGTTCCCTTGCAATAATTAGACAGCCTAACGGCGTCACTTCAAAATTCAGAAAAAGAGTTGATGAGAGATAAAAAGGGTATCTCATCACTTGGACATAAAATTCACATCAATAAGGATATATAAGAACATATACCAAAATAATATTATGTGAATTAAAAGACATAACAAAATAAGTCTTTTAAAAAGAGGAGGGTGAAAGGTTCGCTTACCGACATGGGTATCTTTCGAAACATACACCTTGTGAAAGAAGGACAATACAACGTTGATCTAAATACTCATAAAAGAAAGTATATTACACAATGAGTAAAATAATGGGCAGTACACACACCACTCAAAGGAAATTGTGGCAAATGTAGCAAAAATCTCACGGGTATAAAAGTGAGATGAAAAATCCCTTACGAAAACTCGGTTGCCTAACGATGCCACTTAAAACTTCCAAAAATGGATTGATGAGATCAAATAGGGTATCTCATCACATTACAATAAAATGTACAGAAAGAGGAATATAAAACAACATCCCCCCATCATAACAAAGAGGAGCTTAAAAGAAGTGACATAAAGGAGAGTACTTAAAAAGAAAGAGAGAGGTTAGATCTCTTACGAAAATTCGGCAGCCTAACGGCGCCACTTAAAACTTCCAAAATGGATTTATGAGAGAGAATAGGGTATCTCATCACATGAACATAAAAATTTCAGTAAGTGTAATATAAAATAACATCCCAATAACAAGAAAGATGAGCTTTAGAGGGAATGACATAAAAGAGTGTACTTAAAAAGAAAGGGAGGAGTAAGATCCCTTACCTCATATCCGACTTGACCCGACCGTTCTTTAATCTCCTGAATAAAAAACATTGAGTTAATCTATACTTTCTTAAGAACCTTTTTCAAGTTCATTTTTTCTTTTATACCATGTTATGAACATCATGTAATCATTTAAGTTAATAATGTTCATTTTGTCGGTATTTGGTTCTTAAGTCAAAAATAGACTTCTTACACTTACATGTTGTTAATTTGGTCAAAGTTTTGTTATATCCAGAATGATATTAATGATTTGGATAACATATATATCATATATATTCAGAATATACATGTATTTATAATATTACATCACATTTAGAGGTAAGAAATGAAATGCACCGTTCATGGAGACGGTAAGCCGTACGTACGCATGAACGCTACTTCCATTTCTATTTAGTATTTTATGGAATGGAATCATAATGATATAAGAGTATATTATAATTCCAGTATAATAACATATATAATATTATTAACTTTATCCTTTACACATCCCACATATGGTATTAACGAATCAAATCACTTTCAGGGGGCGGTAGTCCGCACTTCCTAAAATGAAGATATCGTGTTTACCCATAATGGAAACAATAATGGTATGCCATAAATGAAAAATACAGAAGCTTAAGGAAAGAATAAACGTATTATATATCATATATAAAAATAGTGACATCATAATGGCCACCTTTTAAGGTGTTAAATGAGTATTGAACAATCATCATTTCGGGAGGCAGAATTTCGCCATCCACGGAAACCGTATGTTCTTTAACCATTTGATGTAGTTGTGTGAGAGTTTAGCTCGAATAAATATTATAACAACATACTAGTATATTTAAGATACTGGTTTTGTTACAAAAGAAGTAAATAAAAAGAGTTTAGGGGGTTGGAGAAGGAAAATAAAACAAATGAACATGAGAGAATGAATTGCCTTTAAAAGTGTAACTCCTTTTGATTTGAGCTTAAAGGCTTCCTTTGAAAGAATTATTCCCAAAGGTAATCCTCTAGGATGAGGAGAGGGATTTGGAGAGAGTAAATGGGCAGGGGATGGCCGATCCAAAGGCTTGAGGAGTGTGTGAAATGAGGTAGAGGTGGGGGCCTTTTATAAGAGGAGAGGGGGGGCACTTTTGGAAATCATGAAACTATTATTTTATTTTCAAAAGTGTTTCGAATTTATAAGGTCCCACATTGATATATTTCAAATATAAGATGATAAGGCTTCTAAATATTCCCATCCAATAGTTTTTGGACAAGTGTAGGTCTTAGATTTTATATTATCGTTTCATTTTATTTAAACTGTTCATTAATGAGGTCATCGTTGCATCATCATGATGTCATAATTAAATTTATTTATTTAATGTCTAAAAATTATAACAAAAATATCCTGATGTAGAAAATCTTTTTATATTTCCAATGAATATTTATAATAAAAAATATGATCTTTATAACCCCATGTAAAAATTGTTTTCGTAAAACATATTATGTTTGTGCCATTTTTACTTTTACATTAAATAAAAAGTTATTTATATCATTTCCCAACCAAAGTGGCTCCATGGGGTCCCCAAGTTGACCAATGGATTGTCTTGGTCGGCCATGACACATCCAATGAGGTTAGGACATGTTTCAAGCTCATCTCATATTATTAAAACATTATTTTTACCTTAAACTACACTAATTACCACTAATCGCGATTAAAAACTTAATAAGTTACGATTCACCAAAAAATTATTTTAATCTCATTGAACCACATTTTACTTCTTAATGAAAACCATTTATGTCGGATTTTTGAAATTCAAAACACAATTATGAAAAAATTTCATTTAAACGGAAAATCAGTTTTTATAAGTACCACTTATTGGTTTCACTATTCATCAAAAATTGAAGTTTTTCAGAAAATTACCAAAAATTCACCCTAAGATATATTCGATATTCCAAATTCAAAAATGAAGTCTATTTTACAAAATTAAAAACATATAAGTAAAATTAATTAATTCAATAATTAATTCCCGCTGTCAGAGCAAATAGCGTGTTTTTATGAAACAATAAGTATCAAAAGATTGATACTAGTTTAAGTCTGATTTCAAAGTGAAATTAATTCCAACGACCACTATTGGATTTAATAGTAAAAATATATTCTAATTTCACTTTAAAACCAATTCAAAAGATAATCTAATCATATTAATAAATTAGATTAAAAAGAGTTTTTGAATTAAAATACAACATTTTGCACTATTCATTAAAAAATGAACTTTATCAGAAAGATACCAAAAATTTACACAAAGTAAATTTTGATGTCCCAATTCTTAATAAGAGTTTTATTTGGTCCAAAAGGATGTATAAGAGTGAACAAAACTATATTTAATGACGGTTCTCCATCAAAAGTCGATAAGTGAACCTTTAGTGAAAACTAGGGCATATACGCCAAAAACTGAATTCTTTCCGTATTTTATGCCTTTATCTTTTATTGGATAAATGTAAAAACATTTAAAAACATATATAATCATATTTTAGTTATTTCTATCCATTCCTGCCAATACAACGGCTACATGTTAACTACCATTTAAAATAATATTATTTTATTATTAGAGTGCAACGTAAGATTCCCAAGAAACTCATTATTGCGTGTTGGGTACGCCATCAAGCATAGCGTCCCCTTTAAAGTCATATTAATATTTTATTCACAAATATGGATAAATATGAAAATGTCATATTCTTTATTTACCTGGGGTGTTACAATAATAGTAACTATCAATCCATTTCTAATTAATTACTATTTTCAACTATAAATTCTACATATCTATGTATTATCTTGTATTCTTAAAATTGAGATTCTGTTGGATTTCCTTGAAATCTAATGAATAGTGTAACTATATAGACCATATTACCCTAAAAAATATTAAATAGAATATGAAACCAATCAACCCTGTAAAAGAATTCACATTAAAAACTATCAAATCATAATATTTTATCAATTTAATTGTAATTATTATTATTTTTAACACCACCTGTGAAGACTGGGTTCTGGTGACAGCACAGACACCTCGCCGTAACATGGTTGTTGGGTTCTGGCCTACCAGGTACCACCAGTTGCCCTATAGAAACGTGGGGCCCACCCCACGGTCCACCCACAGGCTCGAACATGTCATTTGACTAATGATTGTCCCCACAGGCCAATACATGTCCTCTCCAGTGTGCTTTTTCCTCACTCACACACAACCTGAGAATCTTCCTAGAGGGTCACCCATCCTGATCACTACTCCGCGCCAAGCACGCTTAACTGTGGAGTTCTAACTAGGTAGGATCCCGAAAAAGAAGGTGCACCTTATTGACATGAGTCATATCATTTATCCATTTAACCCTGTATCATTTGGGGATGTTATAATCACCCCCCCCCCCCCTTAGAGCACAACGCCCTTGTTGTGGGCCCTACATCTCAACCCAGGGGGTGCACCACACTTAAGGCTTGGTTCCTCCTCTGATACCAAATGTGACAACTGCGTCCCGGTGACAGCACAGACACCATGCCTTAACAAGTCGGGGTATTTGTGATGTCACCCATCCTAATCACTACTCCAAGCAAAGCACGCTTAACTGTGGAGTTCTAACCAGGTATGCTCCTGAAAAGGAAGGGGCAACTTATTTACATGACTCATATCATTTCGCCATTTAACCCTGTATCATTTGGGGATGTTACAATCACCCCCCCCCCCTTTAGAGCACAATGCCCTCGGTGTGGGCCCTATATCTCAACCCAAGAAGTGCACCACACTTTAGGCTGGGTTCCTCCTCTGATACCAAATGTGACAACTGGGTCCTGGTAACAGCACAGACACCCCGCCTTAACATGGTTGTCGGGTCCTGGCCTACCACATACCACCAGTTGCCCCGCAGACACGTGGGGCCCACCCCATGGTCCACCCATGTGCCTGAACGGGTCATCTGACTAATGATTGTCCCCATAGGCCAACACATGTCCTCTTCAGTGTGCTTTGTCCTCACTCACACACACCTTGGGAAACTTCCCATAAGGTCACCCATCTTTGATCACTACATTCGGCCAAGCACGCTTAACTGTGGAGTTCTAACCAGGCATATAAGGTCTCGGCCTTAAACATTACTTAATCTTGAGTTATTTCAAGAATACACATTGAGGATCTTTTTAGGTTTAGAGTTTTAGACAATTAGGACATAACTATTACATCTCAAAAGATTATAAAGTAGACACTTCTACTCAGTTTCCATTTTTTTATAAAATAAAAACTCTTAAAAATGAAACATGACTAGTTCCATGTTTTAGACAGCATGTCTTTCCTTGATGAAGTGCAATGTGTTGCATTTGTTGTCAATGAGGCATGAAGTTGTCTTGGAATGAATGGAAGTCAAGGAATGTCAAGATGTGAATGACAAAGGTTGTGATGGTGTTGGTAAAGAATGGAGAATGGCCATGGAACTTAGAGGAATGTCACTTAGGAGATTCACTAAGTGGCATTGGAGAATATGGTTGAAACATTCTCCATGGACATCTGACGATTGTTGAGCTGATCTTTAAGTTCCAAGAACTTGTATCAAGATTATACAAAGTCACAACATGATTAGAAGACCATGCATTGTAGTGACAATGCATGAGGAGTTGAAGATGATCCATTCACATGTTCTAAGTGGATGAAGTGGTTTAATGAAATCCATGCACTAACACTTAGTGCATGTGAATCTGAAGAAGTCCCAATTTGATCTCTGATTAGATCAACAAAGAGAATTGAAGAAGTTATGTGATTCAGGAGTTCGGTTGATGAAGATCCTTGAGAATTCTCTCCTAAGTAGAAAATGAGATGATGAAGAAGAATCATAAATTGAGGAGTTGTTTATAATCAAGTAGATTAATGTTTGAATTCTCAAGAAGAAGAATAGAGGAGAAGAAATGAAGAAGGGAGAAGTGGCTTGGAATTTGGCATTTTACATATGGGATACATTGTTTTTTAACAAAGTATTTATTCATGCCTTAGCCAAAAATTAAGCCAGCCAAGGCCAGCCCACGGGTTCAACCCCAAGGCACTTGTGGGCTGAAGGCGCCACGCCCATGGGGGATCCCATGGTGCAAGCACAAGGCGGCAGGGGGGCCGTGTGTAAGCCCCCGAGGACACGCGGTGGTGAAACCCGCGCGCCCGGTGGGTGCATAGTGGGCGCTAGGAGCGCGCCCGCAGAGGCATGAGGGGGCGCAGAGCGCGCCCGCAGGGAGAACTCGGCGTGGGGCGCCACCGAGAGGGTTGGAAGTTCAATTGCCGGGTTGAGGCGGCGCTAGGGTGATAAAGCGCGAGAAAAACGCTGGCCGTTTCGATGTGGGACGGAAAATTTCGTCCAGGATCTGATCATGGCCGTCCGACTCATCGCGCGGACGATCTAAGCCACACATCTGATCCCGCGCGAGATCTTCAGATCCAGGCCGTCCGATGTATTTCAAACGCCCGATCCAACGGCCGGCGAGTCGTCCTCTTCCCCGAGCTCGGCTGAGGCCTCCCCGCGCATTCCTGCGGCCACCAACGAACCAGGCGCTCTCCGAGCATCGTTTTTGAGTTCCCGGCCACCTCTGAAGGAGCCGAAGCCTCCATTGTGATCGTCTGGCCACACTGAACACAAACATGCATTAAAATATGCATGCATGCGATGAGAGGAGAATTCGAAGCAATGCCGAGGCAAACGAAGTTGCCGAGGCTTCATGGGTTCGTGCCTTTGCATGGATTGGGTTTAAACAGAGGTCGTGCATGCGTTATAAATCGCATGCACGAGGAGGAAAGAAAGAGGAAGATCCTGCGTGAAACAGAGGATAAAAATAAATATTTGGAAGATTTTAAAGAACCGAAAACTTCGGGATTTTGAAGTTAAATCACGCGGAGGATTTGAAGCTCTGCCTCTCCTATAAAAGAAGAGCCCAAGGCTCCAAAGAAGCTTGCTGAAACTCTGTTGAAAATCCGAGTCCCGTGAGAGCTCTGCCTCGCGAAGCCGAAGCCCCGCGCAACCCACTTGCGCGGAAGTTTGTTCCGTAGCCACCCGAGGCTTCGAAGGTGTTCCCTGCGCGCCTCCCTTGCGCGACAGGAAGACCCGTGGCCGCATCCTTGCGCGCCCGTGGTTGCATCCTTCTCTGCCCGCGGACTTGCGCGGCAGGAGGTGTTTGCACGACCCTTGTGCACCTTGAGGACTTGTGCGCGGCATGTGAAGACCACCACACTTTGTGTGTGTGTGAATTTGAAAAGAAGGCCGAGGCCTTAGTTCCTTGTGTGCAAAGTGAACAAGAGAAGGTCGTGGCCCTTGTGTGTGCAAGGAGAACCCGATTCCACACCTCTTGTGTGTGTGAAGTGAAGAAGTGAAGGCCGAGACTTGCATGCCTTGTGTGCAAAGTGAAGACCCTACAGTATTGTGTGTGCAAGGAGAACCCGAGGCCATATCTTGTGTGTGTGCCAAGTGAAAACACCCTACGGGCAGTAGGTGTGCAAAGCAAGAAGAGCCGAGGCTTTGCCTCTTGTGTGTGCAAAGTAAAAGTTGAAGGCCGAGAGGAAGTTTGTGCAAAAGAAAAATACAAGTGGAGGTCGTAGCCCTTGTGTGTGAAAAATGGAGTACCAAGTGGGTGCATAAGAGGAGTGCACACTTTGAAGAAAATTAAAAGAACAAGGAAGTGTGTGTGCTTTGCAAGTGAAGTAGGCCAAGCTCAAGTGTTTGCCAAAGTGAAGAAGTTTTGTGTGCAATGAGATAAGGAGGCCGAACCTAGTGTGTGTGCACTAAGTGAAGTGAACACACTTAGAAGAAGGAAGAAAGAGGAGACCCTCACACTAAAGTACAACACACTTGTGAGTGTGTAAACAAAAAGAACAAAGTGTGAAGAAGGAAGAAGTGTGTGTGCTTAAAGCAATTGCACTCATTGAGTGTTTATCACACTAAGAAGAAGAAGGGGAGTGAATGCATGCATACATGCACGTGCACACGTGAACAGAGCCAAATCAGTGGTGTGCATTTGAGTTGTCCAAGACTTGAAGATCTTGAAGAAAATTTGAGAAGGCCATGCAGTCAGTGCATGAGGATTCAGAGTTTCCATGCATTCAGTGCATGAAGTGAAGTGAAGTGATACTGGACCAGACTGAAGTTAAAGACATCAATTGTCTGAGTATTCAGTAATTGGAGAGAGGCCAGGTCATCCTGAGAAGAAAGAGATAAAGCCTGAGCTAGACGAGAAGACCTGATCAACTCAAGTGATCAGAGGTACAGAGCAAGGACAGCAGTCTTTATCCCAGACTGCTGAAGATACTTGAAGAAGCTTAAAGTGAAGAAGAGCTACTCGTGTGACTCGAGGAGCCAAGAGAAGACCCTGTGGGACTCAGGGAGAAGAAGTCTTCAGTGGGATTCTGGAGCAGGCCAGTGGGACTCTGGTAACACTGTGTGAAGCAGTATAAAGACCCTCCTGTGGGACTCCGGAGAGATACAGTGGGACTCTGTATCGACCATTGTAATACTAATCGATTATAATGGGAGAATCCATGCTGGGAGAGCATGGAAAGGATGTAGGCCTTTGGTGCCGAACCTTGTAAATCCTTGGGTCCAGTGCCTTTACATTTACTGCATCATTCGTGGAAAGGTGAGAGATACAAGAAGAGTGGATCGAGGCTTTAACCATCCATAGAGGTTTAATTGATAAAGAATCAATTAGTAAAAAGTTTTAAGGGATCACTGATTCACCCCCTCCCCCTCTCAGTGATTCACACTGATCTGGGCACTTCAATTGGTATCAGAGGGGAGGTTACCTCTAAAAGATCCAAGGGAGTCGTTATGAAGTGCAGATTTGAGGAAACGAGCGACCAGCCTCAAATGGAGATATCTGCCAAGACTCAGAAAAATAGAAAGAAGAAACAGGCCAAGAAGATGAAGAAAGCCTGTCCTAGCTGTGATGAAGTTGAAACAATGAATGATCTTCAGAGTGCACTCAAATATCTTCAGAAGACAGTTCCCATGGAAGTGGCAAAGTGTATAGCTACAGGCATCCATGATCTTCATGAAGAAAAATCACAGTTAGAAGAAGAAGCCAATGCAATGGAAGATCAATTGGCTAAAAGGGTTGGCATAACCAACACTCTCAGAAAGCTGGTGAAGGCTAAAGATGAAACCGTTTCTCTTTGCAATGAAAGATATGAAGACACTGCTGAAGAATTGCAAAGAAGCCTTTCTGAGAAAGATTTCTTTAAAATAATGGTCAGAGATGTTTTCCATGCACTGGAAAAGAGGCACAAAGTGTCAATGAATGTCAGAGATGCTCAACTCGAAGAAAAAGTCAAAGTGGTGAAGGAGCTGGACAATTCATTGCAAGAATTAAAGAAGGTGCATGAAGACTAGATGAAACAACTGGTGGAGAATTGGGAAGGAAAGCTAAAATTGGTTGAGGATGAGAAGAACTCCCTCAATATGAAATGCTTTGAACTGGAGGTGATATTGAAAAATCTGCAATCACCCAAAGCTGAAGCATCCCAGTCAGCTGAAAGGAGAAATGTTGCTACTCAAGTATGCTTTGAGAAGGATGATTCTAGAAGAAAGACATCCTCTAATGAAAGGGCAACATATTCTAAAAAGAAGGTACCATCCATACCATCTTGTACTCATGCTTCTAAAAGTGTTTCTACTAAAAGTGCAGGATGGAAGAATGAATCCAAACAAGTATGGATGAAGACAGTGAAGAAATAATGCTCTCCTAAAACAACACATCAAGTCAAGAAAAGTACCCAACAATCAGAAGGACTGAAGAGGTCAAGATTTGTGGGTCAGTGTTGGTGTTGTAAAAAGTATGGGCACTGTGCAAAGGATTGTTGGTACAATCCACTAAATGTCAAAGCACAAAGGAAGCCCATGCCAAGGGGGAGCAAGCCAGAAGGAAATAAGCAACATTCACAGGTCCAGAGACATCTGTTTACTGCTAACAGATTTGGATTACTTGACAACATCTGGGATGGTTGCAAAAGTGGTCAAAAGAATGATACATGTCAATCTCCAACTGTATCCAAAGCTGTAAAGAAGAAAAGATCACAGAACCTGGCTCAGAAAGAATCCTTGGGAAGCAATCATAAGAAAGTGGAAGAAGCTCCCAAGAAGATGTTGAAAAATGAAGAGAAGTCCTTGGAGTCTAAATCCAAGAAGGGTGAGTCATCTAGAAGGACCACCAAGAAGACATGCTTCTACTGTGGAAAGAAAGGTCATACCATGGATCTTTGCAAACAAGCCATGGAAATCAATAGAAGCCAACTAAACTCAAACAGACAATCAATCCAAAAGAAGCAGAAGGGATTGATTGAAAACAAGTTGCCTAAGAGAGGTATCTTGACAGAATCAAAGGAACTATGTGAAATATCCAGAACTGAGGCCACACTTCCAAGTGACTTACTAGTCATATGGCCAAATCAGTTGCAACTTTCCAAAGATCTGAAAAGAGCTGAAGATGAAGTTCTGGCAATTTCTAAGGCAAGAGGGAAGAAGAATATTTCACATGAAGATGTATTGAGATCCACACCAGCACCAACATCATTGAAGATCAAATGTGCAAGTGTGAAGAATGGTGAAAATGGGACATCTCGGTTGAGAGAATCTTCTCAACCTTGTTGTTCACATTGATGAACCAAGGAGGTTCCATCTTATTCCCTAATCATTTGCATTTACATGTGCTAACATTACATGGAATTGAAGATGATGATCATTCTCAACTGGAGGATGGTTTGGAAAGAATGGAGTGCACCCCTTGAGGGGGAGCCAATCTGAAGAAGATGGGATTCTTAGATTAATACCATCTTGAAGAAAAGTGAAGGTATTCCAATCATACTTTCATCCCTTGTTTCTTAATTGAGTTTATCTTGTCAATTAAGGGGGAGTATGGATTGAAGACAAATGGATGAAAGGGGGAGCTTTATCTTTGCACCTGAACTTTCTAATGAGTTTTGTGAAGTTGTGCAGGATTTAGCAAATTCATTGTTACATCTGAAAAATTTCAAACCCCCAAGCATGATCTCACATGTGTAGAGAATTGTGGACAGCATTGAAAAATCTTGGTTATATCACTCTTGTTTTCTACACCGGGTTAGCCCTAGTAGACTTAGAGTTGATTTACTAAAGGTTCTTTTCTAAAGAAGAACATGTGGCATCATCCCTCTCTTAGTGATTTTCAAGAAGATGCTATTCAAAGGGAGGAAGAGATATTTTTGAAAGTGAACCACACCACACCTTTGCATTTGATTTCCAATAAGGGGGAGAAAATATTGGCACACATATTGACCCATTCATATGTGCTGAAGGAGTGTATTGACAACAAATACAAAGGGGGAGATTGAAGTGCAATGTGTTGCATTTGTTGTCAATGAGGCATAAAGTTGTCTTGGAATGAATGGAAGTCAAGGAATGTCAAGATGTGAATGACAAAGGTTGTGATGGTGTTGGTAAAGAATGGAGAATGGCCATGGAACTTAGAGGAATCTCACTTAGGAGATTCACTAAGTGGCATTGGAGAATATGGTTGAAACATTCTCCATGGACATCTGACGATTGTTGAGATGATCTTTAAGTTCCAAGAACTTGTATCAAGATTATACAAAGTCACAACATGATTAGAAGACCATGCATTGTAGTGACAATGCATGAGGAGTTGAAGATGATCCATTCACATGTTCTAAGTGGATTAAGTGGTTTAATGAAATCCATGCACTAACACTTAGTGCATGTGAATCTGAAGAAGTCCCAATTTGATCTCTGATTAGATCAACAAAGAGAATTGAAGAAGTTATGTGATTCAGGAGTTCGGTTGATGAAGATCCTTGAGAATTCTCTCCTAAGTAGAAAATGAGATGATGAAGAAGAATCATAAATTGAGGAGTTGTTTCTAATCAAGTAGATTAATGTTTGAATTCTCAAGAAGAAGAAGAGAGGAGAAGAAATGAAGAAGGGAGAAGTGGCTTGGAATTTGGCATTTTACATATGGGATACTTTGTTTTTTAACAAAGTATTTATTCATGCCTTAGCCAAAAATTAAGCCAGCCAAGGCCAGCCCACGGGTTCAACCCCAAGGCACTTGTGGGCCGAAGGCGCCACGCCCATGGGGGATCCCATGGTGCAAGCACAAGGCGGCAGGGGGGGGGCGTGTGTAAGCCCCCGAGGACACGCGGTGGTGAAACCCGCGCGCCCGGTGGGTGCATAGTGGGCGCTAGGAGCGCGCCCGCAGAGGCATGAGGGGGCGCAGAGCGCGCCCGCAGGGAGAACTCGGCGCGGGGAGGCACCGAGAGGGTTGGAAGTTCAATTGCCGGGTTGAGGCGGCGCTAGGGTGATAAAGCGCAAGAAAAACGCTGGCCGTTTCGATGTGGGATGGAAAATTTCATCCAGGATCTGATCCTGGCCGTCCGACTCATCGCGCGGATGATCTAAGCTGCACATCTGATCCCGCGCGAGATCTCTAGATCCAGGCCGTCCGATGTATTTCAAACGCCCGATCCAAGGGCCGGCGAGTCGTCCTCTTCCCCGAGCTCGGCTGAGGCCTCCCCGCGCATTCCCGCGGCCACCAACGAACCAGGTGCTCTCCGAGCATCGTTTTTGAGTTCCCGACCACCTCTGAAGGAGCCGAAGCCTCCATTGTGATCGTCTGGCCACACTGAACACAACCATGCATTAAAATATGCATGCATACGATGAGAGGAGAATTCGAAGCAATGCCGAGGCAAACTAAGTTGCCGAGGCTTCATGGGTTCGTGCCTTTGCATGGATTGGGTTTAAACAGAGGCCGTGCATGCGTTATAAATCGCATGCACGAGGAGGAAAGAAAGAGGAAGATCCCGCGTGAAACAGAGGATAAAAATAAATATTTGGAAGATTTTAAAGAACCGAAAACTTCGGGATTTTGAAGTTAAATCACGCGGAGGATTTGAAGCTCTGCCTCGCCTATAAAAGAAGAGCCCAATGCTCCAAAGACGCTTGCTGAAACTCTGTTGAAAATCCGAGTCCCGTGAGAGCTCTGCCTCGCGAAGCCGAAGCCCCGCGCAACCCACTTGCGCGGAAGTTTGTTCCGGAGCCACCCGAGGCTTCGAAGGTGTTCCATGCGCGCCTCCCTTGCGCGACAGGAAGACCCGTGGCCGCATCCTTGCGCGCCCGTGGTTGCATCCTTCTCTGCCCGCGGACTTGCGCGGCAGGAGGTGTTTGCGCGACCCTTGTGCACCTTGAGGACTTGCGCGCGGCATGTGAAGACCACCACACTTTGTGTGTGTGTGAATTTGAAAAGAAGGCCGAGGCCTTAGTGCCTTGTGTGCAAAGTGAACAAGAGAAGGTCGTGGCCCTTGTGTGTGCAAGGAGAACCCGATTCCACACCTCTTGTGTGTGTGAAGTGAAGAAGTGAAGGCCGAGACTTGCATGCCTTGTGTGCAAAGTGAAGACCCTACGGTATTGTGTGTGCAAGGAGAACCCGAGGCCATATCTTGTGTGTGTGCCAAGTGAAAACACCCTACGGGCAGTAGGTGTGCAAAGCAAGAAGAGCCGAGGCTTTGCCTCTTGTGTGTGCAAAGTAAAAGTTGAAGGCCGAGAGGAAGTTTGTGCAAAAGAAAAATACAAGTGGAGGTCGTAGCCCTTGTGTGTGCAAAATGGAGTACCAAGTGGGTGCATAAGAGGAGTGCACACTTTGAAGGAAATCAAAATACCAAGGAAGTGTGTGTGCTTTGCAAGTGAAGTAGGCCAAGCTCAAGTGTTTGCCAAAGTGAAGAAGTTTTGTGTGCAATGAGATAAGGAGGCCGAACCTAGTGTGTGTGCACTAAGTGAAGTGAACACACTTAGAAGAAGGAAGAAAGAGGAGACCCTCACACTAAAGTACAACACACTTGTGAGTGTGTAAAAAAAGAACAAAGTGTGAAGAAGGAAGAAGTGTTTGTGCTTAAAGCAATTGCACTCATTGAGTGTTTATCACACTAAGAAGAAGAAGGGGAGTGCATGCATGCATGCATGCACGTGCACACGTGAACAGAGCCAAATCAGTGGTGTGCATTTGAGTTGTCCAAGACTTGAAGATCTTGAAGAAAATTTGAGAAGGCCATGCAGTCAGTGCATGAGGATTCAGAGTTGCCATGCATTCAGTGCATGAAGTGAAGTGAAGTGAGACTGGACCAGACTGAAGTTAAAGACATCAATTGTCTGAGTATTCAGTAATTGGAGAGAGGCCAGGTCATCCTGAGAAGAAGGAGATAAAGCCTGAGCTAGACGAGAAGACCTGATCAACTCAAGTGATCAGAGGTACAGAGCAAGGCCAGAAGTCTTTATCCCAGACTGCTGAAGATACTTGAAGAAGCTTAAAGTGAAGAAGAGCTACTCGTGTGACTCGAGGAGCCAAGAGAAGACCCTGTGGGACTCAGGGAGAAGAAGTCTTCAGTGGGATTCTGGAGCAGGCCAGTGGGACTCTGGTAACACTGTGTGAAGCAGTATAAAGACCCTCCTGTGGGACTCAGGAGAGATACAGTGGGACTCTGTATCGACCATTTTAATACTAATCGATTATAATGGGAGAATCCATGCTGGGAGAGCATGGCAAGGATGTAGGCCTTTGGTGGCGAACCTTGTAAATCCTTGTGTCCAGTGCCTTTACATTTACTGCATCATTCGTGGAAAGGTGAGAGATACAAGAAGAGTGGATCGAGGCTTTAACCAGCCATAGAGGTTTAATTGATAAAGAATCAATTAGTAAAAAGTTTTAAGGGATCAATGATTCACCCCCTCCCCCTCTCAGTGATTCACACTGATCTGGGCACTTCACTTGATCTCATCCTTGACCCTATTCATCTTTATGTCCTATGGAAAACATTTCAAAAACCTAGGATGAGAATAAAAATCTCAGTAAGAGATACACAAGGAAGGAAACTGTTAGTTTTTCAAAATAACAAGTAAACCATGAATACATTATCATAAGTAATACATTTCACCTTTCTAAAGTAGTAAATACTCTTCACTGAATAAAAGATAGTTTATTACCCTTTTGTAACCAAAATATTACCATAAAACCCATATAAAGAACTCATAACGTATAAATGTAACTTGGGACATAAACATACTTAAATGGAATAACCATATGGTCTACTTCCACACTCATCACTAAAAGGAATATCCATACGGCCGACTTCCATAGCCAATGAATTGGAGGTTATAACATAACCACCCATCCTGGTTTCCACAGCACCACCCGTCATTTGGTTTATCACGTAACCACCCACCAAATTTCTATGTACCATTATAAAATCATAACACATAAAACAAATGTAAAGGAAAGAAAACATTTCCACATTTCAATAACAATATATTGACATATCAAATACATTATAAAAACCATTTTCAATAAAAAATACATAAATGAGAATATGGTATTTATTTTCATGTTAAAAACATTAGAGCTTGTTAAGGAAGCCAAAGATCAAATAATACTCGCAGCGACGGAAAGCTCGTTGTCACCGTGTACATTAAAAATAAACATTCTTTTTGTCGTTTAGTAAAAAGCTTCCTAGAAAAAATATTCCATTTGAATAAAAGTAAAATTCAAAGGGGTTTATACACCATATAAAAGAAAGTTATGTATAAAACAAACTATGCCTCAATGAAAAGGGATTGAGACGAAGTACCTTACAAAGACGATATCCTTAGATTAAGGATAAATCAATTACATAATTATGTGTGACAATTATAAATACTCCCAATATAAGTGGATATTAAGTGTAAAAAAATCATAGTTCATACACACATATTCATAGAACGACATAATCAAGTAGTAGAGGTTTAACCCAAAGAATAGAAATTGGGTTAAGAAGTTCCTTTACAGAAATTCGACAGCCTAACGAAGTCACATTAAAACTCAGAAAATGAGATGATGAAGGATAAAAATGGTATCTCATCACTTGGACATAAAATTTACAGAAATAAGGATATATAATAACATATCCCAACATAAGAATATGTAAATTAAAAAACCTAACAAAAAATAAGTCTCTTAAAAAGAGGAGGGTGAAAGGTTCCCTTACCGATTTGGGTAACTTTCAAAACGTACACCCCATGAAAGACGGACTATACAACGTTGATGTAAATACCCATAAACGAAAGTATATTACACAAATAGTTGAATAATGGGCAGTACATACACCACTCAAAGGATATAGTGGCAAATATAGCATGAATCTCACGGGAATAAAAAGTGAGATAAAAACCCCTTACCTCGTTGTAATCAATCAACTCGTATGGAAAAAAAATAATAAGAACCAAATGAATCACAGAATACCATTAATATAAATAGAATCATGATAATTTATATCAAATTTAAGTACAAAATACACCACATGAAATAAATAATTGGCGAACAATGGAAATCTCATGGAATTAAAAGTGAGATAATAAATCCCCTTATGAAAATTCGGCAGCCTAATGGCACCACTTAAAACATCCAAAAATGGATTGATGAGATCAAATAAGTTCTATCATCATATGAACATATAAATTACAGTAAGAGGAATATAAAATAACATCCCCCAACATAAGAAATATGAGCTTAAAATAAATCAGGAAAGAGAGTACTTAAAAAGAAAGAGAGAGGTAGGATCCCTTACCACGTGTCCGACTTGACTTGCTTGTATGCTCCTTGTTCTTCCTGAATGATAAACTTAAATTAATTTCTACATGCTTAAGAATATTTTTCAAGTTTATTATTCGTTTTATATCACTTATTACCTTTCTATAATTAATAATTTTTTGAGTTCATAATTGACATTTTGTCAATGTTCAGAACTTGAGTAAAAAATGGACTTCTTATAATTACACGATGTTCATGTGGTCCAAAGATCATTAAATCTAGAATTATATTAATCATTTATATGTAATATATATCATTTATATCCATTATATATATGTTCTTATAATAGTGAATAACATTTCGAGATAGGAAATGAAATGCACCGTTCATGGAGACGGTAAGTCATACGTATGCATGAAGGCTACTTTCATTTATATTTCATACTTTAATGGAATGAAAACATAATGATACATAGGTATATTATACTTATAGTATAATATTACATATGTTTATAAATTATATCCTTTATATGTTCCACGTATGACATGAACGAGTCATATCACTTTGAGTGGGCGGTAGTCCGCACATCCTAAAATGAAATTATCGTGTTTACCCATCATGGAAACCATAAAGGTATGCCATAAAAGAAAAATAAAGAGGCATAAGGAAAAAATAAACATAATATATATATCATATATAAATACAGTGACATCTTAATGGCCACCATGAGAGGTGGTAGGAGATAATTCAACAATCATCGTTTCGTGAGGCAGTAGTTCGCCTTCCACAGAAACAGTATGTTCTTCACCCATTAGATGGAGGTGTGTGTAAGTGTAGCTCGAATACTTATCATAAAAACATCCTAGTATATTGAAGATACTGGTTTTGTTACAAAATAAACTAATAAAAAACTTTAGGGGGTTGGAGAAGCAAAATAAAACAAAAGAACATAAGATAATACATTACCTTTAAATCGGGTAACTCTTTTTGATTTGAGCCAAAGGCTTCCTTGGAATGACTTCTGCCCAAATTTAAGATTCTAAAAGTAAAAGAGGGATGTGGAGAGATAAAATGAGTAGGTTGTGGATGAGAAAAGGGCCTGAAAGGTGTGGGTAAGGGGGTAGAGGTGGGGGCCTTTTATAAGAGGGAGGAGTGTCACTTTTGGAAAGTCTTGAAATGTTACTTTATAATAAAATGGTTTTCGGATTTTAAAGGTCCCACAATGATATATTTAGAGGATAAGGTGATAAGGGTTCAAAATCCACCCATAAAATAGGTTTTTGGTAAGTGTGATTCTTAGATTTTACATTATCTTTTCATTTTATTTAAATCGTTCATTAATGAGGTAATCACTACATCATCATGGTGTCATAAATAAATAAATTTATTTAATTTATAAAAATTATAAAAAAATAACATGATTTAAGAAATATTTTTATATTTACAATGACTATTGATAGTCTAATAGATCATTTATATAAACAAAACTAAAATTATTTTACTTAGGTGACACATACTTTGGTTATATTTTCCTTTAAAAATAATATAATAAAATGTCATTATCACATTAAAGTAATTCCATGGGGTCCCAAAGTTTTCACAAGGCATACCATGGTCTTCCATGACTCAAAAAATGATTTGGACAAAAGTTGGGGTCATTTTATAATATTATGATATTATTTTATTACCCTTAACTACCCGATTACTAATTAATCACTATAATTAAAGATAATTGTCGTCATTAATATTCATAATGTCCTAAAACAAAAGAGTCTTAATTAAATAATTTGGACCTTATGATTCCAAATATGGAACCCATTTTACCAAAATCAAAACACATAAATTTCAGTAATTAATATAAAAATAATTCTCATTGACAAAACTAAAGACGTGTTTTTAAGAGGTAAAATTTATCAAAAGATTGACATAATTTTACATCCAATTTAAAAGTGAAATTACTTCTAATGAAAAAAAATGTATTAAGTGATAAACAAATAACTAAATTAAACTTTAAATCCAATTAAAAGTACAATCTAACTATATAATTAAATTAGATGAAAAATCAATTTTGAAGTAAAATGCAGCATTTTTCACTATTCAATAAAAATTATCATTTTTCAGAAAAATACCAAAACTTTATCCAAAGTAAATTTGATATTCCAAGTTCAAAAATTATGTTCATTTTACCAAATTCAAAACATAGAAGTTTCATTAATTAATTTTATAATTCATTCCCGCTGTCAAAAGAAATAGTGTGTTTTTAAGAAACAATATCTATCAAAAGATTGACACTTGTTTATATCCAATTTCAAAGTGAAATTAATTCCAATGACCACCATTGGATTAAATTGTAAAAATATATTTAAACTAAACCTTAAACCTAATTAAAAATATAATCTAACCATATAAATAAATTATATTAAAAGGAATTTTGAATTAAAATACAGCATTTTTCACAATTCATTAAAACTGAACTTTATCGGAAAAATAAAAAAACTTTACACAAAGTAAATTTTGATGTCCCAATTCAAAAGAAGGATTTTATTTTGTCAAATATAACATATAAAATTCAAAAAAAGTAGTTTTAAAAAGTTTTCGCCATCAAAAGGTGGTTAATCGACCTTTTATAGAATATTAGAATATTTATTCTTAAAATTGGATTCATTTGCATTTTAAGCCTCTATCATTTATTGGGTAATTGTTAAAATATTTAACAAACATGTATAATCATTTTGTAGTTAGGTATGTTCATTCCCTCCATTACAAATTCTAGGCGTTAACTACCATTTAAAATAAAATTATTATATTATTAGTGTGCTACGTAAGATTTCAAAGAAAATCATTATTGCGTATTGGGTACGCCATCAAACATAACATTCCCTTTAAAGTAATATTAACATTTTATTCAAAAATATTAATAAATATGAAATTGTTATATTCTATATTTACCTTGGATATTACATCATTCCCCCCTTTTGGGAATTGTGTCCTCGTAATTTTAAAATTGGGCTCGGAAACTTTATTGAAAGCCCCACATCGGAAAAGGAGTCAATAAAACTATCACTTTAAAAGAAGGAAAGAGAAGTAAAAAGGTCACCCAAGACAAAATATACTAGGATTCCATGAAAACATGGATATAGAGGAGAAAAAACATCAAATTCTGAAGGAGAGTGATAGAAAACATGATTTAGTAGAAAGTTAATTACTAGAAAATCACAAACGTGTGATGGGTTAAACGGTATTTGATTCCCCAGTAGGAAAAGTTAACAGACAACGTTTTTGTTTTAAGTTACTTTTCATTGATGGATTTATTTATGATCTTAACTAAAACATAAGTAAACCTACTTACTTGTCATGTAGACTTTCATCTCTTACTATATTTCTAACACAAACTCATATTTTCTCCAAAAGATGAGTATTTAGGAAGACTTGTTCACATTAAGAGTGATATAATCAACTTCTAGAGAATCACCTAATCCAAAAAAGAGAACTATATATTTCCCATGTCTTTATACCTTAACCAAAACCAAAATGGTTACTACAAGATTAGATAATCCCCAAAAAAGAAAATCTTTTACAAAAAGATAAACTACTATTAATCTCTAAAATTTGTCCAACAAAACCCAAAGTTCATCAAAGACCATTCAATAAATAGTTGTCCATACAATTTTTCAAAATAATCCAAACTAAGATTTAAACCCAAATCTCAGAAGGATTTAATTACATAGTCTTCCAAGATAAATATTAACATTTATCTCTAAATAACATCAGTTACTCTTAAAGTCTCATATTGAAAAGTAATTCACCTAATCACATATCCTCACTGATTGGTTAATCATTTCCATAGATAACCCAAAACCAACATATTCTTAATTCATAAATTCATCTTACTAAAAAGAACTACTCAAACTAACCAGGGACTTCACATAGCCCAGTGGTAGGTGATAAATACCAGTCTCACTTTGGCTATGGGTTAGATTCTTACATCCTCATCCGATGCGACGGGTTGTCACACGGTCTGCATGTTGTCCCTTTTAAAAAAACTATATAATTTTATAACATTCCTTAAAAAGAGATAAATTCATCAAAAAAAACCATAACAAAATTTAACCTCGTGTTTATCTCATGCCTTTAATTTTTCATCATAACATATAGTAACCCATAATTACCTGAAAAGTAAGGACCATATACACCCTAATGGTTAACTTTATAATTATTACCTGAACATCCACATCGAGTTGGTTCTCTCGTACATGATGCATTAGAGAACTCAAAAAGGTTCAGGTGGTTAATCATGACTCCTGATAGTTGGTTTAGAATAACCACGAGATTTCTCATTGAATCCCCCATTTCATCCAGTCTCTTAATCATAGACCCACCATAGTTTCATTCAAACCCATTGTCACTTTTGTGCCTACTAGATCCATCCATTTACTAAAACCAAAAATGATAGTGTTAGTATATCAACAAAATCATCATGTACTAATTAGGAAGATAAAAACTAAGAAATACTTATCCAAGCTATCTCAAACTCATTCCAAATTTCAAAAATAACAATGACTCCATCTAATATACTAACCATTGTTCTTATAAACAACTTTTCACTAATGCTTAAACAACACTCTAACCTCTAAAGTTATCTAAACTAACCATTGATACCAACTATAAGGCCTCTCCCTTAAACATTACTTAATCTTGAGTTATTTCAAGAATACACATTGAGGATCTTTTCCGGTTTAAGGTTTTGTAGAATTAGGACATAACTATTACATCTCAAAAGATTATAAAGTAGACACTTCTACTCAGTTTCCATTTTTTTTATAAAATAAAAACTCTTAAAAAAGAAACATGACAAGTTCCAAGTTTTAGACAGTATGTCTTTCCTTGATCCCATCCTTGACCCTTTTCATGTTTAAGTCATATGGAAAACATTTCAAAAACTTGGTATGAGCATAAAAATATCAGTAAGGGATACACAAGAAAGGAAACAGTTGGTTTTTCAAAATAAAAAGTAAACCATGAATACTTTAGCATAAGTAATACTTTTCACCTTTTTGAAGTAGTAAATACTCTTCACAGAATAAAAGATATTTTCTTACACTTTTGTAACCAAAATATTTCCATAAAACCCATATAAATAACACATAACATATAAAGGTAACTTGGGACATAAACATACTTAAATGGAATAACCATACAGTCGACTTCCACACTCATCACTAAATGGAATATCTATACGGTCGACTTCTATACCCAATGAATTGGAGGTTATAATGTAACCACCCATCTTGGTTTTCATGGCACCACCTGTAATTTGGTTTATCACGTAACCACCCATCAAATGTCCAAGTATCATTATAAAATCAAAACACATACAACAAATATAATGGAAAGAAAACATTTCTACATTTCAATCACAATATATTGACATATCAAATCCATTATCAAAACCATTTTCAATAACAAAATACATAAAAGAGTATATGGTATTTATTTTCCATTTAAAAACATTACAGCTTGTTAAGGAAGCCAAAGATCAAATAATACTCGCGGTGGCGGAAAGCTCATTGTCACCGTGTACGTTAAAAAGAAACATACGTTTTGTCATTTAGTAAAACGATTCCTAGAGAAAAGATTGCTTTTGAATAAAAGTAAACGTTAAAGGGGTTTATACACCGTATAAAAGAAATTTGTTTATAAAACAAACTATGCCTCAATAAAAGGAGATTGAGATGAAGTCTCTTACAAAGACGGTATCCTTAGATTAAGGATAAATAAATTACATAATTATGTGTGAAAATTATTAATACACCCAATATATGTGGATATTAAGTGTAAAACAATCAGAGTTCATACACACATATTCATAGCATGACATAATCAAGAAGTAGAGGTTTAACCCGAAGAATTGAAATTGGGTTTAAAAGTTCCCTAACAGAAATTTGACAGCCTAACGGCGTCACTTTAAAATTCATAAAACGAGATGATGAAAGATAAAAAGGGTATCTCATCACTTGGACATAACATTTACAGCAATAAGGATAAATAAGAACATATCCCAACATAATAATATGTAAATTAAAAGTCCTAACAAAAAGAAGTCTTTTAAAAAGAGGAGGGTGAAAGGTTCCCTTTCCGATTTGGGTAACTTTCAAAACATACACCCCATGAAAGACGGACTATAAAAAGTTGATGTAAATACCCATAAAAAAAGTATATTACACGTAGAGTAGAATAATGGGCAGTGCATACACCACTCAAAGAAGATAGTGGCAAATAGAGCATGAATCTCACGGGAATAAAAATTGAGATAAAAACCCCTTACCTCGTTGTAATCAATCAAGTCGTATGACCAAAAGATAATAAGAACCAAATCAATCACAGAATACCATTAATATAAATATAATCATGATAATATATATAAAATGGAAGTACACAATACACCACATGCAATAAATAATTGGCGAACAGTGTAAATTTCATCGAATTAAAAGTGAGATAAGAAATCCCCTTACGAAAATTCGGCAGCCTAACGGCACCACTTAAAACATCAAAAAATGGTTTGATGAGATAAAATAGGGTCTCTCATCATATGAAAATAAAAATTAAACTAATATTAATATAAAAGAACATCTTCCAACATAAGAAAGAGGATCTTAAAAGAAATGACATAAAAGAGAGTACTTAAAAAGAAAGAGAGAGGCAGGATCCCTTACCATGTGTCCGACTTGATTTGCTTGTATGTTCCTTGTTCTTCCTGAATGATAAAATTAAATTAATTTTTACATGCTTAAGAATATTTTTTTAGTTTATTATTCCTTTTATATCACTTATTACTTTTATATAATTAATAATTGTTTGAGTTCATAATGGACATTTTGTCGATGTTCGGAACTTGAGTCAAAAAAATGGACTTCTAATAATTACATGATGGTCATGTGGTCCAAATTTCATTAAATACAGAATTATATTCATCATTTATATGTAATATATATCATATATATCCATTATATATATGTTCTTATAATAGTTCATAACATTTGGAGATAAGAAATGGAATGCACCGTTCATGGAGACGGTAAGCCGTACGTATGTATGAATGCTACTTTCATTTCTATTTTATACATTAATGGAATAAAAAAAATAATGATACATAGGTGTATTATAATTAAAGTATAATATTACATAATTTCATAAATTCTATCCTTTATACGTTCCACGTATGGCATGAACGGGTCATATCACTTTGCGGGGGCGGTAGTCCGTACTTCCTAAAATGAAATTATCGCATTTACCTATCATGGAAACCATAAAAGTATGTCATAAAAGAAAAATAAATATTCATAAGGAAAAAATAAACATAATATATATATCATATATAAATATAGTGACATCTTAATGGCCACCATGAGAGGTGGTAGGAGATAATTGAACAATCATCGTTTCGTGAGGCAGTAGTTCGTCGTCCACAGAAACAGTATGTTCTTCACACATTAGATGGAGGTGTGTGTAAGTGTAGCTCAAATACATATCATAACAGAATCCTAGTATATTTAATATACTGATGTTGTTACAAAAGAATGGAATAAAAAGAGTTTAGGGGGTTGGATAATCAAAATAAAACAAAAGAACATAAGAGAATACATTACCTTTAAATCGGGTAACTCTTTTTGATTTGATCCAATGGCTTACTTGGAAAGACTTCTGCCCAAAGTGAGGCTTCTAAGAGTAATAGAGGGATTTGTAGAGATAATATGAGAATATTTTGGACGTGAAAAGGGCTTGAGAGGTGTGGGTAAGGGGGTAGAGGTGGGTGCCTTTTATAAGAGGGAGGAGGTTCACTTTTGGAAAGTCTTGAAATGTTACTTTATTATAAAATGGTTTTCTCATTTAAAGGTCCTACAATGATATATTTAGAGGATAATGTGATATGGGTTTTAAATACACCCATAAAATAGGTTTTTGATATGTGTAAGTCTTAGATTTTACCTTAACTTTTCAGTTTATTTAAATCGTTCATTAATGAGGTAATCACTACATCATCATGGTGTCATAAATAAATTTATTTATTTAATTTATAAAAATTATAAAAAAATACCATGATATAGGAAATATTTTTATATTTCCAATGAATTTTTATAGTCTAAGATTTCATTTATATAAACAAAACTAAAATTGTTTTACTTTGGTGATACATACTTTGGTTATATTTTCCTTTCTTTAAAAATAATATAATAAAAGGTCACTATCACATTAAAGTGATTCCATGGGGTCCCATACCATGGTCGTCCATGAATCCAAAAAAGTGTTTGGACACAAGTTGGGGTGATTTTATATTATTATTATATTATTTTAATACCCTTAACTACCCGATTACTAATTAATCACTATAATTAAAGATAATTGTCGTTGTTACTATTCATAATGTCCAAAAACAAAAGTGTCTTAATTACATAATTTGGACCTTCTGATTCAAATATGGAACCCATTTTACCAAATTACAAACACATAAATTGCATTAATTGATTTAAAAATAATTCCCGTTGTCAATACTAATGACGTGTTTTTAAGAAGTAAAATTTATCAAAAGATTTACTTGTTTTTACATCGAATTGAAAAGATAAATTACTTCCAGTGAACAAAATTGTATTAAGTGATAAAAAATAAATAAATTGCACTTTAAAACCAATTAAAAGTACAATCTAAATATATAATTAAATTAGATGAAAAAGCAGTTTTAAAGTAAAATGCTGTATTTTTCACTATTCATTAAAAATGAACATTTGTCAAAAAAATACCAAACATTTATCGAAATTAAATTTGATATTCAAAATTCAAAAATGATTTGAATTTTATCAACTTCAAAACATATAAGTTTAATTAATTAATTTTATAATTAATTTCCACTGTCAAAATAAATATCATCTTTTTATGAAACAATATCTATCAAAAGATTGACACTTGTTTATGTCCAATTTCAAAGTGAAATTAATTCCAATGACCACCATTGGATTAAATTGTACAAATATATTTTAACTAAACATTAAACCCAATTAAAAAGATAATATTACCATATAAATAAATTATATTAAAAGGGTTTGTGAATTAAAATACAGCATTTTTCACTATTAATTAAAAAATGAACTTTATTGGAAAAATAACAAAAATTTACACAAAGTAAATTTTGATGTCCCAATTCGAAAGAAGAATTTTATTTTGTCAAATATAAAATATAAAATTCAAAAAAGTAGTTTTAAAAGGGTTTTCCCATCAAACGGCAGTTAATCGACCTTTTAAAGAATATTATAATATTTATTCTTAATATTGGATTCATTTTCATTTTAAGCCTTTATAAGTTATTGGGTAATTGTTAAAATATTAAACAAACATATATAATCATTCTGTAGTTAGTTCTACTCATTCCCTCCATTAAAATGGCTAGGCGTTAACTACCATTTAAAATAATATTATTATATTATTAGTGTGCAATGTAAGATTTCAAAGAAAATCATTGTTGCGTATTGGGTACGCCATCGAACATAACATTCACTTTAAAGTAATATTAAAATTTTATTCACAAATATTAACAAATATGAAAATGTTATATTCTTTATTTACCAAGATGTTACAAGGTAGGCTCTCAAAAAGGAAGATGCACCTTATTGACATGAGTCATATAATTTAGCCTTTTAACCCTGTATTATTTGGGGATGTTACACCACCTCCATTGAATCATCCATTCCAAATGTTCTAGAGACTCATTAACATAATTTTATTGAGTGATAAGAAGTTATATCATGAAGATAAATTTTAAAAAATAAGAAAAAAATTATCTTAATATGCATTAAGTTATTAAATTTATTATTTATTTGAGGATAAAATTCATCTTAAACATGATATTCCACTAAAATAATAATTATCAAAAAAACTCAATCATAATCAACGATGTAATATTTTTTTATATGAATTTTTATATCCACCTTGGATTTCGTGAGATTAATTATTTTAAAACATAATTTTTTCATTGAATACAAGGATCTTAGGGAATTTTTTAACTAATAAATATTTTTTCTAAACTTGAAAATTTAGTTTCCATCATTAATAAGTATAATCCCTTCGTGAGGATTAATAAAAACATTTTCTGAAATATTTCTGTTTAAGAATGCTGATTTTTCAACTATTTGGAGGAATCTATGATTTATTATGGTTATAGTTATAAAAAAGTATTATTATATTTTCCATACATGCATCATAAGAAAATATTTCATCAAATTTTATTCTTTATACTTGATAATGAAATTGATAAAAAATAAAATATTTATTACTTTAAACTTCTCATTTCTCGTTTAGTTTTTTTATAAATACCCACATTTCTATATTTATATCATTTTATTTTTAGATGGAACAAGATCTAATATACTATTTTCTAAATTTAATCATTCTTCTATTTCATTACATTAACTCATTCTTTATGATCAATATATTCTTCAATTTCCATCAACTCAATGCATGAAAGAAATCTACTATGAAATTTCATCCTGTTTTTTTTAAAGTTTAAAATATTTCATTAACTTTTATTGAGATATTTACAATATCAAAATCCTATATAAGAGTATTATTTATTTTATTAGATTTTTATATTTCATTATCATCATATGAATAAGCTAAATCAAAATCATAATTCATAATTTTTTCAAATCCATTATTCAGACTAAAATTTTCAACAAAGATTTCATTAACACCATCATAAATATTAAGTTTTTTATGATCTAAATTAAATTAAATCACCCTGATATAATGACTTAAAAATATCCTACTTAACTTATTATTATATATTTAATAAAAATATCATTGGTTTATAATAAATGAATTTTTTATACTCTTATCATTCATAAAATTATTTTATATTTATTCCTTTTCTATTGATTGTGAATGAGATTCTTAAAACTCAAAAATTATTTAGGTTATGGATTACTTTTTAACCACATATATAATTGTTTAACATCTAAATTTGGTGTTAAGAGACAGTGATTTTTTATATGTCATATTATAGATATATCGTGTATTTAAAAAAATACATTGAATTATCATACTCCATAAACATAGTACTTTCCATGTCCACTATATTCTAGTTATTTGTGTTAGTAACTTATATTATTTTTAAATTATATGGTTAAATGATATTATGATTGATTATATTATATAAAATAAATTTTAAAATAATAGAATCCAAATACTTTATACCATTGTTGGAATATAGATTCTTGGTAATAAAAGATAACTTTTTTAATCATATTTTTGGTTCCCATGAATGTGTGTAAATACCTGATAGGTGGGGTGAATCTGGGTGACATGTTTTACCTAATTTTTTAGACATTTTTAAATTAACCCCTCTAAATATTCAAAACATTATTATCGGATAAAATAAAATATAAATCATGTTATTAATTTCCTTAATGCATTCTCAATGCATTCTCAATAGAAAGTAAGAAGACGCAACATAAATATATTTTTAAAAGGTTCAATCCCAACATGGTCACCTAATTCTTAATATATTTGGGTCGAGTCTAAAATGATGGTATACACTATATAATGAAAGTGAATAAAATTGGAATGTATTCTGAAAATTCCATTCTATATACTAATAGGTTATTCACAATACCTCTCCAATTTATAGTCACCCAACTCATTAATTGTACTATCTTCTACCAATGTACAATGGGTCCTTCCAAACACTAAGAAAAATATATTCATAATGAAATTCGATGTTACTACATCACTATTATAAGATATTATTCATAAGTTAATAAAAGTTTTAATTCTAGAATGTATTCCACAACATTGTATTCACATCGTCATTGTTATTCAACTAATCTCATTAAAATGTGAAGATATCATAAATAATTTCATTGTTTCTTCTTTACATTACATTGTGAGCCAAGAAATAGTAACAAAAAAAATTAAATTCAACTTATTTTAAATGAATCATTTATCTTCAGCTTCTAAATAATTATCTAAAATATGGATATATTTTAGGAATATTCATATTCTTTTTTAATCAATTCATAACTCTTCTCTCTAGGATTTCCTTAATGTTTTCTCATAGACAAAGAGTCTTATCAATAATATCACCATCATTGCCATGACCCCATCCCTCCAATGATGTCCCTCTTGAGCTGGCAATGAAGGAAAAGAGATAATGACCCCTAAGTCCCACCTTCAGTAGGCCCTGGGGTGGTGACTAGTACCAAGGGTATAAAAATCTAACAATGTGGGAGGAATTACCCTTCATAATAAAACCATTTTGTGAGATTATATCTTTCATCCAAAAACAACACCAATACATATATATATATATATATAAGAAATCCAAAATTATCTCACATGCATGTTTAAAATTATAACTATTACCAAAAAAGAGTCTCCGAAGTAAATACCAAAAACAAGGCTCAGAAGTGACTTGGGAACTGTCCCAAAGGCTTAGCTAGAAATTCCCAGTACCATCCATAGTTATTGAAGTCCCTCTTATTATCTCATATGGAATTGATATACTATGAAATTCATTAGTAGAAATTTTTTTCATATCTTGACCTCCCATGTTCAGAATTCTTGTATCAAATTTATCTTGCATAATGTTCATGATATAATTTCATAATAATTGTGTCTAAAATAATTTTAATATATCCATGAATAGTGATCTGGATCATATTAACATAAGTGAATAACTCAATATTAGATTCTTCTTCCATCATCTCAACACCCTCAAACTAATTTTTGAAAACTTATAATTAATTTTCTTTTTGATTCATCTATTGTTAAAAAAATTTATAAATGTTTTCCCATATCTATTTAACTATTTTAAAAACCATAAAATTTTTAAAATTTTTCTCCAATAGAAATGATAACAACTAATCCCTCACTAAACCATAAACCTAGATTTTTTTCGTTCAACTTATGGTAACATCATATCCCCTAATTATAAAATGAGACTAGTATATAGAATATTAAAAACATCATTTTCAAATTCTAAGATCTTTGGAATCATATTATACTTCTATTTTTTAAATATCTCAATTTTGAATATAGGGTTACCTTTATAGTTAGAAAAATATAATTCTCAACAAAAATAATTTTTGAGAATTAAATTTTCTTGATGAAATTAAATTGGATTTTTAGGAGTAATTTATATAATATAATAAATTTCTAATAGAAATCTTATGTATTAATACCCCTTGAAGTTCCCCTCTGAGATTTTAGGAAACCTTAGAGGGGTTAATTAGTGTTATAAATCCATTTTAAAAAATTTATATTCCCATCCATTATAATGAATAAATCATTATAATATGGACTTTTGGATTAATAATGTAAAAAATAATCGACCAATACTGGGGTTTTTACATAATTAACATTTTCATGTGAGTAGTAACACCTTGGTGTGTTATGCATGTTATCCCACTTCACATGGCCTTAATGTTTTTATTAAATTCAAACCAAAGAAATAAAAGGGATACACTTGAATCTATGTTACATATATATCACTTTATATTTTATAATCCTCCTATTCATTTTATCAATACCATAAATAAAATATATTAACACAAGAAAATGTTTTGTATAGTTTTATTATTTATTGATAAAAGATCAGCCTAATTTTTCAACCCTCTATGTTAAGTTATCTTTTAGTATTTTTGGATTTCTCTCACCTAATCTGCAATCAACATTCTTAGTTTTTATTCCTCAAAATATTGAAAACGAACATGTTATTAAATAAGTGGATTCTTATTTAGGGTTAGATTCACTCAATTTTTTCTTTTTTATATTTTATATATTTAATGTGATATCAAAATATCACATTAACTTAATAGTATTCTTATTATTATTATAGTTCAACTTCTTTTTATTATATAGGTTTACTTATTTATTAAATGTATCAATTATTTACCATAATATAAAATTTATAATTACTCATAATTATATGATAAAATCTCCTTCCTTGACATCCTACAATAATAGTTTTTAGTTGGTTAATTTACAGCCAAAAAATATTCCCTAATAATATAGAAAATCTAAATAGAATTAATTTTATGTTTCTCAACATAAAAAATAAATAAATAAATAGATAAATTTATAATTTAAAATAAATCATACATAAGGTTTGTAATTTTTCATTCAAGTTTACACAGATTAATTTTCAACCTCGCAAGTTTTAAAATAATTTTTCTAATCTTTCATAGGATTTTTAATTTAAAATTCTATGTTTTATATTGATATTGTGTGGATTTTAATATCATATACATAGTTCTATTTTTCTTTCTTTCTCACACAACTCTATGTCACCGTTACATAGACTGTGTAATTATTTCGTTGATATTACAAAATGAAAAATCAATTTTATATAATATTTACAATTTTAACATCAGTATTATACATAATCAAACCAATGTCATGTTACCTTTGTATTTTAAAATTCTATACTATGAAACTCCTTAATTATGATTCTTATCCTTATAAAAAAAATATTTTTAACTTTCAACCTTTTAGAGTACCACTTAAAAGTCATTAAATAAAAAAATAAAATAAATTATTAGACTTATCCAACATTTTTATCATCCTATTTATCATTTTTTTCTTCATTTATATGATTCACAAGATTAATTTATTTGATTACAAAATATAATTTATGTGTAGATGAATTTATCCTTTACTTTCTCAATGTTATCTTTATAACTTTTATGAAACTCATGATACCTATCTACATAGACTTAAAATATTTATCCTTAAAAAAATATCAAAAAAATATAATTTAAAAAAATGTGACTTATACCATAATTTATCATTAAAATAATTTACATTGATTGAGTTTCTTTGGGAGGGGATCATTTTTTTTGTTAGGTCTTATGGATGAAAATAGAGAAATAAATAGCATTGAGTGAGAGGAATATATTCCTCTCTGTGATGGGTAGAGATGGGAGAAGAGATAATTTATAAAAAAATCATCATAATCTTATAAACGTTAGTTTAAAACGTATCATTATAATTTAAGAATTAAAATATATCATTTAAATCATCTTCGGAATCACCATTAATATGAAAATATTTATTTATAAACCATATATCTTCATTATATTTTGTTTAATATATAACACAAACACTTGTATTATCATTTTGTCACCTAGAATATTGAAAAATAACTTGTGTTAACATTTTTTTCATTTCCAAACTATACATGAACTTTTATAATCATTGGGTAACAAAACATTTAATTTTTATTTTTTAAACTATAATTATACATACCCATTGCTTATATAATTATTCTTTTTTGAACTATTGACTATAAAAATTCAATTTGATAATATATTATAAAAAAATATTTTATAATTAAAAAAATTAAAATTATATTCTTTCAAAAATCACTCTAATGATTTTTAATAATAAATATGGACTATATTAAAGGTTATATGTTATATTATTTTGTAATATATCTAAATTAATTTAAAAAATATTAATGTTATCACATAAATAACATTTTTTTAAAATTCAATACTTATCATAAAATATCATATTTAGAAAAAAAATTAGTATTGTTTTCCCTAGTTAATTTTGAAATATAGATATCAAATTCAAAATATTATTTCATGAATGTAAAGTTCTAACTATGAGCAGTATAATGATTAAATTATCACTTTAAACACATCAAATATAAGAAATAAATTAAATATTTATTATACCATATACTTGACCTATAATAATAAATTTTAAATAATTGTGTATAGTTAAGGTTTTTATAATTGGAAACATAATGATTACATGGTTGATTATATATTAGATAACATATCCCATGTCTACATTACTATAATAGTTTTAAAAATACTATATATAACTATCATATAATAGTTACCCCTAATAAATCCTTCTTTTACTTTATAATAAATCTTACTATTAAATTTCCTTTCATATTTCTATAACGTATTGTATTTATTTTATAATTTATACATTGATGAAAATGGTGACTTTGATTCAATATAAAATTATCCTAGACATTATAAGATTTTTTTCCATTATTTGGAAAAAAAATCATTATGATGTGCGTATTGTACTTGTATTTATCCTTGTTTATTTTTAACACTTCCCTTTTGGATCATTTTACTAATTCATTTATCATTACTTCATCAAATAAATCATTGTCTTTTAGTTTGTTATATATTATAATTCCTCACATAATCCATTATTAGTTGAATTTGGAGACTTGGGATTTTAGTAGAGTAAAATCCAAGATAATTTCAAAAAAATAGATATAGATTAATGGGAGAATATTATTGATGATTTAGAATATATAAATGAAGTGTTTTCACTTGTATTTATGGGTAAAAAGTTAGTGATATAGAATTTTGAGTGATATATAATTGGAGGGTGATTGGTGTAATATAAAAAAACCAAGTAAAATATCATAGTCATCCCAATAGGACTCTAATAGACTGAAAATGGAATTGTGCCACTTTATTTCCTATATAGTGGCTAGTAGGAGGCCACCCAGAACAATATAGACAATTTGAGGCCTAGTGAGAATCTATCAAGAGTTCAGTGGACATAAAAAAACATAAATTTTAAAGGCATATATATATATAAATTAATTTTATAAAATTATTTATATGAATTACTTGGCCAAACATTATAGAATAAATGGGAAATCCCTTTGGATATCAATATTTCATCCCCTTTTTCATCTCCCCCACTTACCATATGAGATATAATTAAATAATTTTCAATAGATATTGTCCTCTCTCATTACGGTTTTTGTAACACACCTACTGGTTTGATGTTTTCATCACCATTTAGTAGTGATCCCTTTAAATACCTTAACAAGATCATATTGATAAGTTTTGTAATTACCAATGATTCATTAGATATTGAACTATTATTTTGTATAGGTTAACTATTATTTATCCACAATTGGTATTCCACAACTTATTAACAATGTATTGTGTGTTTAATATGTGTAGTGGTATAAAAACATGGTTTATTGTTATAAGGAGACTTATTAATGGAATATGTGGGTTCAATATTTTGTAATAGTGTATTTTGATCCTATATTGAAAATAAAAAATGTTTTTTACATGAATATGAGATTTTAGGGTCTCTAAATGATCATATTTCTTTATGAACCTCGGGCTAGTTCAATGGGATGAACCCCCAAATCAATGTCCAGTCATGTTATGAAATATTAGAGACCTAGGATGAACTCTTATAAAGGTGATAGTGGTTCAAGTGAGTACAAAATGTATGAGGTATAATTTTTAATTGTTTCACCTTATATATTGTTGTTTTAATGGGATGATATGTGGTCAATAGACCTCAAATTTTCCTTTTAGGTGATTTCATATTGGAACATTATTGGTATAAGTTATGACCCATGGTTTATATTGAACCTAATAGAATTATTTTAATCAATGTGGACTAATGGGTTAATGCATTATGAACAGTTTTCCTAAAGGGGTAAGTGTATAAATTCAATATTAATAAGGCTTAAATGGTATATATTCACCAAGGATGTTGCTATTTTTTTAGTTACCAAATGTATGGAAAAAGACTAACAATCATTATATGTGACTAAATGAGAAGACCTACTAAGGGTGGGATTAATCAGTTAAATAGTAAACATTAGTTTGTCTATGAAGCTAGATATGAAAATGATCAGTTATATCCTACATTCTTTGCAATCTTATAAAATATGATTATTGAATATAACAAGATATCCATGGGATGAGTGAGATCCATGTAGAGTATATTTGTATTCATGATACATGGTATATAATGGTTGTTAGTCGAGCGATTGGTTTGATATGTCTAGATATGTTACCTGAGGGATGTGATAATTTATTTTTAAGGTCATGGATGTTGGAATATGTAATTCCTTATGATGGTTTATTTATCAACCTCTAATTTATCAATAAATGAACTATTTTATGAATACTTATTAGAATAAAACTATTTTTTGGGGATCAAAGATTACTACAAAAACCTTTAGCAGTGTGTACCCAATGCTTCATCAATAGTATAGATCACTAAATTCTACTCAAATATCCACTATCATCATCATCAATATCATCATCGGTCTACCTTCTCACAAATATTAACTTGTGGAATATTCTGTTACAAAAAAACTTTATTACCGATCTAGAAAACTCCCCCAAAAATAAAGGCTTATGCATCCCTCAAATGAATCCTTACAACTATTTAGCTGACCTCTGGGGACCAAAAAGTGTTCAAGTTATCCCATGGATTAAGTCAGACCAAGCATCCTAAGATATCTTTAGCTTAGATCATATAATCATAGTTAATAATTTAACTATTATTATCCTGAAATCAAATTAAAATATAAAAATAAATTAAATTAAACCCCAATAATAAAAACCATATCAAAATAAATATTCAATATATAAAATAAAATAACAATTAAAACCCATATTCAAAATATATTTAAAATTATTCTATTTCCAAAATTCCCAATATTACATTTAATGTGATTCAAAAATAAAAAACTAAACTGACTATATGTATGATATTTAAAAATATATTTTCAATCCCTAGCACAACGTAGTAAGTAAAAAAATAAAAATTTACCAAATATAATATTCAAAATTTTAATTATTAAAATGATATTATTGTTATACTATTTCAAGACATATTTCAAAAAATGGAATTATAGAATATTTTTAATTTTAAAAACAAAATATAAAATATTTCTACAAAATATATGTAACTCTAAAAGAGTCAAAATTATATATAATTTAGGAATATAAATTTCATGTTTCAAACATTTTAGTAATAACATTACCATTTCAATAATATTTTAGAAAAATCACATAAAAGAATAATTAAATCGTATTTTGCGCATAAAATGATCAATATTTATCATGAAAATACATATGATAAAATCCACATAGTAATATCACGTAAAATTCCATCACAAAAAAACATTTATTATCCAAAAAAAAATTCATTATATTTAGAAATGTGAAATTGTAAGTTAAAAAGGAATATGGTTGTCATTTTTAAGGAGTGATTTTCAAAAAAATCATCCCAGATTCTCCACTAGAAAAAATAATTTATCATTCACTCAAATGAAATGTTGTTGGGAAACTGTTTTTTTTTATTTTAAAAAGGTTGATAAAAAATTAATACTATAAAATTTTAAAAAGTATTAATTGATGAAATTATTCATTTATTATAAATATTGATTTTCCCTATCATGGAACACACATAGACACAATAAACTCCCTTACCAAATATTTATTTCACTAAGAAAACATGGTCAAGTTAAAAAATAAAATTTTGTAAAATAAATTTATTTATAAAAATAAATAGGGTTTTCTAAATAAAACATACTCATTCATAAACTCAATAAAATAATACAAATAACAAACACCCATGATTTGAATGTTAATTTCTAAGAATACTCAATAACTGAATTTGAAATTTTAACTCTAATAAAAATATATAGATTTTATTGAAAAAAATAGAATGAATATTAATAATTCACCATAAATGAACATTAAAAAAATAAATTTAAATAATATTTACTAAAATAGAATCATGGTGGGAATGAAAATTGAAACTACTTTAGAACATGAAAACAAGCCTTACTTTTTTGAGAAATTCACTTTTTTAATCGGATAAAAAATTAATTGATAGAAAATAATCTTATAATAATATTCAAGAAGAGTTTTATGTTTATAAATATTTAAAATATATATAATATTATAAATCATTCCCATATAACTATAACTCAACATTGTCCCAAATTTTGAATACTTTTGTGATGGTTTCATCAACATTTTATTTCACAATAAAAGTGTAATTGTTGGTACATAATATCATGAACAAGGGTCACAAATAGATTCAAAATTAGTAGGATTATCCCCATAAAGATATAAAAAATTCATCTCCACTCAAAAAAAATAGTATAAAACAACAAGAAAATATTTTACAGTATAAAATATTATGAGTTGAATTCATTTGTCTCTAAAGGATAAAATATATTTCTTAAAAGAAAAATTCTATGGTGTTTAAATTAATCATTAATCATGAAAAAATTAACAATTAGTAGGTAAAATTTTTAAAAATATATAACATGAAAAAAAAGTCTATGAAAAAATTAGTATGAAAATTATTTTTAATAGGAAACATTTTATAGAGGTCATATTTATAAATGAAGAGTTTATAATAATAAAAACAGAAATTATGATATTTTTCAGCATCTATAAATAATATATGAAACTAAAATTAAATATAAAAAATAATTCCATGTTATGGCTCAAAATATTCCTCTAAATATAGTTTAATGGGCCATCCTTTCCTTTGATATTTTGTTCAAACTGGTAGCTTTTAGTTAAGCTCCTATAAAATTGTCATACTTGATAACATTATATTAAAACGTTATGGTTAATATAAAAAAATTATCATTTGAAAAACAAAATTAAAATAAGTCACTAAGGTCCTTATATATCCATGAAACCCAATGAATCTAAAATAATTAACTAAACTCTAAATTTAGAGGGATGGAAAATGGTAGCCACTTATTTTACAATAAAATATATCCAAGATGTTTATAATGTTTTTAATATAAAAAACTAATTTCAAATTTATATTAATAAATTATAATAAAAAGTATACCACATATTTTAGAGTTTAAAGATATTACCTCATCTCAACCCATGAAATATTATAGCTCTTGAATCACAAGAGAATGTGGGGGTGAGATTTTTTTTCAAAAACAAATATGTAAAATTATAATGATAAAAACATAATTTATTTTAATGTAATGATAAGATTACTATAATGAAATACTTGTTTCTAAATTATCTAGTTATAATCCACTAAAAATATTGTCCAAAAATAGTAGGAGCATGTAACCTCTTATTTTATAACATCTGCATGTTGAATTTTCCCTTATTTCGTGGTGGGAAAACATCACCATGAGATCTTAAATTTTCCTTAAATTTAGAATCTTAAAATAACATTATGAAATACAACTTAATAATTGGAACTTATTTTTTTCAACTATTATTAAATAGTTAAACATATAAATTCATTACTATATAGAGTTAATAATAGTTTGGAGAAAACATCCAAAGAAGAATAAGAATCCTTAAAGAACTTAACTAACTTTGTGGTATTAAAAATTATAGAATCAAGTGTGAAACATACTAAAATTTGATAACCTGTCTAATGAAAAATATATATTACATCTTGAAAAACATTTAATCCCATTGTTTCCAATTAATATACATATTCTATATTAATCTTAGCTTCAAAATGAAATTTTGTAGAAAATGTTCCCATTTTGTCACCCTCATATGACTCAAATAAATAAAATGTTTCATTAATAAGTTTAAAGTCATCCAAAACATCATAAGAGTGAATTTCAGGATATTAAACTTTTTCAATGTAGAACTACTCTTTTATTTTTAACAACCTCATATTGAATATCATTCTCAAACTCCCTTATTCCACCAAATTATTTTCTTAATTATATTTTTAAAAATGTGTTTTTTAACGAATATTTATATTTAATAATGATTTAATTAAAAAATAACAATTATATCTTTTATTAAATACTCCTCCATAATGATATTTTTCATCAAATGACTCTCCATAGTTATGGTTTCCTTAACATAATTAAAAACATTGAATTCCTCTTCCCTATTAGTAACATGAAAAACCAAATTCTTATTAGATACATTAATATAATCCCCCCTATCGTATCTAAATTTATCCTACCTTAGATAATAATAATCTTTTTATCTCACATAACATCAATAATTAGTAATTCAATGGGAAAAAAATACAACTCTTCTAGTAAGTCATCTACCCTTCTAATTAGGTGATTTATTGACTTATTAGCTAACTGATGTGAAACTATGGTTAATTTAAATACTCTAATTCCAAAATGATGAAACAAATAAAATGAAATAATATTTTTGATATCACAAAGTTCATTTAATAATATTTATTATCTACTACTTCTTATTTGGCAGGAAATGATATTGATTTCAAATTCCTACTATTTTTTAGGGATCTCCTTTTATTGGATAACACTCTAATATTTAGTTAAATGGATTTTAAAAATATATTTTAAAATATCTTTATTATTGATTATTATTTTGAAAAAATTTATATATAAATAAATATTATCCTAAGAATTTATGAAATGTAAATTCACTTAAATATTTTTGAGCATCTTAGGAAAACTGATATAGTTTGGCTAACTATTCCATTAATGTGTTATTTTTGGGTAGATAATATGTGGGGAAACGTTTTTCAAATAATTTCTAAATTTCCTCATAATTATCATATTTATTACTATATTAGTTTCTTTTCGATTTCAAATCACGTTATTATTTCTAGTGTAGAAATATATTTTAAACATATTCTGATTTTTTATTCTCTTTTCAATATTTTTTATTTTTTTATTCTTTTCATGTTTTTATTTATCCTGTATTTTATTTTTTTTATTACTAGTATATAATTCATAATTTATTTTGGTTTTTAGTCTATTAAAAGTATGTAATATCATGAGATTCTACCTAGGATTTATCAAAGTTGTGCTGGGAATATTTATATTATAACATTCACTAATTTTTTATCCAATTAAACTAGATGTATTTCTAGATTTTGAAAGCTTTATTGATGAGTTTGAATTAGATTATTAAATATTAAATCCATAATATCATTATGTGAATCCATTTAATTCAAAATTAGGCACAACACACCCTCTATAATTACTTCATAATTAAAAGGTTCTCACTACTCTAAAATTATAGTTTTAAATGATAATAGAAACCAAAGTTAATAAGTTTCTTATTAACTCCTTGACCTCTATATTTATAATTTTAGTATTCTTTTTAACTTGGATTGTTATAATTTAAAAATATGAAAACTATTTTTTATTACCTAGACTAAATATGATAATAATATAAAATTTTTTTAGGTTATAAATTCATGTAAAAATTTTGTCAATATAAATCAATATAGACAAGCATTTAGCAGTTAAAAAACATCTCTCTAATAGATTTTTCTTTATTTTGAGAAGATTCAACAATAAATTTGAATATAATTATTAGAAATAAATGATAAAAGTTTTTTTAATGTTTTAGGAATGTGTGAACTTGCATGAGGACCTAAACTAGTGTTAACATTATTTGGGATAACTTTTATTCTCATACTAGATTTTTGTTGAGAATTTAGTATAAGTGTATTATAAATTTCCTTATGTTTATAAATATTTTTTTAAAATAGTTTTCACTAGTAAATGTTTCATTTAAATTATGATAATAATAGATGAGACCCTTATAAAAGAGTTAACAAATTTGTAAGATTGAAATTGATGATGTGGAAATTGCATTTATATGTACCATAATTTATGACAAGACTCAAGGAATAAATCTCCCACATATAATATCAAACTTGTTCTCTTATTTATTAGTTTCCCATTAAAATTTTTTTGTTAACATCTCATGAAAATACATTATTAAATTGATCTAATGAATTTAATGTGTCGGATTGTATTCTCCAAAAACATGAATTTATCAATTATTTAGTGTTTAAGGAGTTTGGGGAGTTCATTGGTCATTTTAAGTGTTGGGTAATGTTTAAATATTTTATAATTTATATTATGGGTAATTTCATTGTCTTGATTTTATTGTTTTTTTTCTTTATTATAAATCCTTATGAATTTATTTCTTAACAATTAAAAAACCATTTGTATTGAAATAAAACATTTTAAAAAAAAACTTATGCAATGTTTTTTGAAATTTAAAAAAAAAACGATGTATTAAAAACCCTTATGTATTAAACTAAATAACTTACATATCGATTTATAATAAATATAAAACTCTTATAATTATTATAAAATATTAAAAATTAAATAAAAAAATTATTTATAGGTTTTGGAAAAATTCAAAAGTAGTTTGTATTGATAAAAATATTATGTATTCTTTGGAATTTCTTATTTATCAATTTTATAGAGGAATATATCTTACGTAATCAAAATATCATACATACTGATAAAATATATTTTGTGTAGACTTTTGTTAATATAAAATATCTTACTCATGATATATATATTATGTATCTTATATATCTATTACATATTATAGGAAGGACCTTGACTATATTGATTCTTAATTCTAGGGAATGTTCTAATCATTCCCTTATAAGGGATACATAATATATATCCAATTGTTGGTTTTATTGGGGGATTATATTTTCTTTTATGATTGATAAAGTGGTTATTAATCATAAAACCTAGTAATTTTTGGAATTTGAACAAAAATCCTATTTTATGTTTTATATAACATTTTCAATTATAGAATCATTTAAAAATTGATAAATTTGAAACACAAAATGAATTCCTTCTCTATTAATGACATGGAATACATTTTGAGGAATTTAAACTTTAAAAAGGGATTTATTAATTAAAACTATGGAAAATAAATATCATTTTTAAATTTGTAATTATTTTTTCACTACTATATTTTTACAATGGTTTTGGGAATAATTTAATGTTATCTCATGGTTCTAGATATGTTTCATGGCCCTTAATTATTTATATTAACAATTACGAGGTACTAAAAGAGAGTTGAACCTAAATTAAATAGAGGGAAACATCCCAGAGAGATACAGTGCGATACATGCACATGAAATAATAAATTTAGGGTATCCTCCCTTTTATTTTATTATTTTAATTTCTCTCAAACATGGAAAATCTGAAAATCATACATGAAATTTAGTGTGTTCCATTTAATCTGTTTCAGCCTTCGATAATTTTTTGGTGATTCAAGGTTAGTTTTTTTGTTTGTTCTATCTATATATTCTTCTAGTATGGGTTTTATAAACCACCAAGGATTCACATTGAGGTAGGGGATTCATAGAAATCTCTTTTATTTATTTATTTGTAAATGTGAATTTATTGTGATTAAGTTTTCATTAGTTAATGGTACAGATTGACCTAAAATATAATAAAATATAATTATTTAAAAGAGATAATTGGTTAGTTTTGATGCAAGTGTATTACCCATGATATAATTTATACTATTTTCTGTATATCATGATTATATTATTATGTTTTAATACCTATATTCATTCATGGTTATTTGATATATTTAAAACCAAATATGTAAATAAAATATATTGATAATGAATATTTCTTATGAACTTATTTTTCATTTTTAAATTACAATAGATGATTAAGACTTTCTTTGGTCATGATATTATATTATTATCACCACTATTAATGGTGATAAATTAATATTAATTATTATAGAAATATTATCATAAATAATTGAAATAATAAATATGGAAATGTGAAAATATATTGGCGCAATTTAATATCTAAAGGTAAAAATTTTTCTAATCTTATTGTTAGAAGCATGGATTAATTAATTAAAGCATTATTTATTTATCTTAATAATTATTACCATTAAAATTATAAATGCTACAATATAAATAAATATAGTACCCTGGATGTGATTTTTAATGAAAACCCACTATGGTTTGTTAGAATTGTGAGGGGTTTTCTTTAGTGATATTATTTTTTGTTGGTTTTTTATTTCAGCTTATGATGAATATTGTTGGATGATGTGGAAATTTAGTGATGATGATACAGGATGGATGTCTCAAATTGAGAACTCTACTTCATTCCCTTATTCATATTTTATGATTTTTAATGAATTAATTATTTCTTGATTCTTATTCAGTTCCCTTTGGACATATTTATATCTTTCTAAATATAGGAATAGATGTGTTTTAGTGAACAATATTAAGTAATGTCAATTAAATGATGAATTGATTAAGAAGGAATGGTTTTTAATGAGTAAATAAATATATTTTTATAATAATAAATATGGAATGAGTGACATATTTCAAGTAGTGTGGTTATCAATATAATTTTGAATTTAAGATTCGAGATTCATTATTAATATAAATAATAACCCACAATGATTAAATAATTAGAAATTGATTAAATAATTATTAATTAATTAATATTTATTATTGTATGCTTATTATATTATTTTCCTTAGTGATACGATTTGGGTCATCATATGGGATGTTGGCTTTATAGTGAATATTGGTTTGGGAAGTCTCCCCAAAAATTTCTTGTGTGTTATATATATCATTATATTCTATTCTTTCATATACTCCACTTCAGATTTTTTTTTGGGTGGCCTATGCCTATATTTAGCCTTGGCTTCCAAGTGGTTTCCCAAGATCTAGGATTTAAATGTATCATATGGATAACTATGCCCCCTATTCTTCTCTCTCATGTAGATGTAGATTATATATATTAATATTTACGTTATGGGGGGTTACTGTTATAGGGTATATGCTCATACGGGTTATCATGGATCTCAATTATGACGCACTCATACATGTTGGTTGGGGAGGATTAAGGTTATAACATATACTTGTATCCTAGCTATAATGATTACAGTTATTATAGGTGTACTAATGCATAATCTATAATAGATTAAGGTATATATTTTCTTTAAGTGGGTTGTAATGAATTTTAGTCTTGCTATATGATTATGGGATGTGATTGGAGTGGATATTATTATGTGGATGTGGCTATGATTTATTCACATAGATGTGAAACATTGATTATAAAATGGTTGGGAGAACTAGGATAGAATACATTGGGGTGAGGGTGACTTGTGTAGTGGGAGAGAGTTAATGGGGTACCCTTATTATATACATGATTCATTGTTATACTAATTACTTATGTCAAATAGGTGGTGTGTGTGCCTTAGTGGGGATTGAAATATAGGTTACCTATTTATATGAAGAATTGGTTTCTCTATTTATTCACTAAGGCTTTAGTATGGTTCTTCTATATTTTATGAATGTTTTTTTGTAGGATCTTAATGAGTATACTTGTACACTCATCTCAATATATATATAAGGTATTTTGGAGGGATTTGGTGATCGGGTTGGACATTTTAAGCTCATAGAATTTCTTTTAGTTACGGGTGCACATGGTCACTATTGTAGGATCTGTTGTGATATATTTATTTTTTAGGTTTGGTTTTTTATAAAATATTATATATTTAGACTTCATTATTTTTTATTTTTTATTGATTTTACTAGTGGATTCTTTATCATTTTTTATGAACATGTGGGTAATACCACCCATATGAGTGTATTATATACCCTCAGTGCTAGTCATTAACTAATATCTTATTACATGTGGGCCTTATAGGTCACTCCCATATTTACTACCTGCCCAAGAGGGGAAATAGTGGGGTATATCATGTCATCAAAAATGTTTTCATCTAATGGAGTAAACTAATACATTCAATTATTCTTTTAATGAAAATGGGAAATACCCTATTCTAAACTCATGCTCACAGAACACCTAAAGTGATAATAATTATATATTTCTATAAAAATCCATAATGAATGCCAAATAATATTCATTACATTTTCCATTAAATTATGGAAATAAGGAAATTTATTAATATTTCAACTCATAATTTTTATCCCTTTATTAAATCGTAAAACAATATGGATTTGTAGAAATTATAGTATTGAGATAGTATCTATGTATTGACTTCTCAATACTACTATTCATAAATTGAAATTTCTCTAAATAGTCAATATTTTAAACCACCTATCCCCCTAGAATTTCCAAAGATTCGTTTTTTTATCTCCTAAGATAACTACACTGCCTCTAAATTTTAAGGATTGTGGGTTATGATGTAGTAGTAAATGTATTTTAAATGTTTATATAACTAAAAAATATAAACTTAAAAAAGTGAACATTTTAAGTAAGACAAAACTCAGAAAATTCAGCACTTATAAAAAATAAAACGTTAACTAATAGTTAAAAAATATTAATAAATCCTAATAATATTTATCAAACATGTGTTTAGAATTTTCTTTACTCAAATTTAGTTTATAATGGTGATATTCAATAATTTTAGAACTTAATGAAAATATATGAAAACAAAAAATATGTTTTTTATGGTAAAATTATCAAAATCAATAGCATATTGGACTAAAGTATTATATTAGTTTTAAAATTATTAAATTAAAAATAAAAATGTTTGATTATACAATATTTACACAGTAAATATAAGCAGTTTTCTGATTTATCAACATATAAAAAGAATAAAAAAAATGGTTTTTGGGTGTTTTTAACTAGTTTTATTAAACTAATACTATAGAATAAGTAGTAGTTGTTTTCGTTGATATTTTATGTTTATAAATTACAGTATTGAGCACAATTTAATTTATAAGTATACAAAAAACAACAACTCATCATGAGAATATTTAGTAATTTAAGAACATATAGAAAATATTACCAAAAAAATTAATTATTTAATGTATATAATATTCTATTAAAGAGAATTTCAAGCGATAAGATCATATAAAAGCAGTTCAACAATTTTTTCTTATTTATTAATCTATATTTAATAAAAATAATAATTCATTGAAAAACCAAGACATGCACTGGTTTTTTCCTTATTAATGGAACTAAATTTTTAAATGGTTATAGTTTCTATAAACTAATGAAAATATTTAATTTAGATATATAAACATGTATAACAGTTAAGAATAATATTCATAGGTAAGGAAGATTATATTCCTAGGATTATTTAAACTATAATAATAATAAAATATAGAAACAACATAAATAATAATATTGATTATAGTTAAATGTAATGAATTATAAGAAAACAAAACATATTTATATTTAGAGAAAAGTGATGGAGCAAAAAAATATAAGGGATAAAATGAAGAGATAAGGGAAATATGATTGATATAGGTTGATAAAAAGAATTCTATTATTGAATGTGTTTTTCACCACAATAAATGCTTGTGAAGAAAATAGTTTGATATCACCACACTATTTCTTAATTATTCAACTCTTTTTCTATTACTTATCAATTTATAATAATTCATTGATCATCATTAAATGTTATAGATAATTATTTAATGGAAAATAGTTATGAATTTCCATTATCCTATCGGTTATTTTACAAATACCTTGAAAAAATATTCATAAAAATCATCACTTCTTTTTACTAATTATTGTAATTAATATATTACCTCATCAATGAAGATGAATTTTTAATGGAATATAAATAAATTCATCAAAATATATTTTATTCTATAAGTAAATTTTGTATTAATCGATAAATTTTTGAAAAGGATTAAATTTTTTTTATAAAACATTATTTTTGTTTATCATATTATATTAGAAAAAATAAAAATAATAGGTAAAAATTTCATAAAAGGGAAATGTTTCGAGAGGAACAATAAAGTAGTGACAAAATTTTTATGAAAGTATAATGAAATTAATCATCAAACTATATCAATTAATTTACCATTAGTAATTTTATATAAGGATAATTTTTAGGGCCATGAAATTTTTACAAGTGTAATCCATGAATTTAAAATAGATATAGGAAAATAAGATAAAGTTAATATACAAAATTTCCTTAAAAAACAAATAAGTATTGTCTTTATAAATAATTAAAGAAATGATTTTCTTTCTAGGTTATAATTGTATCGTCTTATATGTTTTGATATGGGTCAAATCTTATATTTTAATTCATCAATGACTTAAATCAATACATAAATCTACCATGTCCAAATATTACATAGAATACAAGACATATTATTCTCAAGGCTTCTTACAAAATTTTACACCACTCACTAGCTTGAATTTTTCTAAATATTCCCATTAAAATAAACATATTAACGTATTTTATAAGATTTGATCCAATATATAATGGCTCAAAGTTATAGTAACAGTCACAAATCTACTACTATATCACTCATGGATTCATATTTGTTGAAAAACATTCCATCTTTACTAAACAAATTTTCATAAGAAACTCCATCTAAAATCAAACTCTATCTATATAAAATAGTCTCCCAAATAGATGTTTTTTATAAATTAGAGTGTGTTTATCTACTCATAAAAAATCAACTCTTTCCATGAAAATTGAACTAAACTTGGCATACTACCTTTGGTAGCCTGACAAAATGAACATGACACCGAATTTTGTATCTTTTTCTGTTGAATTTTAAAATACCACAGAACCACTAAGATTGTGAGTCTAGATATCCTCACAATGAACTCAGATAATTAAATGATAAATAAATTAGTTTAGTTGATATCTTAAGATTAAATAATAGTATGATGTCTCATGGAATCCTATTGAAACCTCTAATAATGTACTTGAAGTTTCATTAGTTTTAAGGACCTCTAACTTATACTCTAGTCTCTAACAATCTCATCAGTTATATTAACATAAACTTACCTTCTCTCAAAATCAAACTCTAGGAAGCCTATAGAGCACATATGTTGAATGCCATATCTAGATATCCCTTTAAAAATATAGTCCCATGTAACCCTTAGATGATCCCATCTAGTTATCCAGTTAATATTTGAGGACTAGAAAATAGTTAGGATATCCTAGTCATGGAGTTAACATCCCAATATCTCTAAAACCTAGGTCAAGTGGTTCTATTCGAGCATCCAACTAGAATTTATAATAAATACACTAAAAAAATAAAAATAATAAAAAATAAAAGTCATTAAATTAAACTATATTAAAATAAATATTCAAGATATTAAATTCATATGAAATTAAAACTAAAATTCAAAATATCTTTCAAATTCCATCAATAAAAATAACTCCAAAATAATATTTAAAGTGAATACCAAAAGAATGTTAATTTTTCATTACATAAAATATATTCTAAAATATATTTTTAATCCTAGAAAAAAAAATTAATTCCAAAATAGATCAATGTTTATAAAACACAGTATTAAAAATTTTAAATTATTAAAAACATATTATTATTATAATTATTTATAAAAAATATTTCAATAATTGGAAGCACTGAAAATTCGGTTTTTTAAGAAAATAATATGAAGTATAAATCCAAAATACATGTAATATTTAAAATATAATAATATTTGATAATTTGTGTATTGAAAATTTGTGTTTTTTTCATTTTATTAATGATAATAACTTTTCAAAAATAGATTATAAAAATTATAAATTATACAATTGAATTATAGTTTTAATAATCAAATGAACAAGGATTATCATGAAAATGCATTTGGAAATTTTATAAAATAATTATAAATAAAATAATAGAAAAAAGGCTTTTATTTAATTTCCAAATTAAAAAAATATTGAATAACTAATTAAGGGTGTGCTAATTTGTGGCATCCCTCCTTTTTAATACATAACTTTTCATTACATTTTACATACATAGGATCTTTATAGTCTAGTGTCTTGGAAATCATGAACAAAAAAACATGAATACAACATAAAACATTCTTATAATCAACTTTTAAGGCTTAATTATAATATCATCCAAAGTACAATTACTGCCTTTCATATCCTGGAGACATACATCAAAGAAATGGGTGAGTGGAAGGCCCAGTAATGGTAAACAAGAGAATCAGAGTACTTGTGATATCAATAAGAACTTGAATAACAACATAAAGATATAAGCAATGGAAGTATAGGAATATCATAATGAAAATAACTTGAAACATAACTTGAATATGTGGATACAACATTTCATTTTTAAATTCATGAACATATCACCAAGTTCCATCCCCAAGATGACATAAAAATTACCAAGGTTATTCACCAAGGTATCGTGAAACTTTTCATCTCTAGAGATTAAATATTTACCCAATGCATTGGAGTGATCTCTGGGCGCAACCTTAATATTTATTTACATACATGTGATCCAAATAAATCATAATCAAACAATTCATAAATAACCCATATAGAATAAATGGAATGGGTTTCACTTCAAAATTGTGATGTTTTAAAAGCTCTTAAAAATATGATCATTACATCATTTATAACCCGTGGAAAGGGAGTGAGGGTTATATGTATGCCAATTCCAAAATCAAATATATCACCTTTATATATTTATGAACACCCATATAATTGAAATAGGTCTGGGTATACACATAAATCAACAAGGGAATTTCTTGAGAGAAAGAGATATAAATTTGGCGATGAAATTTCTACAGCATAAAGGCTATATAACATGGTTTTAGAAAACATTAAAAAGAGAGTGGAAAAGGGTCACCCACTCATAAATAATTCATAATATAGTATGGGTACTTAATAAGAAAATGGTATGGATATTTTAATGACATACCACATGAAAAGAAAACATTAATGAAAAGATAAGATGCGATTTCTTTTATGAGAAATTTGGCAGCCTAACGGCGTCACATAAAAATTTAGAAAAAAAATTGATGAGAGAAGAAAAGGTATCTCATCATTGGGACCTGAAATGGGAAGTAATAATAACATATAAAAACATACCCTCATCATAAAGAGATGGAAAATATAAGACCCAATATAAAGGAAGTCATGACTTATAAGAGGAGGGTGAAAGAATCTCTTACCTTGAAGAGTAACTTCGAAATCTTGAAGGTCGGGACCTTGTAAGGATTGAGGGAACCTTGGGAGGACTCCTTGGGAGGTAAGGAGACCATAACTTCATTGAGGAGGATTTGGAAATGAAAATAATGAGGGAAAGTCTTGGTATTTATAGGAGAAGTGAGGGGACAAGTCATTAATGGCCCAGGGACACATCATTGGTGGAATTGGCAAAACCATGGGTTTGCCCATGGTATTTTCCAATAGTATTGGCCACTTAGTACACCTCATACCTTATCTTACTATTCAGTAGTCGACCAGAATGGTTACATAATTATTAAATCTTTAATGATGTCATTAAACACCCGAAACTAAAAAATGTATTTTCACTATTCACCGAAAATTCATTTTTTCAGAAAAATCCCCAAAAATAACCTTAACCTAATATCGTTTCTCTGAATTCAAAAATGAACTCCATTTTATAAAAATATTTTTAATTTGATTTTTAATTTGATTTTTAATTAAAAAAGACTATTCACTTGAATAAACTAGTACTTGACTAATAATTTCTGAAACAGTTATTTATCTATATTATTGAATCACATTACTTAATCAAGGTTCCTAAATTATATTAATACTTTATTTAAGTTATATTACTAATACATTTGGTCACATTACTAATCCTAATCATAAAATCACTATTTGTAATTTACTATTCACAAAAGTTAAGTTGATCTTATTAGATTCTAAATTTCTTACTGAACACATTTCCAGAATACCATTTTTTGAATATCATTACACATTATTAATTATTTAATGTTTATATAAATATTTTAAAATATCCCATTTTTTCAAAATTCATCAATATACATCCTATATTTATTCGAACATCTGAAAAAAACACAAACTTCACCATAGGAAGAAATAACAACTTTATTGATCTCAAAGGATTACATAAAGTAGATATAGTCTCGTTACATAACCCCTTATAACCCTAGCATAGGACCTAACTATAAGGTGTGCTATGGTGAGAGAATCTGAGGGTTTCTCGACCAACATTGCCCGATTTGTGATTTTTATAATCTTGAACTTCCTTCGAAGGCGATTCTGCTCCAACTTCACACGATAAAGTTCGGCTTAGGTTTGGTCCCAAGCAAAGACCAGTGGTGCTACCTCCTTCCCAACTTTTTTCATATGGGCTTAGATCGGCCTGAGACTACTGGATGAGGCCATCGAATCTTCTTTCTGTATTAATTAAACAAGATCACTTGTATTAAGAGACAACAAATGCAACATTTAGTTTCCAATGGTCATATTGACCAACGATCATATAACAGTAAAAACCCAATGGTATCATTTTAATTATACTGATATCATTAATTAAAGAATATAGTTTTGTTGAGTATAAACTAAAACAACACAAAAAAAATTGGAAACAAAAATTCACTCAAAATTTCGGGTCGTTACATTCTTCCCACATTAAGAAATTTCATCTCTGAAATTTTAACTCGTATTCTTAGAAAAAGAAAATGTGTGGGTACTTCTTCTACATAGACTCCTCTGGTTCCCATGTGGCTTCTTCATATTTGTGGTTTCTCCACAACTCCTTAACAAGGTGGGTAGTCTTGTTGCGTAGAACCTTGTCTCTATGATCTAAGATCTCCATCGGCTGTCCTCATAAGAGAGGTCATGTTCCAGTTGTACCTCCTCTGGGTTTAGTACATGTGATGGTCCAGGTATGTACTTCCTCAAGAGGGATATGTGGAAGACATCATGAACTTGAGCTATATTTGGAGGAAGTGCAAGCTGATAGGCCACTGCTCCCACGCGATCAAGGATTTTATAGGGGCCAATGTACCTAGGGTTGAGTTTCCCTTTCTTCCCAAACCTCATGAATCACTTCCAAGTTGAAATCCAATGAAAGACCTTGTCACCGACAACAAACTCCAAGTCCTTTTGACAGTTGTCGACATAGCTCTTTTGCTGACTCTAAGTAGCCTTAATGTGTTGTTGGATGGAAAGGACTTTTTCTGTCATCTCTTGCACAAGATCAGGCCCAAGAAGATTTCTCTCACAATCTTCATCCCAATAAGAATGAGTTATACATCGCTTCCCATATAGAGCTTCATAGCGTTCCATTTGAATGATCGATTGGAATCTATTGTGCTAAAAGAACACAAATAAAGGGATATGTTGATCCCATCCACCATTAAATTCAATTGAGCACGTTCTCAGCATGTCCTCAAGTGTTTGAATAGTCCTTTTAGATTGTCCATCAGTTTGGGGGTGATATGCCATACTGAATTTCAATTCAGTACTCAAGGATTTTTGAAGACTTCTCCATAATTTTGATGTGAACGTTGGATCATAGTCAGATACGAAAGAAAGTGGATCTCCATGCAGCCTTACCAGTTCCTTCACGTAAATTCTGGCAAGTTGATCAAGAGAGAAATCTTCCCGAATAGAGATAAAATGGGCATTCTTGTTGAGACGGTCCACAATAACCCATATCGCATTGTTTCCTTTTGAAGTTCTCAGAAGACCAGTGACGAAGTCCATAGTGATATTATCCCACTTCCATGCTGGTATGGGTAGTGGTTTCAATACCTCTTTAGGAAGTTGTCACTCTGCCTTCACTTGCTGACATACTAGGAACCTTTAAGTGTATTTAGCAATCTCCCATTTCATATTATCCCACCAATAATGATCATGAAGGTCCCTATACATTTGTGTTCTTCCAGTTGTATAGAGAAAGTAGAGCTATGAGCTTCATTCATCAACTCCTTCTTTATTTATGGAATATATGGAACACATAGTCTTGTACAAAATCTCAGTACACCTTCTTGATCAATATTGAACTCAAGAAACTTTCCATCTTTTATAGCCTCAAATTTCTCTTATAAAAAAGGATCTTCATTCTGTGCCTTCTTGATCATCTCTAGTAATGATGGTTGAGAAATCATTTGGGTTAGGGTTGATGATGTCCATTTCCTTATAATTCCCATGTCCAGCTTTACTAGGTCATAGATCAAAGGATCTTTCTGAATCCTCGTCATGGAAAGAACAATTGGGTCTTTCCTTCTTAATGCATCAGAAACATTGTTTGCTCTTCTAGGGTTATAATGAATTGAACAATCATAGTTTTTAAGAAGTTCCAACCATCTCCTTTATCTCATGTTCAATTCCTTTTGTGTGAAAATATACTTCAAACTTTGATGGTCTATGTATATATCACATTTCTCCCCATAAATATATTGTCTTCATATCTTCAGAAAAAAATGACTACAACTAGCTCCAGATCATGCGTAGGATAATTCTGCTCATGAATCTTCAACTGTCAAGATGCATATGCAATGAACTTTTCATTTTTCATGAGGACGCACCCAAGCCCTTTTAGATATGCATCACTAAAAATAACGAACCCTTCTCCACTTGAGGGAAGAGTTTACATAGGTGCAGTAACCAATCTCTTCATCAGCTCTTGGAAACTTTCCTCACACTCCTTTGTCCAGATGAACTTGACCCCTTTTCGAGTTAACTTGGTTAATGGATTAGAAAGTCGTGAAAAGTTTTTCACAAACCTCCTATAATATCTTGCTTATCCAAGAAAACTGCAAATCTTAATTATTGTTTTAGGTTGAGTCCACTCCTCTACAACTTTTGTCTTTGTAGGTTCAACTGTGATTCCTTCATTGGTTACAACGTTTCCTAATAAAGTGACTTATTGTAACCAAAAGTCACATTTACTGAACTTTCCAAAAAGCCTATCCTTATGTAGAGTTTGCAAAATAACCCTTAGATGATCTTTATGCTCCTCGAAACTTTTCGAATATATCAGAATATCATTAATAAAAACTACCAAAAAATTATCAAGGTAATCCTTAAAGACTCTATTCATCAAATCCATAAAAATAGCAGGCACATTAGTCAGTCCGAAGGGAATAACAACAAACTCATAATGCCCATATCTTGATCGGAAGCCAGTTTTTGGAATATATTCTTTATTCACCCTAAATTGATGATAACCAGATCAAAGATCAATCTTATAGAAGAATTGAGCCCCATGAAGTTGGTCAAATAAGTCATTAATTCTTATAAGAGGGTATTTTTTCTTCACTGTGATCCCATTCAGTTCTCTATAATCAATTCATAGCTGCATCGATCCATCCTTCTTCTACACAAAGAGAACATGTGCTCCCCAAGCAGACACACTTTTTCAGATAAACCCCTTCTCCAAAAGATCTTGGAGTTATTTCTTTAATTCCTACAGCTCCACATTTTCCATCCTAAATAGGGTCTTTGATATCAAATGAGATCCAGGTACGAGTTCGATGGATAACTCTACTTCTCTTTCTTGGGGAGGTCTATGCAACTCCTCCAGAAATACATCAATGTATTCCTAGACGATGGGGACATTTTCTATCATCAAACTCTCAAATCCTTCTTTTTCTTCCCCAATCAACTCCATAAAGAATGATATAGGGGTTCTTTTAGACAAATATGAGGTTGATATATCTCTCCTTGAAAAATAACTGTAGGTTTTCCATTCAAGACTACTGATATTTCCTTGCTTCTGAAATTGATCTTAGCATTATACTTTGAGAGCCAGTCCATACCTAGTATAATGTCGAATTCCAACATGGGAATGACTAATAGATTTGAGATAAGATTGTGCTCACTGAATTAAATACTAGAGTTTCTAAACACGGACGATGCTTAGATAGTCCCACTAGGAGTCTTGATTGACAACTCTACATTTAGAAATTCGAGGGTTGATACTAAATTCCTGGAAAACTTAGAGGAAATAAAGGAATGCGTAGAACCAGAATCAAACAAAGTACTTGGTAGCTTTGAGAGGACAAAAATAATACCTACTATCACATCATTCGGAGCATCGACTTCAGCTATTGCGATAGAAGAATCATGACCTTGATCCCTTGGCCATTTTTGAGGCTGATGGTGGTTCCCCTCCACTGCCCTCGGATTTGGACAGTGATTGGAAAAGTGCCCGCGTTGTCCACACGTGAAGCACTGGACATCAGGTAGGGAATCCAACATCTTCCCCTAGTTGTTTGTGTTTGGAAGTTGAGGTTTCACCTCACCATGACAATTCCTCGCAATGTGGCCATCTCTGTCACACTTGTAGCACTTCCCACTCCTGAGTAGGTAGCTCACCGAATGCTTCTTCCCACATTTATTACACGTGGGAAGTTTCACTTTCTTTCCTCCTCTTCCCTGATCAAAATTCCTCCCTAATCTGGGCTCTATCGATATCTTCTTTTCAATGGATTTATGAGACCACTGTGTCTCACCAAACTATAGCTCAACTTTCATCGCACTCCGCACGATCTCATCATAGTTATCATAGTCTCAGTTGGCTAGATTCTTCCGCAGATGAGGTATCAGTCTACCAAAGAATATATCAACCTTACTGTTTGGATCCATGACAAAGCTAGAGGTATATCGTGAAAGCCTTGTGAAGTTCATCTCATAACTTCACATAGATTCATTCTCCTTCTGCTTCAGCTCGAGAAAATCCTTCTCCATTCTTTTTCTCATGGAACGAGGGAAATACTTACAGAAAAAAGATCCCTCTAAACTCTTCCAACTCCATATATTTAAATTCCACTCTTTTCCTCGTGTTTTTGATCATCTCCCACCACTGATCAGCTTCTCCCTCTAAGTGATAGACAACCAGGGTGACCTTCTCTTTCTCTAAACAATGTAGCATAGAAAAGATCTTCTCTTTGGGGATGATCCATTTCTCAACAATCAATGGGACAGTCGATACACTGATGTTTGGTGGTCATTGGTGCATAAAGTATTCAACAAAATGTTGTTCCCTTCATGGTGAGATTTTCCTCTAAGATTAATTCAAGTTATTACTCATAATTTGAGTCAATTGGTTCATCATTCACATGAATGTTTCCATTCCATCTTCTGTCAGAGGTTCGTCAATGCATGGTCCATTACGGTCACCATTTACACGGTTCCTCCTATTCCCCTTCATTTTCTAAAAGAATAAAATCTTAGTGAGAAACTTGGTTCATTTACGAATCTTTTAACTATAAAGGATTCTACATCTTAAAAATTCATTCTTAAACAATTATATTTCTCTTTAATTACTTCATAATGATTCATAAAAAGCATGTGATTAACCAAACATATCCCCTAGTAGTTTCATAACCAAGAGTGCAGCAAGGCCCATTTTCGTGCACCAGTTCCCGTTCGAGTCTAGATCAAAGCAGTGTTTTCGGGTTTTACCCCCATGTACATATGTTCCAGAGCTTCCTCTACCTTCTCATATCCAGACAGGAATGTATTTTTTTGATAAACCACTTACTCAATAATCCCCAAAATACCATGAATTTTTTTCCTATATTTAAACTTTTATATAGGGTTCTTCCTAATGTTTTCATAGCCTAATTTTCCATAAATAACTAAACTATCCTTTGATACCAACTGTGGCATCCCGCCTTTTAATACATAACTTTTCATTACATTTTACATACAAATGATCTTTAATGTCTAGTGTCTTGGAAATCAAGAACAAAAAAACATGAATACAACATAAAACATTCTTATAATCCATTTGTAAGGCTTCATAATAAGATCATCCTAAGTACAATTACTGCCTTTCATATCTTGGAGATATACATCAAAGGAAAGGGCGAGCAGAAGGCCCAGTATGGGTAAACAAGGGAATCAGTGTACTTGTGATATCAATAAGAAATTGAATAACAACATTAAGATATGAGTAAGGGAAGTATTGGAATATCATAATTAAAATAACATGAAACCTAACATGAATATGTGGCTACAACATTTCATTTATACATTCATGAACAGATCACTATGTTCCATCCCCATGGTGTCATAAAAATTACCAAGATTATTCACCAAGGTATCGTGAAACTTGTCATCTCTAGAGATTAAATATTTACCCAATGCATTGGAGCTCTACCAGGGTGAACCATTAATATGTCTTTACATACATGTGAGCCACATAGATCATAATCAAGCATTTCATAAATAACCCATAGAGAATAAAAGGAATGGGTTTCACTTCAAAATCTTGATGTTTTAAAAGCTCTCAAAAATAAGATCATTATTTCATTTAGAACCCATGGAATGGGAGTGAGGGTTATATGTATGTCAATTAAAGAATAAATTATATCATCTTTATATATTTATGAACACCCATAGAAATGAAATAGGTCTGGGTATTCCCATAAATAAACAAGGGGATTTCTTGAGAGAAATAGATAGAAATTTTGAGACGAAATTTCTGCAGCATAATGGCTATATAACATGGTTTTAGAAAACATTGAAAAGAGAGGGGACAAGGGTAACCAACTCAAAAATAACTTATAATAGAGTCTGGGTACTTAATTAGATCATGTTATGGATATTTTAATTTCATACCACATTAAAAGAAACCATGAAAGAAAAGAGAAGATGTGATTTCTTTTATGAGAAATTCGGCAGCCTAACGGCATCACATAAAAATTCAGAAAACAAATTGATGAGAGAAGAAAGGGTCTCTCATCATTTGTAAATGAAATGGGCAGTAATAAGAATATATAATAACATACCCTCAACATAAAGAGATGGAAAATATATGACACAATATAAAGGAAGTCATGACTTAAAAGAGGAGGGTCAAAGAATCCCTTACCTTGAAGAGTAACTTCAAAGGTTGAAGGTCAGGACCTTGGGAGGCTTGAGGGAACCTTGGGAGGACTCCTTGGGAGGTAAGGATACCAGAACTTTGTTGATGAGGATTTGGAAATGAAAAGAATGAGTGAAAGGCTTGGTATTTATAGGAGAAGTGAGGGAACAAGTCATTAATGGCCAAGGGACACCTCATTAGTGGTATTGGAAAAACCATGGGCTTGACCATGGTATTGGACACTTAGGAAACCTCATACCGTATCTTACTATTCATACATCGACCAGAATGGTTACATAATTATTACATCTTTAATGATTTCATGAAACACCCGAAACTAAAAACTGTATTTTCACTATTCATCGAAAATTAATTTATTTCAGATAAATACCAAAAAATCACCTTAACCTAATATCAATTCTCTGAATTCAAAAATGAACTCCATTTTATAAAAATAATTTTCTAAATATTTTTAAATAAAAATACACTATTCACCCGAAAAAACTTGTACTTGACTAATAATTTCTGAAACAATTATTTACCTATTTTATTGAATCACATTACTTAATCAAGGTGCCTAAATTATATTAATAATTTATTTAATTGAAATTACTAATCCATTTGGTCACATTACTAATCCTAAGCATAAAATCACTTTTCATAATTTACTATTCACAAAAAGCTAAGTTGATCTTATTAGATTCTAAATTTCTTACTGAACACATTTCTAGAAGACCATTTTTTGAATATCATTACACATTATTAATTATTTAAGGTTTACATAAATATTTTGAAATATCCACTTTTTCCAAAATTCATCAAAATACATCTTATATTTATTTGAACATCAGAAAAAAAAACACAAACTTCACCATAGGAAGAAATCACGACTTTATTTATCTCAAAGGATTACACAAAGTAGCTACGGTCTTGTTACATAGCCCTTGATAACCCCAGTATAGGACCTAAGTGTAAGGTGTGCTAAGGTGAGAGAATCCGAGGGTGGCTCGGCAAACATTGCCCGAGTAGTGATTTCTATAAGCTTGAACTTCTCCCGAAGCTGATTCCGCTCCAGATTCACACGATGAAGTTTGGCTTGGGTTTGGTCCAGAGAAAAGCCTAGTGGTGCAACCTCCTTCCCAAGTTTCATCATATGGGCTTAGATTGGCCTGCGACTACTGGATGAGGCCATAGAATACTATTTCTGTATTAATTAACTAAGATCACTTGTATTTAGAGACAACAAACGCAACATTTAGTTTCCAATGGTCGTATTGAACAACAGTCATATAACAATCGAAACCTAATGGTCTCATTTTAATTATAATCACATCATTAATTAAATAATATAGTTTTGTTGAGTATAAACTAAAACAACACACAAAAAACAGGAAACAAAAATTCATTCAAAATTTTGAGTCGTTACATAATTAGTTAGAAAAATGGAGATAAATTTCTTTTTTCCTACTACTATTATAATGGTGTTGTAATATGCACAGATGGTGTGGTTATAATCTTAGAATGGTTCATACAGACATCTAGTGCCTTTTTTTGATATTTTCCTAAATTAAATTCCTTTTATGTTGATTTATACAACAATTGAATGACTTGGGTATAGAATGGATCCTTAGAGCAGGAATATGGATTGGCTTGGGTTTGGATTGAAGACTTGGAGTAAGGATGTAGATTTAATTGGGTGTGTGTGGGAATAGAATCAAAAATAGTGGTTATCAAGATTTCTTGATGTGTTTTTGATTTATACGATATGTGTAGATACATAGATACATAACCCAAATGATTAAGTTTGTGAACCTAGTGATAGTGATATATAAATTGTGACGGTATAATTAAATTGTAGTATTATGGTGGTATGTGGATATATGCCTTATTGTTTTTATTCAATTTAGACTGAAATAATAAATGGTTAAATGGTTATGGTATTTGGGATTTGGGATATAAATATTTTTTTCCCTTGATGTTTAGAAAGCTTTTCAAAAGGAATTACATAAGGTTCATAGGATACTGTAATGAGATCTAGGATAAATGAAAGTGTGTGTGGTAATACCATTGGAAAATATTAATATATAAGAGTGTGTAAGGTATGTCAATTTAAAATAATCATAGCTTTAAGAAGTGATTTTTATTCATTAAAAATCATTTTAATCCCATTATTATAACCAAATGTCATGAATGCATGTGAAGCATGAATGTGAGTAAGTGTAGTCAAAATAATGATTTGATAGGATTTTGATGTTAGTCTAATGTTTAAGATTTTATGTAATTAGAAAAATTTAAGAATGATATGTGAATAATGAGTGGGTTAATTATTGGTGGAAGGATCCTTTGGATAGGAAGATTAGAGGGTATTTTCAGATTTTATATTTTTCTTATGGTAAATGACATTGGGGTTTATTTTTTATAGATAATTCACTTATTTAGTGATTTTTTTTAAATATTAGGATTAATGGTAATATAGGTATAACTTTCAGCTACTAGACTTCGTTTTTAGGTTCTATATACAAGAGAAAGTTTTATGTGGTGTGTTAAAAATAGATAATGGGGATATGTTCAAGGGATAACACCGTAGTGGATTTTTCTTTTAGTTGTGAGGCATATGTATTATTGAAAACCATAGATATGGAAGGGGATGGTAAAGAAGTGTCATAATTGTGTTTAGTTAGGGAATATATGGAAATTTTATTGGAATTATTATTGGGTGACATAGAATTCATGGATTTCATGAAGGTGGGTATAGTGTAGAAGAAATATGAGGTCATTTATTTTAAGGAATGTCATGAAATCTTCTATTGATATGATAGATTTAAAGGTTATCTAACATAAACTTTTTTTCATGTGCACAAATCGAGGTGGAGGTATCAACAAAATGTAAAAGCACCAAAGAAAACATCAATTCCCACCCCTTGTAACTAGTGTTTTCCCTCACATATGGGGCTATAGAATTCCTGGAACGTGCTCATTACCAAGTCCTGACAAGATCCTTGTCTCATGTCAACCATTCCATAAATAGTAATATAATGGCACTTCCCTAATACCACTTTATAACTCACCCGACCTGATATACACTAAACCAGTTCCCTAAGTCGAGTCGTTATATGCCCTTAAGAACACATCCCCATACTCCCGAGGCTACCAACTAGCAACGTAGGTCTATAGAGGAATATTGGGGAGTATATAATATATTATCATATTGATGAAATATAATAATTTATATCAACAGATATAATAATAATAATGAACAAATAAATGTAAAATACACATCAAATTCCAACTATCACAAATGAAAACTAGATACAACAATGACATATACGTACAATACATTTCAGGAAATCATACAAACAAAATCCAATACCAAAAGTTCCAAGAGACCCCGAACACAGACCTGAGTCACAACCTAATCCTATCCACCCATGATCAAACCTATCATCCCAAGCACAACAAAACACTAAGTCCCTGCCCTGATCTTGTATCATAAAACAAGTATAATTTTCTTGGGTACGCAAGTTCCATGGAGACCCAAGAAGGGTGTGAGTAAAACTCATTAGGCCACCAAAAACGGTGTCTAAAGAAATATCTTGTCTATATAGTTTTGTATGTGGATAAGGAAGTTGAACTAATAAACAAGGAAACTAAAGAAATATAAATCTGTCTCACATTTAAAAAACTACCAATTAACCATTTTTTCATTAAATTCTAAATTGGTAACCAACTAACTGAACTATCTTCGGTCACACCGGACACCTAATCCATGGAATAGGTCTTATACACCTTTAATCATAAGGTAATTCACAAAAAATAATTTATCAACATACCCAGGAGACCCCATCTGATAATCAAGCCATGTTTATGTGTTTGGGAATCAAATATTCTTAGTATGAAATCTCAACCATACATTACATAATACATTACTTGGATCCTCATTCTAGGTAGTCTAATCAAGTGCAACTGTTAGGGTCATGGAGCCTTAGTCTGAATCCCTAACAATTGCAATATAGGGTTAGATTTCAGATCCTCATTCCAACCTAACCCATGTGCGTAGAACCACAAGTCCACACCACACATACAACCAATCCATGTACACATGCTTCTTTAATCATAACATATTTACCAACCACAAATCGTACCCATTATACACATTTATCATTTAGAATCATAACTCATTAACACATATACCATTATGCCAAATATCCCCTTATGTTATGTCATCAACTAAACACATTCATTGTTTAGTTCATTTCCTAACCTCATTAACATGCCAACATAATCATCATGGGTTTTACCTCACAAACCAATATATAATTTCAATTACTAGGATCCTAGAAAAATTTTAGAACCAAATCATGGCATAAAAACAATTCAAAATACTCATTTTAAAACATCTTTAATCCACCCTTTAAAGTATGGGTCTTCATATATGAAAACAAAAACATGCCCCAAGACCTTCATTTCCATTTACCACCACAAAAACAGGCCTTTAAATCACTTTCACAAAGGGGAACCATTCCCTCATTTTAAATAATCATTTAAAATATATTAAGAAAATTCCTTTTTTAAAACACTTTGAGGTCTATGATTTATTTTAAAACATCGCCCACTTAAAAAACATCATTTACCTTCATTGGAAACCAAAACCAAATCAAAATCCAAAAAAAACATTTAAACCATTTCAAAATCCTTCTAGATATCTCAAAAAAGATACCATTTTCATATTTCATTATTCCTATTAATATTTCTAACATACCCAATTACAATTCACAACCCTTTCACATTAACAATTTTCATATTTCAATGTTTATCAATTTATTTCACCATCTTTAAGGGTTTGCCATACCCAAAGGGGTGCCCTAGGTCCAGTCTTGTACACCAATATACCCCAAAGGTCCCATAGAGAGTTTCACAAATCAATTTATGGCCCAAATCACTTGCCATAGTCAAAGACATTAAAACATAGCAATTCAGTAAATTGGAACAACCGTATATACATATATAACAATGACAGTATAAGAAAAAACATTAAGACCGCCTACCTTATGCTCGAATATGATTACTAGCCCAAATTCATCCCTTGATATAAACTCAACCAGCCACTATCTCTAGAATAAAGAACACCCAAGAAAAATATGGGTTTACGGATTAAAAAGGATAGAAACCTACACACCAATACTCTTACAGAAAATGGAATGAAATAGATTCAAAGACTTACCCTGAGCCTCGATTAAAACTAAACAGCACTCCAAACTCCCGATAATTGAAGGAGAATTGACCATGGAGTAGGAGGGGGGTATTGGTTCGTCACCCATGTTATAGGGGTCCAAATGGGGAAATTTTTATGGGAGAAATAATTAACATTAGGTGGGAAATGGTAATTTATCTCTTTTTAAGGGCATCAAAGTTTGGCCCTATTGTTGGCCAAACTGTGCACCAACCACGTGGATACCTCTATGTAAGAGGGTCTAATAAGCATGGTCTTCTAGAAGCACCTTCACAGTTTGAAAAAACATGTGTTGAAAGTGCACTAGCCATTTTCCAAATGGATGTCTAGTCGTATATTTTCTCTAGCCAAGCGCATGGTTTGTACAAACTTTGTGCCAACCATGTGTTGAAAATTGTATGGACTCTTTTCTCCTCCTTTTATGTCCCGCACCCCTAGAAAAACCCCAGAACCTCCCATACTCCAAATAACCACTTCATTATCTATAAAAATTGAATTTTGAAAAAAGTTAAAATAGGGAAATACCTCCACGCATGGTTGGGAATTTATAGTACAAGTCTTCAAAAATTAGGATACATTCATCTTCCTCATGCTCTTTGTAACTTGATATTTCAAAAGGATAATTTTCAAATGATTCTATATAAGATAATTGATCCTTATATTTTTTCTTTAATATTTTTTTTCAGTATCTTTTCTTCCCTATTCTTCCCTTTTTTCAGAGTCTTGGTAGATACCTACATGTTTTCTTCAACTGTAGTGGATATTAAATTTTACACTTGAGGTTCTTCAGAATCATATTCAAATATTCACTTAATATAAACAATGTAAAAACAATTGGGGAAAAAATCTGATCCAATAAGGGGAATACCTACCCTCTGATAATACTTTTGGATCCCATATAGATCATACAGGGACACTGAGGGGGGTGAATCAGTGTACCCAACATTTTACTGAAATAAATTTCTTTTCAATTAGCCACTCTTAATCTTGAAACTCTTCCCCAATTAATATAAATGTATATATTATGTTCTATAAACAACTACATACAAATTTAATGTAGATAATAAAAGTGACAGTAACACACAATGATTTTTACATGGTTTTTGTAATAATACCTACTACTCACCATGATCAATATGTGGTTATTTCACAGATTTTCCTATAACTATATCATTATAGTGATTAAAAAATCCAAGAATTGGAACATAATTTTTATATAGGAAACAACTAATCTTCCTGATTCTGTAGAATTCTTTATATCGGTTCCACCTGTCTTTAATTGTCTTCTTTATACTGGAACCACCAATTCCTCAAAGATATTCAATAAATACAATGAAAAAGATCTTATTTACTACATTGGATTCCTTTTCATCAACTATATAATATTTATCTTCAAATATAGGTCTCATAATTATACTAAATTAACAAGATTATATGCATGTTATCCCATTAATCTTCAATAAGTGGAAGATATAGCTTCCACTTAAACTCACTACTCATTCAGAATGATCAACTTAAGAATTTGGAAATACACTCTATGTTGTCTTCTTCCTCAATATATCAAATGCTTGGGCATATACTCCTTTTAACAATGAATTTACCAACCTTAATTAATTTTTTTTAATATATGCACACAAATTCTTATGTATTATATTATGGAAGAAAAATAATTTCACAATATCGATTCAATTTTTACTTCACTTCATGCATAAATGTTGCATGGACTTCTTAAGAATAAACCTACCACACAAAATTCATATTTTTTATTATTTTATATGTCCAATCCAATGTTATTTTTGGATTATATATTTAATTGGTTCTTCACATGTGCAAGTAATCATTCATACAAAGTCATTTGCACAACATCAATCACATACTATCCACTTCATCTCACTTACTTCTCACACATAGATAAAAGCACACACACCATTTTCTTCTTCCATTTTTGGGATTATACACTCCTAAAGAATTCATGTACTCCTTCACAAAAACATAATGGTGTTTGATTGAACTTCTTCCCCATCCACACTGCACCTTCTCAGAAGTGCAAGCACTGCCTTCTTCTTGTAGGATATAGCTTGGTCTTCCTAACTCAAGGAATTAATGCTTGTGTATTATCTTCACACATGCATGAAAGTGTGTTTGTTAAGTATTAATTTTCCTTCACAAAAACCAAGAATGAAACATGTAAGGGAAAAACATAACTTTGAATGGATTTGCGAAACAAGTTCTTCATGAAGAATTATGAGGGTGTTTTAATACTAGTTGTGTGTCCACACATTTCCTACACGTATGATGTGAACAGTTCTTCTTCACACAATGAAGGAGGATTATGGAACTAATAGTTTGAAAAACATTTTTTTCAATGCTCTATTTTTAGGAAAGATGATATATCTCTTGAATAGAAGTAAAATCTCTCTGCCTCAGTTGCTCATTATTTATAAGAAAACCTAACCCATCCTATCACTACCTAATATCTAGTTTCTATGCCATATTGTAGCTCTGATTATTATGTTGTATATTTTAATTATTCAATTTCCCAATTCATTATTCTTAATTCATAGATACACCAATTTTCATGGAGTCTTTTCATTTATCCCTTATGTTGATCTCCTCACATGCATATGATGAGGATCACGTGATTATTATCATTTAAGCTCGAACTCCTTCACATTATTTGAATGGATACCTACATCTATCATTTTCATTTGGACATATCACGTTATTCGAGTTTTGGAATTCATGAAATATGATGTAACATTCATGGCCTCAAGTGATTGATTATTTCTTATTCTTTAGGGTTTGATCACTAGAGATGGCCATCGGTTGTCGTGAGCTCGATCGAAGCTCACTTTTAGAAAGAGGTTGCAATCAAAGGTCATGGGAGTTTAAATAAGATCAAATTATTTGATCAAAAGTCATTTATTAAACAGATTAGATTTCCATCCCTATTTTTGTATCATTTAAGTGAAGATGAACAATGCTCACACCCACACTGTCCAACATCAGATATCTAAAGAGGTGTAGATCTTATTTATTAATCAACTAACACTGCTAAACTTTTGAGTTGGTTAAAGGGGATCATTACCTTAATACCACTATTAAAACATAGTGAATTTATCCCAATGGAATTTCCATCCTACTTTGGGGGACCTATACATAGTCCCATGTGTGTGCATGACTCCTATCTTGTGTGCTCTCTGAGGGCCTTATACAAGGGCCCACCTCTTATTCCTTTCTTCCTTCATTTTGGTGGGCCTTCCCATGAGGGTTGACCCTTGGGTCCCCTAGGAGTGGTTTAGGGCTAATCCATGGGTTCAATTAAGGTTGGCCATACTTTTTAATCCCATCACTTAGTAATGCTATGTGAGAATTTCCAGTCCAACATTCTTCAAAAAAAATTCAAAAATATAAATATATTTTTCATTCCTTCCTTCAATTAATTCTCTTAATTTTAAATTTATCATCATGCAACATATGTTATGCAAGGACTTAAATTCCTACAATAACAACATTTTCATTATCTTCATCATCTATGGCCACCTTTCTTAACTTCTCAAATTAGTAATTCAATGTATGTTCAATCATCAAAATTTATAAAACCTCCAATTATTCATTTCACCAAACTAGTGATGATTGATAATTTTCATCACAATATTTTCTTTAAATACTATAAATTTATTTTTTATGGAAAACTTAATTTATTATTATTTTATTGAAAATAAATATTCTAAAATTATTTCATTATTTTATGCATTGTGCATCTCTTAAATGTGAACATTCACATGTGTATTGAATGAAGATCCCTTCAATAATAATCACATTTAAAAGGATAATTTTTCAATCAAGACGTCTAATTCCATTTGAATAATCCATAAAAATTATCTAGGAATCATCACCAATAATGGAGAATTGACTTTCCAAATGAAAACTAATGATTCCATAACAATTATCTAGAAATAATCACAATGCCTTCTTGGATAATTCTAAAATTCTTTCCATTTTTATCTTTCAATGATTAATTAATAATCATAGAGTACTTCATCATACCTTTACTTATTATTCCTTCTAATATATTGAAAAAAATAAGACCATATTTATCAGTCATCCACATGGTCTTTTCAAGTGAAATCACACACAACAAACATATATATCATGTGAATCCTACATGTTGAATATGATTAATGTGTTGTCTCTTGATGATATAGCTATGATTTTAATCCATATAAAATCAAAAAACCTCAAAATCGATGTGCATCATACAAGTTGAAATCATATACCCATAAAAACACAAACCAAGAACATCAAGCCCATGACTTGGTAACCTGTTCTTCCCTCAATAAAGGTGTTCACGATGCACCAAACTAAGTTTTTTCACAAGGTATGAGACATTTCTTTGCTTTTTATCTACTAAATTTCCATATTAGAAGAATAAGGCATTGCTAATACCATTTTTTTAACAACCTAGAATTAATCATAGGGTCATATCAGGTGTGTCAAATGACCTCAAGCATGCCTCCCCATAATCTAGAGGCTTTCAACTACCAGCAAGGATGATGAGTTCATTTTGTGAATACATTTTTTGATTTTTTGATTTTTCAAAGTCATATTTTTTTTATTGATCAATACCCATATTTAAATTATTAAATATCATTTTTGGGTAATTTAAAGTTGGAAATACATTTTAATAAAATAAAAACTAAGAGAGAAAAAATACATGTTATATAATATATTATTCACGGTCGTGTTTTTATGTTTTATATGAAATGGAAAAGGAAGGATAATGGGGTTATAGAAAAAAATTTCCAACCCATGTGATCTCTCAACTAAGGATAGGAAATCCACATAGAAGGCCCAAGTTCCCTCCAGCAATGACCGGACTCAGAAAGTCCCCCATGGGCAGGATAGATGAGCATGGAAAGAATGTGTTGGCTCACAGGATCACAACGATGTGTATGGAATGTTTCCTCATGGTAGAGAGAGGATATTTTAACCAATTCAGGGCGTAACTAGTGGTATAGGGCCTCCTCTGACACTCATATGACTTTATTCATCTGTTTAGATAAGTTTTTGATAATATAGTCAAGCCCAGGCCACCCAAAAAACCTACATGGGATGTGAACACAACATAGGTATAGTGCACTTACATTTATGATCCCGTTTCACCCTTGTAAGAACCCAGTTTTTCACTCAGATATTGATCCTTTAAATTTTGATCTAATTCTATATTTTGGACCTAATATGCATTCCTAATGAGTTTTTAGACATGTTAGTGGTTTCTAGGGCTTTTTTGCAACTTAAAACCCATCTTTTTGGGAAACTAGTCATGTCACAAGGTTGGTGCACTGTTGGCACATGATTTTACTAACTATGTGGATGGTCTATTCTTGGGAAGAACCATATCTTAAGGTTGGTGCATGTCCATGTGGCCTAACTGTGCATGTTCCCTTTCTTTCCTAGGTACTCATTCATGGTCTGTGCATGGTTTTTTAAAAAGTGTGGGCAAACCATGCAGATTCTATTTTCTAGGTAAACTATCCTTTTTTACCTTAATAATCTAATTAAGCCACCACTTCTTCCCTAATATCATTTCTAGGGGGATTTACCTCCCTGTCACACATTTTTGAGCTTTTTAAATGCCAAATATAGGGATTGAATGATCTCCATAACCCATGATTTGATTGAGCTTGTGTTTGTCATATTGGATGCATAATGGTAAGATCTCCTTCTCTTTTTCTCTTGACCAAGTTATAATGTTGTGAGTGTTTTCCCTATTTTCATATATCCACTATGATCTAATAGAAATTAAGGGTTGATGTCGGATTAAGAGAGTCATACAAGCCTAAGTTGGGTGGTCTATAACTCATCCCTCAAGTTTGCAGATTTTGGAATTGTCGTGCAGGGCCCACTGATTTCATCGGGTGTCGTTTATTGAATTTATATGTTATGCTTATAATAATTATAACCATATAGTTATTCTCTTTCCATGAATTTGATTAATTGTTGGTGGTTATTCCCATAACTCCATCTATTCTATGTAGTATGTAATTCCATAATTGTGTTTTTACTACTTGACACATTTGATCTACTGTTTAGGTGTGACTTGGCTTGACCCTTCTAAGGGTAAGATTTTCTATATTAAATGGCTTGGTTTATATTGTGAATTTCATAATGAAAAGTACCATTTGTGCTCAAAACGTGACTCATCTAAGGTAAGTGCTTGATATTGATAATTAAATGTGAAAGGGAAGTTGGATAGTATATTTAGTATATGACATGATTGTATTTAATGGGAATGAAATAGAGGTTACATGTCAATAGAACCCCTTACCACATTAATGGAATGTATATGAATGAACCTTAATAATTGAATATACCTTTAATGGAATTAATAAAGGTTTAATACTACATGACCTTATCACACTAATGAAAGGAAAGGCTTGAACCAAATGAAATATTGCATTAATTCATAATTAAACAGGAATGGCCTAACTCAAGAATGTGTTGGATTCATATCAGGGAATAACATGAGAACTCGGTAACCCCATTCCGATTCAAGGACACAACTTTCTTAAGTTGAGACCCACCTAGATCTAAATACATTTCTATTCCTTGGATTCCCGGTATGACACGATAGGATCCCTTCAATATTATTACAGGATGCCTTGGATACACCCCTTGGATCTAACATTGAAAAGTAGGTTCCATGGTTAAATCCCATTAGTACCATTAATTTCTTAGCCCCATTTTACCTTTGATGAACTCCTTGGACACGGTAGGCTTGTCATTATGGAATGAATTGGACTATTATCCTTGTATTACACTCTTACCCTTATCCAAGTTATAGTTGTCACTGAGTTGGTGTCCCTTGAGGTCTACGTAGCCTCAGTTATTACCTTGTAACTTCATTATTAAATGGAATTATAGGTTTTCTTGTCACAACTTGGAACGTTCACTTTTGTTAACATGTGACTCATTTATAAACTGGTAATAATAAATTAATGGATGGTTTATGTTAAACGTTAGCTGAGGGCGGATGAAGGTACTTTGTTATTTAGTTACATTGCACTATGTTACATTATATATGCATGATTGCAGACTGTTACATTTCCATTACATGGTCCAGATGTTATAGACACCATTTGAGGTGGCCCACTAAGATTTATCTTACACCCTCTCTAGGAAATATTTGGTACCCAGAGTAGATTATATGAATACAGGTGTTTCTAAAGGGAAGCATACGGGTTCCAACACTTGATTTCTTGCTATTTAGTATGGAGTTTGATAGAAGATGACCGAGTTAGAGCTCGGTATGCTTGGGATAGTCTTTCGATTCCATTATAATTTTTTGGAACATGTTATTACTACTATCCTATATCCATGTTTTCTAGTTTTCTAGTGACATGACATATCATCAGTAGTTGTTATTTTCTTGGATGTTATTCCAGTTATTTTAGTTATTGGTATTATTGTCTCTATTTTTTGTTGTGTCTTCTGTTTACTTGTATTTCTTCCATTATTTACCTCTATTTATATTTATCTATTATGTTGTAATTTGGTAATAAGGGAATAGAATCCCCATGGATACACCCTAGGCCCACACAACTAGTCGACAACCTCTGACATTTGGGGAGATATGCTTGAGGCAATGTGGCCTACTAGGCTCAGGGCACCTGTTAAGTGGAATCCGGGTCTAGGACGTTGCAAAGTAGTATCAGAGATGGTTTTTCATTTCTTGATTTACCATTTGCAGATAATATATTTAAGGTTAGGAGTGATGTGTACTTGTTCATAATCCATTCTTGGGCGTCATGAACAAATGTTCGGGATAAAATCTGAGTATCATAAATTATAATTTTTGTTCTATTTTTTCTATTATAGTTGACATTATTTCACCATTGGGTGAGGCACATGTTGTCTGGTGTTGTTTATTATTACTCTATTTGATGATTTTAATTCATCCTTGGCCCAATGATATGTGGTAGATGAGCATTATAACATGCATTATTATAGGAACCTAGAATTCGTATATAATGCATATTGCCATTCCATATAGGTACATTTCATTGTTTTTCAGGAATTGATATGCCTTGGATTATTGAGTGATGTTGTGATAGTTATCTTATTATTTTATTACTATTGGTTGTGATTGTGTGATTTCCTATCTCAATTCATGAGGTTTATGGGCCCTCATGGGTTGGGAAGAATAATTTACCAAGTCTAACCATTATCCAATAAATAAATATATGTCATTTCTAGAGATAATGTGTATGGTAATAGATTCACTGGAAAAGGGTATCCATTATAAAGTGAATCATGACATCTAAAATGAATTGGTTTTATATCCTTATCCTACCTTTTCATGTTGATGAATGGTAAAGGAGTGAACATGAAAATTAAATTTAAAATGAAATGAAACTTATACTTGAGAAATTACCGATACCTGGTCATCTAAGAATGTAGTTGGGGTAGTATGCCTTGGGTAGTGAGTTTTCTTATGTTCAGCTTCCACTGGTGAATCTATCTTTCTACTTAATCTAGTTTTAAGGAGTGTTCTTGGAATTTTTAGACTAATGTTTCCAGGACATCCTCTAATCGTACGCCAGGAGGGTTGCGACAACCATGCTCCAGACATGGTGGGCCCTGATCCGCCACTCTTACCTAGAGAAGTTCCACTCAAGGAGCCACCTGTTGAACCTAATCTAGGAACTGATTCCCAAGTTCATGATATTTTCCTATGTCTAAGGTAGTCCATGCATGTTTCTCTATATCTTGAAGCTACTATGGCTGATATGACTCCTGATTTCTAGTAGCAGCATCATGTTACCTTTTTAGGGGATGGCAATCTACAAGATATTGTGTCTTTACTATAATCCACCCTCTCTATCTTCAAGCATCTAGAGACACCTCCAAAATCAAGGGTCAAGATTTCCACGTACATGCCTTGGGATTCTCCCAAGCGCTGGTAGGATGTGATTACCTAAGATGGTCGTAATTAGGTAATGTTATGGGTTGATTTCTATACTGCCTTATATGATCATTTCATTCCTCAGACGCTGAGAGCTGATAAATCTAGAGATTTTATGCATCTCTAGTAGGGTTCTATGTCATTTATGAAATATTCAACACATTTCATAGAGTTAGTACATTTTTCACTGCTTCTAGCTGGTGATGAGCTTTCACATGCTAGACGATTCGAGGATGGGATCCAGTACACCATCTGTACATAGATGAATGTATTTCCCCTACCTACCTTCTCTGAAATAGTAGAACATGTTCTTATCACTGAGAATGGCCTGATGGATGACAATAGTACCTGATTTAAAGGATTAGGGTCGTTTCGGGCAAGTAGTTATTCTGGTGGTAGGAAATATTCTATCTAGGTGTCTCATCAGAGTAGTGACAACTAGAGTGCCCATTTCAATATCTACTTGGTGTGTCATCAGTGTGGAAAAAAAAGGGAATTGAAAGCCACAGTGTGATAGAGACCAATTGGATTGTCAATCTTTCCTATGTATGGGGAATCATCCTCATTTCTGTAGGAATTTCCACTAGCCTCAAGTGGAAAAAGAGCTGCGCCAGCTCCACCTTCAGGAGGAATTTCCTTTACGCCGCATCGGGTAGGGAGTTGGAATAGCACCAGTAGTTCTAGAAGAGGAGGAGGTCATGGCCATGGTAGCCAGAACCCTAATCACCAGAAGCACCAACAAAGCAGTTTTAATCGTGTAAGTACAGCTATTGCACAAGGTTGTGGTTCAGGCCAGTTCCATGCCCTACAACTAATACTTGAAGAATAGGTTGCGGGACCATATATAGTATGAGGTTCTATCCTAATAACCTCACTATATTATATGATTTAATTTATTCAGGTTCTTCAAAATATTTTATATTTGTATCAATCGTGGAAATTATCAATCTAGAGATATAGTATTACTATAGTGTAGTGACACTAGATACGTCATTAGGGGTAAAAATAGAGAGAATATGCTAGTTTAGAGACTTCCCCCTTGAGGTAGGCAATTACCCTTTCTTATGGAACCTCTTAATTCTCATGATTATTGTCTTTGATTTCATTATTAGAATGGATTGGGTCGTTAAGTATCATGATTTTGTAGATTGGTATCACCGCAGGGTATCGTTTACATCACCAAAGTGCATAAGTTATCTACATAAGATTGAGTGGGATGTTTAGGATAATAGATCGAGACCATGAAATCATGGGATAGGTGGGTTGACCACCCATATTTCAAATATCATCATAGAGGACCAAGGTTTACAACAAGACGATTTCCCTCCAGTAGTGGATCATTTCAGGGACATCTTTCCCAATAATTTTTCTAGCTTACATTCTGAGAGAGAGGTAGAGTTTACAATAAAACTTATTCTAGGAGTATCTCCAGTGTCCATTCCTCCATACGGAATGACACCTACAGAGATTTATGACCTCAAATGGTAGTTATAGTATTTGGAGGCCAATGGTTTTTTATGGACCATTACATACTATTAGGGTTTGCCTGTTCTTTTTTCCAAGAAGGCAGATGGAACCTTAATTTTATGCATGGATTACAAAAGGTTGAACCAATTTATGATCCAAAATTGATATCCACCGCCACAAATAGATGATCTCTTCAACCAGCTCCAAGGAGGAATGGTCTTCTCTAATATTGACCTGAGATTGGGTTATCACCGATATGAGTTAGGCCATCAGACATACCTTGTACCACTTTTTGTAACAATTATGGTTTTTATGAGTACCTTGTTATGTTTTTCAGCCTTACAAACATGCCCTCCATTTTAATGGATCTTATGAATTGGTTTTTTCACCCCTATTTAAACTCTATTTTTTTTGTCGTTGTTGGCGATATCTTGGTGTATTCTCACACTCATAGTGGCCATGAAAAACATCTTAAATCATTCTGAGTATACTTATAGAGCATAATCTTTTTGCCAATATAGATAAGTTTCACTTCTAGAATGACCAAGTTTTCTTATTGGGTCATATTATCTCATAATTAGGGGTATTTGTTGACCAAGAAAAGGTTAGTGTTGTAGTTTCCAAGGAGAATCCCAAGAACATTTTTGATGTACATAGTTTCTTGGGGATGGATGGATATTATAGTTGTTTCATACACTATTTATTGCATCTTTGTTTACATCTCACTATCCTTAAAAAGAAGGGTGTCAAGTTCTTTTTCTCAGAATCATGTGAGAAATAATTTCAAGAACTGAAAGGGAGGCTTGACATAGCACCTATTCTAATTCTTCTGGATCTAGGTATATGTTATATAATATTCTGTGATGCATCATGCATTGGCCTAGGAGTAGTATTGATGTAGGGAGATAGAGTCATTGTGTATGGATCTCGATAGTTTAGGCCTCATGAGAGAAATTACCTAACACACAACCTTGAGCTAGCAGCAGTTTTCCATGAATTATGTTACTAGAGACACTATCTTTTGGGTGATCTCTTTGTGGTGTACACGAACTGTAAGATCCTCAAATATATCTTTACTCAACATGAATTGAACCCAATTACGCAAATATGGGTAGAATATCTACAGTCCTTTGATTTTGAGCTTGCCTATACACTTAGGAAGGGCAATGTGGTTGCAGATGCACTGAGTCAGGAAACACAGGAACAAGAATTATGGGAAGCAAGTGATTAATGGAAGTTAATGGACCTCTTCTATGAGATACACATAGAGTATAATTATAGTCATGGGTAGTCTAATATTTTATCTTTGACAGTCACATCTTCCATCCTTGATAAGGTGAAGGGTAGAAAATTTTCAGATCTTGGAGTCTTGGAACTCTGTGAGAGTATATCAGGAGATAACACACCAAGGGATTGGTCTATAGATAGAGAAAACAACCTACATATTCATGTAAGTGTCTTAGTCCCTATAGATACGAGAGAGCATTTGATGAACTATTTCTCATTCTTTTTAGTGGGAAGTTCATACAATCAGTTCGAAGATGTATCGATACATGGGATGCCAGTATTGGTGGCCTGGGAAGAAATGTCAGTTAGTAGGATTTATCACTAGGTGTTCCACCTGTCATCTGGTGAAGGTGGAGCACCATATACCTATAGGCTTGTTACAACCACTTCCATCACCATAATTGAAATAGGAAAAAAATTTCAAAGGATTTGTAGTCAGTTTACCTTGGTCACCTAGAGGTAACGACGTTGTATGGTTTGTCGTTGATAGACTAATGAATGTAGCTGACTTCATTCCTATTCAGTTGAATTTCTAAGTTGATGAGATAGGAATAATATATGTATGTGAGATCGTACAACTCCATGGGGTCCCTTTTACTATTGCTTCAGATAGGGATTATTGTTTCACGTCACTATTTTGGTAGGGATTTCATAAGACTATGGGAACACTAGTTATTCTAAGTACCTCTTTTCACCCACAAACCGGTGGACAATCGAAACAGACAATATAGGTTTTGCAGGACATGATTCAAGAATGTTTCCTTGATTTTGGCATTTCTTAGGAAAAGAATATCCCTTTCACTGATTTTTCCTATAATAATAGCTTTCAGGTGACAATTTAGATGGCTCCTTTTAAGGAATTAAATGGTAGGTTATTCTATTCACCCATGTGCTTGCTAGAGGAAGGTGAGGCAACCTTACTAGGCCTTTGTCTCATTTAGGATACTTCAAATCAGGTCTAGTTGATGAGAAATCATATGAATACTTCCTAGTCTAGGAAAAAATGTTATCTCGATCATCATTGAGGAGATATAGATTTTGAGTTTGGAGATCATTTTTTCCTTCGGGTATAACCAAGGCTAGGGCATAGATGGTTATGGAAGAAAGATAAGTTTCCATATCTTTACGTGGGGCCTTTTGAAATTCTAGAGAGAGTCGGGCTAGTAGCCTAACGGTTGATACTACCTTAGATGTATTCTCCCACGCACGGCGTCTTACACATATCACAACTTCTCCATTATCATGATGATTTGTCTCATACCTTTGATCCCAAGGAATTTGAGTTAGATTCTAATTCTACCTTTGAGGAATATCAAGTATGCATCATTGACTAGAGAATGATGGTTATCTGAGATTAGTCTCTCCCTTTAGTATGAGTTTTATGGAAGAATGGCCACATGCAGGATGAGGATTGGGAGAGGGAGGCCAAAATACCTTCCCAATGGCCAGAATTGCTCTTAGATAGTGATTCACCACCCTTGGAAGGTGAAATTTGGGATGATTTATTTTAAGGGGGAAGACTGTAAGAACCTGGTTTTTCACTCGGGTATGGGTCCTTTAAATTCCGGTCTAATTCTATATTTTGGTCTTACTAGGCATGTCAAATGAGTTAGCAAAGGTTTTAGGGGTGTCTGGGGATTTTTTGGATCCCAAAACCCATCTTCCTAGGAAAATGACCATGTCGCGTGGTTGGAACATGGTAGGATCATGGTTTTCCAAACTGTTCAAATAGTCAATTCTCAAGTAGAACCATATAGCATGGTTGGCACACAATCATGCGACCTAACCTTGCAGGTTCCCTTTCTTCCTAGGTACCCAGGCATGGTTTTTGCATGGTTTTTCAAACCATGTGGACAAACCGTGCACAGGATATTTTCTTGGTAAATTGTATTTTTCCCCTTAATGATCTAATTAAGCCACCTCTTCTTCCCTAATATGATTTCCAATGGGATTTACCTCCATGGATCTCATTTTTTGGCTTTATAAAGGCCAAAGATAGGGATTGAAATATATCCTTCATCTGGAATTTGATCAAGCTTCCGTTCATCATGTTGGATGTGCAATGGTAAGTACTTGAGTCCCTTTAAGCCTTTCTCTTTATCTTTTGATCTTGACCAAGTTATCATGGTGTGAGTATTTTTCATCTTTTATTATATCTAATCTTATCCAATCCAAATCAAGGGATGATACTATATGAGGACACTCTTACAAGCCTAAGATGGGTGGTCTATAGCTCATCCCTCGAGTTCGTTGATTTTGGAATTGTCATACGGCGCCCACTGATTTATCAGGTGTCGTTTATTGAATTTATAATCCATGGTTATAATAATTAGAACCACATGGTTAAGATATTTCCATATATGTGATTAATTTTTGGTGTTTATTCCCATAACTCTATCCATACCATGTATAATGTTATGCCATAATTGGGTTTTTAGTATTTCACACGTTTGAGCCACCGTTCGGGTGTGACTTGGCTTAACCCTTCTAAGGGTAAGATTTTTATATTAAATGGCTTGATTTATATTTGGAATTTAAAAATGGAAAGTAGCATGTATTCTCACCACTTTACCCGCTTTAGGTAAGGTATTTTTATTGATAATTAAATGTTAAAGGGAAGTTGGAAATTATATTAAGTATATGACTTGAGCATATTAAATGTGAATGAAATATAGGTTTCATGTTCGTAGAACCACTTATCACATTAATGGATGGTTATGGAATGAACCTTAATCATTGAATATTCCTTTAATAGAATTAATAATGGTTCAATGCTACTTTACCTTATCACACTAATGAAATGAAAGGCTTAAACCAAATGAAATATTGTATGGCTTCATAATTAAACAGGAATGGCATGACTCGAGCTTGCCTTGGATTCTTATCTGGGAATGCCATGAGCACTCAAGAACCCAATACTAAGTCAAGGAGACATGTTTCTTTGGTTAAGACCCATGTAGATCTCGATCCTTATCTATTATTTGGATGCCCAATATTTCATTGTAGGTTCCCTTCAATATTATTATAGGATACCTTGGATACACTCCTTGTGTCCAGCATTGACAAGTAGGTGCCCTGGTTAAAGCCCATTAGGACCAATCATTGCTTAGACCTATTTTCCCTTGAATAAACTCCATGGATTTTATAGGTGTCTCATTAAGGAATAAAATGGACTATGAAACTTGTATTACACTCTTACCCTTATCCAAGCTATAGTTTTTATTGATTTGGTGACCCTTGAGATCTACATTACCTTGGTTATTACCTTGGAACTTCATTATTAAATGTCATTACATGTTTCCTTGTCACAACATGGAACCTTCACTATTATTAACATGTGACTCATCTATAAACTAGTAATAAGAAATTAATAGATGGGATATGTTCATATTACAGTTGAGGGATGAAGTAGGTACTTGGGTATTTACTTACATTGCACATCTTTACATTATAAATGCATGCTTTCATACTTTTATATTTCCATTACCCAGGTCAGATGTTATAGATAATATTGGTGATGTCCCACTGAGATTTATCTCAAACCCTCTCCAAGAAATGTTAGGTTCCTAGAGTAGATTATATGAATGTAGGTGTTGATAAAGGGAATCATACATCTTCCAACACTTGATTGCTTTCTCTTTAGTATGAAGTGTAATTGTTGATGACCATGTTGGAGATCGGGATTCTTGGGATAGTCTTTTGATTCTTTTATATGATTTTGAAACATGTTATTCTTACTTTCTTGTATCCACATTTTCTAGTTTTGTAGTGATATGACATATCATCATCAATTGTTGTATTCTTGGTTATTATTCTACTTACTTCAGTTATTTATATTGTTGTATCTATTTTACATTGTGCCTTCCATTTACTTTTATTGCTTCCACTATTTACTTATGTTTGTATTTATCTGCTAAGATACACTTTGGTAAAGAGGACCTAGTATCCTCACGAACACACCCTAGTACCTTACTGTTATTTGGAAGACTTTGGCATCTGGGGAGATGCGCTTGAGGCCATGTGGCCCACTGGACATGTGGAAACTATTAAGTGGCATCTGGGTCTAGGACGTCACAACCCTAGACTCAAATTCACTTTTCTTATACACACCTCACTTTTCTTTACTCAATCACCCCAGAAATATGAGTTCTTGCATTGTGGAACCTCCATTTCCACCACAACAACACCGTTATTCTATTTCATCACTTTCACCGATATGCCAAAAATGCTTGCATTATTAGTGATTGCAATATCCCACTAACACTTTTATTTTTGGGAACAAAATATGTCATAACCATGGATATTTTTCATAGTGTCCAAGGGAGATAAAAATTATGGGAACCATTACACATTATTTAACAATAATAAACTATGGATCATTATTCTTAGAGATTAAATGGATGAGTTGATTTATTGTCCGTGGTGTTTCACCATGGATATTTTTTTCCTATAAATGTGAATAAAATCACTATATATTAACTTCATTCATTATATTATGGTCATGAATTCCTTTCATAGTCTATGACACAATGTTAAGACATGTTTTGTATGGTTTGAGTTACAATAAATTTCAATACCCCAAAACTTGTGGGTTGTCAAATATCTAAAATCTACCAGTGGATAATTTTTAAAAACAAAATCATTCATGGGGGACTCACCTTCCCTCAAATAAGTTTTATCACTCCATTAAATTAAGTACTACCCTTGAAGAGATAACAAAGGATCAGGTAAAGCACTATAATAAAAACACATCTTAGAGAGAATGATATTTAAACATTTAAAATAAAATAGAATAAAATTATAGTGGAGAATGATATTTCATAATTCAAAGAGATATAGTTATCTCTATAAATAGAGAGAAGAAGATGATAAAGAGATATCAAGACACAACCAAATCTAGAGGGGAACCCAAAACAGGTTTTCACAGAACTAAGAGGAGGTTCCACTACTAGAGTAGGAGGGAAAGTGAAAGATCTCACCCATGCATCTGAAATGAGAGTGCAAGAAGATGATCATCATAAAAAAATGATGCATAATTTAAGACTTTATTTTTATTTATTTAATTTCACTATGTAATATTTAATAAATATTCCAATGAAAAGGTATTACACATGTGTTTTCAGTTTTTTCACATCACCATTATTTTAGCACTAACATTCTATTCATTTCCCTTGGATACATCAAATTTATCCATATTAATTGAGAGATTAATCATGGATAACTAAGAATTTGAGGGAGAGATGAGTTGATTAAATGGGATGAGTATCTCTATTTGTATCTAATATCACTTTGAATTAAATTAAATAATATCCTATAAATTCACATAGAAAATGATTAAATTTAGAGTCAAAACATTAAAGTGGTAAATGGAAGTGATAGAGGGAGATCCAACGTTAACTTCCCCTTTCATTTCAAGAATGATCACCATGCATCTAAATGATTGTAGGAAACCTTGAGAGAGGATATAGATAATTTAGATAGTTCTGGTCGAGACTAAAAAGAAACACTAGATACTCTAAGAAATATCACAGTTAATGAATTTAAGAAACACTATCCTTCAATATGAACTCACTTCCCTTCATCCTTATTTTTATCTTTTTGAGTCAGTCCAAACAATAAATATCTTAGTTTTTTAGTACTTTATTTTTAGTATAATCATGAAAAACAACAACACTATTGAGTCCTTATAACACTTTTCCTCATGGGAACGTCTATGTCTCATCACTACTCCAGTAAGGAACCCAGGCTACTTCCCATACCACCTACTTATCAGTGCTGCTTCAATAGCCCAACTAGTCTTGACTATGGAGCCAACCTTCTCCTAATCTTAGAGTCACCCAATGAGATTCATTTCAATACTAAAAACCCTAATTAATGTTATTTAAACAAGATGAATCTCAGTTCATACCTAGTTCTTCAAGTGATCTGTCCACTTGATAAAAAGTTAAAATTTTATCCAAAATTCATAACCTATGATGACATGAGTCCTTACGATGTCATCTATTTATTAATTTATCATTATCATAACTATGTATTTAAGAACTATACACCCCTTAATTAATTAATAAATTATAATTATCCATGATCCTAGATAATATGACCCAACTATTTATACTTCAAGGAAGGATAGATCTAAAATTTAATAAGAAATCAATAATAATAAATAAGTATGTAGCAACCAAGAATGTCTCCCACCTTTATCCAACTATCCCAAAATCATCCTGAATAACTTTTCAAACTTTTCATACCATCATCCAAATAAAGATTCATACATAACAATATCACAACAGATCCACCCTCTCCATATCAACCAAATGTATCAAGTTCCCATTTAAATCACATTAAGGGATCTATATTCTAATTTGAAAATGGTATCAAAACATATTCGAGTAGTAAAAAACTTCAATGAGTAATCAACATCACTACAATCTATATATATAAACATATATAAAAAAGGATAAATTCAGTCAAATGCTAGTATTAATTCTAGAAATCATCATCATTATTTACGATCTTAATTAAATTACTTAATTTTGAGAAAGTTTTAGAAAGAAATTCAACCTAATATAATAGCAATTAATATTAGAAATAATCATCTAAATAATATTATCACGGAAAAACTCTATCATATTAAGTATTTTTAGAGAATAATAACAACTCTGATGAATGCCTCATTCATTAACCTCCAAGTATTACCTTATTTAAACTATTTAATAAGATTCAGTAATGTAAAATATTTAATGGAATCATTGATAACAATAATAATTATAAATCATTTAACTATCTATAAAATTTCATGATCCAAAAACATGAATTAACAGTTTTCTCAAGGGAAGATACACCATCATTTTCATATATTTGATTTTCTATTATTATCTTATTTAGGTTAATATCAACTATTTTTCAAACGGAAACTAAATCATGCTAATCCCATGATTACACATAATTAGATATGATAATTCTTGAATCCCCAACCTTTATATGAATCTTCAACAATCATTGAACTATAACGGGATAATAAATAAAGAACACCAATGTGAAACCTCATAACGAATTCCATGAAGTATAAATACATTGTACCATAATGAATCCTACATCAATAATTGAAAATGATCCCATAAAATCAAGAGGATAGAACACACAATGCTTGAAAATAAATAATTAGAGAATATCAAATATGATAAGGGAGGTAAAGATATACCATGGATCGAAGGTAATTATTTCACCAAGAAAATTCATTATGATCAATCATAAAGGTCTAGGTTCATCAAAACTTTTCCCACAACTACATAGCATTCAAGAGAAAAATATTTTAAAATAAGGAATTCAAGAGACTCCAAATATTAAAAAAACCTAAAAATTTACGTCATGTAATGAAAAAGATTCATCACGCCGCAAAAGGACTAGATTTGAAGATCATGGTATGATTTCCCCACACAGATCCCCCTTTCTATCATAATCAATGAAAACTTCCTCTATGAGAATAAATAGGTTCATGGAGTAGACATGGGTGTCACAACACAATGTTTGAAACCCTAGAGACTACGATTTGACTCTCATCCTTCTTCCTCATCCCAATCAACCCTAGACCAAAAACACAACATGGTGTATACACTATGACATAATGATCTTCTACATGAAAAAACCAAGTAACATGACATCCAGGTCTAATAATGTGATAGGTATACCTCACGTCATGAATGAAATATTGGAAAAGGAAATTTGTGGGATATTTAGTCCATATGTATGTTTTTTATCAGATACATAATGGTTTTAACTTTACCAAAATTCCCTTAAATATCTTTCATGATATAATGAAATTGACCATGCCATTTCTAGATTTACAACCCAAAATAGTGTGGCAATGAACACTAATATGTTATGACTTAAGATGCATCACACCCTATTGTAGTGGCATATATTCCCAATTGACTACCCATAGCATGACACAAATCATCATGTTGAGACACACCTCTTCTAACTAAAATACCATCTTTAGAAATTAATCCCTTACCCCAACCTCTATCACCACAACCAAATATCCTCAAACCCCCTCAACAGAAAAAAAATGAAAAAAGAATAATTTTGGGATATTTGATCCCTTAAAATTGATATCAATTGTTAGATTCGGATATTGAAAATTGATTGTTTTTACTGGTGTCTCATCATTTGTATTAAGTCATTGAATGGGTATAGATATTTGGTGCCACAGTTGGTGGGTTTATTTAAATTATGAAGGATTTAGGTGAATGGAGTGTTGATGGGAATATTTTTTATTTGATTATTTATCGTGAAATATAACTGAACTAAAGTTCCCTATTAAAGGAATAAACACAGTGTATTACAAATTTAATCAAGTGAACCTTTATAGAAAAGTTTGTTCCATCATTTTAGGTGAAATGATATAATGATAATATTTAGTAAATAATCAAGAATGAGAGATATATATATAATATCAGTGGTTATAGTTGTATACTAGATATGCATGATGATACTTCTCTGTGATAAGAAGATAAATAAAAGGGATTTTGTAACACCCATTATTATCAGATATGTAGTAAATTTGGAGTTGGTGGGTTTCAATAGAGTTAAATGTAATATAATTTTAAAATTTTATATTTTTATTGAGGGGGAGAACATTTTTATTATTTTAGATAATTTAAATATAGTTTTTGACATGGAGAGATGGTTAAAAATTTCCCAAAGAGAAATGTCTAGAATATTTAAATTGGAGGAAGATAATTGGGATATAAAGGAAGACATCATCTGCATGGTGGTATCCAATCATATGTTTAGTGGGATTACAACTTCTATGTAACACTAGAACTACCATCAAGAAGATATGTTCAAGAAACTAAGAAATTGATGGTCTATTAGCTTTCCAATGGTAGGCCACCAAGAGTTCTATGGGATCTTGGACGCCTAAATTTAATAGTGAGTGGATTTTTTATTATTTTTAATGTTTTTTAAAAAACATTATCCTTATTCCTTTATTATATATAGTATGATGGTACATAGTATACCTTTATCCTTTCAACTCCGAAATCATTATTCCTCTCTCACACTTCTCATTTTAAAATATATTGGATATTTGTTGGTGGATATGGTACTTTATTTACAATGATAAAGTAACGCACCTACTAATTTTTGGTTATTATCATTATTTACTAGTGATCCCTTCTAAAAGACTATTTTTTATTTTTATAAGTTTAGTAAATACTTATTATTGCTGGTGAACAAGACCATGAAATTAGTAAAGTGAAATTTTATTAGAATAAGGTATAAGTTTCTTAATTTATTATACCACACATTACGTACTTCTTCTGAAATGTAGAATGTTATAAAGGTTGATCGAAGGGGTTGATCAACTGAGTATTGGTAGGGTTTGAAATTGTGTGATAGAATAAGTGATTCACATTCTGAATAAAATATAAAAAAATTCTATGAGAGAGAGAATTTTTCTATTTTTATATGATGATTTTTATTTGTGAGACTTTAGATAGTCTTGTTGGATAGAACAAAAATGGTTTTATTTTTTTGAGATAATATTATATGGGGTTAGAGGTGGTCTCTTATGAAGTTTTTATAGGACTTACAAATATATATTAGATTAGTTATGGCTTGAAAATAGGATCATTTTGTCTGTTAATAATATTAATGGGAAGAGGCATGGTCTTAGGACCTTAGGTTTTTTCAGTGTGATGAATTTTGTTCTTTATATAGGATTTAGTTGAGGGATGTCATATATGGTCTAGTCCACCAGATAGAAATAGTATAAAAGAGAGGACTAATGGGTTTTCACAGAGTGAATGGTTCAACTAAGGGGGTAGTGTATATAAGGATTATGAATGTGGATTATGGTATATAGAAGCACTAGGGTTCTAGGTATCAAATGGATTCTAAGAGACCAAAGGTAGTTCTATGTGGCTGATTGAGATGACATGTTGAGAGAAGGATTGGTTAGCTGAATGTTTGAATTTAGTGCAATTATGATTCAAGAAGTCAAAATGTTATTTTATGGCCTATGAGATTTATAAACATACGATAGAAGATAATTTAATGTAATGGGATATAAATAGGATGATAGAGCTCAAATATGAGTATATTAGGATATAAAATGATTTTTGTATAATCTTTTTAGTTGAGGGCTAGGTTTCATATGTTGATAAATGTGATGCATGGGATGGAATAATTCATATTCATGACATAAGATATTGGGATATGTGATTCCATGTAATGGTTTATTGATTACCCTTTATATATTATGTTGTGTTTTTGGATGTTTTTCTAACTAGAGTTATAGTACATGTGTCATGGTACCTCATGGTATGGATGTTACTATAACTAGGGAATATTATGTGTGTTTCGAAACCCCATGTAGTGAACATTACTATGACTAGTGGACCAAATTTTATACTATGGTTCCCTATCATGTGGATGTTACAATTACTGGGGCCAACAAAACTATCATCGCACCTTAGGGAGTTATTGGGATTCAAAACACCTATCACAAAAAGTTAAACCATTGGAATTTGAATCATAGAAAAAAGAACCTTAACCTTCCCAAACTAGAATAACTTCATGACTTTAATGTATCAGAACTTAGGAATTAAAGCCACACCCTAAATCATTACACCGAGTCAAAACTCTTTAGACACTAAAACACAAACTCATGTACACAATAATTTAATAAAAATTAAATAATACAATAAAAAGAACACTAGGATTAATGTGGATTGGATGATAAGTCTTGTATCCATGGGAGAATATTATTACACCCTTTAATTTATTGGATGTTAAATATTACAATCACTATGGATAAATCATCCAATTAGATCACTAATTATATTTCTTCACATGTACAAGTGGTACCACCATGCCTTATATTGGGGTATATTCAATCATTTTGTTCTAACATCCTCCTATATTCTCGATAGAACCACCATTAGTCTTATCCACCTTTAATGGATCATAGGTACCTCTACCCCGACCACCAATATGTGAAATATGAAGGTTACTCTTATATATCACATTGATGACTCATAAATACCATTATTTATTTCAAAACAAAATTACAAGGAACCTTTTAATATCATTATTTTTAAAACTTATATATTATCATAACTTTTATTCATCCATCTTCCAAACCTGTTACCATCTTTACACCCAGTTCTAAAATATAACTTCCAAACCACCTACCTCTATTGGAATTCAACTATCTCTAGTCTAAACATATAGATGAAATTTATCATTAATATATTATCCATCTCTGTGTCTAAATTAGAACTTTCAACGAGACATTGCATTTCCTAATAATCTCTCACATGATGATTGATTATAAAGAAACCACGGAAACCACTAACACTTAAAAAAATTAATCATCTATCTTTTTCAAAAAAAAATAGTATCTTTCCACCACAAAATATTACATAAAACCTGTCACCACTAACTAACAATTCTTATTTGGATATTTATAAATTAAAACATTGGAGAACATTTCAGCCATATTCTTACTACTATAAATTTTCTGCAACTTAACCACTCCATCCTCTAACATCTTTTGAATGAAATGATATTTAGGATCAATTTGTTTCATTTGTGAATCATATTCTTAGTTTTTTTTCAAATTAATCAAAAATGATTATATTATATTAGATCAATCTATTATCATAAATTATTTTGATTTACTCTAACCAAAAATTCATACATATCAATTAATTCTTTTCTCACATGTTGACTATATATTAATATTATACTATGGATAGTGCTTCCACTAGATCCAACCTTGAAATATAGAAAATGGGTTTTTCTCCAATAGTAAACACATATCCTATGGAACACTTCCATGTGGTTTTATCTTCTCCAAATTCCATGTCCATATAACCTTATAACAGATCATCCATTCTAGAACATAAGGCAATATTTTTTGAATCTTTGACATGTTGTAGAATCTACTTCATAGATTCCCAATGTTTGTTCCTAAAATTCTCTATAAACTAACTAAAAATACAAAATAAAAATGAAGTTCCATGCTTTATACATATCATGGCATAAATCAAGAAACTTATCACTTATGTTAAGGGAATTTTTTTATATAATTAGTGTCATGCTCTATTTTTTATACTTACACTTTGGATAATTTGAAGTTTCTGACCAATGGGGTTGAAACCAGTTTTCATCTGATCATTCTGAATCAATCAATGACATTTAAAATATTATCCTTTTAATAAAAAACCATTCATATAGTTTTTCTATCTCTCTTAATCTAAAATCGAATGATTTTATTATTATCACTAAGATCTTTCATCATGAAACTTCAATAAAAATCACCCTTCACCTCCTAATACTAATTAATTTCTAGACCTTCTTGGATCATGTCGACCACATAAAAAATTAAGATAATAGATCTACCATCCTTAAATTTATTCCCATAGAAATAGTGATATGAGTTATTCTGGATGAACCCCTTATTATCCATGAAGATTTCAAACTTCTAGTTTAATTACGTCATTACTTATTTTATGTTGTAAAGACTTCTCTTTATCTTACACCCCAAGTCTCCATTTCATTTTTCCATGAAACCATTTTAGTTTATTCATGTATATTTAATCCTCTAAATCACCATGATGAAATTCCCTTTTCACATCCATATATTACAGAAGAAATATTTTAGAAAAATAAAAACTCAACACCATCTGTTTGGTTATATATTTACTTAGTGGTGAAAAAAATTGGGAGAAATACACTTTTTTCGACTAAAAATATTTCATAAACAGCCTATAATTTTACCTCTTCCAACCATAATATTATTTTTTACATTGGAATAAAAAAAATTCTATAGTAATTTATTACCCTATCTTGATTTTTTTAGCTCCTAGGTTTAATTTTTATATAACAAATCCAACTCGTTTTTCATAGTTAACTACCACTTTATAGAAACACTAAGATTATATTCTTCATTGGATATATCAATATATCCTCCATTCATATGAAGAAAGTAATTATATTTCGTTATAAAACTCTAAAATGATAATCTAGATCAATAACATATCTGAAATTAAACCTTTATATCTTCGCTTTTTGAAACTACAACTTCCAAAACATCACCTCCTTGAACTTTGACAAAATATCATATAGTTCATTATCATTCTGCTAAATCTTTTACTGTTAGATTCAAACCTATATACTTTTCATACCCCCAAAACCCTATATAACTTCTATACTTTTCAAAAATCTATTTATATCAACTTTTATTTTGTCAGTTGATTATTTGTTATCAACATTATATTCCCAAAAATTTAGGTCTTTCCATGAGACCTTTTCACTATAGAGAACATTTCAGCTTCAAATAATATTTTGGTTATCTTCATCCCAATGCTGGAAATCCAAAGTATTTATTTCTATATCCCAAAATGAAATAATATTAGGTCTTAGATTTAATTGGTTACCAATCCTTATAATCCACATGGATATAGACTAAACCTATGAAAACATTGAGGTGAGTAACTTATGAAGAAACCATTTGGTTTATTGAAGTTGAATTTCTATTGGTGTTTAATTTTCTGTCAATAATTTTTGAAGATAAAAAGTCAATGTTTTATTAATTTTTAATATTTTAAAACTTGTATTAATTCATAAGACATGTTTTGATAATAATTTGAAGATAGAACATTCTTCTTCATCTTGTTGAATCTGAAGTGGCTTGAGGAATTTTAAAGAATTGATTGAATTCCATAGAAAATATATTTCATGTAAGGAATTGAAGATTGAATAAATGGGCTTTTGAATTAATATAAATAAATTCCATGATTTAAAAGGGTGAAATTGATAATTTTAGATTTAAATTTTGAAGTTGAGTAACTTGGATTGGGAGATATGAGAATTTTTTTAACTCTTTTTATGGGAGTTTAATAAAAATAAATGGACATCAATAAGGCAACCAAGGACCCACCCAAAACCACACATGTAAGACCCTAAAGGATAAACCATGTGGGAGTAAGGTCTACTTGGAGAAGCCATGGAGGTAGTGAAGATGCATAGTTCCCATCAGTATCACATGTCATTGTGGGAATACATTCCATAGGGATGAGCACTGGTGAGCATGCATGATGGAGGGTTAATGGGAATGCATAGGGAGGCGCGACATGTAAAGTTCATGTGAATGTGTATTTGTTTTCCAACCATGTTTTCATATTGGGAGGTCTAAGATACATAATTTATTATAAAGGATACTCAGGAAACATGAATAAATGATGATGGACTTGGATTTCTCGAACATTCTAGCTATTCTTTAAAAATATATTAATAATCTGCATCATTTGATCTGATTAATGAAGGTCATCCGATCAAGACGCTCATTTTATTCTACCTCCAACCTCATATAGGGGTTACTATATGTCAATTTTTTCATTTTTTTGATGTTCAATGATCGATTTGATATCCAAATTTGACCAATGTGTGCATGAGACTTCGTTTTCATGCATATGAACCCACAGTAATGATGACACAATGAAACAGAGGCATGTGTACGTGTGAGATTAAATGAAGCATCCTTAATTAATAAATACAGTGATTTTTTGAAAATTTTATTTTTATAAGAGTCATTGCATGTAGAATAAATGTAGTGTAAATTGGGTGTTTGATATGGTAGAGTATGTTAGTAGAGTTGTGCTAATAAATACCACATGATGTAAGAACCAAGTTATTCCTATGAGTTGTAGATCTTTTCTTTTTAGTTTTTATTTAATAAAAAATAGACAAAAAGAGGTTATGGTCTGAATGAATAAATTTCTCACAATGTTACTAAGGGTTACATGTCATTTAATCCCAGTACACGACATGTATTGATGTCAGTAGGCCTTTTTATGACATGTAAATGAAGTTGGCGAAATGAGAGAAAATGAAATATACCCAGTGTGTATATTAAAAGTACATGTTGTGTATTTTATAAAATTTTATAAAAGGTTAAGTAGCCATGTTTCCTCATTTCTAGAAAGAACCTCACCCAAGTTCTCTGGAACAGCATCACCGAGTAGGGATTTTTCTCCCGATTCTCTATCTGAACTCCGATTTGATCATTGTCAGATGTGTTGGAACCCAATCGATAAGCTCTCAATTCCTCTTGAGTCATTATCCTTGATTTTCTTCTCTTTACCTAGTTATCAAAGGTTGAGTAGTTATAAATATTTTATATATCTACCCCATTCTAGGTTGAATTAGAGGTTGTCGGTGGATGAAGAGAGTTGTACGACTACGAGGTAGGTGGTCTTGTGGCTTTCATGAATTGTCCTGTTGTTTATATGTGTTGTAGTGTTGTGCGCCCATGTTTAGGGTGTATCCTTGAACAGAATTGATCCATGTTACTGCCTAATGTTGATTAGGTAATTTACAAAGTGAATTAAAGCATGTTTGATGTTTCTTGATGTGATTGAGGGCCACTTGTTGGTTCATTTCCCTCAGATAACCAATGTTAAGCCATTTAGCTGAGTATGCCTATGGGAATGCCTTTTTTCTATTTTTAGGGTTTTTAAAAATAAAATCTGTTAATTTAATGTTTTCCCACAAGAGATAAATAATTGTTTCAGCCTTGTGATATTTTAATTCACTTGTTAGGCTTGTGATGTAAATTTCCCATGTGAGTTTATAATTGTTAATCCTGGTAATTGTTAGATTACTTGAAAGACTTGTGACATGTTTGATTCCGATATTAGTTTTTATTTTTTTAACCATATAATAGTGTAAATTACATGTGTAGTTTTTATGGTGAAATTCTTATATACCGGGTTTTACTCTGACACATGTTGAAATGCTTATATACTGGGCTTGGCCCTGATTGATTGATGAAATGTCTGTAGGCGATGTTTTTCTATGCATATGGGTAAGGCTTTTCTATGCCTATAGGTGAGGTTTTTCTATGTATGAGGGAACGATTTGTGTTATTCCTGATGGTGAGGTTCTTAACTAAAAATTGAAATTGATGAATATTTTTACTTCTACCAATCCAAGTCACAAGCATGGATTCTCCGTTACCTTATAACTATTTAGTTCGTCTTTTGAGACATTGACTATGCTTACTTTATATAGGGGATTTATGGGACGATGCCCAATCTTGAGATATTTTTAATTAAATACAATTAAATTGTCTTGTGAACATGAACTGAATAAACAGAAATCAGTACTTATAGGATTTTTTAATTTTGAGTACTTCTTAGTTTATAGATTTCACTTTTGTACACTAGCTGTTGCATATACTCATAGAAAGATAGGAATAGATCTTTGGGTGGTTTCCTACTGGGATTTATTTATCATACCCTATTTGGGTCATTTTTTTAGGCCCAAATAGATTATATGATTGAAGGTGTCAATAAGGTCAAGTGCCCTTCTACAGGTACTTGATATGCGTTTTAGGAGTAGGAGAGTATGGGAAAAAGCTAAGGTTTGTGATGCTTTTGATTTTTATTTTGTATTTTTGTACCTTGGTATTGTATCTTGTACTTGATTATAGTGTATCATGTATTGGATTTTTTCTGAGAACATGTGAAATGAACCATCATCTATTGTATTTTATGACTTCTGGTTATCTCTTTTATCAGTCCTTCGTTATTTACTTCATTTGTTGGTATTTACTTCTTCTGCTATTGTATATTATTATTCCACTGTGTTACAATCTACAAATAAGGTCATAGTTTCCCCAATATCATTCTACTCCCTCATTTCTAGTAGGCAGCCTCTGGCCATTTGAAAAATGTTCTTGAGGCCATGTTGCCAAGCAGGTATGGCGCACGTTTAAGTGGCATCCAGATTTGGGACATTACAAAGTGGTATCAGAGGAAATTCCTTTTATGGTGTTCTTTAATATTAGGAACATTAGACAAGGATTGGAAGGAAATAGAGTTTGGTAATAAATTATTCCCATGAGTTTCTACCCTACATATAAGTAAAATCCAAATTGTATCGAATTGACTTGTGATTTTTTGGATTTTGAGTTGTTATAGTTTATTTTATTTCACCATTGGCTGAAACATTTTTTTGTGTTGTTATTATTGATATTGTTGTGGTTCTATTTTTTTAAAACCCAATGAGATGAGGGTATTCCATCAAATTCATCATATATCCACTTGTTAAAATTCGCATGCTATGCATTCATGCCATGCCATTTAAGAGCATTATTGATTGCATGTCGTTGTGATAGATGGCGTGCTAGATATTCATGTGGTTGTGATAGGTACCATGATAGATATACCTGCTATTGTGATAGGTGTATTAGAATGTGCTAAGTTTCAAATTGGATGGACACCAAACTTTGGTCCCTAAGGTGTATGAACCGTCTTGGGTCGGAATTTGGTGGATCATGTTCCAGCCTTTTGTATATAATTGTATTGTGATATGTTATTTTTGGGTGACAAACTTTTATTCGCGGGGAGTATGGGCCCTCAAAAATAAAAATTTGGCATACCACTGGTTGGTTTTTCTACAGAACAGGGGTTTTCTAGGAAATCTGGAATTTCTGTCTAGAAAAACCTAGTTTATGTGGAATGTAGTTTAGTTTAACATGTCATGTGTTCTTATTTTTTGGGGAATGAAGATTTCTTTTATAGGTTACATTACATTTACTTATATTAAATTTTGTGTGGTAAGTGATCATGTGTTCATCCATGTGAGAAGGAACATGGGATGGTGGGTTTTGCAAGTACACGACTGTGTACTTTTGGTACACACTATGTGGGCTTACTCATAAAGAACCTATGTAAATTTGGTTGTGTGGGAGTACATGGTATGGAGGAAAGACTTGAGTACATGTCGGATCCTAGTCTGACTTGTTGTGTACCTAGGATGGTTACATGCCTGGGTAGGATCTTGAGGGTACACGTCGTGTACGGTTTCTACACGTCGTGTACTCCTCTTTTAAAAACCTTTGAGGGTTTTCTTCTCCTGTTTAGTTCTTACACTCTTGAAATAAGAACCTTGATGATATTGAAATGAGGTGTGTTCTTGACCTTGATGATCCATGCCCCCATGATGAATTCCAGTTGTACGCCAAGAAAGTGTCAATGATCATACCCCAAAGGCGGTAGGCCATGGGTTACTAGTGGATCCTCCAGATGTTCCAGTCACATCACCAACTGTAACACTAGATGAAGGTGATTATGCATAGTTACAGGAAGCCTTTATGAGTCTCATTCATAACGTCTAGGGATCCCCATAGCTTGACACATGTTTTTCATAACTGATGTGAGTATTCCAGTAGCAGTATCCGCCAAAGTGTTCAGGGGATGACAGACCACAGGCTGCAGAATCATGGTTGGAGTCATTGCTTTCTATCTTATTGTATCTTAAGATGCCTTCTGAGAGGAGGGTCATTCTCTTGAATTATATGTTGTGTGATTCCTCTAAGAGGTGGTGGGATGTTACCACATAGATACAGTCTTAGCAGGACATAGAATGGGAATATTTTCATATGGCCTTTTATGACTACTTTTTTTCGAGATGCTAAGGTTCGATTGAGACTAGGAGTTCATGCATCTAGATTATGGTTCTATTTCATCAATGGGATTCTCTACCTGTTTCACTAAACTTCATCTATTTTCACCTATTTTTATGGGTGATAAGATATCAAGGTCTAGGCAATTCTAGGATGGTCTATAGTATGACATCTCATCGCAGGTGAACGTTTCCAGGTTGCCTTCTGTATATGATATCATCAATTAGGCATTGATTATCAAGCATAATCTGCGGGAAGCTGGAGGTGATATCTAGGTTAGTTTGATACCTAGATTCGGTATTGTCTCTAATGAGAATAAGAAGCTTCATATGGAGTTTTCTCATAGTGACAATAGTAGTTAGAATGTATCTTCTAGTATCCCAGTGAAGTGCTACTAGTTCGTAAGAGTTGGGATCATAATACCTCAGTGTCTAATGGATCTAGTACCGATCTTGTGGCAAGATGGACCATCTGTAGTGCTTCTATACGGAGTTTACATTAGCATTTGGTGAGAGAGTTTCTGCACAGACTCCACATTCAGGAAAAGGGTTTGTAGCTTCTCATCAGACAGGTAACTAGGGTAGGCCAGGGCATTTAGGCTGAGGTGGTAGTCTTGGTCATGTTAGCCAACCACTAATATCTCAACAAAAATAGGGTGGATCAGATCAGGGTAGCTGGGCAGTGTCATATATTTGTGGTACAGTTCTAACTTGTGTAGTGCAACAGACCCAGCAAGAGCAGGATCTCGAACCCTCTACTGTCAGAGTTACTATTCTGGTCACCTTTATTTTAGATTCTTCACTTTTTGATATAGAGGATTCACATAGTTTCATATTTTTTCCATTATGGAGATCTTTGGGCTCTTTTTTTTTAATTTTGATGATGTTATAATGCTAGACACTCTATTAGAGATTAGAATGGAAAGTGTGCGTCAGTGCAAGGAGTTCCCCCTTGAGGTTGGTGGGTGTCACTTTTTATGGGACCTCTACGTCTTAGAGATGAAATAATTTTCTTCATTATCAGAATGGATTGGTTGGTATCTTTTCAATCCTTTGTCTATTTCTATCATGGTAGGGTGAGTTTTATGTCGCCAGAGGGAGGATCATTTCTACACAAGGGTAAATGGGATGTCCAAGCGAGCTGAGTTAGACCCGAGCATCATGGGTTGGGTAGGATGATAGCCCAGATTATGAGTTTATATATGGTTGACCAGGGGACAAGTCAGGAAGATTCCCCTCTTGTATTTAATCATTTTAGTGACGTCTTCTCAAATGAATTTTTAGGCCTACCTTCAGTGAGAAAGGTAGATTTTTATGTCGAGCCAGTGCAAAGAGTTGCACTAGTATCCATTCCTCCTTACAAGATGGATATGAAGGAGTTGCAAGAGATCAAGAGGTAGCTAGATGATTTGGAAGATAAGGGTTTCATATGACCCATTACTTCTATGTGGGGTTCTCCGGTCCTTTTTTAGAAAAAGGCATATGATACCTTCATGATATGCATGGATTATTTTAAATTGAACCAACTTATGGTTAAGAACTGGTATCCTCTACCAAATATTGATGATCTCTTTGATCATCTCTAAGGAGATCAGGTATTTTATAAGATTTATTTGAGATTTGGTTATCACCAATTGCATATTAGACCATCATACATACCTCACACAGCATTTTGAAGCAGGTATGGTCTGTACGAGTATCTTGTTATGTTGTTCAGTCTTATAGACATGCTAGCGGTTTTCATGGAACTGATGAACAGAGTGTCCCATCTTTATCATGATTCATTTGTTGTGGTTTTTATGGATGATATCTTGGTGTCTTCCCATAATCAACATGACCATTCCACACATCTTGAGATCATTTTCAATAAACTGAGAGAGAATCAGTTATATGTTAATATCATATTATGCCACTTCTAGATTAATCAGATTTACTTCCTAGGTCACATCATCTTAAAGATAGGAGTATTAGTGGTCCCAAAAGAGGTGAGAGCAGTAGTTTCCAGGTAATATCCCAAGAACATATTTGACATATGAAGATTCTTGGGGCTATCTGGTTACTATAGGTGCTTCATACATGACTTATCACATTTAGCATTGTTGTTGACAAGACTGACTAAAAGGGTGTGAAGTATGTATGGACAGATTCCTACAACAAATCCTTTTAGGAGTTAAAAGGGAGATTGAATTCAGCACAGATTCTGATTTTTCCAGATCTAGGTCAGATTTACACTGTGTACTGTGATGCATCGGGTATTGGGGTAGGAGAAATTCTTATTCAAGGGGATTGATCCATTGCATATGGATCTCATTAGTTAAGACCTCAAGAGAGTAATTACCCAATGTATGATCTCAGGTTGGATTTGGTTGTTTATACTTTATTTTGTTGGATACATTACATACTGGGAGAGCATTTTCTGGTGTACACAGACCAAAAAATCCTCATGTACATTTTTACTCAGCGTGATCTAAACATGAGGTAGCGAAGGTGGGTGGAATAACTTTAGTCTTTCAACTTAGTGATTTCTTACATGCCTAGTAAATTCAATGCAGTGGCCAATGATTTTAGTAGGAGGAATCAGATATAGGAAGTGCATCAAGCCAGCAGTGAGTGGAAACTTATCGTGTTGTTCTCTGAGATGAACTTAGAGGTGCACAACAGTCAAGGACAAAATTTTCTTTCATCCTTAGCTATTACCTCTACCCTACTAGACAGAGTGCGTATGAGGCATCTATCATATTCTAAATGCCTAGTTCTATGGAAGACTATGGTAGGTGAGGACCCTCCTCTTGGTTGGACCATAGACGAGGATGAGGTTCTACGACTACACAGTCGTGTATGGGTTTCAGCAGACAAGCACAAGTTGCTGATGTAGGACTTTCATGCCTCTATATGGGAAGATCATCCTGACATCACAAAGATGTATCATGATTTACATAATCTGTATTGGTGTCCAGATAAGAAAAGGGATGTGGCTGGGTTTTTTATGAGGTGATCCACTTGTCAACAGGTGAAGGCGGAACACCAATGACCATCCATAATTTTATATAAGTTACCCATTACTGAGTGGAAATTGAATGATGTCGCAATGGATTTCGTGACAGGGTTACCAAGGTCACCTTGAGGTAATGATTCAGTATGGTTTGTTGTTGATAGGCTCATGAAGGCTTCACATTTCCTTCTGATCAAGGAAACCTTTAGTATTGATAATCTTGGGAGGTTGTACATCAGGGAGATTGTACGCTTTCATGGGGTCCCATATTCTATCATTTCATATAGGGACACCTGGTTTACTTGTCATTTCTAGAAATGGATATAGAGGGAGTTGGGTGCACATGTACTTATGCACATATCATACCCCCCTCATACATATGTATAGTCAGAGCGCATGATTCAGGTGCTGGAGGACATTCTTCAAGAATGCATCCTAGATTTCGGGGGTTCTTAGGAGAAACACATACCCTTGATTGAGTTCGCTTATAATAATTGATTTTATGATACTATTTAGATCTCTCCATTTGAGTATTTTTATGGTAGACCATTTAGATCACCCATGTGTTGGTTGGAGGTAGGAGTGGCAGATATACAGGGACCCCATCTTTTCCAGGACACCACTAAGTAGGTTCAGTTGATTTGGAAGCGGATGGCTACTACGTAGTCTTTTCAGAAATCTTAGATCAATCGCCATAGATGACCTCTGGAGTTTGAGGTCAGGGGTCGAGTCTTCTTATGTGTTGTACCTTGTTTGGGACACAAGAGGATTAGGGGACATGGTAAGATTTCACTGAGATACGTCGGGCCGTTTGAGATTCTAGAAAGGGTCAGGTCGGTTGTCAATCGGTTGCAGCTACCTCAAAGGTACCGATATATGCATGAAATCTTCCACGTTTCTCAGTTGTAATGTTACTTTTCAGACTTGTCTCATTCTTTTCAACCTAAGGATGTTGATTTAGAGTTAGATTCATCCTTTGAGAAGTATCCTATTCGAATTGTGGATCATACCACGAAGGTTCTTCATGGTCGTTCTATTCCTTTAGTACAACTGTTATGGCAGCATGACCGAGTTTAATACAAGACCTATGAGAGGGAGGATGATGTATGATATTAGTGGCCAGATTTGTTCAAATATGTTTCTTTACCACCCTTGTAATTGAAATTCAGGGATTAATTGCTTTAATGGGGAGGTTTTTAAGAACTTGGTTCTTCCATTGAGAGATAGATATTTTATTTTCAGTTTTTATTTAAGAAAAACTAGGGAAAAAGAGCTTAAGGGATGGATGTTGGACTATTTCACAATGTGACTGAGGGTTACATGCCATGTAATCCCAGTACATGTCGTTTATTGATGTCATTTGGCCTTTTTATGACATGTAAGTGAAGTCAGCGAAAGGAGGGAAAATGGAATATACACGACATGTATATTCAAAGTACACATCGTGTATTTGGTAAAATTTTCTAAAATGGACAGTAGCCTTGTTTTGTTATTTCTAGATATAACCTCGATCGGTTTCTCTTGAACACAAGTGTTGAGCAAAGATTTTTCCCTCGATTCTCCATCCAAACTCTGAATCGATCGTCATCGGATGCATTGGAACCCAATCGGTAAGGTCTCAATTCATCTTAATCTATTCTTCATGATTTTCATCTATTGACCTTGTTATCAAAAGTTGATTATTTATACCTATTTTTTAGCTCTACCCCATTCTAGGTTGAATCGGAGGCCGAGATTGGACAAGTAGAGTTGTACAACTATGAGATAGGTGGTCTTATGACTTTCGTGAATTGTCATGTTGTTTATATGTGTCGGAGTTCCACATGATCATGTTTAAGGGGTCACCTTGATTGGAATTAAACCATATTATTACCTAATATTGATTAGGTAATTTATTAAGTTAATTAAATCATGTTTTAGGTTACTTGATGTGATTGAGATCCACCCATTTGTGTATTTCCCTCAGATAACCAATGTTTAGCCATTTGGCCTAGGATGCCTATGGGAATGCCTTTGTTTCCCCTTATAGGGTCATTAAAAATGAAATTGGTTAATATAATGTTTCCCATGTGAGATAAATAATTGTTTAAACCTTGTGATAGTTTAATTCACTTGTTAGTCTTGTGATGTGAATTTCCCATGTGAGTTTATAATTGTTAATCCCGATAATGGTTAGATTACTTGAAAGGATTGTGACATATTTGATTCCCATGTGAGTTTTTATTTTGTTAACCATGTAATAGTGTAAATTACATGTGTTGGTTTTATGTGGAAATTATTATATTCCAGTTTATACCCTAACACATTATGAAATGATTTTTTATGGGGATTGGCTCTGATTGATTGATGAAATGCCTACAAGTGGGGTTTTTTATTCCTAAAGGCAAGGTTTTTGCTATGCCTGGGGTGAGGTTTTGAATTTGATATTGAAATGGATGAATATTGATGCATCTTCCAAGCCAATTAACAAGCTTGGATTTGATTTTCACTTATATATGTTTAGATGGTATTTTGAGACATCAATTGTTCTTACTTTATATGAGGGATTGACAGGATGAGGCCAGATCTTGAGATCTTTATAATTTAATACAATTGAATTGTCTAATGAACATGAACTGGGCAAATGGAAATCATTACTTCCTAGTTTACTTCTTTCACTTTTTTACACTACCACTTGCATAAACTCGTAGATATATAGGCACAGATTTTAGGGTGGTTGCCTACTAATATTTATTTCTCACACCCTTTTTGGGTCATTTTTCGGGCCAAAATAGATTATATGATTGCAGGTGTCGATAACGGAAAGTTCCCTTATACAGGTACTTGATATGTTCTTTAGGAGCAGGAGAGCATGGGACCTAGCTGAGGTTTACAATGCTTCTCAGTTATCTTTTTTATTTCTGTAACTTGGTATTTTATCTTGTACTTGATTTCAGTGTATCATGTTTTGGATTATTTCCCAGAACATGTGACATAAAGCATTGTCTATTGTATTTTATGACTTCTAGTTATCTCTATTATCAGTCCTTTGTTGTTTACTTCAGCTTTTGGTGTTTACTGCTTCTTATATTGTATATTATTATTCCACTCAGTTACACTCTGACAATGAGAGTATAGTTTCCCCACTATCAGTCATAGGACCTTGCTTCTAGTCGACAGCCTCTTCCATTCGGGGGAATTTTCTTAAGACCATGTGACCAACTGGGGATGGGGCACCTTAAAGTGGCATATGGATTCAGGACATTACACATGATGATCTCTTTTTTCAATGAACCAAATTTAAATATATAAATAGAGAGATGTGATACCAAAAATAGAGACTTGGTAGTTCTCTATATTCACATGAAGGATCAATGTGATAATCATGTTATTATTTCCAATTCATTTGTAATGGCATGATGATTAGTTCTCATGAGTTAGTACTTAAGTAATAAAATATCATTGTGTTATGGGAAGAGTTCATTATGTTCCATGATCTTAATATCTTCATAATGAATAGTTCCAAATATAAAACCTTATTTTAAGAATAAAGTGTTACATGTATAGAATTTACACTTATAAAAAAAGTGAGACAGTTTCATGTATACTATTACATGAAGGAATTAAAATTGAAGTCAGATATTTCATTATAAAAACTAAAGTGCATTATATAGTAATTTATATTATATTATTTCATTAAGACTGTGATTATTTGATAAAATAGATTAATCATATACATTCATGAAGTAAGTTATAAAGTCTCACAAGATTGAGTCTACAAGAAGAAAAAGTGAAACTACATGAAGGGATTGAGTCTTTGTGAAAAATATTTAAGGTAGTATTGAGGATTCGATAATAATAGTGATAAATAAATGAAATAATAAATTTCATGTAATTATATGAAAAATGAATTTTACTTATTTGATTTGTGAATAAAGAAGTGATTATTTGAAAATAACCAGTAACTTTAGTGTAAAAACACCGAAGGAAGAATCTGAGATAGAGGTGAGCTGCATGTGACAAAGGCTAGTGGTCCATATAGAATATTTTGATATGTAGTCCTGATACTAAAAGTGATAAATGATGATTGTACAGATATTAAAAAGATCTATGTGTTTATACCGGAATAAGAAAAAGTCCATTGGAACACTACAATGGAATCCTGTGGATATTGAAGACCTGTTCACATGAGGTTGGGAAGATCATTGAAGACTTGGTGGGATGCTAGTATAAACAACAATATATTTTTGAGAGATAGCTCACCTAGATGGATTCTTTTATAAAGAACTCATTGAGATATGGCATATTATAATCAATAGTGATCAAGAATTATAGAATTTTGTCAATCAATCATTTTGGTGTACTTTATATAATCACTTTACTTTATGATTGGATAATTTGTGTCTCATATCATTCAAAACATATTAAGAATGTAGTAACCCACATTGAGTTAAACCATGTAAAAATCCTCATGTGATTTTCATTTTTTTCATTTTTTTAAAAACGATAGTGGTGGGACACTAAATAATGAGGGATCAAGATCTTAAACAATCACAAAGGTTGATTTAAAAAATGAATTATATAAAGAACATGCCCCTGGGCCTTCGGTCCATGAAATGGGTCTCCCTCTACCCAGTCAAAAGAGGGTTTTGTTTTCTTTAATAATAAAATGAGGCATTGGAATCAACCTTTTAAAAAAAATAACATCATTGATTCACCCTTCACCCTCTCAGTGATATATCTAAATCTGGGTAATTCATGTGGTTTCAGAGCCAAATGTACTCTTTGAATATATCCAACCTTTATTGAATAGTAGTGATGGAGAGTTTTAATTCAGTCAACAATGTAGTATTTCCTTTCTTCTATGAAAAGAAATTTTTGTGATTAAATGATTGATTTATTTTTTATCTACTTTTATGAGGACTTGAAGTTTTTTATACTATATTAGTAGGTTTTATCCTTCCTAGAATATATTATCCCATAACATATGCTAAGAAAAAAATATTGAAATATATGGTAAATCCAATAATTATATCTTTTCATCCTTGTCAAATAAATTTTTCACTAAGGTGATTGTACTAAAAAAACCATGGAGATGGGGGATAAACTTGAAAATAAGTATAAAGGGAATGTGAAGATCTAATAAGAAAATATATATATATTTGAAGAGCTAAGTTTTAATATATCTATATGGTTGATGATGAAACTATATATGAATACTTTACAAGGGTAAATGATATAGTAATTCATGTATGTGGTTTTGGTGATTCTTTAGAAGATTCAACTATTATTGAGGAATTGATGTGGAATTTTCCTGACATATTTGATCTAATGATTTTTTCCTTGGTAGAAATTGTAGACCTATCTCTTAATGAGTTTCATAATACACTCCTTGACTATGAGATGAGAAAATTTTATATATTCAAAAATAATTCCAAGTTGTAAAGTGATTTCAAAGTAATAAAAATTCCCAAGTAGAAAAAAATTAAGATGAGTCATTTTTTGATTGTAATGAGGATGGCGTAAGTAATATGAATTATAAAAATTTCATGTCTATTATTTCCAAAAAAAACATAAGGGTAAAGGGAAATTTTAAAGGTTTTCATACTTAAATATTATTTAATATTATTGAAATTATACATTTTACAATGTATTTTCTAAATAAATAACCTAATGATTATAAGAGTGGCGATGAAGAAGAAGCCTATGCTAAAATAAGATCTTGAAAACTAAAAAGAATAATAATATTTCAAGGAGGTGCAAGAAAAATTTGTTGAGTAGTGAATTTGATTAATACACTTCATAATGGAGTGGATTAATAGATTATGGTACAACTCAAAATTATAAAACTTTCATAGAAAATTTTAAGAGTCATGGATATTTTTTGGACAATGATAATAAATAATAAGATAGCTACAGTGGGTATATACTGAGATCCAAACTTGTATATTAAAAGAATAAAATTATTATAGAAAGAAAAAAGAAATGGAGATAAGAAAGATAATGATATTATTGAGGTAATCAATACTTATAAGGTGAATATTGAGGAATATAATAATAAAAATAAAGACCTTAACAAAATTCTACAAAATAAGAATAACTAAATGAGACACATATTAGGTGTCTTAAATTAGAAAAAACCTTGAAAATTGTGAGAAAATATTTTGATAAACTAGTGTACATCCAATATCAATCATCCAAATATAATGTGAAGATCATTCCAGATAAAAATATATTATGTTATTTTAAATTATTCCAGTGATTCTAAATTTGTTTCATCTAGTGGGGTATATTATGACACAAAAACTAAAATTATAATAATTGATGATGATATTTAGAAAATAATTGAGTTAAGAAATTAATTTCCCCAAAATAGTAAGTAAAAATAAGGGTAGGAGGGTATTTAGACATCAAGTAGCTTATCATCAATAAAATAGTCAAAATTATGTAAGATGTAGTTTTAAAGTTTAGTGTTGGTGTTGTAGAAATTTTTGACATGAATCCTACATCATCTAGTATAATATGTCAAATACTCCAATTTGGAACACATAAAGGGGGATAATTTTTTCAAGTAAAAGAAAAAAACTATGAGGAGGAAAAGTTTTAGAATACATAAGTTTATTACTAGTAAATTGAAAAGGTTGTATACATAGAATAAATTTGATTTTTTAAATAAAATATGTGAGATATGTGACCAAAAAGGTTATTATTATAAAGTTGAAATGTAATCACTTTCATGATAGTCATTATAGGTTTCTAAAGAAAAGATATATCAAAGTAGATAAAAGGTTTCTAATCATCCTGATTAAAGCAATTCTTGTTATAAGGGAAAGTTAAAGGAATCACAAGAAAAGTTTTAGGCTACAGATAGAAAATAAAAATCACTAGAATTGGATGATGTGCATATGAATCTACCCTTAAATTTTCAAAAATGGAAGTTTCAAGGAGTTTATATCATCAAGAGATCTAACGATTAATTAAAAAGTGTTTTTTAGGTTAATAAAATATCAACCATGTTTCTATAACTAAGAACCATAAAAGAAATACCATATTACTATGTATATACTATGTCTATTTTTCTTAATAGGTAATTTTAGGTGAATTATATGTTTAGGGGGAGACCAAAACATAATAAAAACTAAGAACTATAGAGTTTTTTAGGGGTCACATAGCGGAACAACTCCCTAGTATCTATATATCATTTTTTATCTCATGAATATTAGGGATACTGGTAAAGGTTGTATCTATAGATTCTAGATATTAAAAGGATTATGAAATTTTAAACTTTTCATCGTTGATGTGTGTTGGTTATATTCCTAAATCATTATGAGAAAATTCAAATATAAAGCACATGGAAAGATGAACTAATTATTTGATAACAAAATAAAAAATGGATTGAAAAAGGGGAAATATACTATTGTATTTGAATGTTTTTAATATGTTTATTGAGTTGGATGGAAAAAATTTTCATGATAATATCATAACTTTTCTTCAAAGAATATTGAAATTGGTATTACATGTTGGATTTTTGTGGACATATTTTTTTTCTTCATTTATCACTCTTTTTTACACCAGTTTCACCCAATTAGATCTAGATCTGGTTAATTTTCAATCAATACTTCAAAATAAGTGATTTCATCCTTATCTTAAGAGAATTAGGAGGTGAGTTTTAATAAAGAAGAATATTATAGGGATGATAAGTCCTCCCCATACTTATATATTTTGTTTTATTATCAATAAGTGGGAGAATATAACATTTAATTTTTAAATGAAAGTTGTTTTGACAACAAATACAAAGGGGGAGATTGAAAACCCCAATTGGTTTATTGATGTTAAAGTATTTTTTTTGTTTAATTTTTCATTAATAATATGTGTAGATAAAAACTTTAATTTTTTTCTTAATTTTAATGATTGTTTAAATTGTCTTAATGGATAAGAGTGTGGTGATGATAATTCAAATATAGCATATTTTTCTTCAATATAGAGAATTTTCAATGGCTTAAGGAATCCTGAAGAATTGAATAAAGGCCATGGAAAATATATTTTTCAGGATGAATTAATGAATGGATAAATGATTTTTTGAATTTATATATATAAATTACAATATATAAAAATGGAGAAATTGAGAAATGTTGCTCTGTCATTTGAAGTTGAGTATTTGGATTGGAAAATATGAAAATTTTATTAGCTCTTTTTTGGGAGTTTAATAAAGAAACATTCTCTGTAAGAACACAGATCTTTTTTTTCAGGTATGTTTTTCTTTTCTGGTTGTTTCTGATAAAAGGAGGAATTTATGGAAATTTTCAAAGTACATTCCATGTACGTTCTGAGTACACACCGTGTACTCAGTTACCGTGGGTAGCCGTGTGCTGGCCGTGTAGCGGCCATGCACATGGCCATGTGGGGGTGATCTAGAGGCCGCCTAATGCTGGGTAGATAAATGGAAAGTACATGCCCTATACTTCTAAAGTAAACTCCATGTATTTTCTTTTTTTTTCATTAAATAGATAAGGGGCGAATCTTATTGGCAGAAATGTCTTCTTCTCCGCCGAACTCGACCAAGAGCGTCTATATAGCACAGATCTTCACGGATCCCCCAATTGAGCATCTGTTCTCCAAATCAAACTCTGTCGATTGTGTTGGGATTTCCTTGGTAAGCTCTCTCTTCTGCTTGATCTTCGTTTCATGATTCCTCTTCTTCCTCAAGTTATCCTCTATTGAACGTTTTATATGTTTTTATAGATCTTTAGTGTTCTAAAGTGATTCAAGCCCTGAGACTTAAGTATATCGATCTTCCAATGCCAAGGTAGCTGGTTTGTGCCTTTCTGTTGAATGTTTTTGAGTTATATGTGAAAAAACCGCAAATACCCATGAACGAGGCATTGTGCGTTTACCGTTTTAGCCCGATTGTTTGCCTGTTATGCTTGTATGCTTGCATTGAAGATAACTGATATAAATAGGTTTAATTGATATGCTTTGGAAGTTTCTTCCCATGAATGATTGTCTATTTTGACTGTTGGGTCTAGTTTTCCTATTAGACTGTTGTTTACTTCCTCATGCCTAGTTCTTGGATGGTGTGATTGTTCTGATATGCTGATATGTTGTATACTTCTAGAAAAGTAGTTCTTAAGGTTTACTTTGGCCGATAAGCATTGCTATACCTACTTGACTTACACAGGGTCGTGAGAACCTGGTGTTAGACCATAGGGATAATGGATGTAAGGGCTTCTCCAGAGTGTTTGTTTTATTTACGATGCGAGACCATAGGGGGAATTGATGTAAGTTATTCCTCAGACTATATGTAGATCCTCGACATAGGCCACAGGGGGGGAATAGACATTGAGCGCTTCCCCGGAGTGCCTTTAGTTACCGATACGATACTATATGAGGAATTGACGTTGAGTGCTTCCCTAGAGAGTCTATGCTTAAGCTGAACCAGAGGGGTTAGACTGAGTGTACTTCCCATAGGGTTTCTTGTGTAGCTAGGTAGGACCAGAGGGGATAGGTTGTGAGTACTTCCCAGAGGGTTACCTATTTGTGATTACCTGTTTTGATTAGATATTTTTTGATATATGAAACAGAATGCATTGAAACTATGGATTGTTTACTACTGATTACTTCCTTGTTTACTGCTTTCTGTACTTATTACCTACCATATATTCATAGACTATTAGGTTCAGATCCTGTGGTGGTTTCCTGCTGGGAGTTATTCTCTCACCCAGTTTGGGCCATTCTTTTGGTCCCAAACACATTATATTGTTACGGTTATAGATAAGGTAAATCACCCTTCTACTTAAGGTACTTGATTTTCTGTGGAGCTGGAGAGCATGGGACCAATCTATGGCTTGCGATGTTGAGGAGTTGTTTACATTGATTTCTTTTGTACTTGGTTTTAGAACTACTGTATTCCATAATTGTAATTTTTTGGCTGCTTTCCTAAACATATGTATCATGCATCATTCATATATATGTGTGTGCTCTAGTTTATTGTTTTCCAGTCTTCTGCTATTTAATTTTGTATGGATTATTCCTGCTTCTATTTTTGTTATTGCCTTATTCCACTGTGATTATTCTGAAAATGAGGGTATAGTTTCTATACTATCACAACCAAGGCCCTCACTTCTAGTCAGCAACCTCTTGCATTTGGGAAAATGCGCTTGAGGCCATGTGACCAACTGGGTACAGGGTGCCTCTGGGTGGCTTCCGGAACTGGGACATTACAAAGTGGTATCAGAGGTGTTCTTTTTCTCTTGACTTACTATTTGGATCTTATAGCCAAGGATAGGATGGAATAGGTCCATGTTAATAAGTTTTTCCTGGGAGTAGCTAACCCGTGTACAGGGAAAATCTAATCTACCTCATTTTTTGCAATTTTTCTAGTTTTTCAAGTTTACGGTTGATCTGATTTTCACTGTTGGGTGATTCATGTGTATTGTCCTATTATTTTTGATATTATTGAGGTTCTATTTTTGTTTCAACCTGATAAGATTAGGGTATTCCATATCAGGGATCATTTAGGCACTTGCTAGAAATCACATGTCATTCATTCCTTCCATGCCATATAGGGTGTATTAGCAATTGCATGTTGTTGTGATAGATGTTGTTCTAGAGATGCATGTTGTTGTGATAGTTTCCTTGATAAAATACCTGCTATTTGATAAGGTATCGTTTGTGTAAGTTTTTGTTTGAATAAATACCAAACTTTGGTTCCTGAGGTGTTAAGGGCCCTCATTGACTAGAATTTGGTGGATCATTGACTTGTTTACCTTATATATGACATGATTAAGATGCCAAGCTTTGATTCACGGGAGTATGGGCCCTCACAGATCAGAAATTGTCACTTAAATGATCGTTTCAGTGTTTTTCTAGGCTCCAGAGTAGTTTCTAAGGCTTATTATCTAGAAAAACCCAGAATACATGCCATGTAGTTTTGAATACATGCCATGTGTTATTCAGTTTGGGAATAAACTGTTTTTCTTAAGTACATGCTTTGTACTGTATGTACATGTCGTGTAGTGTCTAACAGTGTCTGGTGAGTCATTTCACCGAAGGTGTGTTTTCGGTGTCCTAAATTATTTTTACCCTAACAAGTATAGCACCAGTAAGGGATCGATCCATAGAGAAATACAAGGTTATTTTATATTTCTTAACTTTGTTTTTATTTTTGTTTTAGCAACGGTTTCTGAATTTAGAATCGATTTTTGTTGATTTGTTTGGATACAAAAAGACAAATTGGTTTTAATTATCTTTTAACAGATTATTTATGGAAATGAAAGTGAATATGGTAAAATCTTATTTTGATGAAAATAAAGATAGAAATGCATTGGGGTTATGGAATTATGAGAAGTTGATTCTTAAATAAAATTGATTACGAGGTTGCGTTTTTCATGATAACCCAACACTCTGGGTTCAATTTGTAATAAAGTTTCCTTGGTCCGATAAACTATATATTTAGAGCTGAAGAAACCAACTCCTTGGTCCGGTACTTAGTGTTCAACAGATATTTATTTGGCTTAGTCCATTTTAAGTCGATGAATAATTTCAATGGTCATGAAATTATTCGTTGGTATTCTCCTTTTGAATCATTGCAAATTCAGCCCTTGGTTCGGTACAGAATTTCCAGTGATATTATGAAGTGATTTAAGAAGAATAAGAAGAGGTTAATAAAACAAACGCATTCATAGAAACTTAATTCAAATTACAACTCATCATCTCCCACAACCCCAACACACAAGGTGATTCGTTACACATGGATAAGAAAATAAACACAAAAATCTAGGTACCTGATATGATCATGCTTGAAACTTTGAGGTGGAAATTATTCTTTGGTAGATGGTGGTATGACGGCAGAGTGTATCTTCTTTGGAACATCAACTCTTTTCTCCACATAATTTTCCCACACACTCCTCTCTTGGTCTGGAGGCCAAGGCCTCTTTTTATAAAAAAAAATAAGTATATGGAGTGTGGATAAAGTATATGTCGTGTACTTTCATCAACACATTTTTTCCTTATTTTTCTATGTCGGTAGGTGGACTAACACGCCATCATTGACTTGGAACATGGTGCTCCCTAGTAGGTGAATATACATGGTGTGTAGAACAACCATACATGGCATGTATTCAAATTTTTCGGCCACCAACTGATTCTAGAATTGTATACACAACATGTATAGTTTGAACCCGACGTGTCCCCTTCAGTCGGCCACAAGGGTGTGTAGACACTTCTCGCCCACCACACACTTCTTGAATGGTATAAAAAGCGTGTATGGTTTAAACACAGCGGGTACCGTCTTCTGGTTTCTTGGGTGTGTACTTTTCCTAGTCAACCCGTGTCTGAGCTTGAATGTACATTGCGTGTGTATAAGTACACGTCTTGTAGTTGTAAATTCTTTCTTTGATCTTCTCCGTTTTTTTGTATTTGTCCATAAACCTTCTGAAAATGAACAAGATCACCAAAATTCAAAGTATTTCTTCCCTAAGCAGTAGGTAATTGCTAAAAACTTGTTCTTATTTTTCAATAGGGTATATGAAAATGTATACACAAATTGGGCACATCAAACTCCCCCATACTTAGTCATTTTCTTTCCCTCAAGAAAATCTCAACATCTCATTTAAAAGAATATATATTTTAAAAGGAAGAACTTTAGTTAGTCATAAATATAAATAATAATTTACAGGAGAATATTTCAAAAAGAATACAAAAGATTTTCAATCTAGGAAATATTCTAATCATGCATCATATATAATTTCAATTTAACTACTTTCATCCTCTTTTAACACATGTTTCAACCTTTCAAAAATAATCAAGCCACTTGATGATTTGCCTCACCAATAACTTACTTACACTCAAGATTATTTTAATCAGAGTTATGCTCAATCAAAGATATATACACTCTATCCATAGGTTTGCAAGAAATCTAGTTCTCCAATTTAGAAAATTTCATTTAAAAAAATCATGAGGGCTTTTCAATAAGGATCAGATGTTTCTATGGGTAAAGGATGGTAGGTAAAGATGTGAAAATAAATATGAGGCTTGAAAAAGGAGGCTAAATTATTAAATTACAATGCATGATATTCAAAATTAAACTCAATGTATAAATGTCCTCAACAATATTTATCAAATAATCTCATCACCACCATATCCTTTAGTTGAGTAGGAGTCACAAACCAACAAGTGAGTATAAGGTCCCTTTATTTTTACCATTTTTTTATAAGAACACAAAGGAAACCTTTCTGAATTTCCAAAAAATGGTGGTTTGGAACTCTTTTTTTCCCAAATGATCAAGAGGCTCTCCCCCATACTTAATTTCTTGATAATTCATAGATTTATACCATGTGTTTCCAATCTCTTCTTTTGAGCTCAAATAAATAATCATGAAAATCATAAAATAATTAGGTTAGGAAGGTAAATAGGCTTGTATTATGGATTCCTATAAAGGAAATTCAAGGTCTCTAAGGGTTTCACAAAGATAAGATGTAGTGTAGGTCTCAGAATACAGGAGTTTAAACAGTCTAATGCCTCAATAATTTTAATGTAATTCAAAAATTCTTCATGTTTCCGAAACAAAACTTGAAAATTATGGTAGTCATGTATATTCTAATAATCTCTCAAGAAATAGGGTATTAGAAAGAATATGACAAAGGGTCTAGAATACCTCTCGGGAGTGGGAAAAAAATAAAGAGACAATTAGGTCATGACTTGCAGATAATTGATTAGTCTAATTGATGTAATTATCTAAGGATTACAAGCTGTAGTTTAAATTATATCAGTAATCATTTTAGAATAATTTAAGAACCAAGATAACCATGTAATTTTTTTAAAAAAATTCCCCTTTCAGCTTTTTTATTTAGAAATATGATTAACCAAAAATGTCCCCACATATTCAAATATATCGTCTAATAATGACTTCCCCTAGATTCTGAAAATAGAAAAGACTAAAGAGGTCGAAAGATCTCCCCCCCCCCATACTTATTACCGCATGTGGGCCACCAAGTGCCCAAAAAGAGGAACAAGGGATGGTGGGGACACAATAGTGGATTAGTCCGGGGGGAAGTAAGGAAAGAAGTAAACCAAGAAAGAGAAGTAAAAAATGGAAAGAGAATACTTCCCTCGTGGATAGGTGAAGAAAAATGGGAGGTGGTAGAAAAGTGTAGCCCAAAACATGCCAGGGGACCTGTGATGGGTGGATAAATATAACACTGCAAGCATACACAACATACACAGGCACAATATATCACAATAATATATATATATATATATATAATCATGTGTCCAAAAACTAGTCATGGGTTCACCTTAGAAGAGGCATCATCCAGTACAGAACCAGCTGGTAGAGATGGATCTGAAACCTTGGAAGCGGCACCTAGAAGGGAAGCTGAAGAAGTAGGATCTGCAGGTGCTGGACTCAGAATGAGAAGCTCGGAAGCACTCCATGGACTGGTAGTGGTTGTGGGAGCTACAGTAGCAGTAGCGGGGCTCACAGTAGATAGGAGAATGGAATCTGTTGCCATTGTAGTGAAGGGCAGTGGAGATGAAGTACAATTGTCAGGAACCGAGGTAGAGTTAGGTGGAGGGCAGTGGAATACTAAGATGCTGAAGAAGAATCCCCAACATCTGCGCTAGGAGGTCCTGGCAGCTGTTGATACGAACCAAGTGTTTCTCCAGCGTATCGAGGCGGAGGGAAAGGGAAAGGCCGACTGCGGGTGTGGAGGTAGGTGGGGCTGGTGGTGGAATAGAAGAGTAAGGCCAGAAGAGGGGGGTCAGAAGAAGGGGTGTGGGGTGGGGAAACCGGAGGGGGTGGGAAGGAGGAGCAGAGGCATCGGTTGGGGAATGAGGGTCAACAGGTGGGTAGGGTCAAGCCTGGGTAAGGACATAGGCTCCCCCCTAATTTTGGACTAATCCCATGTGAATAATCATGAGATAGTCCATCTACTAAGGGGAACCTAATAGGTCATGAGGTAATGAAGGCTCAAAAACCCTAAGGTGGTGGGTGAGGCGAGTGGTGTAAAACCCGTCGTTCAGGTGGCCTTGATGGCCGGTAAACATGGCATGGAAGTAGGAGTCGGTGAGGTAAGGGAGGTCTGGGTAGTCCTTCTGGATTACATAGGTAAGGAGATCAATGTCACGACCTGTCATAACCCCCATACCCTTATAGCAGGGGAAAATAATGGTGCTAAAGCACCGGTGGGTAAAACGAAGGATGGGATCAGTGATAAGAGTACTCTTCAGTGAGGTAGGGGTGTAGCGGTGGTCAAGCCCAACAATCTACCGCCACATAGCCACGAGCTCAAAGCGCTCATGTTGGGTCATGGAGAAAACAGAGGGTAGGGTGGCGGGATGGGGGTAGAAACCACACTCTCGGCCTAACTCTGTCATGTTAAGGGAAAAACATCGGCTGCCCAGCCAGAACCGAACCAGGGGTACCGCATCATCAGGTGTCTCCCGGTACTCAAATCCATCGAACTCGAATGAGGCAGAAAACTCCAAAAATAAATCGCGGAATATAGGAGTGTTGACCTGGAAAATAGCGAGCAGTGGAGTGTGTCCAAGGAGATCCTCCAACTCTCCCCAGATACAGAGCTGTTGTGGGATGCTGCTATCGAGGTAGCGGCCACTCAACGGAATAAGCTGGTGAGAGAAGCATTGGATCCTGTCATGTGCCAAGTTGGTGACCGAGAACACCATGCACAGGTAGGGAACACATGCAGGTCCCGGTCTAGGTGGAGGTGTAGCAGCAGGAGCTGGCTCTGGGGGTGGATCTGCTGAAGAAGACGGAGCCCTGCTGGATGAAGCGGTCAATGAGGGGACAACTATGGAGGAAGAGACCTCATATGGAGTGGAAGCTGTGAGGGAAAGAATGATGGTGCTCGGAGGCTCGGTATGAGATGGTGGAGGTGCAGTGCTACTCGGACCAGCCTCGGCTGAGGGAGTGAGGGGCGGAAGAATGGCCAACGGAGGGAGCTCGTATACCATAGCTTCTAGGTCTGGATTCATTGTAGGTCGGAGTCAGATCCAATGATAAATGGGCCTCTTGTCCTCAGTGGTGGAGGTGGGCCACTTCCCATGAGAAGGATCGCGATCTGCCATAACCTGAAATAGAAAGAAGAACCAAACAAAAGAAAAATAAAATAAAAGAAAACAAAGAAAATGTGAGAAAACAAAAAAATAAAAGTACATGGAATGTAAATCTAGAGTACATGGCCTGTAGTGAAACCTAAGGAGCATCTTGTGTTCTCTGGATAAACACGCTGAGGGCAAAGAAGATAGACCAGGGAAGGAACACGGCATGTACCGAACATACACATTGTGTTCCTAAAAAGTGGACATGGTCATGTATCTGTAAAGACACGGCCATGATTAATAGTTCTAATAATAAAGAACACGCCATGTATAGATAGGACACAGAATGTGAATTACCATAGGAACATGGCCATGTGGGGGGCTAGAAATGGTCTTCCTGAAGGAAATAGAAGACACAGCGTGTACAGAACACACACGCCGTGTACGCGAACATGGGGTGTGAGGCCGTGTGAAGTGCTACACACGGATGGGTCAAAAGAAATGTCAGAAATAGCGTGTACTGAAGACACACACTGTGTATATGAAAATGGTGTGTGAGGTTGTGTGCAAAAGAATACCCAACCACGATGGGGGAAGGTACACGGTGTGTACCAAACATACACACCGTGTATAATCAAATTGAGAAGCATTTTATGTGTGGCTGTGTACAAACGTACATGGAGTGTGTTCTTCTTTTCAAGGATGTGTATCGCGGAAGCCAAATGGTCGGATGATCCCGAAATCACCCTAAATTCTTCTAATAACTTGAAAGAGATGGTGTAGAAGGACGTACCTGGATCGAGGATCGCAATGTAAGAAGAATCAGAACCCGAAATGAACAAAATCGACCGATTTGAGACAAGGGGGTTCAGGTGTCGTATGGGGGAATAAAACAGTAAGATGAGAGGATCCGCATGACACGGCCTCTATCCGGGTGGTCCACGACTTATATAGCCGAGGTACACAGTGTGAACATATAGACTATATACAGTGTATCTCGAATTTTTTTTAATATTATTTATATATGTATATAATTATTATAGTAAACTATATAATAATTAATATTAATTAATTAAAATAACAAAAGTAAATATATATATATATGTGTATATACATAATTTAAAACTAAAACTATACATGTAATGTATCGGGAAATACACGTCATGTGTTCTAAAATTATAAAAAGAGAAGTGCAACCTTTGGTCTGTTGCTTGGGGCGAGGTTCGAACTAGAGATCGATTGTTCCGAAGGGAAGCCATCAACCACTAAAGCAAAGGTTGTACTGCTTCTCTAATTTATCATTTATATATAGTTATTTTATACGGCATATAATACATGGAAAGAAGAAAATTCACGGTGTTCTTTTTTAATTATACAAGAAGGGGATGAAGCAGGGAGATTAGCCGAGTTCGAACTCGGGTCTATTGGATCCAGGGTCAAGACTTTTCCAATCTGCCAACTTCATCCGCATGTATTACTTTATATGAAAAAGTTTTAAATTTAGTAAGGAAAAACATGTTACAGATGACGTATATCGAAAGACATGCCATGTGGTTTTATTAAAAGGGTAAATGATGGAAATGGGGCGGTTGTCAGGATTCGAACCTGGGTTTGTTGGATCCAGGTTACGATCTTGGCCAACCGATCCATCCCCACCAATGGTTTTCTAATAAGAATATATATATATATGTGTGTGTGTGTGTGTTTGTGTGAAAAACCACCACACACGCTGTGTAAGAAAATATAAAAAAGGAGGAACCACGTGCCGAAGGTAGGTCGGGAGGATTCGAACCGGTGACGGCTCAGATAAACTCCAGTGACCTTACCATCGGCACCGACATCATCCCTGATTATTTATTAGTTAAACTATATTTTTATAATAGTTTGAAAAAAAATGAAAAGGAAAAAAGTACACGGCTTGTGTATAGGTGGTACATGGTGTGTATCCTCTGGGTTGCCTCCCAAGAAGCACCTTTGTTTAAGGTCATTGGTTTGACCTAGTTACCTTTGCTTACTTGAGCATCATGGTGGAAAATGTTCCCACCACGTTTTTTATGTGATGGTAAGCCTTCAACCATTGTCCGTTCACCCTGAATGGTTGACCATCCTCTCCAGAAATTTCCACCGCTCCATGAGGGAATACTCGTATAACATGGAATGGTCCCCAACATCGTGACTTTAACTTCCCTGGGAATAATCGAAGATGAGAGTTAAAGAGAAGTACCTGATCACTGGGTTGGAAAGATTTTTGAGAATTCATCTGGTTGGGAATAGCTCTCATCTTCTCCTTGTATAGCTTAGCATTCTCATACGCCTCTAATCTGATTTCATCAAGTTTCGACAGTTGGAACTTCTGTTTTTCTTCAGTTTCCTTTAAATCAAAGTTCAGGGCCTTAATGGCCCAATAGGATTTTTGATCCAATTCCCCTGGAATGTGGCAGGGCTTTCAATAGATGAGGTGGAATGGGAACATTCCCAGTGGTGTTTTGAAAGTAGTCTGATATTCCCACAAGGCATCATATAACTTCTTGGACCAGTCTTTCCTCTAAGTGCTCACTATTTTCTCCAGGATCTGCTTTAGCTCATGGTTAGAGAGCTCCACTTGTCTACTGGACTGGGTGTGATATGTTTTCACCATCTGATGCTTTGCACCATACATTGAGAGTATACCTCTCATCATCGTGTTGTCGAAGTGGGTCCCTCTATCGCTGATTAGTACTTGCGAAACTCCAAACCTGCTAAAAATATTTTTCTTTAAAAATCCCATGACTAACTTGGCTGTGTCATGTGCTGAAGTAGTGGCTTACACCCATTTGGAGACGTAGTCGACACAGACCAGTATGTAAGTGTTCCTAAAATATGGGAGAAAGAGATTCATGAAATCTATGCCCCAAAAGTCGAAAATCTTGACCTCCGGGATTGGGTGTTGGGGCATCTCAGCTCTACGTCCCATATTACTGGTTCTCTGGCACCGATCGCAATAGGAAACAAAATATCAGGCATCTTTATGTATGGTGGGCTAGAAAAACCCAGACCGAAAGTTCTTCACTATCGTATGGTCAGGTCCATGATGCCCCCCAACTAGGGAGGTGTGAAAGAACTCCAAGACGACGTGAACTTAATTCTCTTGGATGAAACGGTGGGTCACCCGATCACCATAGGATCAGAATAGTAGAGGATCTTCCTAGAAGTACTTCTTCACATCAGAGAAAAATCTCTTCCTTTGCTGGAAGGGGAGATCGGTATGAATGACACCTATAATCAGAAAATTAGTGATGTCAGCATACCATGGTCTAGGTGTTTCGTTAACTAAAAATAGGTGCTCATCAGGAAAATCATCCCTGATCTCCCGATCTTCCTCCTTCTCCAAATGAGGCAGCTCTAGGTGGGAGAGATGGTCAGCAATAATTTTGACACTCCCTATTTTATCTCAGATCACCAGATCAGATTCTTGTAAGAGGAGTACCCAGTGGATCAGTCGTGGATTTGCGTCTTTCTTGTTCAGTAGGTAATTTAGTGGTGCATGGTCAGTATAAACAATAAATTTAGACAACACTAAGTAATAACAAAACCTATCAAACACGAACCCCACTACAAGCATCTCCTTTTCTATGGTGGTGTAGTTGATATGTACCTCATTTAGCATCCTTCTGGCATAATATATAGGTTTTAAAATCTAGTCCAGACACTGGCCCAAGACTTCTCACACTGCATGGTCACTGGCATCACACATCACCTCAAATTGATCCTCCCTGTTGGGAGAAATCAAAACTAGAGCTTCCACCAGGCACTTCTTCAGATGCTCAAAATATCTGGTGCATGTCTCATCAAACTCAAATATGGCATCCTTGGTTAGAAGATTGGTGAGGGTTTGGGCTATTTTGGATAAGTTGTGTAAAAACCACCTTTAGAAATCGGCATTCCCAAGGAAGTTACAGATGGCTCAGATGAAAGTCAGAATAGGTAGTTGTGAAATGACTTTGATCTTCGCCGGGTCCACCTATATTCCCTTTACTGAGATTCGGTGGCCAAGGACTATGCCACTTTTCACCATGAAATGACACTTTTCCCAGTTCAAAACTTGGTTAGTGTTTTTACATCATTCCAAAACTAGTTCCAGGTGCCGTAAACCAATGGTGAATGATTTTCCGTAAACAGAAAAATCATCCATGAATACCTCCAGGATATGATCTGCCACGTTGTGGAAGATATCCAGCATACAGCACTGGAAGGTGGTAGGGGCATTGCACATGACAAAAGACATCCTTCACTAAGAAAACGTACCATACGGGTAAGTGAAAGTGCTCTTCACTTGATCCTCTAAAGCAATGGAAATATGGTTGTAGATGGAATAGCCGTCGAGAAAGAAATAAAAGTTGTGCCATGCTAGTCTCTCTAGCATCTGATCCATGAAGGGCAGGGGGGAATGATATTTCTTTATGGTGTTATTCATCTTTCAGTAATCTACACAGACTCTCCAGCCCGTGATAGTGCGTGTGGTAATGAGCTCATTTTTATCATTTAAAAATACAATGATACACCCCTTTTGGGTACCACATGGAGGGGACTCACCCACGGACTATCCGATATGGGATACATGATGCCTACATCCATCAATTTAACCACCTCTTTTTTAACACTTCCTTCATGGGGGGATTCAGGCACCATTGTGGCTGTTGAGATTTCTTGGAACCTTCTTCAAGTAGCACCTTGTGGGTGAAAATGGTAGGGTTTATGCCCTTCAAATCAGTGATTGTCCACCCAATAGTGTGATTCCGCTATTTTAGAACCTATATAAGTTCATATTCTTGATCCTGTGACAGTTCTGTGTTATGTATGACATGCAAAGTTTGATTGGGTCACAAATATCCATACTTTAGAGATGATGGAAGAGGCTTCAGTTCGAGTTCAGGTGCCTTCAAAATCAAAGTTACAAGTGGTTTCACCTTTTCTCATTCCAGAATATTCGGAATAACCATAAGTTTCCAATAGTGGTAGCCCTAGACTTCTAGGAATTGCAAATCTTCGGGCCCTTCTTCATCTGGAATGTCTGGAATAATAAAGTTATCTGAAGTAAAAGAACATGCCAGATTATCCCCCTTTTCACTCAAATGATCATCCATGGTGGTTATAGCATAACAATCCTCAGGCTTAGGTTATGATTCATGCTTTATGACCTTGATGACATTATAGGAGACTCTCTCATCTCCTACATGGAAAATCAACTCCCCTCGTTGCACGTTGATGAGTGCCTTCCCAGTTTCCAAGAAAGGTCTTCCAAGCATAAGAGGTGCCTCCTGGTCATCTTCCATGTCGAGGCTGATGAAATCAGTGGGGAGGATACGCCTACCCACATTAACTAGTACATCATCCAATAGTCCCTTTGGATGTTTGATGGATCGATCAGCAAGTCGAAGGGCTACTCAGGTAGGCTTCAAATCATTGAGCCCTAGTTTCTTGAAAACTCCAAGGGGCGTGTGGTTCATGCTGGCCCATAAGTCATAGAGGGTCTTCCCAAACACTCATGGTCCAATGGTATAGGGAATAGTGAAACTACCTAGATCCTGGAGTTTGGTCGAATTGAATGTTGGAGGACTGTAGAACACTCCTTGGTTAAGGAAATGGTGCCCATATCCTCCATCTTTCTTCTGATAGAGAGTATTTCCTTCTTGAATTTGGCATAAGTGGGTATCTGCATCAGTTCCTCTGCAAATGGAATTTTTATGTGCAGCTTCTTGAATATGTCCATGAATTTGTTGAACTGGTGGTCCAGCTTTCTCTGCTTCAATCTTTCTGGGAAGGGAAAGGTAGGTTCAAAGGGGTTGATAACCTCCTTCCCTTTATTTTGTGAAATCTCCATCTATGGGATTTTGGATGAGGAGGGTCAGTATTGGTACCTTCTTCATCAATAGGGGATGTGGATGCACATGGTTGTGCAGGTTGGTTCGGTTGGAGCTCTTTTCCACTCTGGAGCATGACAGCATGGGCCACCTCCCTTAGGTTCTTTTCTGTGTTGCTCGATAGAGTACTAGGTTGCCTTCCCAAGATTTGGTTTTCCAATTATCCAATCTGGTTCTCTAGGCCTCGAATTAAAGCCTCTTGATTTTGAAACCTGGTCTCAGCAGTAAATATAAATTTGGTCATAAGATCCTCTAACATTGAGGTCTTATCCTACTGAGGTAGTTGTTGAGTTGGTGGAGGTGGTGGCTATCGTGGCTACTATGGTCGAGGGTTATGATACCCTTGTTGTTGATAGGGGCCCTATTGGGGCTATTGTTTCCTCTAGTATTGGTTCTGATAAGGAGGTCAGTTATAGCCAGGCGGTCACTAGGGCGGAGGATTCTGCTATTGTTAGACCTAACTTGTATTGTATTGATCACACCATGCCAGATTCTAATACTTCTGGTACTGGTTAGGCACTCTATTTTCTGTAACATAACTCACCTAGCCTTTCGATGGGCCTCTAGTTGAACCTGGGAATTCTCCAATTATGTGGGTATCACCACATTCTCTACACGCCAGATAGTTTGTCACGTGTACTTGGGACGTGCTCTTCAGATTGAGCATGTCAATTTTCTTGGACACAGCATCCAACTGGGCAGCTAGCATAGTAGTGGCATCAATATTATGCATACCTCGTTTTTGTGTGCCCTGCTCAGAATGCCACTGGAAGTTGTTGTCAGAAATATCCTCCCGCAGTTCAAAGAGTTCTTCGGGGGACTTCCTCATTACCGTACCTCCATCAACATCATCCACCACAGACTTGGTTTCGTCTTCATCCCTCTAGAGAAGGTTTGTACTTTCATCCAAATTGGAATTAGGTGGTGTGGAAATTTTCCCAACATCTCCTTAAAGTGCTCCCATGATTCTTATAAGGATTTCACGTCATGATGTTGGAAGTTGTGGATCTCATTTCTGCAGTGTCACCGTCTTCGAGGGTGGGAAATATTTGGACAGGAACGCCTGGGATAGCTCCTCCCAGGTGAGGATGGATCGTTTCAGAAATCCTTTAATCCAATATTTCGCCTTATCCCTTTGAGAGAAGGGGAAGAGGCGAAGATAGATGGAATTCATATACACTCCGTGGTAGTGGAATGTGTCGCAGACCTACAGAAAATTAGAGAGATGGGCATTGGGATTCTCGCTGGGCAGACCTCCGAATTGAACAGTGTTCTGGATCAACTGCATGATAGCAAGCTTGATCTCGAAGTGTTGGGCTTGGACCAATGGATGGATGATGCCCGTGTCAGCTCTGTGGATTGATGGAAGGTCGTACTCCATGAGAGTACGGCGTAGAGGTGGCTGCTGAGGAAGGGGAACCGGCAATAATTTTTTCTCCTGAGGAGTGTAGAACAGCCCCTAACCTTGGTTGAAATATGGAATAAGCTCTGGTTGGAATTTTTGGAGCTGCTGAGGGTTACAGTTTTCATCTGGTCTTAACTACTGTCCATCTCCTTGGACAACAGCTGCATTGACTTCCTAGTTCTGCACCAGTGGAGTGGTTTGGTTGTGTTCGGCCATTATTGCTTGTTGGAACCTCAAAAACATCTGTTCAAACTCCGGGTCAATTGGGAAAAACCCTGATGACTCAGGGTTCTTGGAATGCATGAGGTGACAGCTCATACACCTAAAGGCCTGCACAAAAAAAAAACAAAACACCAAGCATAAATGATGAAAAAGAAAGATAAAAAGAAATTAGAATAGAAAAGAAATTTTTTGTAAATTTATGATTTTTATTTTAACTAAAATTTAATACAAATTTAATTAAAACAAAAAATAAAATTAACTCTAAGGTCCCCGTAAACGGTGCCAAAATTTGGTGAGTTGTTTCACCGAAGGTATGTTTTCGGTGTCCCAAATTATTTTTACCCTAACAAGTATAGCACCAGTAAGGGGTCAATACACAAAGAACTAAGAAGTAATTTAATATTGATTAACTTAGTTTGTATTTTCGTTTTAGTGAAGGTTTATGAATTTAGAATCAGTTTTTTTTATTTGTTTGGATACAAAAAGAAAAATTGGTATTAAGTTTCTTTTAACAGTTTAATTATTGAAATGAAAGTGAATACAGGAAAATCATATTTTGATGAAAATAAAGATAGAAATGTGTTGGGGTTATGGAATTATGAGAAGTTGATTCTTAAATCAAATTTATTATGAGTTTATGTTGTTCATGATAACCCAACACTCTAGGTTCAATTCGTAATAACGTTTCCTCTGTTCGGTAAACTTTATATTTAGAGCTGAAGAAACCAACTCCTTGGTCTGGTAGTTAGTGTTCAACAGATCTTTATTTGGCTTAGTAAATTTTAAGTCGACAAATAGTTTGAATGGTCATGAAATTATTCATTGGTATTCTCCTTTTGAATCCCTACAAATTCTGCCCTTAGTCCGGTACATAATTTACAGTGATAATATGAATTGATTTAAGAAGAATAATAAGAGGTTAATAAAACAAACACATTCACAGCTACTTAATTCAAATTTAAAATCATCATCTCCCACAACCCCAACACACTGGGTGATTAGTTACACATGGAGAATAAAATAAACACAAAACTATTGGTACCTGATATGATCATGGTTTAAACTTCGAGTTGGAAATGATTCTTCGGTAGACGGTGGTATGACGGCAGAGCATCTCTCCTTTGGAACTTCAACTCTTTTCTCCACATAATTTTTCCACACACTCCTTTATTAGTCTGGAGGCCAAGGCCTATTTTTATAGAAAAAATAAGTACATGGCGTGTGCCCAAAGTACACGACTTGTACTTTCATCAACGCCTTTTTACCTTAGTTTTCTCCGCTGGTAGGTGGCTTAACACACCGTCTTTGACTTGGAACATGGCGTCGCCTGGTAGGACAATATACATGGCATGTAGCACCACCATACATGGCATATAGTCTCAATGTTTGGCCACCAACCACTTCTAGAACTGTATACACGGTGTGTATAGTATGAACACGATGTGTCCCCTTCAGCTGGACACATGGGCGTGTAGACTCTTCTCGCCCACCAACCACTTCTAAAATGGTATACATGGAGTTTATGGTGTGCACACAATGTGTACCTGCTTCTAGTTACTTGTGCATGTACTTTTCCTGGTCAACCTGTGTCTGAGCTAGAATGTACACGGAGTGTATATAAGTACATGTTGTGTAGTTGTAAAGTTTTTCTCTGTTTTTCTTCGTTTTGTGTATTTGGCCATAAACCTTCTGAAAATGAACAAGAGCACCAAAATCAAAGTATTTGTTCCCAAAGTAGTAGGTAATTTCTGAAAACTTGTTCTTATTTTTCAAAAGAGTATATGAAAATGTATACACAAATTGGGTGCATCAGTGTCTCAGACTATATGGGTGGGGACACGGGGTTTGGAATCTTTGGTAAGACACGCCATGTAGAGGATGTACATGTTGTGTCATAGAACAGTGTAAACGGACATGTCACTAACAACACAGCTCGGAAAAATATTCTTAGTACATGTATTGTTTGTCTGGAACACGCCGTGTGGTGTAACCCAGGTACCCAGCCATGTAACTAACAACACAGTTCAGTGTTCTCCTTTCCTGTACATGCCGTGTCCACCTGGAACATGCCGTGTAGGGTGAGCCATGTAACCGGCCATGTATCTAACAACACAGGTCGGTGAGGTTTGTCTAGTACACACTGTGTTTGGCACTAACACACCACGTAGTCTTGTTCTAAGGAGAACCATGTGGCTTAGCCGTATAGAAGGACTCGGGCAGGGGGATAGGATTCAAGTACACGTCATGTGTTAGGTGAACACGCCGTGTGTATGGGGTGTTACACAACCAGTTCTGGAAGGATTACATGCCCATATGAATGGCTAAAGGGAACACGTTGTGAAGGTGCTATACACACCATGTAGTCTTTTTTTGTAAGACTTTAATGTTTTACTTCTCTTATTACCTTCTTATGTTTTCGGTTTTTGGTCCTTGATAATATTGATTTAAGGTATGTGTTTGGCCTTGGAGAGTCATGCCATAGAGACATCCTCCGGTTGTACGCCAGTTGTAGGGTAGTGATCAGACACCGGATATTGGTGATTAGGGACTACATGTAGATCCTCCCATTGTGTCAGTCTTGGAACCAACCATTATACCAGATGCAGGTGCTGATGCACAGTTCTGGGATGGCTTTATGAGGATGATGCAGACCTTTCAGGGAGAACTGCCTCCTGCCCCATCGATGGCAGAATTTATGCGGGTCTTTCAACTATAGCATCCTCCCACTTTCTTAGGAAATGGAGGACTCCAGGCTACAGAGTCAAGGCAAGAAGCCATGATGACGATCAATGAGCATCTAGAGACACCTCCAGAGAGGCAGGTCAAGATTGCTATATATATGCTTCAGGATTCCGCCAAGAGGTGGTGGTATGTGATCTCATAGACGGGATGTCAGCAACTCATGACTTGGGAAGAGTTACATCATATCTTCTATGACTACTTCTATCTAGAGACCTTATGGGCCAATCAAGCCTGAGATTTTATGAGTCTGGATCAGTTTACTCTTTCAGTTATGGATTATTCCTCTCATTTTACTGAGTTGCGGTGTTTTACGCCTATTTCAAGAGGTGATCAGTTATTCTTGGCAAGGAAGTTCAAGGATGGTCTAAGGCACACCATCCAATCACAAGTGAACATATTCCGATTGACCTCTATCACTTCTATCATCAACCAGGAGCTAATCACTAAGTGCAATATGAGAGATTCTGGAGTTGTGATTCAGGGCATCTCGACATCTGCAGTTAGTACCCCTTCTACTGACAATAGGGAGCGCCGCAGGGAGTCTGCACGTGGAGATCCAAGGAGGCGAGATACTTCTTCTGGTAGTTAGGTGTTGTTCTACCAGTGCAAGAAGAGCGTGCATACATGGCCACATTTCCCGAGAGACCGAGTGGAGTGCCAATCTTGCAGAAAGATGGGTCATATTTAGTGCTTCTGTCAGATCTTCTCACTAGTAGCTGGTGACAAGGGTTCTTCTATGACACCTCGTTCAGGAGAAGCACCACCAGTTTCTCACCAGTTTAGGAACTAAAGTTCTTCTGTCCATTTAGGCCGAGGTGGAGGTCGTGGTCGTGGCAGTCAGTTTCCAGGATTTCAGTGACAACAGGGTGGATCAGCTTAGAGTGGTTAGGATGGGTCATAGGGTCGTGGTACAGTCCAGACTTTTGCAGTGGAGCAGACCCAATAGGAGCAGGATCCCGGACCCTCTACAGTTCATGGTATGATCTTATTAGCCTCAGTTTTAGCTTCTGCTCTTTTTGATATAGGGGCTTCCCATATCTTTATATTTGTTTTTGTCATGAAGATCCATGAGATCTATATCTTTTCTTCTGCTTATATCTTGACACTAGACACTCCATTGAGGTATAAAATGGATAGTTTAAATCAGTGCAAAGAGTTCCCTATAGAGGTTGGTGGGTGTCACTTTTTATGGGACCTCTATTTCCTAGAGATGATGAGCTATGATGTCATTCTCGGAATGGAGTAGTTAGTTCCCTTCTAGGAAGTCGTTGATTTCAATCGTTGTAGGGTGAGTTTCACATCACCAGAGGGCGGATCATTTCCTCAAAAGGGGGATTGGGATGTCCAGATGAGCAGAGCGGTACCCGAGCATCATGGGTAAGGAGGAGTTACAGCCCATATTGCTAGTTTATATCTGGATGACCAGGGGATATCACAGATGGACTTTTCTCCAGTGGTGGATTGTTTCAGAGATGTCTTTCCAAAATACTTTTCATGTTTTTCTCTATAGAGGGAGTTGGGATTTTCTATTGATCTTGTTCCAGGAGCGGCCCTAGTGTACATTCCTGCTTATAGGATGGCTATACCATAGTTACAGGAGCTCAAGAAGCAGTTGGAGGAGTTGTAGGAAAAGGGTTTCATCAGACCCATTACTTCTCCATGGGGTTCCCCTATCCTTTTTGTGAAGAAGGAAGACGGTACCCTCAGGCTTTTTATAGATTATCGGAAGTTGAACCCGTTGATGGTCAAGAACCAATATCCATTAACAAGGATTGATGATCTCTTTGATCAACTTAAAGGATCTCGGGTGTTCTCAAAGATTGACTTAAGGTTCTGTTACCATCAGTTGCACGTTATACCATCAGATATACCTCTTACAGCCTTTCGGATCAGGTATGGTCTATACGAGTATTTGTTTATGTCATTCGGTCTCATGAACGTGCCTACAGTTTTCATGGAAATGATGAACCAAGTGTTCCATCCATACTTGGATTCCTTCATAGTGCTTTTCATGGATGATATCTTAGCGTACTATCACACTTGACATGACCACGACACACATCTTGAGATCATTTTGAGTACACTGAGAGAGAATCAGTTATCTGATAAGCTATCAAAATGCCACTTTTGGATGGATCAGATTCACTTATTGGCTCATGTTATCTCAGAGAAAATAGTATCAGTTGACCCAGAAAATGTGAGAGCAGTAGTTTCCTGAGAGCAACCAAAGAACGTATTTGAGGTACGAAGTTTTCTAGTGCAGGCTGGATACCATAGACACTTCATTTAAAACTTTTCACGCTTAGCAAAACCACTGATGGGTTTGACTAAGAAGGGTTAGAAGTTCTTGTGGTCAGATTCTTGTGATTCATCCTTTTGGAAGATGAAAGGGAGGTTGACTTCAGCATTGATACTAGTCTTTCCAGGTCTAGGAAAGAGCTATACTATGTCATGTGATGCTTTAGGTATCGGTCTAGGAGTTGTGCTTATGTCGAGAGGAGGAGTCAATGCATATAGGTCTCGGCAATTGTGGCCACATGAGAAGAATAAATTGATGCAGGATCTCGTGTTGGCTGTAGTTGTTCATGCATTATGTTGTTGGAGAAATTATATTCTGGGAGAGAATTTTGTGGTTTTCACCGACCACAAGAGTCTCAACTACATCTTCACTCAGCGTGATCTAAATTTGAGATAGAAAAAGTTGGTTGAGTACCTTCAATCTTTTGACTTTGAGCTTGCCTATACGCCTGGAGAAAGAAACGTAGTGGCTGATGCGTTGAGTAGGAGGACTCAGATACAGGCATTTCAGGAGGCCAGTAGTGAGTGGTAGCTTATGGCTATGTTCTATGAGATGCATTTCGAGTTGCACGACAGACAGGGGCAGGCGTTTCTTTTTTCTGTAGCCGTTACCTCTACCCTTCTTGATCGAGTGCGAATGATGAAACTATCATATTCTGAAGGCCTAGTCCTATGGGAAAGCGTGTTAGGAGAGGAACCTTTTCCTTTATGGACTATAATTGAGGATGAGATCTTGCATTTTCAGGGGCACGTATGTGTGCCAGCAGACATACATGAGGTGCTGATGTGGGACTTTCATTCCTCAGTTTGGGCAGTTCATCCAGGTGTCACCAAGATGTATCAATGATCTACACCATCAGTATTGGTGACCAGGTATGAAAATAGTTGTTTCTATTTTCATTATGAGGTGTTCCACCTGCCAGAAGGTGAAGGTGGAGCATTAGAGACCAGCAGGGATTTTACAGAATTTACCCATTCCTAAGTGGAAGTGGAATGATGTCGCGATGGATTTTGAGATAGGTTTATCGAGGTCACCTCGAAATAATGATGCAGTTTGGGTTGTTATTTGGTAGAATCATGAATGTTTCTCACTTTTTACCGATCAAGGAGTCCTTCAGTGTTGATGAGCTAGGACGGTTGTACATCTGTGATATTGTGCGCTTACATGGAGTTCCACACTCCATTGTTTCAGACAGAGATGCATGTTTTACTTCTCGGGTCTGGCAGGGGATTCAGAAGGCTTTGGGTACTCAGGTAATTTTGAGTACAGCTTACCACCCCAAGATAGATGGCCAGTCCGAGCATACAATTCAGGTGCTAGAGGACATGATTCGAGCATGTATTATAGATTTTTGAGGTTCTTGGCAGAAGCACATACCTTTTGTGTAATTTTCCTACAACAATAGTTTTCAACCAACTATTCAGATGGAACCTTATGAGGCTTTGTACGGTAGGCCATACTGATCACCACTATGTTGGTTGGAGGTAGGATATGCTGCTATGCTGGGACCTCATCTTGTTCAGGAGACCTCATAGTAGATTGAGTAGATTCAAAAGAGGATGGCTAATACACAGTTTCGATAGAAGTCTTATGCAGATCAACGGAGATGACCTCTAGAGTTCGAGGTCAGGGATCAGGTTTTTCTATGTGTCACCCCGAGGTTGGGACACAACTGGATTAGGAGACAGGGTAAGCTTTCACCAAGGTATGTCGGCTTGTTTGAGATGTTAGAGAGAGTTTGGTCGGTTGCCTATCAGTTGTTGTTACCTTAGAGGTACTGGGATATGCACGTTTTTTTCCATGTTTCTCAGCTTTGATGTTACTTCTCAGACCTGTCTCATGTTTTCCACCCTGAGGAGGTTGAGTTGGATGTGGATGCATCGTTCGAGGAGCATCCTATCCGGATTGTCGATCGCAGTACAAAGGTTCTCTGTGGTCGGTCAGTTCCTCTTGTACGAGTGTTATGGCAGCACGGGCGATTACAAGACGAGACTTGGGAGAGGAAGGCAGAAGTACGATCGTAATGTACAGAGATATATGGGGTTTCTTCTTCTACTCCACCTTTCTAGGGAAATTTGGGGACGAATTTCTCTAAGGGGGGAATTTTGTAACAACCTAGATCATCTTTTTCAGGTATGTTTCCCTTTTCTGGTCATTTTTAGAAAAAGATGAATTTCTGGAAATTGTCGAAGTACATGTCGTGTACTTTCTGAGTACAAGTTGTGTACTCGGTTACCACAGGTAGCCGTGTGCTGGCCATGTAGCGTCCAGACACACAGCCATGTGGGGGTGACCTAGAGGCCACCTAATGTTGGGTATGGAAATGGAAAGTACACGTTAGGTACTACAAAATTACACATCATGTATTTTCTTTTTTTTCATTAAATGGACTGGGGTCGCATCTTATTAGTAGAAACGTCTTCTTCTCCACCGAACTTGACTGAGAGCATCTGTATGGCACAGATATTTACTGAATCCCAGATCGAGTGTCTGTTCTCCAAATCGAACTCAGTCGATTGAGTTGGGATCGCCTCAGTAATCTCACTCTTCTGCTTGAGCTTCATTTCATTATTCCTCTTCTTCCTTAAGTTATCTTCTATTGAAAGTTTTAGAAGTTTTTGTAGATCTTTGGCATTTTAAGGTGATTCAAGCCTTGAGACTCAAGTATATGGATCGTCCAACCCCAAGGTAGGTGGTTTGTTCCTTTCTTCTAAAATTCTTTGAATTATATGTGCAAAAAACGCAAATACCCATGAACGGGGTATTGTGTGATTATCGTTTTATCCCTATTGTTTCCCTTCTATGCTTGTATGCTTGAGTTGATGATAACTAATGTGAATAGGGTTAATTACTATGATTTTGAAGTTTTTTCAATGCATGATTTCTTGTTTTGACTATTGGGTCTAGTTTTCCTGTTAGGCTGCTGCTAACTTTCCAATGCCTAGTTGTAGGATGGTGTGATTGTTCTGATATGATGATATGTTGTAGACTTCTAGCCAAGTAGTTCTTGAGGTTTACTTTGTCGAATATGTGTTTCTATACCTACTCTAATTACACAGGGCTATGAGAACCTATTGTATAGACCATAGGGAGAATGGATGTAAGGGCTTCTCCAGAGTGTCTATTTTATTTACGATGTGAGACCATAGGGGGAATTGATGTAAGTGCTTCCTCAGAGTGTCTGTAGATCCTCAACATGAGACACATGGGGAATAGACATTGAGTTCTTCCCTAGAGCACCTTTAGATACCAATATGAGACTTTATGAGGAATTGATAGTGAGTGTTTCTTCAGAGAGTCTATGCTTAAGCTGAACCAGAGGTGTTAGACTGAGTGTACTATCCAGAGGGTTGCATGTGTTTCTAGGTAGGACCAGAGGGGATAGGTTGTGATTACTTCCCAGAGGGTTACCTATTTGTGATTACCTGTTTTGATTATCTGTTGCTTGATATATGAAACTGAATGCATTGAAACTATGGATTGTTTAATACTGAGTACTTCCTTGTTTATTTCTTTCTGTACTTATTAGCTTCCATATATTCACTAACTATTAAGCACAGATCTTGTCGTGGATTCCTACTGGGAGTTAGTCTCACACCCTATTTGGTCCATCCTTTTGGTCCCAAACAGATTATATTGTTGCAAGTATAGATAAGGGCAAGTGTCATTCTACTTCAGGTACTTGATTTGCTTTGGATCTGGAGAGTGTGGGACCAAGCTATGTCTTGCGATGCTGAGGAGTTGCCTACTTTGCTTTATTTTGAACTTGAGTTTAGTACTGTTGTATTGCAGCATTGTGATTTGTTTGGACACATTCCTAGACATATGTATCTTGCATCATTCATATATATATGTGGGCTCCAGTTTATTATTTTCCAGTATCCTGATGTTTACTTTTGTATGGATTATTCCTGCTTCTGTTTTTTCTATTTCCTTCTTCCGCTATGATTACTTTGACAATGAGGGTATAGTTTCCCCAATATCACACCCATGTCCCTCACTGCTAGTTGGCATCCTCTAGCGTTCAGGGAAATGCGCTTGAAGCCATGTGACTAACCGGGTACGGGGTGCCTGTAGGTGGATTCCAGAACCGGGATGTTACATTCTCCATCCATAAGGAAAAAAAGAAACCACCAAAAACCAAAAATTTGGGACCCTAAGGGTCAACCATATTGGAGGAAGGTCTACTCAGCCATCTCATGGTGGTAGTGAGGATGCATAAAACACATTGGCATCATATGGCATGCTAAGAAAAGTGCTCGCAAGAATGTGCATTGGTGAGAATTCTTGGATGAGGTTCAGTGGGAATATATAAGGAGTCATGGCCCATGAAGACCATGTGAATGTGTTTAAAAGTTCGAATTTGAGAGATTTTTGGCATGAAAAGTATTATAAAGGAGCACCATGTTGAATGAATAAATGATGTGGGAATTTTCTAGTGCGAACATTGTATATCTGCTTTAAAAATACATAAAGAATTTGCACCATTTGATCTAATTGATGAAGTAAATATGATTAATTTTATCATTTTATTAAACTTATTTCCTCATTTAAGGGTTATTGTATATCATGATTTTCATACTACAATGTCCAATGATTGAGTCGAGATCTGAATGTGATCAACGCATGTATGAAACTTTGTTTCCATGCATGAGAAACCACTATTATGACAAAAAATGAAATAGAGGCATGTGTACATGTGAGTTAAAATATATAATCCTTAATTTGTGAAGAAAATTATTTTTTTATAGTTTCATATGTAGTAGATTAGGTGCGCAGAGAAGAGAGGTGGTGTGTATAGTCTTTTGAGGTGGTGGAATAAGTCGGTTGAGGTGTGTCTATAAATACAACTTGATGAGATCATTTACTAGTAAACCAAATAGAATAATATAATGAAAGATATGAGAGACTGAAAATAGGTACTTTAGAGTTATCTATATTTGCATAAAGGATCTATGAAACAATCATTCTATGATTTCTAATGATTTTTCTACTACCAGATGATTTTTCCTTATGAGACAGTGCTTGATTAATACACTCTCATTGTGTTACTCGAATATGAAATTTTGTTCCCTGATCTTATGATCTTCATGAAGAATAGTATCCACATATATAACCTTACATAAAATAGAAATAGTTCCATATATATAATTTACACTTACACAAAGAAAGAAGTGGAAAAGTTCCGCGTATACTGTTTTATTGTGGGATTCACAGGGATCATGCATATTGAATTACACAAATTATAGTGCATTGTGTAATAATTTTTGTGATAGTGTTTCATAAATATTTTGAGTATTTGATATAATATAATAATATTCCATGCATGTGATGATACAAATTCATAATGAAAGTGATAAAGTCTCACAAGCTTGAGACTTCAATATAAAGAATTGAAATTACGCTGAGATCTTGAGTATTTGTGAAAAAATATATAAGTTGGTATTAAGGATTTGAGAAGAATAGTGATAAATACATGAAATAATAAATTTCATGTAATTATAAGAAATGTGAGTTTCACATTTTTGATTTCTGTATGAAAAGTTGAGAATTTGAAAAGAATCAGTATCTTTACTGTTAAAACATCTATAGAAGAAGCTGAAACAGAAGTAAGAAGCATGTGAGAAAGTAAAATGATCCATATAGAATATTTGTATATGTGGTATTGATACTGATGGGAATCAAGGATAACTATACTGATATTATAGAAGAATAGTGTGTCTATAATTAAATAAGAACAAATACAATAGATCATTGCATCATATGCCATTGGAAGTTGAATACATTTTCATAGGAGGTTGGGAAGATCCTTAAAAAATAGTGGGATTCCAGTTTAAACAAACATAGTTTTTCAGGTGACAGATCAACTAGAGGAATTACAGTATTAATAATGTTTTGGGAGATGAACCACAATTATCATTAGTGATCAGGAATTATGGGATTTTTTCTATTGGTAATTTTGGGAGATTTTATATAAACACTTTTCTTTACTAGTGAAGAATATGTGTCTCATATCATCTTGAACACAGTACAGATGTAGTCACCCATATTAGAGGTTAAACTTATGAAAAAACTTATGTTGTTTCTAGTTATTCCATTTTTTCATATAGAAGAGGTGGGGGATTAAATAGTGAGGGATTGAGATTTTAACTAATCGCATATTTTTATTTAAAAAGAAGAAGTTGTAAAAATAACATCATTGATTCACCACCTACCCATCTCAGTGATATATATGAACATGGGTAATTTAACTTTAGCTGGTTTTCTAGTCCATAGATTTTCTAGAATCCCTATCCCCATCATTCTATAACAACTCTTGTTAACAAGGTTTGATTCATATTTGGCTACTTCTTCCAAAATATCCTTATACATTTAGGAATATATAATCATAACCCACACCCTTTTAGTTAACATCTAATTCATCCACTCTATAATTCCATTATTATTTGGTTTTTTAGGTTTTTTTTTCAAATTTTATTCCTTTTCTCTAGAAAAAATTTTATAAATCATTTCTACTGTATTCACCACCAATATCAAACCTCAAGAATTTCATCTTACTACTAACCTCTTTTTCCACCATGGACTTATATCAAAAAAATGATATGAACCCCTTGAATTTTTCCATAAAGATATAAACCTATGACTTCTTTATTGAATCATCAATTAATGCAACAAATTAAAAAGACCTCCCATGATAATGGACTGGTGTAGGCCCCCACACAACTATATGTACAAGATCTATCTTTTGAGATTTGGTTATCCTTTCATTAAGATTCAATGACACCTTTCTATGATTTACAAGTATATAAATTACATATCTTATGAAATCTATGTGATTGAACTTCAATGTACCCTTTTCCTATAGAACTAACATGTTTATCTCACTAAGGTTTCCATGATGACATTGCCACAACATTGTACTTTCAAAAGTTATCATTCTAGAAATTTTTTATCCATATGAAATTTATTTGAAATACAACTTCCCTTCATTTACACCTTATTCCATGACCATGGAACCCTGAGTAATCCTCTATAATATATTTTTAAAGTTAATTAAAAATATAACATCATCCATATGATTTATATAAATTAGGGTCTTCTATAAACCTCATATATTCTTAACTCCCTATAAATTTATGTAAATTTTACTTGAAATCCATATGTTAACATCTCCCTCCCCAATTATCTCAAGAGATTTATCACTTGCTAATTTAACCGTGTCTACACTTTTGGATAAATAATTTTCAATGCATCCCCTCTTAGTCAAAGAGAGGAATGAATATCAGAATCAATGATCCATTATTATAATGGAATATTTACACTTAGTAATAAACTATAACTACCTTTAACTATAGAATTAATAGAAATTGAAATTTTGGAAGATTCTCTATCATAATTTTTCTTTTTATCCCTTAAATCTTTCTTAGGATTCCCCTTCTTCCCATAGTGATAATATACTAATCTAATCCCAGAAGATCTATCTCAAATTATCTCTCTAGGTCTATCTTCTGTTTTCCTCTAAACATTCCATTTAATGGAATGACATTTACATTCAATATTAAATTAAATTCCAATAGGTTACTGAACTTATCTTTTTTTATCACTTCATTTGGAAAAAGATTTCTAACATCCTAAAACACTTGGTTGATCTTCCTATAAGAGTTACTTATGAAAGTTACCATCATGCCTAATGTATCTATTAGTGATGAATGTAACATAAATGCACACATATCTTTTATGAACATTACTTTAACAAGTTTTAACTACCTATAAATAATATTAATGTAATTCACTTGATCATCCACAAATTTCACTTTTGATATTTTCATTCCAAATTACCTATACATCATGAACACTTTGCTCATCATTTTTGTCTCCTCATACATGTCTTCCAAAGCATCTGTTAGCTCCACTATGATCTTTATATCCTAGATATTAAAAGTAAATATAAATGATATAAACATTTAAATAAATCAAATTTCATTTATATCTATCCATTCCAATTCTATTTTTTCAATTGTCTCTAGTTTAACTCCCTTAAATAGAACCTCAAGGTCCTTATAAATTATATATTCTCTCATCTATATCCTCCAGAATCAAAAATTTATCCCATCAATCTTTTCTATTGAGAAATTTTCTTATTTGTCATACCTTCTAAAATAATGACTCCCACTAAATCAAATAGTGTTAAGACAATAATTATATGTTAGTCTATTTTCAAGTGTACTGTTTAGCCATGATAAACATTAATTTTTTATAAAACTTATTCGGATTTGGAACACCAATAACTATATGTTTAACCACTATAACATCAACTACCTAACAAAGCATTGGAAACTTCCCAAACTGGGAGAACCCCCCAAATTCAATGTACCAAAACTTAATAAGTCAATCTGAACCCTAAATAACCACAATGATTTGAAATTATTTAAATAAAAAAACTAATAGAAATAAACATTCAATAGAAATTATAACATACAACAAAATGAACACAATGATTGATGTGGTTTAGATGATAGATCCTACATCTATGGGATAAAATTGATGCACCCTTTCATTTATTAAAAATCACAAGGTTACAATAACTATTGAATAATCAACCAATTAGATCAAAAATCACATACCTATATGTATATTAGTGGTCCCACCCCACCTTATAATGGGATATTACTAGTCAATCAGTTCCACCATCCTTTTAAATTTATGGGGAACCCACTGTTTTCCTTGTACTACTCTGATAACCCATAGTCGCCTCTACCTTGACTACCAATAATTTATGAACTAAGAAATTTACTCTTACATATCACTTTGATAACCTCTGTGTATGATACTTTTTTATAGAAATTAGATACAAGGAACCTTTACATATCATCATCAGTGACCTTTTGGTATTTTCATAACTTTCATTCATCTATATTTTGTAGCTCTGACCATCTGTACACCTGGTTTCATAACCTAATTTCCAGATCACTTTCCTCTACTAATAATTCATTACTACTTTCCCAAACATATATCCAAAACATATCTTATAGATATTTTCTTTAGAATGTATGAATCATAATTTTGAAAGAGAATTTTCATTTCCTAAAAGGTGTGAATTTTGATTGTAATATATTATGGTATATGTGTTTTGAAACCCCATGATATGGATTTTTACTATAATGATGGGGCCAATATGTGTGTTGTCACACCCTATAATGTGTATTTTGTTAACTGTAACTAGGGAGTAGACATGTGTATTATAATACATGTTCGTGTGAATTATTTACTCAGGCTAGGGGACCAAAATTTATTTTATGGAACCTTGTTATTTATATTCTTAATCAATATAGGATAATTATACCTTTACTTTAGTTCCTTGTTCTGTGAATTATATCTAGTGTGGTTTTTCGGCCTTGTCCAAAGAAAGTATGTTTGATAATTGAAGTGTGATGATAGGTACATAAACATTTGAATTGATTATTTATATAATGAGTGTTATTAATTTCCATTTGGTATTTTATATAAACTGTCATATATAATTTTTAGTATATCTCAGGGGCCCCATTGGTTGTGTCCCACTAAGTTTTTGTACTCACACCTTTCACATGCCACATGCTGGATATGAAAACTTCAAGTTTTCTATGTTCGTTTGGTCAAGGGGCCAGTGATAAGGGACTGATTTGAACAATATTGAAAGATATGGGGAGATGGTTTTCAAGTGAGTTTAAGGAAAATTATGGTGATAGATTTTCTTACATTATATTTTAATTATTTTTTACCCTATTATGTATATTATTAACCCTTTACAGGAAATCCTATATATATATATATATATATATATGATTGAAATAGCATGGCATGGGTTTTAATTTTCTATAATATAGTATAGGTAATTACTACGGAATTATTTTTGTTATTATTACATTGATTTACTCTAATATTATGATTTATGGATGTTTATAGAATTTTTATTATTCATGGTTATTTGATTGAGGGTGTCATATTCAAAATAATGTGCATAGACAGATGCCAGTAGTTTTAAGGTTCTAATGTATTAGGAGCTATACCTAAGGTCTTGTGGTGAAACCTAATTAATTCCCTTGATAAAACATGGTTTTGGGTATATTACATTTCTTATTTTATTTTACAACAGAATTCCCTATTAAATATTCAAATCTATATGTTTAGAAACGATGATGAAGATGATGATGATGATGATGATGATGATGATGATGATATTGATGATGATGATGATATAATTCAATTAAATTAAAATTAATAAAAATCAATATTATTAAAAAAATTGATCTCTATAATTAATCTATTTTTTCAATTGAGATCCATCATCACCGATCCAATATCCATAGGAATAAAAATATTAGTAAATTTTTCCCACAAATCCAATTTAAAAGTGATATTCTATAAAAACATTTTATCCTTCTATATATGTTGTTTTTCACATAAAAAAAATTTGAGAAGATGAAAAAATGATAAAAACAAAACAAGAAGATATAAAACTAAATAAATAAATAAAAAATTGTATTAACCAAATAAATATTTAGATCTTTTAAGGATCTTATGGAAGAACTTATACTACATAAAGTGTATAAAATTTTTGAATCTCTAAAAGATAGATGGGGTAAAATAGTCATAATATCTTTAATGATCATTAAAATACCTTAGTAAATCCTTCATTACATATGAATATAACAAGATCTAAAATATAAAAAACAAAATTAATTTATTTAAAGTGATAATTCATAAATTGAATAAATAAAAAGAGTTGAAATATTTTTTATAAGTGTTTCCCCTAGTGTAGGTGATTTATCCATGGTATTACTTTATCCCTATAGGCCATATGATTTATATTTTTTTTTGATAAGTTAATATATGTGGGGAAGATATAATATTAAAAAAATTAAAATCATGATAATATGTTTTTTCATCAAACAATTATAAAGTGACTGAATATATAATAAAGAAAATAATTTATATAAATGTGATTTTACATTATTATCATGGTTGATATAACTTGAATAAATAATAAATTCCTTCAATGGTTTTATAAAACATTTCACTTCTTTAAAAATTAGGTCATCACTCTTTCTAGTGATTACATTACTCTAAAGATATGCATTACCTCTTTTTTATTCATTAACGGTTTTCTCCCTCTAAATTATTACATCATATGCTTCATAATTATTAGTTTATTATACCAAATAACTCTATACTAGTGTTTATAGGAGCCAAAATATCATAAATATCCGTAAAATTTAATTTTAATTATATAAAACTTTTTTATATTTTTTTACATATGTGCTATTTTTATGAAATTTAAGGATTATTCAGAATTTGTTGTTAAAAAATATTTCATTAGATATCATTGAATTTATTTTTATATAAATATCATTTTTAGAATAATTTTCAATTAATAATTAATAATTTATTCCTTTAAATTCAAAAATTGTAGTCAAAACTGAAGATATCTTCAACGAATTTTAACAAAAAAACATCCTTTTTTGATACTTCTAATTTATTCTTGAAATTACTTTAAAAAAATTAAAGAGTTTTTTTTGTTTTCTTCTTAAAATTTTTATACTTATAAAATATTCATGTTTATATGAATCTACAAGTCCTTTATTAACTATTTTTTTAACATTCAAAAAAAATAAAACTTTATGTAATGTGTATTTAATGTTTTTTATCAATTCATTGGCATTATTATTATTTCCTTTAAGCGATATAATTTATTGATATTTGATAAAGTGTTTAATGATTAGCCTTTATGAACTGTTTATTATTTATCTATTTGAAACATTTAATGCTTTAATTCATCTTAAATAAATCTCCTTAATTATTTAATAATTTTACTTCATCTCAATTTTGATTATTGTTAGCAATATTCAAGAAAAATTAACTTTTTTATATTCATAAATTTTTGGTTGATAAATTTTTTAAAATTCATCACATAAAGAATATTAAATTTATTATTTTTTTTCATTTTTTTCATAATATAAAATTTAAATATCTCTCCAACATTAACCTTAAAATATGTGAAGGCCCAAACTTTCTTTGAATATCACTTTACACATTTGGGGTGTTGGAGGTGTCAAGATAATGTTAGAGGGAGAAATGTACTTTTTTATTTTTGGTTTTGGATGGGAGGATGGTTTCGTTTCATGGCCTTGGGAGTCATTGTGTGAAGGTCTAGCTAGAGAAAACAGGGGGTTTTGCAGTTTGGTGTGCCACACCATGAAGGGTTGAGCCATTGTGTGGGGTTTTTTATCATGGAACGAGAAATTGTCATGACTTGAGGATGAAAGTCATGGGAGTTAGGCATTGTTAAATTTTGGGGTAGAATTATTTTCCATGGAGTGGTGAGATCTTTCATGAAGTGAACACCTTTAAAGAGGATTCCAATAAAGTATAAAACCTTATGTTTCTTAAAGAAACCTTATGTATGGATTTAAAATATTACTTATTTTCCTTGTCATTTTAGGATCATGGAATAAGGGTATTAAGTCTAGGAATAATGGATTTTCAAGAGTTTTTTAAATTCTGCCATGAATGGACATCTCAATATGTCCACATATGTCATGTAATATGACCTGGAGGTCGAGTTGTTGGGTTCTTCCAATTTGGGCATCATCACGTTGTGGTTTTACTATAATAATGTGACCATTAATTGATTATAATGATTTAGGTGGTTCACTCAGTTTTAAAAATGGGTAGATATTGGAAATCATGATGTCATTTTTAAGTTTTATTTTAAATTATCCATGTCACAGCGTGCCCATTACTTGTCAAGTTTTAATTCATTAAGTTAATAGCATTAGTATAAAATCAATTGGCATGTATGAATTATTCATAATACTTTCATTTTAGTTAAAATATATAAACCCAATGGTTCATATTTAGAGACTATTAAGTTCCATTTGATTGGATTTGGCCCTTGGATTCATGAGATCAATCAATGGTGAACTAAGGTGAGTATTTATTTCATTCCATTGATATTATCTTAGTATACTATGGTTTGGAGTGGCTATAACAGCATATTAGTTTTATATTTTTTCTTGGATCATGGATTTTATGAGTATTTCTATAATCTAGGTTGTTGAGATTTTACATGGTTATCTTTCACTATGATCATCTCCTTATCTTTTTCTTATCATGTAGTTGTTGAAGCTTTAATTTAGGTAGGGTATTTTTAAAATCATCTTCTATCTCTTGAATAATATACTTGATTGTATTTCTATTATTACTTATAAATTTATTCTCATATTCTTATACTAAATTTTAATGATTTCTTGGCCAATATTTGTTTGTGAGGAAGGTGAATTTTATGGTAAAACTCTTTTAAGGGAGAATCAAAGTAAATAATGATGATGAATAGGGTAAAAAGAATTTAGATAAGGAAGAACAGTTGCATGTGATTTATTGATTTCCGTGTTATTTTATATGTGTTGATTCTTATCGAACAATATTCACATTTTTAGGCTTTTTTACCTTTTATTTTTTGGAGAACTTTCCACCTATATAATTAATTAAATATTTAAAGGTGGTGATATAAAAGGGAAATTTTTAAATCTAATATTGGAGAGTTATCATTATTATAAACTGTTATACTTGAGATTGTGTTGTTAGGTGCCTAATATTGTTATGGTCGGGGGTTTTCATGTATAGGTTGGTTAAATAAGTTTCAAAAGTGGGAATTGATGTGTCGTTTTTATATTATATATCCCATCTTATATATTTATAACATTACTTATGAGTTAAAGATGATAATGGGAATGGGGATGAAAGTTAAAAACTAAATTGGTATTAATAAACATGATAAGTAAATAGATATTGAGTTATGGATTTCATAAATGGATATCAATATTAATTATTTTGTTATTATGGTTGAGATGGTTAGTTTGGGAGAATCATGTGGATGTTGGAATAAAGGATAAGGGTGTATATGGTGAGATTAGTTGTGTTGGATATGCGATGGTCTTAAATGTAAATGTGACTAAATAATAAGTAAGGTGGAATTGAATGAATATATAATTAATATAATTATTTATGGCTTGTTAACACTAAATATGAAATGACAATAAGATAAGGTTGATGTGTAATTAGTATGGATAAAATAAATGTGGTTAATGGTGAATAATTGGATTCAAATGTGGGAAATGGAAAATGAATGGAATGATAAATCTAATGAGGCTAATAAATGGTAAATTATGGGATTCATAATGATGTATAAATTTGAAGTTTTTTATTGTGTGGATTTATTTTACTACGTATTCATTTATTTTATTGATGATGATTTTTTGTGGAATGTAGTTTTTTGGGGTGTGGTTTTTATATTGTTATTTGATATTATGGATGTTTTTTGGGCATACGATTTAGTAATGGAGGATATTGGGTGAAATTTCTTAGGATTTTATAGATCAAGGTAGGTATATGCATAAAAGTTGTGATGGATTAATTTTATGATATGTAATATATTTGATGACTTGGGTTTGTGACTGAGATGATGATATATAGTGGGGGTTGTGAATAGAATAAATAGGGTATGAGTTTGGTGTCCTACATGTTTATAATACCTTATAGAGTGTCATTTGATCTATAAAATATACATTTATAATATCCCATGATATATAATAGTGGCTAACCTTGGGATTAGACTCAAGGAGATGGTATGGTTATCCAATGGATTCCTTAAAACCCTTCTTTTGTTTCTTTACAAATTAAAATTAGTAAAAGAAAACATGGAGAAATAGTGAAATGAAAACATGAAAATGGAAGTGAAAAGGAAAAAAATAAAGAAAAATAGTAATGGAAAGATTTAGATTAAGTTTAGAAAGAAACAAACAATATTTAGTTTGACCAGTTTCCTACTATCTATCAAAGATATAAGAGGAATGAAACCATCAACACCAAACATCACTTATTAAATGAATGATGAATTAGCTCAAATTCCTATCTCTCTCTTTAAATAGTGACCCCACAAGTACAAAATATCTCTTAATATAATAGTTATCTACTATAATTCAATAACATTCATCCAACAATTTCATTATAGCAAGGAAGTATCACGAGCCAAAATGATTCTACTAAGTTCATTTGGTCACACAACCATCAATCACCACACTCTATCGAGTGAAATGAGTGAGGAAGGAAAAAAATTAATAAGGAAAGAAGAGTATAAAACTGATCTTTAGAATGATTGTTTTGTCACAAATCTCTAATTCATAGTCTCATACTGGTAAAAGTTATTAAAAGGAACAATGATCAACTTAATGTTTGGTCTCTAGGTAGATTCAAACTTCACCTCCTGGAACTATCCTCGTGGATTATCCCTCTATGAATGGATGTTTAAGTGCATAGTATATATAGATTGGACCAAACAATTCTATTTATAAACATAAGTTACATAATCAATGTGATGGGAGAAAATAAGAATAATTGGGAATTGGTTGTTTTCAAAAATGTAAAATCCCCCTACTTTAAGTTAAAATATGAAAATATTAATAAACTAATTTAAAAAATAGTATCGTACAAATTTCATGACTCCAAGTTTTCTTCGCCAGCTATGGTTAGAATCCCCAGTGACTGAAAAAAATATCATCAAACTAAATGTGTTCAACCACAAGCAATTAGCTTTAACTCCCATGATGACATACCTGAATGATTATTCCATCTTGGTTAATTCACTTGAGTATCTATAATTATCTCTATAAGATTATATTCTATATCTATATCTTCTCCATATTTATCTCGATCTCCTACAATATTTTTTTAATCTGATTTGAGAATTTAAAATATATGTCATCACATGTTTTGAATTTAGCTATGTGGATTTAAAATACTTGGTACCCTTACATATATATGAGGTTGATGTATGTTACCTAAATACATAATTCCTTCTACTTTGATTTGATCATTGAATCATGGTGGTAACTTTACATAAGGGGATGATTACCCTGATGAATCCCTTGATATGCTAGAATCACCCTGATGTAGCATAGTGCCAATGGAGTTACCCTTACATGGTTTCCCCTCACCATTGTGTAGGACATAGAAATATATGGTATCCTTAAATGGTCTTTAAAAAGCTTGGTTTACCCTTATATAACTATTCTTCACCATTATGTAACATTGAGTGTGGTTATTATAACTTTACAAGGGTCTCTATAGGGTGAGTTTCCCTTTATGAAATAGAAAAAAATACATTGAATTACAACATTAAGTGAAAATTATCAAGTCAATTTGTAAAATCACAATTCCAGTATAGAATAAAATCATAAACTTCCCAAATTTAAAGGATGAATTAAAAACCTCTTTAAAAATCATTATAAAATAAAATTTAAGTAAATTAAAAGATAAATCAACCAAAATGTATGTTATAAAAATATATAAACATTGAAATAAATAACATTTGAACATTCAAACAATAAAAATCCATTTTCATGAAAATTTTCAAAGAATAAATGTTTCATCAATAAATTAGCCAATAATAAGTAATTATCCATTATCATCACATTTCATCATTAAAAACCAAGATAAATTCTCAAAATGGAAGTGTAAAATGTATTAAAAACATCCATATAAAATTCCCTCACATGTAATATCTTTCTTATCCTTGAGTAATTGATTAATAAAATTTAGTGGAAGAAAATCAATATCAAGTGTGAAAAAATGAAGTTCTGCATAAAGTTAATTTTTAAAATTTATTTTCCCTCACAATCTCTCTAAAGTAGCAAATATGATTTCTCAACTAAAAGAATTTTATTTTCCAAAAGTTGTTTCAAGTTTTACAAAAAAGAATGACATTTAAAACTTTGAAAATATTTAAACAAACATCACTTTTCAGTTAACTAAAACATAAAAACTTATCTTTTTCTCCAATTTAATATACACACATAATTATCACACAATAATTATACTCAACAAGTGGAAGTGTGATATTAATATTTAAAAATAATAAAAATTAATGAAACCAGCAATTATAGCTTAAATAAAAAAGAGCTCAGAAGGATTAGGATCTCATTTCATATCCCATTTAAATTTATATATTATGAGTTGTAAATCCAATGAAAATTTGAAAATAAATTAATATTGTAAATCCTATTCCCAAAGGTTGAACAAAATTAAATGAAATAAAAGTGATAAAAATTACATATGCAATTGAATACCTGGAGAAATATAATTAACCTCTTAAAGTGGAAAAACATCTAAAATTTTTTAAACTACTAAATGGTAAAATTAAATCTTTAAAAAAAGATAAATTTTCAAAAAATATTTTAATTTCTATGATAATGACATTAAATTATAGTTTATCATGTTTTTAAAACCCTTACCTCACATATAAAACCCAAAATTGTCCCTAATATTGAATCTTGTGATGTGAGAATTAATTTAAAATTAATTCAACTTCAAACTAATGTTGAAATTTATCAAATATAATTATAATTTAAGTTTTTAGAGTGAATATCAGAAAACATTTTTCCAAAAAACACAAAAAATAAAAATTTCCAAGATCATGCACAAAATTCCTGGTGGCCATTACTTAATAGTTTCATTGCAGAAACAAAGATTTTAGAGAGTTTGATGCTCACACTATAGATGTAAAAAAAATTAAAAATAAACTCAAAAATTAATTTGTGGTGACATTAATTCATAGAATAATGAAAATTATGGTAGTAAAAAGCATGGTTTTACTAAGATTTCCTCATGCAATAGAACACTTATAGAAACAATTTTAGTCATTTGACTTCACAAAACTAGAAACATCAGTTTTAAACAATATGTTAAGAATTAAATGTAACAAATTAATTATATTACTCCCCTTATTAATAATATTTTATCATCATAGTTCAACCAAATAAATCCACCCATTTTTCTTTGATAATGGCCCCTTGACCCGAATGGACCAAAGGCCTTCATTTTTATTTATTTTTGATAACCCCCATTTCAAGGGATGAGTGGGAACTCTTACAAGGACCATAGTGTTAGATATTATACAGAAAATAGGCTTAAAAGAAATTACATGACCCAAAGGTCTTAGGGAATTCAACCAGACTATAACTACAAGGAACTACCCCTCCCCAGCATCTGCATCGTGATGGTAGCTCTCCACCTTTGCATGGTTTTCCGGCTATGCTTCCCATGCAAGCACAGGCTTGTCCCATTGTCGTTTCTATACCCTCTCATTCTTCCAAATCCATTGGTTCTACTTTGGTGAGTGTGCCTACTCCGAATCCTCCTCTCGGGTGACTTCTTTCTGTAGAGTCTGTCTGGGGAAACGGCATTGATCGTGTGGCCCGAAGGCCTTGAGGTGGCCCGAAGGCCTTGAGGTGACCCGAAGGCCGTAAAGGTTTCCCAAGATCCTTATTGACCCAAAGGCATGGGTGGCCTGAAGGCCTTAATGACTCCAAGCCCAAATAGGTGGCCCAAGGTGAATAGTTCTGGCTACTGCAGTATCGAATAGTACCTTATACAGTACCGACACAGTGTTGTTACATTTCCTGCTAGAGTAACCCGAAATTATGACTCCATCTGGTTTTGAACCTAGGCCTTGTGGATGCACTCAGAGAGACCTCACCAACTAGGATGAGGCTCGTTTTATATTGATAATTCTCCCTTTTTTCTTAGTTCCAACCCCTATAAATTAAAAAAATCATAATTCAACAGGTAAATCTTTAAAAATAATTACAACTAAAGTTATAGTGAGATAGGTGATTCATATTTGTTCATTTATATAGATTCTATTGGCCTTAAAGATCAATTTAAAGTTCCTGTAGTAACTTGGTTATTATGGTAGGTTGACTCCCTTCTTATGGTATCTTGGGGACTAGCATGATCTATTGAAATGTCATGCGGTTACTTGCCTTGCCACGATCTATTTACTCCCACGGAGTTGGTGTATCTCATGGTCGGTTCACTACGGTATGGTCACTTTATCTCTTCATATTGTTGATTCATCAATACTTGCAGTAGATTGAGTCCCTACATGTGGTCAATTAAATCTATCATGGTAGGTTTAATCTTATGGTTAGCTGATTCTTTCTCTTATGGTCGATAAGACTCATATTTAGTTCTCAACTAAAGTTACTCTCCCTCAATTCTAAAATTATGAACCTCATCACTTCAAAATAGAAATTATAATGTTTATGATTTAATCATTTCTACACATCTCAAAATAATTTACAACAAATATCAGTAAAGTACACATGCTTGAAATTGAATTTAGTAAGATTATCAAAATGTTAAATGGATTTAGTGTGCTAAAACAGACAGCCAATTATGATCAAAATGGTTTTCATCATCATATATTAAAGAAATTTTAACACCCAATTTTTAAATCCCAAATTTCAAATTCATCATAAAAAATATTATATTATTGGGTAAACAAATATGTTATTAGTTGAGAATCTGAAATATTTTCAATTAAAAATATAACAGCATATATGTTACAAATTTTTAGTATACTAACAATTACATCAAATCCTAAAAATATTAGAAGAGAAATTAAATTATATGTACCCTTCCTCCCACACTTGTTTTTAATAATGTAGTAATAATTTAAACCTCTAAAAAAATTTGGTGAGAGGATACATCAATTTATTCCCTAATTCCTTGAGAATTTGTTGAAGATTTTCATTTCAAATACTGACGCACTGCATATTCATTTTCTATAATGAGTTAAATAAACAAAAAATGAAATACCAAAAAAACTAATAAGAAAATATTGGGATAATTATTCAAGAGGTTCTATATTTTGACTGTATATATTTGGAAAGTCATTTTTTTAACCCCTATCTAACGGAGGGTGTAGTCTCTTCCTAAGAAACCAACACATGTTCTTCATTTTGGAGTATTTTCTTACACACGAGTTAATAAGAACAACATCGAAAATTTAGGTCCTCTTAAAAAATGTAAAACATTGTTTCCATCACCTATTTATGTATTATACAATTCATGTGGTCCATTCTTATTAAAGACCTAAATTCTAGAGCCATATCCTCGTCCTCATGAAAACAATCAAAACAGCCTTAAAAATAACATCAATTTTAACCATTCCCAAATTAAATTACTTATTTTGTTTTTTTTTTGAAATATTCATTAATAGTTTGTTGGTATAAAAGGCTAGAACCCATACTCCTATAATATGGTTCTTAAAACATAATATTTTCAATTTATTTTTAATACTAATAAATGAGACCCAATTTCAACAATCCAAAACTAAAAATATCAAATATAATTATTAGATCACTTACATAACCAAGGGCCTTTTAGGTTTATATTTTAATAGAATTATGAAAAACTCTTAATTAACAATACCCATGTCTTTAAGTGTTCATTTTTACCCTATACTAATCTTTTCTTTTTCCATATTTATTCTTAATCATTATTCAAACTCATCCTTAAACCCTATGAAAAAAATTTAAAACGTGGGATGATCACAAAAATATTAGTAAGGGATGTATAAGAAAAGAAACTCAATAGTCCATTTTAAAATGATGATATTATAAAATATCTTTTTTCATTAACATAAAAAAACTCTATTCTCAAATGATTATTTATGTATACATAAAATTATCTTTACTACCCAAAGTTTTTCATAAAACATAATATAATGAAATAAAAACAAAAAATAATAATCATGAGGATTTCATATAAAACATGAGAACCCATGAAAATAATTTTCTTAAAAACATATTTTTTACCCTGAAATGGAAAATCATTCCTTTAAAACAATATATCATTATCTTACCCTGTGAAATCAAAAAAATCCGTGAAAAATAATTTATAAGCATATAAAAGTCATGTATGTAACTTGGGGCATAATTTGTATCTCACTCTTACAATCACTCTTACAAATTTAATAACCAAGCTGGTAAATTCTAATAATATATCAAGATAAAACTTTAACTAATTAGAACCATCCATTCACCCAATTCATTGTAGAGCTATATCAATATCACTCATTATCATGAGATATATCAGGATCACCTATCATCATAAGCTCTATTAGGATTATAAATCATCCTAAATAATTTGCAAGGACCATAAAATAATATTGAAACAAAAAAATCATTTCCATCATCATAATCATCAAATTATTCTATTCACCTATAATAATAAAAATTGAATATCGAAATATCCATTCCTTTTAAAAACTTTTTTTGAAAATACCCAAAATAAAGGGAAGGAAGTTTTTTATTTGAATAAAACATAGATGCTTGTAAAGGAATACAAACATAAAATAATGGTTATGATGGAGGGAAAAATCATTGGCACAGTATATGTTAAAATATAATATTCCTTTTTCCATTTTGTAAAAAAATTTCATATAAAATACATTAAAAATTTCTCTTGAAAACATTTTAAATAAAGTAAAAATTGATATAAAATGTCTTTTATAATTAATTTATTTCCTTAAAAACATATTCATAAAATAATTTTAAGAATATGTACAGGGAATAAAAATATTCATAAAATAATATCATTTAAAACAAGGTTTTTAAGGTAAAGTGTCCCTCACAACTTTATAACTTTTGAACCAAAGAAACATTGAAGGAAAGAAATTGAATGAATTTTTAAACACTTAAATTTTTATATAATAATTATAAAATTTATCCATAAGTTATTTTATCCACCTCACAAAAGGAAACATTTGGTGAGAATATCTTAAGTCTAAAAGAAAAGGAATTGAGACTTGAAGTCTTTTTCCATGAGTCCAACTTGTCACATGCATTCTTCATCTATTGTATATTAAAATTTTATAAATTATTTAATTTCTTAATAACCTTTCATAGGATTAATATCTTATCATTAAACCATTTATTTAATTTATTTCAATGAAATATTTAATTACTTAATTGATTAAGTCCACAATGGGTGTTTTGATGATATTAGGATCATATTCCAAAATGAATTATGTAGGCTGAATATGATCAAATAGGTCACTATTACATCATCTCTAAATTAATAACCATGAAATAATTATTATTTTTATACATTAACTATACTTTTAAAAACAATCCTGAAAATTGGTTATTAAAAATGAATTATGTTATAATCATGGAGATGGTAGGTCGTACGTATGCAAGATCAATGTTTACATTTTACAATGAATATGATGGAAAAATTTATTTATTATTTTATATTTTTAGAATGATTATTATATCATAAATTTCATATTATATCTTTAAATAAACTTATATATACCATCCATGTAGTGTAGTGAAGAAAAATGAATCACATCGGTTCATGAAAGTGATAATCCACACGTATGCACAAACGAAGTTATCATTTTTCAATGGATATAAAGGTAATAAAATAGATTATATATTGTCTTTGAAAAAAAATTATGTCAATAATATAATATATAAACATTAAATCCATCATTATAACCAACTGTGAGAGGCGGTGACTGAAAACAAATTACATCGGTTCACGAGGCGGTAGTCCGTCGTACACACGAACAATGGTTTCAGTTCCCATTTGATAGAAGATAAATTGGATATATGTTATTACATTAACATAATGATATCTCATTATATGTAATATTCTACTATTATTATTTCATAATTTTTGAGTAATATTTTAAAGAGGTTTAATAAGAAATAAAACAAAAACACCTCGTAAAGAATCTTAAATCTTCTTCAGAATACCTATATAGGTTTATTTCTAAATCCTTCCTAGGTTGGTTATCTGATTAAAAATTGGAATATATTAAATGGGTATGTATTTTAGGAATTTATTTTGGTTTTAATTGGATGAAACAAATGTCTCTTGAAGTGTGGACAGGATATGAGAGGGGGTGTCCTTTTATAACTCAGGGAGAGGACACATTTTGATTTTTTGAAATGATTAAAATATATTAATGTCCTACTCAATAAATATTGCTCAAAATGGACCATTTACAAATACGATATGTTATAGGTTCTAAATATGTCCATAAAATAGTATTTAGATAAGTTTTCAAATCATTTTAACCCTTATCTATTTAATTTAACCCCCAGTAAACCTATTTTACCCTTAACCATTGTAACCAATGCTTACCATTTTTAGTATTCAATATGACCAAAAATTTATTTTAATTAACTAAATAATATTTATTATTATAATTAAAAATATTTAAAACATTTTATAAAATTAAATTTATAGAATTTGAATAATTTAATTTAAAATTAAACCCGCAAAATGTGACATAAGACGGTTTTTCAGAAAATTACCATTTAAGTATAAAAAAATTTAAAACCAAATTCAATATAATATTGATTAAATTAATATTTATTTTATTATGATTAATAAAAATTAAATAATTATATTTTAAAACAAATCCAAAATAAAAGGGGACTTTGTAAATACTTGAAAATAAAATATAATTTTAATAAAAATCAATATTTTCATTATTCATTTGAAAAATAGAACTCTTTATAAATTTATTAAAAAATAATTCTAAGATAATTTTTTGACATGATGAATTAAAAAATAAATTTTATTTTTTAAAATTAAAATTATTTAATTAGAAATTATTCTTTTAAATAACACCATATAATTCATGAAAACCCAATTTTGTAGAAATAATGTCTTTTCCTTTTGACTGAAAAATTACCTAATATTATTATAAAAAATATACCTCTATAAAATAGAATTGGGGAATGTTCCTAAGGGATTAAATTAATTTAACATTAAAATTACTTGGGTTATTATATTCTACTCCCTTTTGTAAATTTAGTCCTTTTAATTTTATCTTGAGCTCAATAATTACGTGATAAATATTTTAAAAGACCTTTCTTGAAAACCCACATGGTAAAAGGAGTTAGTAAAACATACTTCTGAAGAAAAAAAATGAAAAGTAAATATGATGGCCATATAGAGTAAAAATTAACAAGGATTCCATAAAAGGATAATATTTTCAATAATTGAAAACAAGGACTTATAAATAATATCATTTTAGGATATAATGTTATAAATTTTTGAGAAGGGGAGAGGAAATAAATTCATCTTAAATGATTGTTAAAAGGATAAAATTTTTATTTCAAGAACCATTTTCTAATGTTAATATATTATTTTACCATAAAGATATTGAACAATAGAAAATATACGTACATTATTTCATTCCATTTCATATACATAATTTCATTCTTTGGTTGGGCTTCAATCAATTTCCACTTCTATCACATCTCTTATTCCATGAAAAAAATATTCATGATGATCTTTTTGTTACTTAAAGCACTAAAATCAACTTCCAACCAATCAAAAGACCCACAATGGATAACAATTTATTAATTTTTTTTATAAAATAACCCAAAATAAAATTTTTAGCATGATATAAAATAATATTAAATAGGAATATACTTTTATAAATAAATCTCCAAAATCTCAATTATAATACCCAAAGTTCATCTTTAATCCTTTCATAAATATCTAACCTTAAAACTATTTAAAATATGTGTAATCGTGATTGAAATCCAAATATTATAATGATTTTTTTTATATTATTCCATGATTTAGCTGACATTTATCTACAAATAATAACAATCACTCATAAAGAAATATACCTAAAATAAATAAAATTTCATAAGAATGATTAATCTCAAAGATATCAATACCCAAAGATCAACTGGATTCATTCCACAAATTGATGTAATCTAAAAATCTTTATAGAGTTATTAACCAAATTCAAAACCATAAAAATTAAATTAGATCCTATAATATTCTTCAAGTTCCAAAAATGAATATACATTCATCATGTATTCTCAAAAAATATCAATTTTTCTTAATAAAATAACATGACTACCACTAAATTTTATATTCTTCCCAAAATCAACTTAATATTTATCAGTAAAATCATTTAAGTAAAAAAATAATACTAACGAGGTAATCACATAGGCTATTAGTAATTGTTGCACCCTTATCACCCTTTAGTTTTGGGTTCAAGCCCTAAGACCTTACTGGTTGCGACGAGTTATCTCCCATCATGTAGGTTATCCTTTTTCTAAAACTCTATTAATATAATTCCAATATAAATGGAAAAACTTATGTGATAATCATATTCATAATTCACATTAATCCTATAACATTTCAAGAAATATGATGAACGTCCACAAAAATAAAATTAATCATCAAATCACTTTTTAACCTCTAAGGTTTTCTATAGGGTTTATTTTTTCCTAAAAATAAAATAATATTAATTGAATATTATTACCTTAACATAAATCACATATTAACCCAAATTTTTATTTATCCCTCAATAAAGTTTCCTTAAATGAATTTCTCCAAAAATTATCACCTTCTCACTACTCCAATTTTTAAAAGTATTGATTCTATATATCAAATGTTTCTATATTTTGAAAAAAAATATAAATATTAATCCTTAGGTGTTTCATTATTCTAAGAAAATTTGGAATATATCAGAATATCATTGAAAAATAACTACTACATCATAATTCTAAAAACTCAATACATAGAAAAATCCTTCATTAAACTTCCCTATTAAACCTTTAACCATGATTAATTGTCTTATTCCTTAATACTCCAGTCCAAAAATTCAAAAATATAAATTATTTACTTATGATTCATTAAATTTTTTGATAACTATGTATTATTCCTCTATGAGGTTCCAATGGCATTTCATGAGGTTTGAGCATGGTTATTCAAAATGTGTGACATCCCCAATGAACTATGCTGGGTGTATGTTGATTTTTAAGGGTTTCACATTGTTTAACCATGGTTTTATCAAAAAGTGCATACCCTAGTGAAATTAATGCACCCCCATACATGATGGATAGTAGGGAAGAATGGTTGAGGTTCATAGTTAGTTTAACCTTATAGCCTTCCCCAAGAAACCGTGAAACTCCCTAAGAACTCTTATAAGTATGATTTTAATATTTTTACCTTGGACATTTTAAATCCTAATCACCCCCTAATCTCAAATTTTCTTTTCCAAAACCTTTCTTGGTGCTTTGGAGAGTCTCCCCTTGGATTATAGGTGGAATTCATTCATTCTTGATGGATCAAATTGAGGTAGGTTTTGATTTCGATAGTTTCCCCTCTTCTTTATAGTCATACACTAGATCTCTTCTCATCGTATCTTATTAGAACCAAATTGGGATATGATTTCAGATCTAATGGATTTGATAATATATTGAAATTATTTCTTATGGATCAAGTATCTCGAGGAACCGATCTACTCTTCCATAGTCTCTATTTTCAAAGGCGGTTTTTAATTCCTCCGTTTTGGGGTAGGCATTTCTATAAAAACTATTAATTCTATGAATTTATTTTTATTCTTGTAAAATTCATTTTTTATATTCATTAAATTAAATTTATTCATTTTTTTAAGTTATTTCTTGTAAATATTCATGTTTTTATAGGGGTTTTCTTCAAAAACATGTTTTTTCACAACAAGTGTTTGATAAACTTCTTGAGTAGTGATTTTGGTTTGGAAATGATTTTTAAAACACCAAAGTGGATTGGATTTGATTGGAAAATGTTTTATAAATTTTTATCTTTTTTTAAAATGGTTTTTCAAAAAACTTATCACATTGGGAACCTTGGGTTCATCGGGAATGGTACATGGGTGACCATAGTGTGTGGGGCACCATTAGGGGTTATTTTTGGGATATCGATGGACTATGGAAGGAATCAATATTGGTTGGTACCAACATATTCCTAGTTTAGACTCTTTTTTTTCTAGTATGTATTCCCATAGTCTAGGGCCCAATACAGTGCACTTTTTCATGTATGGTTTATATATCGCATTGTGGATTTTTTTTCATTGATTTTTTATCACTTGTTTTTTACAAGAGTTTGTATCACATGGCTTCACATGATGGATTATATCATGGATATGTGTTTAATTTCATAAATTATGTTGTATGGATATGTTCTCCCATTTTATTTTATATACTTTTTATATTCTGATCATTTTCAATATGAAATGATTTTATAAAAACTAAGGAAATAATTTAAAGTTGGGTTTGGATTAATGAAATATTATTTTTAAAACTGTTTTTTAATCTAGAATGTCTATATTCATGATATTATACCTTATATATAATCTGTTGTTATCCTACTGGTATTTTCTCTCACACTATAATTTTTCATTTTGAATGTTATAGATGATTTATTTTAGTATTATGGTAAATGGAATGGAATATTGTAGCATTTTGGATTCGCTTATTATATCAGCCTTCGGTTAGGGATGGTTTGAAGTTGACGATTGGTCACATAGAGACTTATTGGTCTTCTCTGATTCATGTCTTTCTAGTTTAACCTATTTTATTTGGTTTTTATGGATATGGTTTTTTTTCTACGTTATCTTTGTTCATATGTCTTGTTTTGTTTATATTCAAGACATGTTTTTTGTTATCCTATTTCATATCACCACCATGATAGGATAACTTGTGTGGATTTTCTAGTTGACTTTGGTTGGTTTTTTAAAGAATTGTATCATAGGGATGCTTGGTCTAAAGTGAGTTAACACTACCTGAGTGTGGTTCTGTGTATTGAGTAGAAAGGAGATAGGGGCATTAGAATTCTGGTAGTAAGGGTGGGAGGGTGCCTGGCCATCTCACTTCCTTTTATGAACTCAAGTTACCATGGGTGGTTAGAAAATTTTTACCAAGTTTGAGACTTGGATTTTGAGGTCATTTGAATGAATTGGATGGGGAGTTTACTTAAACAAAGCTATTCTTTCTTAAATCATTTTTTTTATTTTTTATAATTCATTATTTCTTTAAATTCTTGATGTTTTATATTATTAATGTGAATTCTTAAAGATGGTCCTAAGATTTTGGATTAGGCTCTGAAGCTGATTGGTCATTTTCTAATGTTTAACATTAAATTACTCTAAGAATATATCTTCTAAATCTAAGATAGTAAGATATTTTATAGGATCCACATGTCAATCCTCCTATTGAACCTTATTTGTTTGAAGTAATATTATATACAATTCACACTCTAGGTCAAGCGGGTGTCGGAAACCTAGGACGTGTGGTGGATCATAAATCTGAATTCCTTAAAGAGAATCCACCCATCTTCTATGGTGACAATGTACCCCATGAACCTAAGGAGTTTCCGGAATGTATTGATAGGATCTTCAACTTATTGAAGACTCTTGGGGACTCTAAGGTGGGTTTTTCAATGTATATTTTTGAATGATTGAGAAGGAGATGGTGGGGATCTATTATGTAAGTTAAGTTGCATGAAAATCTTACTTGAAATTCTTTTAACAAAATATCCCATCAGTAGTTTTAACCTAAGAAATTTTGTGAGGAAAGGTCCTGGGAGTTTCTAAATTTAGAGAAATGGGATCATACTGTTTTGGATTATTCTAACCATTTTGTTGAGCTATTGCATCTAGCACTAGACCTAGTTACCAATAAGTACCTAAAGGATTGGAGGTTTGAGTTGGGATTGAGGCCTAATATTTAGTCAATGTTAATTCTCATTTTTCTTATGACCTTCATAGAGATAGTCAACAAAGTGACATTTTTTTATGAATACATTACTAGAAAGATAGGGTTGGTTAGAGATTCATTTTTTTCAATTGTTATCTAGGGTGTGTCTTTTAGCCATAAAAGGAAGTGCAAGGGTGGTCAGTTTTCTTCAGGATTAGTTTCATGGGATTTGTTAGGATAGTATAAATTTTTCTACAATCAGTGTGGAAGGTATGGTCATACCAAGCCTAACTATAGAGAGGCTCCTAAGACTTATCATCATTATGGGTTATCAATCCATCTAAAGTGTTATTATGAAAGGATATCTGAAGGCAGTAAGGAAAGATCCACTCTCACCAGGGATTCGTAGGTTCATATTGATTCTTCTAAGGGTGGTGGGTCTAATCCTTGGGATAATGGGGCTATTCATGTGGCTAAGATAGGATGTATTTATGTGATTGATTGTGTTCCAGTGGAATATAATATTGGGTCACATACAATTAGAGGTACAATTTTTATTTCATATTCTATGTTCCTAGCTTTGTTTTATACAAATACTACTCATAATTTTATATCATCAAAGTTATATGATGAATTGGGATTATTTTCAAAACTTATTCTATTATTTTTGGATCTTTTCATGCCTTTGGAAAAGAGTTTTGAACAAGGTTTCAAGTGTCCTGCATGCTGGGTGATGATAGTAAATTATGAGGTGATATGGGACTTTTTATTTCTTTATATTAACATCTTCTACTTGATAATTGGCATGGATTTTATGACTGGTGTTAAGGCCAAAATAGACAATTATTATCATGAGGGTCAATTTTTTTCTTTCGATGGGGTCACACATGTTTTTCAGGGTGAGTGGGGCTCTAGATCTGACAGGGTGTGGCATGTAGTTCCTTATGTTGGGGTAATCTCATGTCAGTTCTCAGAGATGTTTCTTGATTATTTTGACCCTTGTTTAGGTAGTATTCCTCCTACGATGGTGTGTGAATACCCCAAGTTATTTCCAGATAATTTTCTGGGTTTACCACCATATAGAGAGGTTGAGTTTACTATTGACCTACTCCCTGGTACGATTCTTGTTTTTATGCCATCTTATTGAATGGAACTTAGTGAGTTTTTTGAACTTAATCTCTATCTTGATGACATAGAGGATAAGGGTTTTATTTATCCTAGCATGTCACCATGTATTTTTTCTATCCTATTTTCTACAAAGGAATACAAGAGTATTATAATTTCCAAGGATTATCAAAAGTGTAATTAGGTGACCGTTAAGAACAAATATCATTTTCCTAGGATTGATGGTCGTTTTTACTAGCTTAGATTGGCATGTTGGATTTCAAATATTGACCTTTGGTCAAGGTACACCATTTGAGTGTCTGAGAAGTGGATATACCTAAGATAACATTTAGGAGCCTGTATGGGAATTTTCATTTTTTGGTTATGTCATTTGGTCTCACTAATAAGCCTTTGGAATTTATGGCTCTGATGAACCAAATACATCATTTGTTCTTCGAAACTTTTCTTGTTGTGTTCACAGATTATATTTTGGTGTACTCTAAATAGAGTAGGATCATACAAACCTTTTAGATATCATTGCTCAAAACTTGAAGTAACATATTCTATATGGTAATCTTTCCAAATGTGGGTTTTGGAATCAAGAAGTAAAATTTCTTTGGCATGTGATATCTGAGATGCATATATAAATGGATCCTGAAAAGATACAAGTAGTTTTATCAAGGGACAATTCTAGAAATGTGTTTGAGATCTAGATATTCTTGGGTTTGGCTAGTTATTATAAACGGTTTTTTAGGATTTATCCAAACTTGCATCATTGATGATAGATTTAACCCGTATGGGTGTAAAGTTTGAATAGAGTGATAAATTTTAGAGATATTTTGTTGGGATGAATGTGAGGTTGAATTTAGAACCAATTTTTATTCTTTTAGAGCTGGGTTTGGGATATGATATATTTTTCAATGATTCTAATATGGGTTTGGGATATGTATTGATACAGGGGAAACAAGTGGAGGCCTATGGATCACACTAGTTTTTTCCTCATAAGAAAAACTACCCTACCCATGATCTTGAGTTAGAATAATTTAGGCATAAACACAAAATTTGGCATCACAATCTCTTTGGGGATCAATTTATATTGTATTCTGATCATAAGAGGATAAAATATATTTTTACTTAGAGGGATCTGAATTTTCAATAGAGATGTTGGGTGATGTATCTATAGACTTTTTATTTTGATATTACATACACTTATTGGAAGTATAATATAGTTTTTGATGTGTTGAGAACAAAATTTTCGACATAAGTTGTGAAGGAATTCATTGAGGAGTGGTCTCTGGTGGGTTTTTTTTGTTGAGATGAGTTTGAGAGTGGATGAACTTGGTGGATTGGTGTTCTTAGCTTAGATGAAATCTGAATAATATTTTAATGATAATTTATAGCTCTAGAATATGACAAAAATTGAGTTCCAACACTTGGGTAAAATCCTTTATGGTGTGAAGACCTCGGGTGAGTGTTCTCAGTCTCTTAGTGGTTTTTTGTGCTTCTACAATAGGTTTTTTATTCTGATTTCATTTTGTGATGATTTTATGGATAGTGTACATTGTTCATGTTGGTCTGTACACCCTGGGTATTCTAAGATGTATGAAGACATAAGATGTCGATATTGGTGTCCATAGATGATGAGGTTGATTGTATATTTTGTTTCATGTTGCCTCGATTTTTAGAAAATTAATGTAGAACACCATAGACATGTTGGTTTGTTTCAACCATTACCCATTTTGGTATGGAATTAGGATGAGATTTATAATGTCTTCATTGTTTTTTTACATGGAATCCTGGTATGAAGGATGAAATTTGAGTGATCATTTATCGACTTTTAAAATCGCATTATTTATTACCTATCAAAAAGATGATGGAAGTGGAACTGATCAGAGACTTGAACATTTGATAGATTGTGATAATTCATGGGGTTCCCTATAAAGTTTTTTCTAATAGGGAATCAAGTTTCACATCCAGGTTATCGAAATTTTCGCATGACGTAATGGGTTCCTAGATGAAATTGTGCATGTCTTATCATCTATAGATGGATGTATGGAAAGAGAGAGTTATCGAAGTTCGTGAGGATATACTTTGGTCTTGTGTTCTTGATTTTGGAGGATCTTGGGAAAATAATTTTCCTCTTGTTTAATTTGTCTATAAAAATTTTATTAGGATTTGATAAAGATTGATCCCTTTTATGAATTTTATGGGTGGGCATATAGATCTATCTTATGATGGGAAGAGTTGGGAGAGAGATCATTTTTTAGACTGTGTCTCGATCAGAAGATGATTAAAAATGTGAACTTGATCTAGAATAGGTTGGTCATAGTATCAATCCTTCAAAAATCTTATAAAAACATTCTTTATTGGATATTGGACTTTAATTTTGGTGATCGGGTTTTTATCAGAGTTTCACCTCACTTAGGACATCTTCAATTGGGTAAGATGGGTAAGTTGGCACTATGGATTGTTGGCCTCTTTGAGATCATGGAACAGCTTGGAAATGTGGAATATCAATAGGACTTACCATGTCTATTGAATTTGATTCACAATATCTTTAATGTTTCTCATCTGATGAGGTATCACCTGGATCCTTCCCATGTGATTGGATGGGAGGATATTGATCTTGATCCTGATACCACTATTGTTGAGTTTCCATTTCAGATTATGGATCATTAGGATAAGGTGTCATGTGGTAAAATTATTCACTTGGACTAGGTACTATGGAAGTGTGGATGGGATATCCACAAGACATAGGAGCAATAATTTTTTATGAGGCAGTAGTGGCCTTATCTTTTTGTGGGTCTAGAATCTTGAGAAATTTATGTGGACATAAAGTGCTTAGGGTTGGGAGAATTGTTATGCCCTCGGAGTCACAAGTATGCCTTATTCAAGGCTTGGTTTTCCTCTTTTGAGGTTTGAGAAGGTTTGGGGGATCTAAGGAAAAAAAAGGAATTTGAGTGAAAAGGAAAGGCATGTTGTTATTTTAACCATTTAAAAAATGTGTTCTGTTCCTTTGTGAGGTTCTGTTGGTGTTTTTCACAGTTTGAGCAAGGTTAGTTAAACCATGTGACATGGCCAGTGAACCATGTGGGGTGTCCGGTGGTTGTCCAGGGGTGTCACATGGTTTTGAGTATGTTTTTACCAAATCGTAAAGACCCTAGTGAAAATCATTTAAATCTGGATATAATGGATAGTCGTGGTGAATAGTTAAGGTGCACGGTTAATTTAACTATGCGACATGCCCTAGGAAACCTTGAGCCCCCTAATAACTCTTAAAAATTATAATTTTACCTTTTTTCACTTGCATTTTTAAAGCCTAATCACCCCCAACTTTTATATTGGCTCATATAAAACCTTCATTGGTTATTTAGAGGTCTCTCTCCTTGGATTATAGGTGGAATTCCTTTATTCTTGATGAATCACATCAAGGTATATTTCGATTTGGATCTGGTCTCCCTTATTCTTTATATATCTACACTAGATATCTTATCCTATCATATTATTGAAACAAAATTGGGTTTTAATGTAAGATATAATTTGTTGGATAGAGGATTGAAATTATTTCTCATGGATTTAGGATCGTAAGGGCCCAATATACTCTTCCCTGGCCTCCATTTTTGAAGGTGATTTGTTCTACCTTCATTTTGATGTAGGTGTTTCTATAAAATGTATTAATTCTATTAATTTCTTATCATTCTTGTTAAATTACTTTGTTTTATTCATTTAAGATAGCATATTTGTTGTTTCAAAGGATTTATTTTAATGATTCATGTTTTCAAGGGGGTTTTCTTTTAAAAAAATATATTTTTGTGCACCAAGTGCTTGATTAAATGCTTGAATAGTTTTTTTGTTTAGAAATGGGTTTTCAAACACCGATGCAAAATTTCCAATAATTGAAAATGTTTTATAAATTTTGATCATGTTTCTGAAATATATTTTGAAAAAATTGGCACATTGGGAACCATGGGTGCCTTAGGAAAGGGATATAGGTGGCCCTAGTATGTGTGGACCACTAGGGGCTACTTTTGGGACATTTATGGACTATGGAAAGAATCAATATTGGTTGGTACCAACATATGCATGGTTTAGGATATTTTATGTATAGTATGTATTCTCATATTTTGGGGCCTAATACGGTGTTCTTTTTCATTTGTGGTTTATTTATCACAAGATAGATTGTTGTCATGGATTTTTTCTCACATGTTTTTCACATGAGGTTGTATCACATGGTTTTGTATGATTGATTTTGTCAGAGATGTGCATTTAGTTTATTACCTTATGGTGTATGGATATACTTTCCTATTTTATCACTAATACTTTTCATATTCTAGGATTTGTTGATATGAAATAATTTTATGAAAAACAAAAGGAAAATTATATAAAAATGAGTTTGAATTTATGAAAATTATTTATAAATATATTTTTGTTTTAAAAGCTAGAACTATTGCATTCGTTTAATTAGACCTTGTATAGACTCAATATTGGTATCCTACCGAGCATTGTGATCACACCCTATATTTTAATTTTGGATGTTGTAGATGTTTTATTATAGGATTCAGATAAAATGAATGGAATCTTATAGCATATTGGATTCTCTTGATGTCACACCCTTCAGTTCGAGATGGTTTGGATGTGACTGTTGGTCACATGGAGACTTGTTGGTCTTATATTGTTATAAATTCTAGTTTATCTAGTTTGGATTGGATTTTATGGATCATGGATGTATATTTTTATTCCATATTGTACTCTGGTTGTATGTATTCTTTTAGTTATATCCCAAACTTGTTTTCAGTTATCTTTTTTCTTCACCACCATGACAGGCCGTCTTGGGAGGCTTGTCTAGTTGACCTATGTTGGTTTATTATAGATATAGGTTGTGCAATTAATATGATAACATTTCATCATTTAGAATATACTGATGTTAAAATTTCAACATTTTTGAATAATATTTTATGGATTTGAAAGAATAAATAAAAGGAAAATTCTCGGAAAAGAATATACCTCTTCTTAAGAGAACCATTTTAGGTTTATTTTGAAAGCCTTTATAAGTTTGTTTTCCAAATAAAAAAGGGACTCTAGGATGTGGTGAGGGATATTAGGTAGGTATTTGAGTAGTTATTTTCCAAAAAAATGTATATTTAAGTGTATATAGGAGATGATGGTGGGTCTCCTTTTTTAACTAGGGGAGAGGACACATTTGGAATTTTTAAAATGGTTAAAATATTTCAATTTATTACTCAATCCAAATGGTTCCAAAATAGACCATTTATGAATATTATATGTGATAGGGTAAAAATATGGTTATAAAATAGTATTTAGACATGTTTTTAGGTAATTTTAACCAATATATCTTTAGTTTAACCCCCCCCCCCCCCCCCCCACTGTAAACTAGTTAACATTAACCATAGTAAGAGATTTTAATTGTTTTTACTATTCATTATGAACAAAAATTAATTTTAAATTATCACATAATATTAATTATTATGATTCAAAATATGGAATATATTTTATAAAATTAAATTCATAGAAGTGGAAGAATTTTATTTAAAATAAAACCCGTAAAATGTGATGAAAAACAATTTTTCAGAAAAATAACTTTTTAAGTATAAAAATGTTTTAATAAAATTTTCATGTATAATGTTGATTAAAATTAAATTTATTGGATTATTTTTAATAAAAATGAACTAATAAAAATTTAAAATTAATCCAAAGTATAATGTAAATTTTTAAAATACTTGAACAGAAAAGGCAATATTAATTAAATTTAGTATTTTTCACTATTTATTCAAAAAATTAATATTTCCAGAAAATTTACAAAAAATCATCCTAAGATAAATTTTAAATGATTCATTAAAAAATGAATTTAATTTTTTCAAATTAAAATTATTTAATTTTGAAATAACTTTTTAAAATAAAACCATATTATGCATAAAAACCCAATTTGGTGAGAAATAATGTCTTTTCCCTTTTGACTAAAAAATACCTAATATTCTTATAAGGAATATATATTTATAAAATATAATTGATGAATGTTTATAATTTATGAAATTTATTTACTATTAACATTACTAGGGATTTTACATTATTACTCCCTTTGGGAAATTTCATTTTTTTAGTTTTATCTTGAGTTTGGTAATTAAGGGTTTAACATTTAATAATACCATTATTAAAAAATCACATCATAAAAAGGGTTAAAAAACATTCTTTTGAAAAGTGGAAAAAGAAAATATAAATCTATTATATAATAGCACATACCAAGGTTTACATACAACTAGAACATTTGTGGGATGTTAAAACACATACTTGCAAATAATATAGATTTAGTACATAATGTTATACATTTTTTGAGAACATGAGAGATCATCAATTCATCAGAAATTTTTTTCAGAGGATAATATTAATATTCAAAGATTCTTTTTATATATTTTATGGACTATCTTACCATCAAGAAAGAGAAAATAAGAAAATATACTTACTTTGTTTCTTTCCATTTCATAAGAACAATTTCATAATTTTGTTATGATTTGATCAATTTCTACTTCTATCGCATCTATTATTCCAACAAAAGAATATTTGAGATAAATTTTTATTTCCTAAAGCACTAAAATAATATTCTAACTGGTTATAAGATCCATAAAGGATAAAACTTTACTCCTTATATCTTACGACATTAACCAAAACCAAAATATTTATCACTATATAAGATAATATTTAATGGGAGTAAACCTTTATACATCAATATCAAAAATCTAAATATTAAAACCCAAAGTCTATCTTAAATCATTTCATAAATATCTAACCTTTAAAATCTTCAAAATATATTACGAAATGATTGAAACTCAAATATTATAATGATTTGGTATTATTTTCTTCCTTGATTAACATAACATTTTTCTCAAAATAATAATAATCACTCACAAATCTATATACCCAAAATTGAATAGATTTTCATATGAAAGATTAATATCAAATATAATATTACCTGGAGATCAACTAAATTAATTTCACAAATATATGTACTCTAAAAATACCCATTAAATGATTTACCAAATTTAAAACACCAGAAATTAAATTATAACCCATAATATGATTCACATATCAAAAAACAAATATACCTTAATCCTATATTCTTGAAAAATATGAAAATATTTCTTTAAAATAATATGACTAGCACAAAATTTTATATTCTTCCCAAAATCAACTTAATATTTATTTTTCAAATAATTTAACTGAAAAATAATTCCATAAAAACCAGAACATCACATAGGTCAGTGGTAGGTGTTTCACCCTTGTCGTTGTTCAGTTGTTGGTTCAAGCATTGTGGCCATGCTGGATGAAATGGGTTTTCACCCAACCCATGGGTTATCCTTTTTCTAAAACTGTATTAATATAGTTCCATTATAAATGGAAAAAATTATATGATAATAAAATTCATAATTCACCTAGATTATATATTTTTCCCAAAAATATGATGAACATCCTATAAAATAACATTAATCAATGAATCACTTTTTAACCTTTAAGGTTTTATATAAATCATATTTTTTCAAAAAATAAAATAATCTTATTTGAATATTATTACATTAACATAAATAACATATTAAGACAAAGAAACTATCATGACACCCTCTCCATAAAGAGTACCCCTCCTTGGATAGAAATGAGAGAAGGGAGATGATGACTACTCATGTCCCGCCTCTAGTTGACCCCAGGTTATTGACTAGAATTAAGGGTATAATAAACATACAATGGGATGAATTTCCCTCTAAGAGAACATATGGAATATATATATAATACAAATGCATCAATCAACACCTTCTTATACATATAAAATAAATCCTAATTGCATATATTCAATTTCATACATTACTAAAACAACTGAAAGGAAAACTACAAGTACTGAAAGGTAAAGATGGTAGTGACCATGAATCCCAAATAGCTACTATGAAACTAAAATCTAGTACTATTCATCCTAATCTCCAACCTACACCAAATGACCTAAAAATATTTTGTATATATATGAGGTGAGAATAATATTATACTTAGTAGGATCCTCCACATATCCTCTTGTAAAAAGATAATGAAAACAAGTTAAAGTATAGTGAAAAATAGTGAAACTAACTCATCAAATAAATAGGTATAATAAGTTCCCAGCCTCATTGTGGATAACTCTCACTAAGTATCACATAATAGATATAATATAATGTAATAATGAAATGTTAAGGGTACCCTACTATCACTTTCCCACTGGTTCTCTGCTCTACCCCAACATTTTACATCCTTATCCATCTCTCTCTAACATAAGCCATCCAGAAGACACCTGGGAAAGGAATAACAACATGAATCTCATGAATCATATCATCACATCATACCATATCATATATTCATATAGTAACCAAGTAGTTTTTGAGATCCACCATAGCCCGTATGATGTGTATCATACATCAGGTATTATACCTGAAGCCATCATAGCCCATACATTGAGTGAGGAACCTCAATCCATCACAGTCTATACACATAACATATATAATTATCATTTGGATACTATATCTAGAGATTAATGTGGGTGAAATAACCAAAATACATCACATCCCTCTAAAAACATATATGGGGAGACAAACCATCATGCATACCATCATAAGTTACTACTAAGAGAACATAGTGAGTCCAGAGTGGGTAGTCAACCATCCATCCTCCCCCTAAGATATTGGGGAAAACACCCTCCCTTAGTCTATTGGGTGTCAGTCAAACTAACCAACATGGGTAGGATACCATATAAAATCACATAATATAAAAGATATAATATATCTCACAACCACACTATGGGCATAAACTATCCCTAAGCTCAACTTCATCTATCATCACTTGGATACCCAGATTCCACTATTAAGGAGTAGATAACCAATAAGCATGCAAGAATTTAAAGTTTTATATTAGATTCATTCTTTTCTTTCATCAATTATCCATTTGTTAAATAATTAATTAGTCATTAATTTACCATCAGCATTATTCCATATTAAATTACATTAATCAAAAGTGTTAAATCCATTCCCTTCACAAATATTCCAACCGAGTCTATAGTCTCTCAATATTAACATATTTTCAGCATTTTAATTCCATAAACACCAACATGTGGGTTAAAAATTATTTATTCATTATTAACATCATTCCATAATCCAATTACTCAAGGAAAACCATCCTACTCTACTACCAAGAGGAAACATGCAACCAAACACATCCAGTTGCCTCGAGCAGTGGGTAAGGGAATGTAGATAAAACAAGAAACTCGGCCATCATCCATTAAGAAATCCATTTAAAAAATGAATCAAGCATCATAGAATCAATAGGTAAGACCAACTTCAACCTATTCCATTATCTCGGGTGTCATCTTTGACACCCATATGCATATCCTGATGCATCTCTCCATCAAAAGCATCCACTACTACCACATCATCCAGGCCTCCACCACCCCCCCCCCCATATCACATCATCCATACTAGGCTCAAACATACCAATATTATATCACATCAAATAGTGAATCTCACATCTAGAGAACGTCAAAAAATCAATAGGAAAAAAACATATTCAACAGGGAAATATAGGCTCTACAACATGGAATCCATCCATCACATATAAAAATCCTCATAACTCCAAACAGAAGTCACTCATTCTTCTCAATTAGATAGGAAACTCAGGAACTAGAAATTATCCTTATCAAACAACCAAATTTATTCAATATTGAAGTAATTAATTCATTATTCATAAGTTCCAACTATGAGAAACCAAAAGGAATCAAGCTATAATAATCTATCAAAATTTAAACATACTCTTAGAATTAAAACGAGTTTAAAAAATATTAGAGAAGTACCATTATTTTTAAAATGCTATTCCTTGTTTATTAATTTCATAACACATGGAAGATCATAAAAAATTAAACATGCATGTTTCAACCATTTTATTGTCATAAAATTATAAGAAACACCGTATTCATTTAATATTCCTCTTCTTTAATTGTTTGGAAAACCAATTCAAAATTAATTTATTTATGTTCTTTACCATTTTCCATCAAGATCATCATGTTAATCTATAACATCACAAGACAAGCTAACACGAATAACATAGATATAACACTATCTATAAAATCAAGAGGCAAACCACCATTACATTATCAATCATTTCCCTGCAATCACAACCTAATTCATTATTAATTTGGTTAAATATTTATTAGGTTATTTTCATTACTATCCAACTGGATAACCCATTCAAACATTATTATTTCACATAAATAAATAGTAGAAACAATGAATCCCCGACCACAAAAGCATCAATGTTCTTTGCATGAGAATAGACCAACATTGTATATCCCAATCACACCTCCTACAAGATATTGTATCCTTTCAAGGACATCATACCACAACCGCACCAAAAAAACAACCAAGAAAATTTTGTTTGAATGATGGAGATAAACCACCATTGCTTAAAAAGAATAAGTGGGAGGATATTGATCAAATAACCACAAGATAAAAGGGTAGAACATCCTCAGATCACCGTTGATCAAACATGGGAAGTCAATAATCAATCCTTATCAAAGGGATCCTAAAATTTTTTAAGAGAGAGCTGCTGGACGCCTTGGGTTTAGGAAAAATCCCTTATTGTTGGAGAAAACCTAAGGCACTACAACTTATATCGGCATGTTTCATAGTGTATTTTCATGGTGTGAAACCCTTTCACATTGTAAAATTATTGAGTTTTAAGTTCCACCAAAAACTGCATCACCTTAGATGATTTGGTCTAAAATTAATTTATATCATGAGGAACCCTGAGAACCATCCTCACACAATACATTAACTAAATATTCATAACATTAAACCCTTACACATCATGATTTCTCCCTAATTCTAACTTTTAGCATCCAAACACCACCAACCTTATTCTAATCCTCCTCTGAGCATCACAAACTTTGGAAACATGAAAGGGATCAGACTACATGGATCTAGGAATGTATATTAGATACATCTCAAAACATTATTCTACTCAAGAATCCAAAACCAAACAGAGAGAGAAATAAAAAAGGGTTTGTTCGAATAGCCACCCTGTGAGATACCTCTCAAGGATCTTCCATCATAGGAGCTCAAGGACCTTATTAGAGTAATAGTGAAAAACCATAAAATAGCAATAAAGAACTCCTAAAAACTCTCTTGGGGGATATACCTATTAAACGAGATAAATGTTACCAACAATCAATAAGATAGAACTTTATCATAAAACCAAAAGGTAAACATCCATAAAATGAACAATATTACAAGAGATGATCTAAACATCAAACATATTAGGGTACTGAGTGTAAATCTATGAATCACATTCCTAGGTACTCACCTCCACAAAACTATACTTATATAAGGCATGGTCCAAAGTAATATTATTCCCACACAACACCTTCTTCTAGTGGTCCTAGATCTCCATAAGATGGTCCAAAAAGTCTGAAACATTTTCAACATCAATATTTCCCCAATTAATTATGTGAGAGTCATCATGAAGGTAATGATGGAGCTATGACACATAAAAAACATCATTTATCTATATCATGTATCAGGAAAGTTCTATCTAATATTACACATCTCTAACATGATACAACACCTCAAAATGACCAAAAACAAGGGAGAAAGATTGCACCCACGACTAAACCTTCATTGTCCATGATGAGGAGTCACCTTTAAGAACATGTGATATACAATTCTAAAATACAGAGGTATCCTACTATGATTGGTATAGAATTTATGATGATCTATCACTTCTTTAATCCTTTCAAGAATTACCTAAATCATCTCTATCGTATTTTTTACTAGTTCAGGTCTGAGAATTTCTACCTCTCTGACCCTAGTCCAGCATAATAGAGAATTGAACGTTCGTACATAAAAATATTCAAGAATTGTCATAAAAATGGTGGATTGTAAACTATTATTATAAGAAAATTTGACCAAGGGTAGGTACCTCATCCACAAACCTTCAAAATCTAGGACACAAGATCTCAACATATCTTTAGGATTCTGGATGGTCTGCTCGGTCTGACCATCTATCTATGGATGAAAAGTACTGTTAAGAAAAAACTAATATCCCAAATAATTTTGGATACCTCTCCACGCCCATGAAGTAAATGAGGATCATGATCAGATATAATCATCCTCAGGACTCCATGGTGTCTCACCCCCTCCTCAAGATACATCATTAACAAAACCCCAACTGATATTGTCTCCCTAATTGCTATAAAGTGGGTTGATTTCATCAAATGATACATTATCACCCATATATCATCATATCCTCCCTAATATTGAGGTAAAGTAGTAATTAATTCCATCGATATGTTCTCCCACTTCTACAGGGGAACATCTAATAGCTGGAGAAAACCACCTGGAACATGGTGCTCGACCTTCACCTTCTAGAATACAAAATATCGTGAAACAAACTCTAAAACTATACACTTCAACCCAAATCACCAAAACCCACCTCTAAAATCTCATAAAATATTATTCATGATAACATATGACACTAAGAGTGAGCTATGGAATTCATAGTTAACCATATCATGCATCTTCATAGGGATGAAAATCCTTTTCTAAAACAACACCTACTGTTATCCATCCTCAGAAAACCCATCAAAGGAATCACAAAAAATAATTTGGTCCCTCCATACCTCCACCTCAAAATCCCTTAGCTAGGATACTCCACCTATTATACCAAATATGACTTCACATTTATCTATAAAATATAACATATGCCTCCAATGTCCCCTATATCTAGATGCATCACTAATATTTTTTCTATCACTCTCTTGGATTCTCTAGATTCACTTACAAAATCAGTATGTGACTTCCTTCTTAGAACATCAACTAAAACATTACCCTTTATTAGTGTATAATAAATTTTAACTTCATAATCATGTACTAATTCAATCCACCATCATTGATTCGAGTTCAAGTCACATTGGGATAAGACATAACATAAGCTCTTATGGTCAAAAAAACACTCATCGATGAGTTAATATCTCCACAACTTCAAATAAAAAAAACTACCACCAACTCAAGATAATGGGAGTAATAGTTACTCTCATGTTGACATAACTTATGAGACCCATAGGAAGAAATTTATATCTACTTCATTAAAACGCAACCTGATCCATAACGTAAAGCGTTACAGAAAACCTCAAGCTGAACTCCCTCCACTGGAAAACAAACTACTAGAGCACTAAACAACATCTCCTTAAAGTACTCAAAATATTACTAAAACTGGTTTGTCCACAAAAATTACTGGTTCTTTCTAGTGATGGATATCAAAAGAGTTTAACCCTAAGATAAATCGGTTATGAACCTCTTGTAATAGCATACAAGAATGATTAAAATACACACCTCTTTCACTATATTGGAGGATTCTCAAGAAACAACCACATATATATTTACAGGATTCATAGATATTCTCTTTTAAGACATGACATGCCCCAATAAATGAACTTCATAAACCGAAAACTTACACTTCGACAACTTCTTGAACAACTACTCATGACAAAGAAATTCTAAAATAACACGGGGATTCTTTGTATGATTTTCCATAGACATAATGTATGTGAGGATTTCATCAATGAAAACCACCATGAACTTATCCAGGAACTCTCTAAAAACTATATTCATCGACCCCTTGAACATGTCTATATCATTCATCACACTAAATGGAATCACAAAAAACTCATAATTCTCTTGACAACATGGGAAAGTTGTCTTTAAAATATCCTCAAATTTCACCTACATCTGATGATTTCCTAAACAAAAATAGAATTTAGATAATCAACTTTCTTCCTTTTATTGATCGAATAAATCATCAATCCATGTAAGAGGATAGTGGTTCTTCACTATCACCCGGTTCAAGTGATAATAATTGATACAAAGCTAAAAAATTCCATCAGCCTTCTTCATGAACAATACTGGCACACCCTAAGGTGAAACACTTGGATAAAAATAACCTCACTATAAGAGATCATTGAACTATAATCACAACTCTCTCAACTCAAAAGGAACCATTATATATAGATACATCGATAAATATTACATTTCATACTGTAAATCAATCCCAAACGCGATCTCTCATTGAGGGGGTAATGTAACAAACTCATCTATAAATACATCAGGGTACTCTTCTAAAACCCTAGGAAACACCAAAGGATGAAATTCTAATGAACTCAGCATCATCTTGTCCATCAAGGAAGATAAGTATGGAACATGCTTCTAACCCATCATAGGATCTCACTCCAAAACAACATCACTAGATCTCCATCAGCATCATAGAAAACAACATACCATGTAAAGAAATCCATAGTGTCTTGAACCAAATATAGTTAATCCATGCCAAGGATGATGTTGTATGGTTGTACCCATAAACATATGAACTCTACCCAAGAGTATTACTTCCCCAGCACTAGCTCATGATCTCTGTATATTGAATACAATTCAACTCAACTTCCAACTATCAATTCAATTCCAAGGGTACTAGAATCCTCTCTACCTCAAACCCCAAAGCACAGAAGAGGGTAGGTGATGTGAAGTAGTGTGTCTCTTTTGAATAAAGCAAAGCATGCAACCATATAGAAAACAAGAAAAGGGTACATAGAATGATGTTGAGCTTACCCAGTGCTAGAAATGCTAAAGCATAAATCTAACCATGTGCCACTCTATGGAATATGTGACCATTCTAATTAATAACACCATAGTTGTTCTCTACTCTCTGAGGATGGGGAGAATATAAAGGCTATAATCTACTTGTCCCATCTATTATTTGTTAATCCCAAACTAGAACACCCTATTACTACCACCTCATCCAAAACTTCCTAGATAGAAGAACCTGAAGTGGAACACTTGGAACATGTTGACTACTCAAAATGGTTGAGGACTCTTGTTGTTGATATCCTTATCCTCCACAAGAAAAACATGTATTGAATACCTTGGAATAGGTCTGAGATCTTCTAATCCTATAGAAATGAGATGATGAGGTGTGGGACCTACCCTTGACTGACCAAAATCTCTTCTGTATAGGAAACTAGGAACCTAGGAGTGCATATCTACTTCCCAAGGAATCCTGATGACTCACCTCTCATGATGATCTAGTTCTGGCCAGCATCCTCTCAATGACTTATGATCTAACTGGTACCATAAGATACCTCTTCATCATAAATGGTGTGACCTAGCACTGGATATCTAGATGTAACAACTTCTCAAAATGTATCACCTTTTACTCCTCATGTGCAAATAGGTTTTAATCATATCATAGAAGGGTCCAAAAATGGATCCAAAACACTCGAATGTTGTAAATACCTTGTTGAAGGGTAAATAGCTCCTGAAAACTGGATGCCTTCATAGTTGAAGAAATTAAATCTTCTCATAAATGGTCTTGGAACTTATCTTAGAAAACTTGTAACTCCTCATAGTCCCTAAGGAATAAGAACCACCACTACATTGTTTCTCCGCACAGAATTGTCATTGGAAACAAAACTCGATACTCATTCTGAGCACATATCAAACTCAAATTTATCTCAACCTCCTCCAACCAGTCATTTATGACTGAATCTAAAATATATCCCTCATACTAATATAGATTATAGAAATTAAACTCTTGAAATATCTTCCTAAATTTTTATCATTTTTTAACTCCATTCAGGATAAATATAATGGTATATCCTATTGAACATCTTTAGTGCAAACCTGATGAGGACACCGACCTAGATCCATGTATGTAGAAAGAAAAAAAATGTTTTATATCCTAAACCTGGAATGTGAGATATTTAATATTATTAATTTATTTATTTATTAACTTTTATGGTTTTAAATTTTCCTAAAATATAAAAAATTTAAACACATGCATAAATATGAATGAGGCATGATACTTCCCTAGGTATCAACCCTACAGCTAGTATCACTACATTTAGTAGGCTAAGTAAACTTAAATTTTTGTGCATTAAATCATAGGGATCCCTAAATACTCATGTTGCATCCAGTATCTCGCATTTAAATTCCTTATTAAACTTAACTGACACCATTTCCATGCCCACCCATGTAACCTCACATATTATTAACTCCAAACCTCATCATATCCCTCAATCTAAACCTCTAATACCACTCTATAATGACCCCATCCCCATAAAGAGTACCCATCCTATATTGTAAATGAGATAAGGTAGACGGTGACTACCTGATTTTTTTCTCCAATAGGCCTTGGGTTGGTGACTAGTATCGATGGTATAATAAATATACAATGAGAGGCATTACCCTCTAAGAGAAAATTACTAAGATAAGGATAAGACAGATACTCCAATCAACACCTACTCAAACATATAAAATAAATACCAAGTGAATATATGAAATGTAATAAAATTCTAAAACAACTAAAAGGAAAAATAAACGTACTAAAAGGTAAATATAACAGCCACCATGAAGCCCAAATAGCTCCTAAATACCATGAAATAGTAATATTCATCCTGATTTCCAACCTTCTCCTAGTGACCTGAAAATAGTTTCTATATACATAGGTTAAGAATAACAGTGTACTCAGTAGGATCCTCCCTAGAGCCTCTCATGAAAAATAGAAATAAGTCATGCTAAATCATAGTGAGTTGTAAGAAAAATAACTCATCACTTAAACTGGTGTACTATGTTCCCAAAATAACCAAGGATAACTCTCACCATGTATCACATACAAGATAGAATATAATATAATAATGAAACATCAAGGGTAATCACTTCCACTTCCCCATTGGCTTTCCACCCTACCCTAATGTTTCGCATCCTGAGCCATCTCTCTCCGAAAATAATGCATCTCGAATACACTTGGGAAAGGAATCACAACATGAACCTCATGTATTTCATTATCACGTCATCCCATATCACATCTCCATATAGTAACCATGTATTTAATAGGATCCACCATATCACGTATGACATGTATCATACATCAGATAATATACCTCAAGCCATCAAAGCCCATACACTGAGTAAGAAACTTCAAGCCATCATATCCTATACATGTCATACCTGTCATCATCCTTTGGATACTACATCTAGAGATACATGTGTGTGAAATAACCACAATCCATCACATAACTCTATACACATATATGTGTAAACTAACCATCATGAATACCAACATAACTAAGAGAAGTGAGTGGGGCCTGAGGGGGTAGTCATCCATCCATCCTCCGACCAGGATATTGGGGAAAAAATTCTCCCATAGTTCACTGGCTATCAGTCACCCTAACCAACATGGGTGGGGTAGTGTATAAAATCTTATAATATTAAAGATATAATATATCTCACATTCACACTATAAGAATAAGATATTCATAAGCTCAAAAGCATCTATCATCACTCAGACACCCAACTTCCATAGTAAGGGACTAGATATCCTACCAACATGCAAGCATTTAAAGAGCTGTATTAGATTCATTATTTTATTTCATCAGTTACACTTTCATTAATTCATTCATTAGTCAGTAATTAACCATCGAAATTATTCCAAATTACATTAAATAAATAAACAGAGTAATTTCCATTCCCTCTAGTCATATTCTAAATGAGTCCATGATTTCTCAAGATTAAAATATTTTCATAATTTGAATTCCATCAACCCCAACCAATGGGTTAAGCTTTATTTATTCAATATTAAAATCATTACATAATCTAGGAACTCTAGGAAAATAATCTTAATCTACCACAAAGTGGAAACATGCAACCAATAACATCCAACTGCCACATGCAGTAGGGAATGTAATATAGATAAAATAAGAAAACCATCGATCATAAATTAAACAAACATATTTCAATAAATCATCCAACTTTATCAAATTGATGAGTAAGGATAGCTTCAACCCATTCCTTAATCTCTAGTGTCATCCCCAACACCCACATTCATATCTCGATGTATCTCACCATCGCAAGAATCAACTTCTACCACATCATCTGGTCCCCCCCACCAATATCACATCATCCATCCCAGACACATATCATATCACATAGCAAAACTCACATATATATCACATCCCAAAAGTAGTAGGAAAGAAACATTATCAACATGGTAATATAGGCCATAAAACAAGTCATTTATCCTTCACACATAAACATGCTCTCACAACTCCAAAATTTTGACGCGCTCTTATCATTAAAACCAACTTCAAAAAACTTAGAGAAGTACCTTTATCATTAATATGATATGAATTCTTTATTAATTCCATAAAAAATGGAATAACATAAACATTTAAACATGCACATTGTATCCATTTTATTGGAATAAAATTACAAGAAACACCATATTCATTTAACATGCCTCTTCTTTAATTATTTGGATAACCAATTAACAATTATCGTCTTTACATTATTTACCATTTTCCATCAAGATCAACATGATAATACATATCATCACAAGACATTACAATAATAATAGCATATATATCATGCTATCTAGAAAATCAATAGGTAAACCATTATTACAGTATCAAACATTGACATATGATCTTATCCCAATTCATTATTAATCCAGCTAAATATTTATTAGATTAATTACATTACAATTAAAATGGATAAACCATGATAAATTTATGATTACAAGTAAATAAATTGGAGAAGTAATGAATAACCTACCTAAAAGGCATCAACATTATTTGAATGAGAATAAATCAACTTTTTAAATCCAAACCACCCCTCTTACAAGAAGCTACATCCTTCCAAGGACGTCATACCACAACCAAAACATAAAAACAACCAAGAAAACTCTATTAGAACAATGGAGAGAAACATCCATCACATGGTAAGAATAATATGGATTATCCATATCAAAGAACCATGGGATAAAATGGTAGAACATACCTCATATCACCATGGATCAAACATGTAATGTTGAGAATTGATCCTTGACGAAGGGATCCTAAAACACCTAAAGAGAGAGTCGTTGGTTTCATGGGGTTTAAGACAAAGGACCTAGGGTTTGAGAAAACCCAAGGTTCTATACCTTATATCGGTGAGAATCATAGTGTATTTTCATGTAATTAGGCCCTTTCACATCATAAAAGTATCGGTTTTTAAGTCCCGTTGAAAAGTTCATCCCCTCAAATTATTTAGACTCTAATTAATTCACATCATAATGAACCCCATGAACTAGAATCACACAAAATATGAACTAAATATTAATGATTTAAAACCCTTACACGTCATTAATCATCCCTAATTCCATATTTTAGCATCCAAACACCACCAACCCTATTCTTGGCCTTCATTAAGCATCAATGACTTTGGAAAAACACAAAGGATCAGACTACATGAATCCAGGACCTTACAGAAACATTGAAGGAATGAACTTGAATGAATTTGTAAACACCTAAATTTTTTATATAATAATGGTAAAATATATCCATAAGGAGTTTTATACACCACACAAATAAAAACATGTAGTGAAAATTGTTCAGGTCTCAAAGAAAAGAAATTGAAACTAGAAATCCATTGCACTAAATTTGACTTGTCACATGCATTCTTTATCTCTTATATAATTAAATTTTATCAAGTATTTAATTTATTAAGATCATTTTACAAGTTTAATATCCTATCATTAAACCATTTATTTCAATAACATATTTAATTACTTAATCAATTAATTCCACGAAGAGTGTTTTGAAGATATTCAAATCATGTGTCCAAAATGACTTTGGTAGGTTGACTATGGTCAAAAAGGATATTATTATATCATATCTAGAATAATTATAATGAAATAATTATTAAATTTTTACATTAATTATACTTTTAAAACCAACCATAATATATGGTTATAAAAAATGAATTATATTACAATCATCGAGATGGTAGGTCCTACGTACGCAAGGGTAATGCTTCCATTTTTCAATGAACTTAAGAGAAATATGGTAAGTATTATTTTATATTTATATAATTAATATTATATCATAAATATAATATTATATAATTAATTAAATTTATATATATAATCTATATGAAGTGGTGATGAAAAAAAAGAACATCACTTTGTGGAGGTGGTAGTCCACACGTATTCACGAACGATGTTATCATTTATTTAGTGGATGGAAATGAAATAAAATAGATGATATAGTATCTTTAAAAAATTATAATTATTTCATTAATATCATATATATACATTAAATATATCATTATAACTCGTTGTTAGAGGCAGTGATGGAAAACAAATTACATCGATTTGTGATGTTTTAGTTATTTATACACATTAACGATGGTTTCAATTACCATTTGATAGAATATGATATGGATATAGGTTATAAAATTAAGATAATAAAATATCAGTATATTTAACATACTTGTTTTATTATTTCGTCATTTTTTAGTAATCTTTGAAGGAGTTATATGAATAAATAAAACATAAACGCTTGGTTAAGAACTATACATCTTCTTCAGACAACATCTTCAAGTTTATTCCTAAATCATTACTAAGTTGGTTTTATGATTAATCCAAGGACAATATGATGTTGGGAGTAATTTTAGGGAGTTATTTGGGTAGTTATTTTCTGGAAAAAAAATCTCTTAATGTTTTGAGAGGATAGGGGATGGGTGTCCTTTTATAAGTGGGGGACCGAACACACATGGGATTTTTAACAAGATTAAAATATATTAATGTCTTACTCAAGAAAAATGGATTCAAAATGGGCCATTTTAGAATATTAGATGATATAGATTATAAAAATGGTTATAAAATAATATTTATACAAGTTTTAATCTCATTTTAACCCTTATCTATTTAGTTTAACCCCTTGGTAAACCTTTTTTAACCGTAACTATGGTAACATATTTCTAATATATTTACTATTCATTATGACCAAAAATTAAGTTGAACATATTAACTAATATTAATTATTATGATTTAAAATATGTACTAAATTTTATCAAATTAAATATATATAAGAGGGTAAATTTTATTTAAAGTTAAACGTGAAAAATGAAACAAAAACAGTTTTTCAAAAAAATATTTTTATGTATAAAAATGTTTTTATACCAAATTCATGTATATTTTTTATTTAAATGAAATTTATTGGATTTTTTTAATAAAAATAAACTAATTCAATTTTTAAAAAAATAATAAATACAATTTTACTTATTAAATACTTGAAAATAAAATATAGTTATTAATAAAAATCTGTATTTTTTACTATTCATTTGAAAAATAAATATTTGGGAAAAATTATAAAAAATTCATACTAAGATAATTTTTACATGATGAATTCAAAAATGAATTCCATTATTTCAAATGAAAAATATTTAATTTTAAAATCATTCTTTTAAATAAATCCATATAATGAAAGAAACCCAGATTTGTTTAGAAATAATGTTTTTTCCTTATGACTAAAAATTTTCCTAATGTTATTATACATAATATAAATCTATAAAATATAATTGATGAATTTTAATAAGGTGTGAAATTGATTTACTATTAACATTATTTTATCACTCCAAAAGGATTGAAGTTTAATTTAATGTCAATAGGGATAGTCGAGGTTATGGAAAAAAGGGATGGTCAAGGTTACTGACCAATATGTTTGTTTTCATCTCAACAAAAGAAGTTGTATTTGTTGACAATGTTATTGTTGAAAACACATTAAGAATCTCACAAAAGTGCTTAAGTGTTTCTTGGGATATTGTTTTATCTTAGTGATGATGGTTAAGGTATATTATTGACCTCAAACTTTATGGAAATTCTTATTGAAAGTCTCAAAAAAGTGATGTTTAGTCAAGTGGAAGTATAAAGTCATCCTAGAAGTGAATATCATGAAGTGTGTAACAAAATAGTGAAAGTTGGCCAAAATGGGAAAGATCACACTATAGTGTTGTCCATAGTGGGTGTGTTGAGAAGGGAATTTTTGCAGTTATGTTGTAGTGTATCCTGCTACATTATAGATCATCCTTCATATCATAAAGGAGATTTTGGAGAATGGATTACATCTTAGTGAATACATCTATTATCTAGAGAAGTTTTTGTAGGGAAACTAAAAAAATCCTCATCATAGTCATTTTGGCTACACAATAATGCAGGTTGGAAGTGTAAAAAATAAGGCCATTTATAGTAGCCTAACCAAGACAACTCAACCCTACATATGTTGGAGCATGATTAACCATGATAGGGAACTATCAAGGTCAACTATAAATAGAAGCACCAGGGAGTCTTTCATATAGGCAATCATACAAGTGAGCAAGTGTGTCTGCATGGAGGCAGTGATATATACCATGAGACGGTAGTGCAGAGGTGGTGGTCTACACTATAGGGAAGAATCATGGAATGGGTTGGGAGAAAACCCCATTTCTCACAACTAGAGAGATGAATAATTGAATTTAATTATATTCCATGAGATTTTTTAAGGTAATTCTGATGTGGGACTCAAATTTCACAAGTTACACTACAGCCAAACAAACCATGTCATAGAGTTTTTTTAATTGGAGTTCCAGTGCCACTAGGATATTTTAAGTGTCCAATACATAAAGTGAAGGTTACACTATAGTTTCCTTAAAATAGAATGTGTCCATGTCATAGTAATGCATTGTATAGTGGAAAATCTAAATTTTATAGGAGGAAATAATTCAGAATCCCCAATCCAATAGGATCTCATGCCGTAGTGGTATTTCCACACCATATTAAGTTCAGTATAAGAAGTGATTTGAGGATAAAATACCTAAAATTATGTAAGATTAATGGTGGAGTTAATTAATATTATAAATGGATCTTGAAAAATAATATAACCATTCCATAGTACTCTATAAAACACCTCAATAAAGTCTAAAATTTGAAGACTGCATTTTGGTATACCTGACCACACTGTAGAAGTTTCATAATGGAATTTTCTACACTATAGTCCTTCATACCATTCCATGGATATATTTTTTCTATGTTTCCGTTAGAATTTACTTCTCAGTGGTTATTTGGATAAATCGTAGAGGGGTGATGGGGGAGTTGTGGTCAATTTTTTATTCCCATAAATAATCTTTCCAATTTTATAGTTGATGCACGAACATCCTCCCTATAACAAGAAGAGGAGACCAATCAGAAGGAATAGAGGAGGAATTTTTTGCACATTAAATATCCCAATTTAAAATAGTATTAAGGTATTGTTCTAGGAGATGGGTTAAAAGTCATCAATAATTAGTATTTATTGAAAATTAAGATTAAAATAATATGGGGGAAGAGAAGTTTGTTTATTATGCCTAAATAAAAGTGTAGTTGTTGCAAAGGTGTCATAGAAAGAAGAATGTTATCAGTAATGGTGTTTTCAAAGAGGTGAATGAGTATCACAGTGGAGTTACAACTGATAATTTATTCATACCCAAAGATGAAATCCAACATAGCCTTACTCGTGAAGTGACCTACATGTCCATAAATTGGGAAGGTGATCCTTTCCACTGGAATTGATCTAATGAAGGAAAATTTAGGGGAGTGACCCTTGAGAATCAGTGAGTTGTCCCTAAACATTGTAAGGTAGTGAGCTTGGGCATAGGAGTGACCTGGACATAACCTTTAAATAGTAGTGATCTCATAGTGATTTTGGTGCACGAAATATCATCATATAATACTCCTTGTAGTATCCTGGTGAGGATTAACCATGTAAATACTCATGTATATATTTAATTTATTATTTCACACCAACATAGATCAAAAAACCCCTAAGCACATCTACTTAAAGAGAATAATAATGTGACCCTCATGGTTGAGAGGTCAAGATCCACAAAAGTAAGGTGTGGTAGTAAACAGAAAAATAATTTCAATTTCTCAAGAATTTCATACCCTGATTAACCCCCCCCCCCTACCAAGGTAATATCATGCTAATTACCTTAATTATTCCCAACGAGTGGTATCATAGGGATAAGTTTATCTTTGGATTTTTTATTTCCCTAACTTGATTTGAAGTTGTATTTAATATTTCATCCACATTAAAGGAACATTTATTTGATGGAATGAATTTTAAATCATAGAAAAAGGATTTCATATGGATCATGGAATATTATCTTGGAGTTTCTCTTGAATTGGTAGAATATGGTATTGTTCTATTAAACTGATATAGGGTAATCTTTGAAACAGATTAATGAAAAAATTCAATTGATACATCTGTCAAAGAGGAATTAAAGTAGGATCTCAATGAATAATTTTATATAAATATGAATCATTTAATGATATATAAATATATGTGGATGTAATTAGAATATAATTTGGTAAAGAATAAAGGCCAGATGAGAAGTTCCTTATAACAAAAAAAAAGAATAAGAAAGAAAATAAGTGGTCATCCAAGAAGTTTTTGAAGGTTCTGAGCATAGCAAAGGCACCATGGTGGGAAGATAACCATTAAGGTGTTTCTGATATGATGGATCATTCGAAATATTGTACATGATGTCGATTTCATGAAAAATGAAATTTTTCCATTGGATATTGACATAAGAAAAACCCAGAACCTGGAGAGGGTCTTTTCATGTTGAATTTATAATTAATTTATTTAGATAAGAAGAAATAAATACATGTACATGGGATATTTCTTTGAGGATGATGATTTTGATCATCAAAAATAGCCTTTTCATGTTACCAATATTGCAATTGTAGGATCTAATTGTAGAATCCCTCTAGTAGTGGTCCACATGTGCTCTATTGATATTTGAATGACACCAATTTATTTTCAGGTGCTAGCACAATGAATCATTTGTATTTTATTTTTTTCATGATCTCTCTTCCTTCTAGATTAGAAGAATATCTCTAGATCTACTCATTCTTGGGAGGGAGAGAGAAAGTGGATTCGAGTGAGAATTTCATTGTGTGCAAAAAATCTCTCTTTTCAATTAACCATGCATAATAAACATAACCATCTATTTATAGATCTTGGGTTTATGTTAAAATATTATTTAATTTAATTTCATCCCATAAATAATATTAGAATCTTTAATAAACCCAATTCCATATAATAATATTATTATTATTATTACTACTATTTTATAGTGTGCACTAACTTGCACGGTGATTAATATTAGTTTACCAACTTATAAATTAAGACTCGTCATTGAATGCAATATTGGTCTACTTGAACACCTCGACATTTATTGAATACCTGAATAAATATTTTTATTTATAAATAAATATTCTATTAATAATCCAGTGAATAAATATTTATTAAATAAATAAAATAAATATTTTATTCACAATCCTATGAATAATTATTTATTATAAATTCACATAAGAAAATAAATTATTTATTAATAAAAATAATAATTATTTACTACCTTTTGAATATTATTGATCAATAAAACTTGAATAAAATTATTCCTGAGTATTGAGAATAATATTTATTCTAATAATTAAATTCAAATAGAATTTAACTAAGATCAATGGAAACACATAGTGTGTGATCCTATAGGATTAATTCTCATTAGAATTAGGTAGGCTTGCATAAAATACAAGACTACTGTCTAGTAATGGGTTAAGTCACCCAAGCGAACTAACTTATTATCGCAATTTCAATAATCACATAGGAATGCTCATTGTGTTATATAATTCATTTATCACAATATCTCATCAAGTAGGTTGTGCATCTATGTCATCAACCTATATGCTTGATACATAATTCTCTGACTATCTAAAATAAACATTATTACACCATACCCAGGGAATTTTATGTGAAACGTATATTTCAATCAAAGGGTCGAGATATCAACTTCCATAAAGATGGAAGGGAAAATCCTTCCTTTACTTATACATTAATAAAATGTAATTAATGATGCACCCAATGTACCCTACTTCTTGTGAATATGTGGCATGATGGTTTTGGTTAGTAAATATAATTGGGTGAGTCATGACATTCAGTAATTATAATATTAATATATAACTACCATTACACACATTTTCAGATAGGGATATCTGATGGCAGAAAAACATGTAGAATTCCTACCAATGAGTTTATTCTCATAACCTATCATATTAGATATTACCAAGTAATAACTTCATTCAAAGAAGTCACATTCAATTATGATTACTTGCACCTAAAAGTATATATACTATGTTCCCTATCATAGTATGTTATCCAACTAAAAACAATATTTAAGGATTTCATCATAGCACTTTAAGGTTCTTATCATAGTGGGGAATTGTTATGACCATTTCAATGTGATAGATACTCTAAGACATTATCACATTAATGTTATGAAAAATAACAATCAATATGTGATAAGTTATTTAAATTAATATTCACTTCATTGAATATACATGTAATATAAAGTAGAAATTTGTTGGTTCTAGGGAACCAACTCTAACATACTCCCACTTGCACTAGAGCCAACTACTAACATTTGTTTAGTTATCACATATTAAACATACTTCTACTAAGTACAACTATAAATATTAATCCTATCTTGTTTATGTTAGGTCCAAAAGGGCCATAGATACCCTGATATGGGGGTGAATCAGAGTATGTATATTCTTTTCAAAATTCTTCCTACCCGATTGGATCATGTCCACTTTGTTGTAAGGGTTACTTTGTTTACTCTTTAGTGTATATATTTATCTTATCCAATCCAACTCTACATAATAATGATGTATAGAAATTAAATCAGTAAATAAAACACAAGAACACATAGATTTTCACTTGGTTCACCCTCACTAGGATGTATACAAGGATCATACAATGACAATGTGTCGATGTACCAAATTTACTATGGCTCACTACTAAATCAATGTTCAGACTAGATCACTTTTATGCCTAGGATCACTACATTTACATTGTTTAGGGACATCTCATTGGTTATACAAGGGTCACTCCCTAACTCCCTTTTGAAGGATCACTACTAGTGGAAATGATTGTCTTCTTCACCTTTTTTTTCTCATAGCTCGGGAAAGGATCCACTCATATATATGGACATGTAGGTCCATTTATTGTCAATAATGAATATATCCTCACTTATAGATAGATACTCTATTGAATTTATTTCAGGTCTTCTCCTTCACTTTTGTGACAACACCTAGATGAAGAACATACAATTTCCATACAACTATAAAGGACATCTCTTTATTGTAGAAATGGTAATTTCCTATTCTTTGTCAAGATATTCAAGATATGCTAAGTCTTCTTTTCACTACATTGAATATAGTAGTGAATAAACTCCTTCTTCAAATATAGTATGATGATACAAATCCTCTATCTTTTTCTTCTTCAGAATTCAGATATGACAATGATATTGTTCACTGGGTAACCCTGACATGTATCTCCTTGCTCGAGAACCTCATAATAGTATCACATGTAGGTGTACCATGAATTCCTATTTTCACCATGTAGATAGTAATGACACAAAGTTTTACTAATGATAATTCCTATTGATATAATTAAATGTCTTATTATGTAAAAAGGTTATATAAAATATATTCACTTCCTTGGTTTTATGTTTTTTGGATTTTAAAATACCTTTAAGAATTGTTACCATTTCTAATATACCTTTTTAATAGTGATCACATTATTAGTATAAATATATGGACTTAACAAATCCAAGTTACTCAGACAAAGGAAGTAATGGCCACATCCATTATAATTTCTCTATTAAAATCCCATTTTTCATATCTTGTAAAGGAGGTAGTGTAACTTGGATTCACTCCTGACCAATCCCAATCCAAGCTTCGTCATGTTAATCTTGAATATAATCGCCTACAGGAGAATTGGAAGTTAATAGAGATTATCATCTAAACGATGTTATCCGAGCCTCTCCAAGAGTTGGTCCCCATCACACACCTTACCCTTAGTTATTATGTGGGTGTTATAAGGGTTTATGTAAAAATACCCTAGCACTATGATTATGTGCATTATTTTTGTATATAATAAATAATATACATTCATTTTATTATTGTCACTTTGTAAATGGTTTTCAAAGCACAAATAGTATTTTTAGTTAATATTCAATTACGAAATACATCTTGATGAATTAATGGATTTTTTAATTAAATAATACTTTAAAAAATATTATTAATAAATTACTTTTTATTAAATATAAATGATCTTATAATTTTTATAAAATTGTAATTAAGGTTTGAAAGCTGTTTTTGTCAAAACCCATGAATTTTCATTAAATGTCAGTTTTTATTTTCAAAGATAATATTAACATATTTAGAAAATTATTTAGATAAAATGAATATAATTTTTGGATTCAAGACATATAAATTATCTAATGGTGAATTTTTCATAGTTTTCTGAGACAGTCAAATTTTTGGGTAAAAATTAAAAATTGTTTAAATATATAATGTGTTTTATGACATCATAATGACCCAATGGTGATGTAATAAAATACTATAAAAGGTAAATTATTACAATATAAGTTTTAAATTTAAAATAATGTGATTTTATATTTTTTTTGATTAATTTTATGAAGCCTTAGTGGACCCTCCAAGACTTATAAAATATTTTAACATTTTAAAATAATTTTCTTGAGAGTGTAACTCACCTCCACATAAGCAAGCCTAATATTTTAATAAGTTCGGCCATTTTACTTATAAAATAATTTTTTCCACTCCCCTTTTGAAAAAAAAACATTGGAAAAAACCACAGTTTGGTTTCTGGTTTTGAATATTTAATTATAGAGATTCCAAAACCTATGTTTGTGAAATATTAAAGAAATCCCCTCTCTTTTCCTAAATAAACCCACCCAAGATCCTACTTCTATTCAATAAAAACCCTTTTAGAACTTCCCTACTCTTCCCTCCTCTCTCTATAATCCTCCCAGGGTTCCCCAAGCTCTCAAGAATCCCCTCCTCAAGCTCTTGAAGTCACACACTCAAGTAATAGATCCTCACTTTCCTTCCTTCCTTATTTATGTCCAAGTTTTCTTATATTGTTATGTTCCTTTTATTTTTAACTAAAAATGTTGCGGTATGATTTTGAACCTCTCATATACTTACCTCCTTATGTTTTAATGATGATATACCCCTTTATCTCTCGTTATTCCTCCCATTTACACCTTTTACCATGCCGAAATTCTGTAAGGGATTTCACTCACCTCATTTACATTCACGAAATTATTTTATATTATGCATCTAAATTACATTATATACTTTGGGATATTATGTTACATGATGCACTTACTGTCCATTTCATGTATGAATGATGAGAGGACCCTTTATCTCTCATCAACCCATTTTATGATTTATATTTGACGTCGTTATGCTTCCGAAGTTACACCATAATTTCCCATGACAAAATCATCGTGTTAGTGAATACCATACCCATTTATCTATCAAGGGTATTCACCTTTGTGAACATTTACTTGTTTATTGAGGAATTAAATCAAAGTATTCCACCTATTATTTTCATGGAATAAATTATGATGTTAAATGAATCCATGTTGTATGATTTGTGTGGCACACTAATGTATGAAATGAAATGATTAATAAGGGTGCACCCTGACTGTGATCCAATGCATTGGGTAAAGGTTATTATCATGATACATCATGTGCAATGAGGGTTTAATCATACTAATTAATGTTCAATAAGGTTTTACTAAATCTAATTCAAGTGTAATGATGGTTTAATCATGCTCCTTGTGCAATGAGCCTTAGATCATGCTAATATCATGTTAAATGTTGTTGCCACATCTCCATGTTATGATAATCATGTTATATCATGCCTTTGTGTTCATGTTTCTTGTATGCTCCATTGATATGCCTATTTCCTAACATGTATTTTTTTCTTCATGTTATGCCTTGTTTACTCCCTTTCAAGGCTTTATAGCTTACCCTTTTTTATGTATGTCCTCAGGTTATCCCATGCATTGCTAAGTATGTAGGAATATTACGGTCATGTAAAAGAATTTTTCAATAAAGATGTTGTATTTTATGTCTTTAGTTGTCACGTAATGTTCTTAATTTTCTAAGACACTATACCTCTCTATCCTAAGATTTTTCTTAAGTGAAAATTTATATAATAAATCTTATTTATATATGTAATAAAGAGCATGGTTTTTATAGTTGGTATCATATTATAGGTTTATTTTTTTTGGGATTGGGATTAAAAAACCCTAGTGAAAGCCTTAGGGATATAAATAAGTATAATAAAAACATCCCTAAATTTCGGTGAGTATAGATTAAGTGGTTTATCATGAAAATACATCCTTGTTTGGATAGGAACAAGTAGAGGTGGCTCTGGCACAAATGTGTGTAGGGGTAAAACCTGAAAACCCCACTTTGAGCTAGACTCAAATGGGAACTGATGCACAATAATGGGCCTTGCTTCCCTCTTGGTTCGACACTCTTGGGGGATATTATTTGGTAAATTAATAAGCTTAGTATGAACCATTATTAAGGGAATAAAAAAATTCCCCTAAGAATAAATGTTGGGAAGTAGATCATGGATAACATAGATTAAAGCCTATAAATTCATAAGTTAATTAAATGAATGTAATTTATAAGTTATCCCTTCTTTCTTTGGATTCCACTTTTTGTTTTACCCATAAAATTCTTTTTTATTCCATCCAATGGCTGATAATAGGAGGACTCAGGCTAACAAATGATGTGAAGATCAATGTGATGACTGTTCTAATGAGATAACCAATCTTATGGGAGTGGGAATTACAAACTTTGTCACTATACTCTCTTAGTCAACTCAAGTTTTGAATAGAAAAATGGTTCAATAGGATCTTATAACCGCTCCTAAGAAAGAACAATCCTCAATCTACGGCTTCATGAGAAAAATGCCTCCTACTTTTAATGGATCATCTAGTCCTTGAATCGTTGAACAATGGATCAAATCCATTGAGAAGAACTTCTCCATCGTTCAATGTTCCGAAAAAGAAAATTGTCTTCTGTTTTCTTATCGTATGGATGGTGAAGTTGATCAATGGTGGACATTGATCAAAAATAAGAAGCCTAATGAAGAGATCGAGGTGTTAGAATTGAAGTATTTCAATCAAATGTTTTTTGATAAATATATTCCTCGAACCCTCCAACTTAATATGGAAAGGGTCTTCCTTACTCACAAGAAAAAAAAGACAACAAATCCATTAGAGCGTATGATGAAAACTTCACAAGACTTGCACAAAATGCCTCTGACATTTTCATTACCCCTGAATACAAGGTTGACTAGTTCTTTAGTGGGATAAAACATAGCCTACAAAATTCCCTAGCTATCTGTGGCTTTGATAGCTATGAGGAAATTGTTTGATGTGCCCTAAAAGTCAAAATGGAGATTGTAGAATCTCAGGGTTATCATGGAAATAAGAAGAGGAAAGTGGAATTTAATTCTGGTGGTTTGATGGATAAATCCAATGGTGCTAAGGAATTCCAGCACCCCACTAACCAAAGGCGTGGAAAGAAGCATCCTAGAAATTGCCTGAAGCAGATGAGGAAATTATTTAAGTGTGGAAGAGAAGAGAACCTGGCCTTTAATTGCTGACAAGAAAAACCTGCTACTATGATAGAGGGGAGGAACACTCTGTTCGACTCTCAATGCATTGTTCATTGCTTCAACTACAAAGAACCAGGTCACTTTGAAAACCAGTTCCCTTATCCAAGTATTTTTTAAGGCAACCAACAACCTCTGAGGTAGAAAGGGAGAGATTTTTCCATCACTACTACCAAAAAAACCCAGACAATGAAGTGGTGATATGTATGATAGTTATTCATTCAATAATAGTGAACATACATTTTGATTTTATTTATATGAATTCTTTTATATCATGAATGTTTAGTAAAATTGTCCCAACACCACCACAAATCATGGAAGTGGAGATGTCGGTGAGAATAGAAAATGGGGAAATCATTGCATCCCATGAATATAACTCCTCCCCTATCACAATTTGTGGATTGAACTTCCCGGAGAACCTCTTCATACTAACTCTCATGTAAATTGATGAAATTATTAGCATGGATTACATTTCCCTATATAGATCCAAAATAAATTTTTGTGAGGGGGAAATCACTCTCTATATAGTGAATTGACCCCTGGTTATGTACAAGTCCAAGGAAGATGATGAATCTTATTTAGCACCATCATATCAAGTGTGGATATTACTGACCTCTAACCACATGTATCTTTCTCATATGATTGAGTCTAAATAAGGATCCTTCCTCAAAGACGTGCCTATTGTGAGGGAATTCGCTAAAGTGTTTCCCAAGGAATTTCCTGGTCTTCCTCCAAGAAAAGATGTTGAATTATCAATTTATCTTATATCTGTGGCATTGCTAATATCCAAGACTCCGTATAGAATGGCTGTTGTGGAGCATGAGGAGCTGAAGAAAAAACTATAGGAGAATATGGATAAAGGGTTTATATGCCCAAGTGCTTCACCATGGGGTGCACCAGTCCTCTTCGTCAAGAATAAGGATGGGTCAATGCACCTTTTCATTGATTATAATGAGCTCAATAAAATCATGATGAAGAAAAATAATTCTCTTCCACTAATTAATGACTTGTTCAATCAACTACGTGGAGCACAATACTTCTCTAAGGTTGATCTACATTTGGGATATTACCAAGTAAGGGTGAAGAAGGAGGATATCCCCAAGACTGCTTTTTGTACAAGGTACATGAACTGTAAATTCATAGTAATGCCTTCTAGACTCACTGATATTTCAGAAATTTTCATGGACATGATGAATAGAACCTTTAGAGATTACCTCAAAAAAATTGGTACTCTTTATAGATGATATTCTAATATACTCCAAAACCAAGGAGGGGCATGAGGAGCATCTAAGCATTGTACTAGAGGCCTTGAGAAAGGATAATCTCTATGAAAAGTACAACAAGTGTGAGTTTTGGTTTAAGAAATCTCATTCTTGGGTCATATCATCACAAGTAATGGGATATCTATGGATCCCTCCAAGACAAACCCAATTAAGGGATGGTCGAGACCAACATCTGTGATGGATATCCATAGCTTCCTTGGGTTATCTGGATATTATCGATGATTTGTGAGAAATTTATCATGATTTTCAAACCCTCTTACCCAGCTAACTCGGAAGGGAGTAAAGTTTTCTTGGAGTGATAAATGTGAAGATATCTTAAAGGAGTTGAGAATAAGGCTTATCACTCCTCCTGTCATCACACTACCCAGAAGTGGAAAAAAATTTGTGGTATTCAGTGACACTTCGAAGAAGGGAATCAGAAGTTTTTTGATGAAAAATGACAAATTCATTTCCTATGCTTCAAGGTAATTGAAAGTTCATGAGAAAAACTATCCAACACATGATCTAAAGATGGATTCTGTAATCTTCTCTTTAAAATTTTGGAAGAATTACCTCTTTGGGGAGAAGTGTGAAATATATACAGATCAAAAAAAACTCAAGTATATATTCATACATAAAGAGCTGAATATGCGCCAAAAAAGATGGTTAGAGATGATCAAAGACTATGACTGCTCAATCCATTACCGCCCTAGGAAAAATAACAAGGTGGTGGATAATCTAAGTGTAAAGGACCCAGTGATTCTATCATTGATGAGAATTTAAAAGGATCCAATCTTCTTATATTCGAGGAAGATGGACATGGGAATCATAAATCATGGAACATCATCAATACATTCACAAATTATTGCTCAACCATATATTTTGGAATGGTTAAAGGATGCTCAAAATCAAGATATGGGAATTAAAAAGAAAGTGGAAACTATCAGAAAAGGTAAATCCTCAGAGTTCAATGTTAATGAAGAAGGAATTGTGAGATTTCGGTCAAGAATTTGTGTTCCTTCGAGTTTGGAGTTAAAGAAATAATTTTGGATGATGCACATAGTTAGAATTTCTCCATTCACCAAGTACACACAATGATTTATTGAGATCTCTAAGAGCATTATTGGTGGGATAACATGAAGAAGGATATCGTTGAGTTCCTGGTATGTCAGTAAGTGAAGGATGAGAGGAAGAAGTCTAAGGGGGTGATGCAACCATTACCCATACAAAAATGGAAATAAGAAAACATCACCATGGACTTTGTCACTAGACTTCCAAAGAAATCCAAAGGAAACAATGTTATCTGGGTTTTTGTGGATCATCTTATAAAGACTGGACATTTCATTGCAGTTTGAGAGGATTTCTCATTGGATCAAGGAGAAAAGATATACATCATAGAATTGGTAAGGCTTCATGGAGTTTCACTATCAATTGTATCTGATTGAGATCAAAGATTCACCTATAAGTTATGGAAGAGTCTCCAACACACTCTGAATACTGATCTGAACTTCACTATGGCTTATCATCCACAAACTGATGGTCAATCTGAGAAAACTATCCAAACACTTGAGGACATGTAGATATCATTCTCAATGGACTTCAAAGGAGGATGGGATCAACATCTTCTTATGGTTTAGTTCTCTTACAATAATAGTTTACACTCAAGAATCCAAATGGATCCTTATGAATCCCTTTATGGGAAGAGATGCAGAACACCGACATGTTGGGATTAAGTTGGGGGAGAAAACTCCTTGGTCCAAAAATGGTCAAAGAAATGGTGGAGAAGGTTAAGACCATCCAGCAGCACATTAAAGCTGCTCAGAGTCGACAAAAGAGTTATGATGATAATCATTGACGAGACCTAGAGTTTGATGTGGGGGAAATGGTATTCCTTTACATATCATCGTGGAATAGAGTTATGAAATTTGGGAATAAGGGAAATCATAGTCCAAGATACTTTGGCCCTTTTTATATCCTTGATCTCATTGGAGTAGTGGAATATCAACTAGAACTCCCACCGAACATATCTCAAGTACATGATATATTACATGTATCACTCTTGAGAAAGTACAAACCTAACCGATTTCATTTACTCAATCCAGAGGTGGTAGCATTGGATAATTACCTCTCCTATAAAGACAATCCAGTAAAGATCTTAGATCATGGGGAAAAAGTTCTATAAAATCAGACAATTACCATCATCAATGTGTTGTGGTGAAACCACAAGTTTGAAGAAGGAATGTGTGAATCAGAGGTAGTGATGAATTAGAGTTACACTCATCTTTTTTAGTGTAGAAAAATGAAATTTTTAGGTTGAAATTTTTAAAGGGGGAAGATGGTAATGACCTAAACTTTTATTAATGAAAATTCCTCTCGATCTAATTAAATGTCTTATTGTGTAAAATGGTTATACAAAACATATGCACTTCCTAGGTTTTATGTTTTTAGGTTTTAAAATACCGTTAAGAATTTTTACCATTGCTAATATAGTCCTTGAATAGTGATCTAATGATTAGTATAAATATAGGTCCTTACCAAATCCAATTTACTCTGACAAAGGAATCGATGGCCTCATCCAGTAGAATTGCTCCATACGAAGCCCATTTGTCGAAGCTCGGAAAGGAGGTTGCATCACTAGGCATATATCTTGAACAATCCCAATCCAAGATTCAAAATGTTAATTGTTACAACCCAAGAAATCATAGTACGTTATTTCATCAAAGTAATTCAATAACTTGCACTACACATAACACCAAGTTCAAGCGCACCACGACTTACCAAACTAGCCATTTAAAAGTGGTTATGAATAGTATTAACTAAATTTTGAACTTTATATAATCCTTATAATTTTAGAATCCATATTATAAATTTCTTAGACATAATGTAGGAACAAATTCATTGTTTTTAGATAAAATAAGTATTTTTCAAAAAATTAAATTTTACCGCCTTTAAATATTGGAATTTTTTAAAATCCAATATTTTAAACTTTTATATTTTAAATTTGACAAGATAAACATTATCTTTAGAATCAGGACATAAAACTTTAGTTTCAATAAATTTTTTGTGTTTTTTCTGATAACTTTCATATTTGGGTGAATAGTGAAAAATACTATATATTAACTGAAAACAACTTTTTTAATCAAAATAATTTATAGTGTTCAATTATAAATTTTAATGGTTTGGATGTATAATTAGATTATTTTTTTACCATTTAATCCAATTCTGGTAATTTTAAGTAATTTCACTTTGAAATTGGACATAAACAAGTGTCAATATTTTGATAGTTATTATTTCTTAAAAATACGCTTGTTGGTTTTGACAACAAGAATTAATTTTAATTTAATTAATACAAATTATATGTTTTGAATCTGGTAAAATATAATTCATTTTTTAATTTGGAATATCAAAATTATCCTAGGGTGATTTTTTGGTATTTTTCTGAAAACTTTTAATTTTTTATGAATAGTGAAGAACACTGTGTTATCGGTTAAAACCGAATTTTTATTTAAGTAATTAGTTATTTTATTTAAATTTATATTAGGTAAAAATAGATACATAATACCTATATAATTTCACTTTAATTCATTGGATTCATTTTATAATAAGTTTAGATATATAAAATTTTATTGAACTTTTTACCGTCTTTTACCCACCTCCTAGGAGCTTTTGCAAATTTGCATAAAACCTAATTTTACCACTTCTCTGAGTTGAATTTCAAAAATCCGAGAGACACAGATGATATCAGTAAGTAAAATGTTATTCAATATGATGAAAATAATTTTTGGTGAATAGTAACTTTTGACTTTTATTTACCACGGTTAAAAGTAAATAGGGTAATTAATGGTAAAAATGATATTAATATTACCCTAACACATGTCCTAACTGTATTGGATAAGTTTTATTCGACCCAAAAAAACCTTAGGAATAAAATATGATCCTTTAGGTCCACATGGATTAGATTAGGAGTTTTATTATTATTTTATTTAAAGAAGAGTTAAAAGAGTTAAAATAAATGTTTAATAAATAAAAAAAATTAGTATAGAGTTATACATAAGATAAATTCTATTATAAATATTCCTTAGAAATATAAAAATATTTCCTACATAATGGTATTTTATTTATAATTTTTAAACATTAAATAATTAAATTTATTTATGACACAATGATGAGGCAGTAATTACCTTATTAATGGAATATTAAAATAATTGATATTTTAAATACCCAAATAAATGTAAATTAAGACATATGATGAATTCCACGAATTTTATAGATTAATATGAAATGTTAGGATTGATTTAATTAATTTTTTTCAAAGTAATTATGATGTTATGATTTTCACAAAAATAAATTACCAAATAGTGTCAAAATTGACATAAAAGACTTTTTAAAACAAATATTATATTATTAATTGATATTATATTCCTAAAAGTCCAAGGTTCGGAAAAATGACTTAGATAAGGTTATATATATTAATAATTAACCACTTGGGGTTCTCTTGGCTTGTTATAGTAAGTTTATTAACCATATTATATAAAAATACAAAGAGACATGGTAAATGTCAAACTATTTAACTAAGAGTTAAATATAAATGATAAGGTGAATATGGTGACCTAAACCTGTCTAAAATATATTCGATGAAAGGATTTCAACCCATACACACCCCACCCTAAAAATAAGTCACTTTGGAGCCATTATAGACTATATACTAATTTATTATAAAATAATATTTTAAGTTTTCCCTAAGGTTCCCCTCATCCCTCTTATAAAAGGGAACTTCCCCATCTCAAAAATATACATCTTTAAAGCATTTTTTCTTGGCCAAAACCTTCCCAAATATCCTCTAAACTTCACTCACTTCATCATAGTGTCCTTCATTTAGTCAGAAAGACAACCTAAGGACCCCTTTTGATCAAATCAAAAGGAAGAACCCGAAGAAGAGGTAAATATTTCATCACCTCTTTCAAGTTCTTTTCTTCTTCCACTTCCTCCTTTCCTGTTTCCATTCTAAAATAATAACTCCAGTATATTCTATATACTTGGATGTTATTATAAAAATGGTACAACCATATTAGTTATTTTATCCATCCTATGAATGAAAAATTCACCACACGTGGGTACGTACGGCTTACCATCTCCACGTTGTGGTGTCGTTTGTTATTCAAACATTTAATCATTTAAATGGGTACAGTAATTATTATAAATGATGTAAATAATAATTATAACATTATAATTATGTTTTATATATGATATATCATCCAATTATATATGATTTTAATATCAAAAAAATGATATTTTTGCTCGTGCGTACGTACGGACTACCTTCTCCACAAACGCGATGAGATTCATTCCCCATAGTATCCATTCAAGACTAATTTTCATTTGATGATTAAAAATCATGTTTAAGGACTTGATATCATTCTGGATATGAATAATATACAACTTACCCATAACAAACACGGCTTATGTAACAAAACATGTAAAATAAAACGAGTAAGTTAACACCCGAAACGATGATAATACTAAAATATTATTAACAAAGCCATATTAGAAGATCATATATGATATCATATTTATGTATATTATTATTGTATAATTTAATAACAATTATTTAACTATTATATAGGAGGTTAACCTACCCTTGACTAATTAAAAGTACAAGGTAAGGGTTAATTTCACAATCTCTTCATTATCCGAGGTTGTTTATACGTAATTATCTATGGGGACCTCTTTATCATCCACATCCATGTTGCTTAAAAATTTATTTTAAAACATTTTTACTATTTACTAGACAATGGTTTAGAGTCATTTATACCCTTATTTTAACTTATATGTTTTGAAAGTAATCTTTCTGTTGTTTTCCAAACAAGGTACTTTATGACCTTTTCGAAAAAATTAAGGTAAAAATGTTTTTTTAACTTATATGGTAGGTGCATATATTTTCCTCCATTATAACAGCGTCGAAGCTTTCCATAAAATCTTATAAGAATATTTTCAATAATAAATTTTTTCTTTTATAATTACATGACTTTTAAATTATTTCAAAATAGAAAGATATATTTCTCTAAAAAGGTTTTGATTTCATCTATGTCAACATACTTTGATGGATTTTAAGTTTGTTTGAAGTTGATTTATTATGATACAAAACATCCATATTGTATTTAAGGTTTTGTGATATGTTTGTATATGGACTTGTTATTTCATACCATTCATGTTTTATGGATAATGTATTGACATTTCGTATTCTAGTTTCAATAAAAATTTGTATGTTATGTTTAAACCTTTTCATATGAGGAATGCATTGGACTTAGTAAGTGACAGGTGGTGCCCATTATAGCTCCTTGATGAATCGGTAGGTCTCATGAGACAAACTAGTGTCTTGGCACAAGACCCTGACAAAATATTATTTGTAGTCTTGGCACAACTCCTTGACTATGTGGTTATGAAAGTCTGGAATTATGCATTCCATTATTATAAAAGTGGTTATTGATATTTCATGTGATTATTTGACTAGTAGAATATCCATGTGAATAATTAAATGGAATTATTTCATTTTATTTTATTTCATATTATGCTGATGTTCATGTTTAAAAGGCTTTTGTTTTAAGTTATACACTGCCTTAAATGTTTATGCTTATTTATAAAAGTTTCCGCTATATTGTTATCCTTACTGAGCATCTAAGATCACCCCTTTCTATGTTTTATTTTTTCCAGGATGCGAAAAAGTATATTATGACTGACATTCAGGGATAGTCTATGGGATCTCAGTGTTTTATATGGAAACAATGTTGTTGTATTTTTCCATTTAATGATGTAATGTAAACCTTATAAATGTATCTAGTACTTCCAAGGCTACTAAACTAATCAGTCTTTTGATACTTGATCTTTTGCGATCATGCCAATGTTATGTAATAATGCACCAGCTCTGGGTAACTGGGGTTGGGGTGTTAAAGTTGGTATCAGAGGAAGTTTAGCACAAACCTTTGAAGCTAGATTTAGATAAACTTTTATTAGATCACATAGCCCTAAGATAGACTTTGAGGATTGGTATAGAAGAACTTCCTTGAATTTTGGTATTGTAGATATTTTGTGAGTTTTCCGAGAAATATATCCATGTCTGGATATTATCAGGTAGAGGTGGCTATGGAATAGATGTACCTAGTGGTAAAACTAGAAAACACCGCTTTGAGCTAGTCTCGAACTGGAACTGGTGCACGACGACGGGCCTTGTTGCACTCTTGGTTACGACACTCCTGGGGGATATTCTTAGGATAATTCTCATTTTCATTAGAAACCATTATGAAGGGTTTATTAGTATATACTTCCTCAAAGAATACATTTTTATGATTATGGATTATATCCATAAACTATTCAATTTACATTAGGTATTTTACAAGTTTGGAATTATTCATTGCAATTCATAAACTGACCTAGTGTATTCCATTGTATAGAAATGGCGCCTATTAGAAGGGATGTGAACTCCAGCAATACGTATGATCCAAAGAGTAATAAGGATCATATATTTCATTTTATTAAGCCAACATTAAGAGGAAAATAGTCTCCCATGTATTCTCAACATCTGAAGAAATAGTATCATGTTTTAATAAGATAAGTAAATAATTATCTGAGTCCTATGGATTTGAAGGGAAGCAAGCGCAGAAAAATATGGAAGAAGAAAGATGGATAAAGGGAAGATGGAAATGAATAATTTTCCCATATGTGATAACTATGGGAAGAAACACCCTGGAACTTGCCTAAAGGGAATGAGAGTTTGTTATAAGTGTGATGAAAAAGGACACCAAGTACGTGACTACAAGGGTAAGAAAAAGGTTTCAAATGTACAATGCTTCATCTTCATGGATTTGGTACACTACCCGAACCAATGTCCAAATCATCAGAGTATGCCCCAAATGATGTTGTTGGATAATAATCAAGTTATGATACTACCACAGATGAGGAGGAATGATTAGGGTTCTTATTTTTTTATTAATGAATTATGTCGTTTAAGTGTTGTATCAACGATGTACTGGTTATAATAATTATTGAGTATATAAAGATTGTACTACAGTACTATTTCATTAAGGACATGAGATTGTGTGGAACCAAGAAAAGTGACTCAATAGCAGGTTAATGTTTTGGAAAATATATGGTTGAGAGTAATATAAACCATAATATGGTTCTGATACTGATGTAGTAATTTTGGAATAATACATGTTTGATTTGGATATTCTTGACTACCTTGAAACTAATTAATAATTTGTATATTCCATCATTGTTGGAGTTTACAACATTTTTGGATGGAAGAAGTATATTCAGAATTCTATAAGGAATAATGGAGCATGAATGTAATCAATAAAGTTTTATGGTAATTCAAGGTGTTACCATGTTTTAAAATAATACATGATGAAGGTGTTCACATTTTATTACGTGGAAAAAAGGATCTTCATTATGTTTAACTTACTTATAAATTTTGGACAGTGAGTTTGTATAGAAGTATTTTGGATAAGTCTAAAGGTTGGAATGGGTTAAGTTTGAAAGGTTATTTTTGGATTTTTATAAAAGGACAACACGCAGACCGTGTGATAACCTGTTGCGTCGGACTAAGGTGGGGAAATCAAACCCACAAGCATAGTGCGATTGGGATTTATCGCCTACCACTGGACTATGTGAAGTCCCTGGATTTTATAATGTAGTTTCTTTTTTTAAAGGTTCTAATATGTGAATTATAAATTAATTATTTTTGAAACCCTATATGATTATGTTAAATAGAATATTTTTTTGAAATCTTTTAGAGTGAAAGATGAGTTTATGGAAGGAATTAGTTTAAGGACGAAACTCTACTTATAAAGTATATATATACATATATATTTTTCCTCTTATTCTATGGATAAATTAATTCTTAAACTTTAGGAAAGGGACCTTAAATCCAAAAATGTTTTATCCTAATACCTTATGTTTTGTTGAACTGATAGTATTTTAAATCATCGTAGATTGATGGACTTGAGGCCCTCAATTTTACAATTGTTTGTGATTGATGACCTCAATCACTCCGTATAAATATTTATGTTTTCCCTCTAATTATGTGTCTTTAATTTCCACCAACGTTCTTCTAATCAAGATCATAATTTGGTGGCGACCCTTTCATTTCCCTTTTCCTATTATTAATACTAAATTTTATTAACCCAATTTCTGATGTGGGTTTTCCACAAAGGTATTTTCTATTTTTGACCTATTATTTTCAAAGAACAATTTCAAATTGAGGGGATGCAATTTATTAAAGGATGGAAGAATTTAACAACCCAAGATTTCATAGTACGTTATTTCATCAAAGTATTTCAATAACTTGCACTACATGCAACACTGAGTTCAATCGCACCACGACTTACCAAAATAGCCATTCAAAAGTGGTTATGAATAGTATTAACTGAATTTTGAACTTTATATAATCCTTATAATTTGAAAATCTATATTATGAGTTTCTTAGACATAATGTAAGAACAAATTCATTTTTTCAGATAAAAGTAGTATTTTTCAAAAAATGCAATTTTACCACCTTTTAATGCTGTAATTTCTTTAAATCCAATATTTGAAACTTTTATATATTCAATTTGACAATATAAACTTCTTATTTATAATCGGGACATAAAAATTTAGTTTCAACAAATTTTTGGTGTTTTTCTGATAACATTCATATTTGGTTGAATAGTGAAAATACTATATATTAACTGAAAACAACTTTTTTAATCAAAATAATTTATAGTGTTCAATTACAAATTTTAATGGTTTGGAAGTATAATCAGATTATATTTTTACCATTTAATCCAATTCTGGTCATTGTAAGTAATTTTACTTTGAAATTGGACATAAACAAGTGTCAATATTTTGATAGTTATTATTTCTTAAAAATACGCTTGTTGGTATTGACAACAAGAATTAATTTTAAATTAATTAATGCTTATTATATGTTTTTAAGTCGGTAAAATAGAATTCATTTTTTAATTCTGAATATCAAAATTATCCTAGGTTGAGTTTTTGGTATTTTGCTGAAAACATTCAATTTTTGATGAATAGTGAAGAACACTGCGTTATCGGTTAAAATTGACTTTTTATTTAAATAATTAGTTATTTTATTTAAATTTATATTAGGTAAAAATAGATACATAATACCTATATATGTTCAGTGTAATTCATTGGAGTCATTTTATAATAATTTTAGATATATAAAATTTTATTAAACTTTTTACCGTCTTTTACCCACCTCCAAGGAGCTTTTTCAAATTTGCATAAAACCTAATTTTACCGTTTCTGTGAGTTGAATTTCGAAAATCTGAGAGACACGATTGATATCAGTAAGTAAAATGTGGTTCAATAAGATGAAAACATTTTTTGGTGAATTGTAACTTTTGACTTTTATTTACCACGGTTAAAAGTAAATAGGTAATTAATGGTAAAAATGATATTAATATTACCCTAAAACATGTCCTAAATCTATTGGATAAGTTTTATTCGACCAAAAATAACCTTATAAATAAAATATGATCCTTTAGGTCCACGTGGATTAGATTAGGACATTTATTATTATTTTATTTAAAGAAAAGTTAAAGAGTTAAAATCAATGTTTAATAACTAAAAAATTTTTAATATAGAGTTATACATAAGATAAATCTGATTATAAATATTCATTAGAAATATAAAAATATTTCCTACATAATTGTATTTTATTTATAATTTTTAAACATTAAATAATTTAATTTATTTATGACATAATGAAGATATAGTAATTACCTTATTAATGAAATATTAAAATAATTGATATTTTAAATACCCAAATAATTTTAAATTAAGACTTATGATGAATTCCACAAATTTTATAGTTTAATATAAAATTCTAGGATTGATTTAATTAACGTTTTTTTAAGTAATCATGATGTTATGATTTATTAAAAAATCAATTACCAAATAGTGTCAAAATTGACATAAATGAGTTTTTAAAAAAATATTATATTATTAATTGATATTCTATTCCTAAAAATATAAGGTTCATCAAAATGACTTAGATAAGGTTATATAAATTAATAATGAATCACTTGGAGTTATCTTGGCTTGTTATAGTAATTTTATTAACCATATTATATAAAAATACAAAGAGACATGGTAAATGTCAAACTATTTAACTAAGAGTTAAATATAAATGATAACGTGAATATGGTGACCTAAACCTATCTAAAATCTATTGGTTGAAATGATTTCGACCCATCCGCACCCCATCCTCAAAATAATTCACTTTGGATCCATTATAAACCGTATATTAATTTATTATAAAATAATATTTTACGTTTTCCCTATGGTGCCCCTCACCCCTCTTATAAAAGGGCACTTCCCCTTCTCATAAATTCACATCTTCAAATCCTTTTGGCTTGGCTAAACCCTATCCAAATATCCTCTGAACTTCCCTTAAATCATCATACAGGCCTTCCTTTAGTCATAAAGCCAACCTAAGGACCCCCTTTGATCAAATCAAAAGGTAGAACCCGAAAAAGAGGTAAATATTTCATCATCTATTTAAAGTTCTTTTCTTCTTCCACTTCCTCCTTCTTTGTTGTTTCCATTCTAAAATAATAACTCCAGAATATTCTATATACTGGGATATTATTATAAAAATGGTACAACCATATTAGTTATTTTACCCATCCTATGAATGAAAAATTCACAACACGTGTGTATGTACAGCTTACCGTCTCCACGTCGTGGTGTCATTTGTTATTCAAACATTCCATCTTTTGGATGGGTACAATAATGAGTATAAATGATGTAAATAATAAATATAAAATTATAATTATGCTTTATATATGATATAACATCCAATTATATACGATTTTAATATTAAAAAAATGATATTGTCACTCATGCGTACGTACGGACTACTCTCTCCACGAACGCGATGAGATTAATTCCCCATGGAATCCATTCAAGAATAATTTTCATTTGATTATTAAAAATAATGTTTAAGGACTTGATATCATTCTGGATATGAATAATATACAACCTACCCATAACAAACATGTCTTATGTAACAAAACATGTAAAATAAAATGAGTAAGTTAACACCCGAAACGATGATAATACCAAAATATTATTAATAAATAAATATTATAATATCATATATGATATCATATTTATGTATATTATTCTTGTATAATTTAATAAAAATGATTTAACTAATATACAGTAGGTTAACCTACCCTCGACTAAGTAAAAGTACAAGGTAAGGGTTAATTTCATAATCTCTTCATTATCCGAGGTTGTTTATACGTAATTATATACTGGGACCACTTTATCATCCACATCCATGTTTCTTAAAAATGTATTTAAAAAAATTACTATTTACTAGAAAATGGTTTAAAGTCATTTATACCCTTATTTTACCTTATATGTTTTTAAAGGAATCTTTCTGTCATTTTCCAGATAAGGTACTTTATGGCCTTTTCGACAAAATTAAGGTAAAAATGTTTTTTAACTTATACGGTGGGTGCGGCTATTTTCTACTGTTACAACGACGTCGAATCTTTCCTTAAAATCTTATAATTATATTTTAAAAAATAAATGTTTTGTTTTATAATTACATGACTTTTAAATTATTACAAAATAGAAAGAGATATTTCTCTAAAAAGGTTTTTGATTTCATTTATGTCAACATCCATTGATGGATTTTAAGTTTCTTTGAAGTTGAATTATCATGATACAAAACTTCCATATTGTATTGAAGGTTTTTTGATATGTTTTTCTATGGATGTCTTATTTCATACCATTCATGGTTTATGGATAAAGTAATGACATTTCGTATGCTAGTTTCAATGAGAATGTTTATGTTATGTTTAAACCTTTTCATATGAGGAATGCATTAGACTTAGTAAGTGACGGGTGGAGCCCTCTATAGCTCCTTGATGCATTTTTAGGTCTCATGAGACAAACTAGTGTCTTGGAACAAGGTATTGACATAATCTTATTTGTAGTCTTGGCACAAGGCCTTGACTATGTGGTTATGAAAGTCTGGAATTATGCATTCCATTATTATGAAAGTGGTTATTTATATTGCATGTGATTATTCGACTAGTAGAATATCCATGTGAATAAGTAAATGGAATTATTTTATTTTTTTCCCATATTAAGTTTATGTTCAAGTTTAAAATTCTTTTGTTTTAAGTTATACATTGGCTTAAATTTTTATTCTTATTTATAAAATTTTCCGCTATATTGTTATCCTTACTGAGCATCTAATATCACCCCTTTCTATGTTTTATTTTTCCCAGGATGCGAAGAAGTATATTATGAATGACCTGTAGGGATAGTCTATGGGATATCAGTGTTTTCTATGGAAACAATGTTGTTGTAGTTTTCCATTTAATGTTGTAATGTAAACATTATTAATGTATCTAGTACTTCCAAGGCTACTAAACTAATCGGTCTTTCGAGACTTGTTCTTTTGCGATCATGCCAATGTTATGTAATAATGCACCGAATATGGGTAAATTGGTTCGGGGAGTTACATTAAGCTTGAATGGAACCACCTACATGAGAAGTATGATTTAATATAGATTACCACCTCAGTGATGTTATTCGAGTCACCCCAAGAGTTTGTCACCACCACACACCTTACCCTTAGCTCTTATGCGGGTGTTATAAGGGGTTATGTAACAAGACCCTAGAACTATAAATTTGTGAATTATTTTCATTTAGAATAAATTATATACATTCATTTTTTTATTTTTACTTTGTAAATGGTTTTTAAAAGCACAAATAGTATTATTAATTAATATTTAATTAAGAAATCTATCTTAATGAATTAATGGATCTTTTAATTAAATAATATTTAAAAAAATATATTATTACTAAATTAATTTTTATTAAATATAAATTATCGTATAATTTTTATATAATTTTAATTAAGGTTTGAAATCTATTTTTACCAAAACCAAGGAATTTTCAATAAATGTCAGTTTTTATTTCAAAACTAAATTGTAATGACATGGCTATAGTTTACCAGATATGGTGCCTTATTTATTACATTGTCATATAAAAAAGGAATATGCATCCTAAAGTACTAATTAGATTAGTATATTTTGGAAATAATATACATATATAAGTTCAACATTACATCCTTGAAGGAAAAACAACACTAATTTATTCCATTAGAAACATCCAAGCCTCCTAGATTATGCCTACAAGTCACTCATAACTTACTTATTCATATCCTGGGAAAATGAAACATAAGAAAGGGGTGATCTCAAATTCTCAATAAGAGTAAGTAATATAGAATAAGATAACATAAACATAAATATTATCCATGATGAATAATTTAAAACACATTCCTTTACAAATAGTAAACTTGAACACATTATGGTGGGAATATGATCTGAGTAAATAATGATATAATAAAACATGATCATGGGTATTCTAGTAGTCTAATAACCATATGAAATTTCAATTACTAGATTCATAATGAGTGAAGTTCATATGTCAGACATTCTAAAACATATCGTCAAGGCCTCGGCCAAGGCATCTAAAATGATTAAGGCCTCGGCCAAAACCATATCTCAAAATGGGAAAGGCCTTATCCAAGTCCATGTCTATTTGTCTCATGAGACCTAAAAATTAATTGAGGGGAGATAGTGAGCCCCACATTACACATAATAAGTACAATTTATTCCCCATATGAGTGGGGATAAACATATTCAACATATACATTCAAGTTGAAACCAACATGTGAAATGTAAATAACTTTCCTCGAATGTTAAACTTAAACACTAACCATTCGAAGTAAATTGGTGAATGGTTTTAGGATAGAACATACAAAATAAAACTATTAAAAAACCATAAAATTAAATATGGTATATTATATAATAATATATTAATCCCAATAATCCATAAGAATCAACAAGAGTTTTGAAACAGACGAAAATACCATTATAAAATCATTGTGTAATTCTGGAGATAAATACTCCTTTATTTTAAAAAGAAGAGTTATTTTGGAAAAGTATTTGTAAAAAACCATATATGAAGTAAGATAGTATTTTCATAGAAAAATTAGTGATTTTAGAAAGATAATTTTTTCTATAAACAGATTATAGATTTCTCTTAAAAATAAGTAAGAATCTGAGAAATTCCCTTGAATTGGGCTTGTATTTCGGAAATAATTTTGAAAGTATACCCATAAAATAAGGAATTATTATGGTTGGTAAATAGATATAGAACACTTACACATTATTTATTAGTAGTACATAATAATACATAATAATTTAAATGAGGTAATTATACAATAAAAGTAACCCAAATGAAAATGGAGGTTCAGGTGGAAACACCCTTATCTTAAGTCTGAATGTGTTCCGCTCTTGAACTTAAGGTCCTGGAATATGAAATTAGACTTATTAATAAATTAATTAAGAACCTATTAGACATGATTTTATTAAGTTCATTATGTACTTATTTATTAGTTATATTATTGAATTATGTCGTTCCGGAGTGTTCATGTTCTTGATTTTCATAATCGGTTCACTTGTTTTATGTAATGGAGTTTATGTGGAGTCGATGTAAATCTACAGAATTGAATTTAGATATTATTTATGTAAATACATAGGTTTTTATATTCATTTATATCATTTGGTTACATGGAATGAGGATGAATAATTATATGAAATATTAATGACAACCACTTAGATTATTTTAGCATTATTTTGATTATTAGGAACTAGTTTGGTCATATGATTTAATATTATGTACATGTACTGGCTAATTAATATTAAATAGTTTATAACACATATATTATATTCTTTTTTAACCATAAAAATGGTTTCATGACCAGTAATGAAGTATAAATTTAAGAACAAAACTTTGTCATCCACGAAGGTTGTAAATTGGAACCTCACAGATGATGATTTTGTTTAAAAAAATAAAAGAGGGAGAGTAATAATATTAATTATTTTTATTCCATTAACATGATATAATTACAGTATATAGATGATAATGGAGTTCTCATGGTCATTTGGACATAAGAGGTGAGGATAGGATTACAATAGAAAGGAACTTGAAACGAAAATGAAAGAAATAAAATGTGAATTTACCTCTTGAATCCACCTCCTTTATAATCTATTTAAGGAAAGGGATTTTGGTCTTTTGGAAAGACATAGAGCTTATGGTATGTGGGTAGTTACTAGGTATGGGTATTTAGAAATAAATTTTAAGAGCTTCAAGGATTATAGGAGTGAGGAAAAGAGGTAGTGAGGGGGGGTTTTATAGTGGAGGAGAGGTGTAAATTGTGACTATTTTATTCATTATTGTATTAATTTCATCAAGATAACCAATATTGTTCTTTCATGTGACCCCTAATAGTAATAAGTTCATGTGAGTTCGAACCAAGTTGCATTACATCACACATTATGTCATAAATAATGTGTTTAACTGATTCTTTTTATATACGGTATTTTTCTGTATTACATTATTCTTAAAAAATTCAAGTATTTCAGAAAAATAACAATAATTCACCCTAAAAATTATTCAACATGTAGAATTAAAAAATGAAATCAATTTTTTTTAAATAATTTATAAATATTATTAATTTAATTTTTAAATAAAATCATAATGTATTAAAAAATAACAATTTTAAAACTATCATTCATTTTATATCACATTGAAAATTTAATCAAGATATCATTATATTGTAACCTTAAGAAAGTAAAATAATATTATTATTTATTATTCATAAGGTTCATATTAATATTCATATTACTATTCATAAGGGTGTGTTACTATTCACCAAAAATCTAGTTGGTTCTATCAGACTCCAAATGACTTACTGATCACAACTCTAGATGACCGTTTTTCGAAATTCAAAACATTGTAGAGGCAAAGTTGTGTTTAAAGTCCAGATAATAAAATGTGTGGTTTTGTAGGGACTCAATGTTTCATGAATTAAATATTTATTTTCAAAACCTTGGGGTGTTACATTATCCCATCCTTATATAAATTACGTCCTCGAAATTCAAAGAATGTTACCTCACAAAATGATTTGGGTAGGTCTTCCTCATAAGCTCCTCAGGCTCCCATATTGCTTCTTCAATTTTATGATTTCTCCAAATTATCTTTACTAGACAAGTCATCTGATTACTCAACACTTGTTATTTAGTGTCCAGAATCCGGATAGCCTCTTCATAGTAAGATATTTCTGGTTTCAACTCTATGCGTTCAGAAGTGAGGACATGTGTTGGGTCTGGCATGTACTTTCTCAACAATGAGACATGGAACACATTGTGTACTTTAGACAGGCTAGGTGGAATTTCCAAACAATATGAAATAGCTACAATTCTATCTTTAATTTAAAAAGGGCCTATCTACCTAGGGATGAGTTTCCTTTTCTTTCCAAATCTTACAACACCCTTCCATGGAGATTCTTTCAAGAAAACTTGCTCTCCCACTTGAAATTCCATATCCTTATTTTGATTATTGGCGTATATCTTTTGTATTATTAGATATGATTTGATGTGAAATTGAATAGAATTTACCTTCATTATTGTTTTCTCCACAAGCTCTTGACCCACAAGCCTCCTTTCTCTAGCTTCATCCCAACAAGTTTGTGTACGACATCTTTTTCCATACAATGCTTCATATGGAACCATTTTAATATTTGAATGGAAACTATTATTGTAGTCAAACTCCACTAAAGGTAATTATTGATCCCACATACCATGTAAGTCAACTGATCATGATATGAACATGTATTCTATAGTTTGGATCATCCTTTTTGATTGCCCATCAGTTTGAGGGTGATATGTAGTACTCAATCAAAGCTCAGTATCCAGAGATTTATGAAGACTTTTCTAGAGTTTCAATGTAAACTGTGGGTCACGATCAGACACAATTGAGGGAGGATCCCCATGAAGTCTCACAACTTCATTGATATAGAGTCGTACTAAGCGCTCCAGTGGAAAATCCTCCCTTATAGTAAGGAAATGTGCAGATTTTGTAAGTCCAACCTCAATTACCCATATCGCATTATTCTTACTTGTAGATTTTGGTAATCTAGTGACAAAATTCATGGTGATGTCATCTCATTTCCACATATGAATAGTTATAAATTTCATGAATCATTTTGTATGTTTCCTTTCAGCCTTCACTTGTCGACAGATTAAACATCTTGATACATAATCCGAAATTTACCTCTTCAAGTTATCCCTCCAGAAATATTCCTTAAAATATATATAAATCTTAGTGCTACCCGAATGTATAGAAAAATTAGAACTATGGGACTCATCAAATAACTCCCATTCTAGCTTAGGTATAGGTGGAACACAAAGCCTCTTCCCAAATTTCAAATTTCAATCTTTACATATGAAGTCACCCAACTTCCCCTCTTTAACGGCATTAATTTTCTTTTACAGGTTCTCATCATCAAGATGATAACTTTTAATCCTTTATAATAAATATGGTAGGGCAACCAAATTAAAAAGTAGTGATGTTTCACATTCTTTGATAATTCCCATATCCATCCTCACAAGATCCATGTACAAAAGATCCTTGTCAATCCTCGTTTTGTTGAGAACTCCATGATCCTTCCTTATCAATGCATAAACTAACTTGTTTTCCTTTCTTGGGTGGAAGTGTATAGTACAATCATAATCCTTGAGTAGTTCGAGCCATTGCCATTGCCTCATGTGGAGTTCTTTATGTGAGAAGATATACTTCAGGCTCTTTTGATCCGTATATATCTCACATTTTTCTCCATATAGATAATGTATCGATATCTTCATATTAAAGATTATCATTTCTAACTCAATATCATGAGTGGGATAGTTTTGTTGATAAATTTTCAACTACCTTGATGTATAAGCAATAAATCTATCATTCTACCTAAGGACACAACCAATTCCTTTCTTTGATTCATCGTTATAGATCACAAACCCATCATTACACGATGGTATGGTTAGGATCATAAAATTCACTAATCTCCTATTCAATTATTTGAAATAGTCCTCACATTCTTTTGTCTATACAAACTTAACCACTTTACATGTAAGCTTGGTCATTGGGTTGGCTAAACGGGTGAAGTTATGAATGAAATGTCGATAATAACCTGCTAAACCAATAAAAATATGTACCTCAGTTATGTTTGTTGGAGTAGACTATTCTTGCACAACCTTTTTCTTCCCATGATTAACAAATATTCCACCTTTAGAGACAATGTGGCCCAGAAAAGAAACTGATTGATGCCAAAATTCACACATGCTAAACTTCCCATATAACTCAATTCTTCTAAGAGTCTTCAGAATAGTGTGAAAGTGATTTTCATGATCTTCATAGATTTTAGAGTATTCCAAGATATCATCAATAAATTCCACCACAAATTCATCTAGATATTCCTTGAAAACTATATTAATTAGATCCATAAAAACATAAAGTTCATTAGTCAGTCCAAAAGGGATTATTATAAACTTGTAATGCCCATAACTGGTTCGAAATTCTATTTTTGGATTGTCTTCCTTACTCACAAAAAACTAATGATATATAGATCGAAGGTCAATATTCAAAAAATATTGAGCTCCATGAAGTTGATCAAATAAATCATCAATGTGGGGTAGGGGATACTTGTTATTTATTGTTATAAAAATGATCACCCTATATTTAATGCACAACCTCATAGATTCATCTTTATTCTTAATAAAAATAAGAGGGGATCCCCATGTAGAAACACTAGGGCGAATAAATATTTTATCACTAAATTACTCTAGTTTTTTCTATAGTTCCACTAATTCCACAGTGGGAATTCTATAAGGGGTCTTTGATATGGGGCTTTAACCACGAATAAATCAATGGAAAACTCAATTTCCCGCTCTAGAGGATGTCCAGGTAAATCCTCTAGAAATACGTCAACATATTCTTCCACAATATGTACATCCTCTATTTGAACATTATTTTCCTCACCCATAGTTATTGCATTCCCTTCCTCCCTACTAATTTAATTTAGTAGAGCTATTGGGGGTGGATCAAGATGTGAATCAAAGGGTTATGTTTCTTTCCTAAAGACAAGGGATTCCATGTCATCCTCAATAATTTCAACCTCCTTCATCTTGCGATAAATCTTCGCATCATGATTTGAAAGACAGTCTATATCAAAGATTATATCAATGTAAATCATGGGTATGACAATAAAATCAATAGATAAAGCACGTTTATAATCCATAATGGAGATGTCCTGACACAACTCTGTTGTAATGATACTTCCCTTAAGATTTTTGACTGAAAACTCCCTTATTAAATCAAATTGGAAATATCTAATTTTCTTGGAAAACTATAAAGATATGAAAGAATGAGATGATCCATAATCAAATAAATAATTGTCTAAGTTTGATAAAACAATTAAAGTACCTATAACCACATCACTAGGAACTTAAATATTAGTGGTTTTTACCACATAAGATTGTCCCTTCTCCCTTGGCCATTTCTGTGGCATGTTTCCTTGACGCTTTGGAAAAACATTAGCATAGTGTCCCATATCCCGAAACTTATACCATTGAATATTAATTTCTTATTTATTTCCCTTATAATCATCAGTAAGATGGCCTTTCATTCACATTTGTAGCATAATCCTTTTTCTTTTAAGTAGGCACTAGGGTGTTTCCTTCCACAATTATCACAAGGTTGAAATTCAACTATTATCTTCTTCCCCATTTCCTTATTTCCTTTTCAAAAGTTTTCAGAAACCCTATTATTCTCTTGAATTCCCATAAATTCATAAGACTTAGAGAATTCATTTTTTGTCTTGATATCACATGAAACTATATCCTCATATGATGAAAAACTTTTGGAGACCAGTTCCCATCAGAGGAATGGATTTAGGACATCAAAAAATTGATCAATTTACTCCTTAGATTATGTATGTAGTCCACAACATTCCTTTCTAACGTGTTATGTTAGCTTTATAATTTTCAACATTCTCATCTTCCTTTTTCCTCAAATTCAAAAATTGCCTTTCTATATCTTCTTGTTGTACATGAGGAAATTATTTCTCTAGGAATATTTCCTTAAAGTCCCCCCATTCCATCTCTTTTATCTCTTCCTCATCCTTTGTTTTTTGGATTAATGACCCCCACTGATCTACATCTCTCGATAGAAGATAAACTACCATTATGACCATCACTCTTTCGTTATATCCCAAATCAAGAAATATTTTCTCTCGGGAACTTATCCACTGCTCAGCTACATATGGGTTTGTAGTCCCATTGAATGATGGAGGTTGTTGTTTCATAAAATGATCTAACAAATTTCTTCCACATAGTGGATCCAGATACTTTATATGGGAAAGGTTATAGTTCATAACCTGAGTAAGTTGTCCCAGTATAGTTATAAGATGCTCTGCACTAGTCACAGTACCAGAGACAACATCATTATCTTACGTCGGAGGGAAATCCCTACATGGGATACATGTGTTCATGCGATTTCCATTTCTACCACTAGGCGTCATTTATAGATAATGTCATACACTATATTAGGTTATGAATCTTAATTTATAATCTTAACTTAGCAAAATACTTAGCATAAATTGAAATCCTACGCATGGCTAACCCAATAATCACAAAAATGGTTTCTTTGAAGAAAAATTTTACATTTAAATCCTTTATAATGTTATGTAAAGAAAATATGATTTATCCAAATCATATCCCCCAGGAGTGTCAAACCAGGTGCGTAATAATTCTCGTTATCATGTACTAGGATACCCCAAGACAAGACCGAAACTTCTTTTCAGATTTTTCACTCCTAGGTACATTTTATCCAGAACAACGTCCACTTATAGTATCCATACAGGGATGTATTTTCTAGAAAGATCTGCATAATCTATTCCTTACCAAAATACCAGGATGTTCTTATATGTTTATCTCAAAGACTATCTTAGGGATTTTTTCCCTAATCTAGGTTTTCTAAATCTAGTTTCCAAGTTTTCTACTAAACTTCCTCTGATAGCAACTATAAAGACCCGGCCCCAGTTTCCCAAAGTTAGTGCCTTATTTATTACATTGGAATATAAACTATAAATATGCATCCCAAAGGACCAATTAGTTTAGTAGATTTTGGAAACAAGATACACATATATGTTCAACATTACATCCTGGAAGTAAAAAACAACACTAGTTTATTCCATTAGAAACATCCATGCCTCCTAGATTATGCATACAAGTCACTCATAACTTACTTCTTCATATCCTGGGAAAATGAAACATTAAAAAGGGGTGAGTGAAAACACTCAGTAAGAGTAAGAAATACAGAGGAAGATAACATAAACATAAACATTAGGCATGGTGAATAATTGAAAACACGTGCCTTTGAAAATAATAAACTTGAACCAATTATGGAAGGAATATGATATGAGTAAATAATACCATAATAAAACATGATTACGGGTATTCTACTAGTTGAATAACCACATGAACTTTAAATTAATATCTTCATTAAGAGGGAAGTTCATATTCCAGACATTCTAAAACATAGTGTTAAGTCCTTGTCCAAGACATCTAAAATGATTAAGGCCTCACCAAAACTATATCTCAAAATGGGCAAGGCCTCAACCAAATCCACATCTATTTGTCTCATGTGACCTACCGATTCATAGAGGGGCTATAGCGGTCCCCACATGTCACATAATAAGTCCAATTTTTTCCTCATATGATTAGTAATAAACCTAAACAACATATACATTTATATTGAAACTAACATAAGAAATTTAAATAACTTTCCCCGAACATTAAGCTTAAACACTAACCATTCAGAGTAAATTTGTGAATGGTTTTAGGGTAGAACATCCACAATAAAACTAGTCATAACACATAAAATTAAATATGGTAGATGATATCATAAAATATTAATCCCAATAATACATAATAATCAACAAGAGTGTCGAAACAGATGAAAATACCATTATAAAATCATTGAGTAATTCTTGAGATAAATACTCTTTTATTTTGAAAAGAATAGTTCTTTTGGAAAAGTCTTTATAAAAAACCAGAACTGAAGTTAGATATTATTTTAAGAGTAAAATGAGTAATTTTATAAAGATAATGGTTTCTAAAAACAAATTTTATAGTTACCTTAAATATAGGTAAGAATTTGAGAAATTCCCTTGAATTGGGCTTGTATTGCAGAAATAATTTTGAAAGTTCCATTTAAAACATGTAACCCATATAAAATAAGGAATTATTATGGTTTTTAAACATATATAGAACACTCACACATAATTTATGAGTATTAAATAATAATACATAATAATTTCATTGATGTAATTAGACAATAAAAGTAACCCAAATGAAAATGGGGGGTCGGGTGGGAAAACCCTTTCCTTAAGTCTGAAGGTGTTCTGATCTTGAACATAAGGTAAAGGAATATGAAATTAGTCTTAATAATAACTTAATTCATAACCTTTTAAACATTATTTTATTATGTTCATTATTTCCTTATTGATTAGTTATAAGATTGAATTCTATTATTCTGGAGTGTTCGTTTTCTTGATTTTCATAATCGGTTCACTTGTTTATATGTAATGGCGTTTAGGTGGAATGGATGTAAATATCTATAATTTAATATAAATATTATTTATGAAAATCCATAGGTTTTAATTTTCATTTATATAATTTGGTTACATGGAATGAGGATGAATCATTAGATGAAATATTAATGACAATCACTTAGATTATTTTAGCAGTATTTTGATTATTATGAACTAGTTTGGTCGTATGATTTATTATTATGTAAATATACTGGTTCCTGAATATTAAATAGGTTATAATTCATATATTATATTCTTTTTCAACCATAAAAATGGTTTCCTGACCAATAATGAATGATAAATTTAAGAATTAAACTTCATCATCCATGAAGGTTGTAAATTAGAACCTCATGGATGATGATTTCGTTTAAAACAATAAAAGGGAGAGAGTAAGAATATTGATGATGGTTATTAAATTAATATGATATAATTATATTATATATATGATACTAGAGTTATCATGGTCATTTGGAAAGAGGAGGTGATAAGATTATAACAATAGAAAGAAACTTGAAACGAAAATAAAAGCAATAAAATGTGAATTTTCTTCTTGAATCCACCTCCTTGAGAATCTCTTAAAGGGAAGGGGTTTTGGTCTTTTCGCAAGACCAAGAGTTTCTTGGATGTGGGGAGTGACTGGGGAAGGTTATTTGGGCAGATATTTGAGGATATTAAAGGCGTATATTAGTGAGGAGAAGAGGTAGTGAGTGGGGGCATTATAATGAAGGAGTGGAGTGAATTTTGAATATTTTATTCATTATTTAGTTAATTCCCTCAAAAAACTGATAGTGTTGTTTCATGGGACCCCTAATAGTAATAAGTGCATGTGAGTTCAAACCAAGTGTCCTTACATCACTCATGATGTCATAAATAGTGTATTTAACTAATAATTTGTATATACGATATTTTACTTTATTACACTATTCATCAAAAATTCAAGTATTTCAGAAAAATACCAAAAATTCACCCTAACCATTATTTGATGTGTATAATCCAAAAATGAATTCCATTTTTTGAAAATAACTTTCTAAATATTATTAATTTAATTTTTAAATGAAATCATGGTTTTTTTTGAAAAATAACAATTTTAAAACTATCATTCGTTTTATATCACATTGAAAATTTAATCAAGATCTCATTATCATGTAACCCTGATAAAGTAAAATAATGTTATTATTTACTATTCATAAGGGTCATATTACTATTTATATTACTATTCATAAGGGTATGTTACTATTCACCAAAAATCAAGTTGGTTCTATTAAACTCCAAATGACTTACTGATCACAACTCTAGATGATGGCTTTTTGAAATTCAAAACACAGTAGAGGAAAAGTTGTGTTTAATGGCTAGATAATAAAATGTGTTGTTTTGTAAGGACTCGGTGTTTCATGTATTCAACATTTATTTTCAAAACCTTTGGTTTTTACTTGAATATTCACATATTTAGTAAATTATTTAGATACAATAAATATTATTTTTGGATTGAGGACATCAAAATTATCTAACGGTGAATTTTTCATAATTTTCTGAGATAGAAAACTTTTTGGGTAAAAAATAAATACTATTTAAATATATAATGTGTTTTATGACATCATAATGACCCAATAGTTATGTAATAAAATACTATAAAATGTATATTCAGACAATTTATGTTCAACCTTTAAAATAATGTGATTTTATATTTATTTGATTAATTTTATGATGCCTTAGTGGACCCTCTAAAACTTATAAAATATTTTAACATTTTAAAATGATTTCCTTGAGAGTGTGACTCACCTCCAAATAAGAAATCCTAATATTTTAATAATTTCATCCATTGGCCTTATAAAATAACTTTTTCCACTCCCCTTTGGCGAAACCATGGGAGAAACCATGGGTTGGTTTGTTGTTTTTAATATTTAATTATATAAATTCTAAAACCTAGGTTTGTGAAATATTAAAGAATTCCCATCTCTTTTCCTATATAAAACCACCCAAGATCCCACTTCTCTTTACTCAAAACCATTATATCACATCCCTAATCTACCCTCCTTTCTCTATAATCCTCCTAGGGTGCCCCAAGCTCTCAAGAAGTCCCTCCTCAAGCTCTTGAAGTCACACACTCAAGTAAGGGATCCTCACTTTCCTTTCTTATTTATGTCCACATATCCTTATATTGTCATTACCCTTTTATTTTCAATTAAAAATGTTGGGATATGATTTTGAACCTTGCCTATACTTCTCCCCTTAGGTTTTAATGATTACATACTCCTTTGTCTCTCATTAATGCCTCCCATGTACATTTTTTACCATGCCAAAATTCTGTATGGGATTTTGCTCTCCTCATTTACATTCAAAAAATTATTTTATATTATGCATCTAAATTCCATTGCATATATTGGGATATTTTGTTCCATTAACCCCTTACTTTCCATTTCATGTATAAATGATGAGATACCCCTTTCTCTCTCATCAACCCATTTTATGATTTCTATTTGACGTCGTTATGCTGCCGAAGTTGCACCAAAATTCCCCATGCCAAAATCATCATGTAAGTGAATACCATACCATTTCTCTATCAAGGTTATTCACCTTTATGCACATGTACTTGTTGATTGAGGAATTACATTTATGTATTCCAAATATCTTATTCATGGAATAAATTATGACATTTAATTAATCCATGTTGTATGATCTATGTGGCACACTTATGCATGAAATGAAATGATTAAGAAGGGTGTGCCCCGATAGCGCTCCAATGCATTGGGTAAATGTTAGTATCATGATACGTCATTTGAAATGAGGGTTTACTCATGCTAATTCATGTACAATGAGGTTTTACTCGTGCTAATTCAAGTGCAATGAGGGTTTACTTATGATCCATGTGCAATGAGCCTTAGCTCATGCTAATATCATGTTAAATGGTGTTTCCACATCTCCAGGTTATGAAAATCATGTTATATCATTCCTTTATGTTCATGTTTATCTTATGCTCCATTGATATGCCTACTTCCTAAAATGTATTGTATTCTTCATGTTATGTCTTGTTTACTCCCTTATTGTTCTTTATAGCTCACCCTTTTTTATGTATGTCCTCAGGTTATCCCATGCAATGCTAAGTACACAGGAATATTTTGGTCACGTAAAATAAGTTTTCAATAAAGATGTTGTATTTTATGTATTATGTTTTCATGTAATGTTACTAATTTTCCAAGACACTTGACCACTCGATCCTCAGAGTTGTATTAAGTGAAATTTTATGTAATAAATCATGTTTAAATATGTAATAAAGAGAATGGTTTTTATATAGATGAAATGCAATTTTCCATGTACTATTAGTTTGAGTAAATTCCTTCACAAACTATTTTAGTTCCTCTTTAAAATATTCTACATCCTCCTAAAATTAACTTAACTTCTCTACAAAATTGTGTTTCACTATGTGGTGTGAGTGCTAAGTGGTTACCTTTTTATTCATGGACTACCCCTACTTCGCAGAAGGATGATCCCTCACATTCCACCTCTGTTATGTGTTCCCTTTTCCTTTATGGGAAAGAAATCCTCAAAAAAACTTTTTTTGAACTATCCTCGCAAGCTACTTCCTCCTTCATAGAATCCTCCCTTGTAAACTCTTCTCCTTCACAGAATTCTCCCTTGCAAACTCCTTCGAACTTCATTGAATTATTCCCAAAGCGAGTATCCTTTCTAATTAAATTTTCTCTTATTAATGATTTGATTAGGGTCTTTTAAATAGGAAATTAAATACCAAAAAACTTGCTAATCACAAATACCTGAAACTTTAATAAGGTTAAAACTTTACCGTTAACTATGTTATATAGTCTGCAAAGTGCCTTTATCCTTTGTGGTAGATGATATCTTCCATAAACGAAAACCCATTTTCGTAGCCCTAAGTGATGCCTATTAATTGAAAATGATGATCCTTCTATAAACTATGAACTTCTCACGAACAGTGTGCTTCCTTAAAATTGATTTTTGCTATACATTTTTTGTAGCGTTCTTCACGGTCCGCATAGTGCTACTATGTGGAAATTCTTTTTCTGCCAATTTTCCTTTATTGTTCCGCATACCTCATTTGTGGTCTTAATATTATAGTTGTGCTACTATGTGGTCAAGCAAATCAATGATTTTTGGTCTAATAACTCTGCTTCACGGTCCGTGAAATGTGCTTCATAGTCCACAAATTATGCTTTATGAACTCCTTTACAGAAAACTTTCATTTTTTATAAAACAAACTCTTGGTTTTGAGGACCAGAATTTTGGAAAAAAATGAGAAACTACACCACCTTAAACATCTTCTTCGAAAAAACCAACCAAGCTGATTCACAATCATATGGATTTTTCAACAAGTACAGTCACCCAAAAACACCGAGACAACACCTTGATGGATTTTTTCCCAAAAATATTCCCCTTTTGGGTTTGTTTAAAACACTTTACATGTTTGATACCTCATTAAATATTCTTCCATATTATACCAAAATTTTCTTCATGTGATTAAGACAGTGATCAAGGATTTACTAAACACACACTCTAAGCCCACACGATCTAGCTTAGAATGAGAAACAAGAGTATAATGAAAATTTCATCAATGAATCAATTAATTAGAAAAACTCTCAACTATTTTTGTCAAAAACCCCATTTATAATGATATATGACCTTTGATCGATCACCTTTAGCATCAGCATATATTAAAGACCCCCCGTACTTACCAACACCCCCTATAGCTCCCCCTATCTGTTTCTCTCATATCTTGATCCAAACATGTTTCCCCCATTTATATCCAAAATTACTCCCCCTTCATCAATGAACCCAAAGGCCACTTATTTGAGGTTTTCAAGAGGGTAAATAACATAGATCATCACATTAGGAACAAACACATCATACCATGGGGAGAGGGGGTCCTGTATCCACACTTTTTCATGTGCGGGGAGTCAAATAATATCCCATATAAAATTGATGTCTTTAAAATGATTCTTTGGGTAAGACCTTTATCTGAATGTCTTTAACCTGTAGTTTTGTAGGCACAAACTCTAACATCACAATAACTTACTCTAAATTATTCTTCAAAAATGATTCATCATTTTAATTTTCTTTGTCCTTGAGTGGTGGAATGGATTTTTTCTAAGATTTATGACACTTGAATTATCATAGTGGATTCTGATTGAAGACTTCACTTAAACTCCCATATCATCAAGTTTATTCCTTATCCGCAATAATTTCATTCATTCATGGGTATCCATAATATATTCATCTTATCTTGTGCTTAAGAATATGAAATCTTGTTTCTTTCTTATCCAATAAATACATAATATTCCAAGATAGAATGAACCACCTAACATTGATTTTCTATCATCTACTTATCTAGACCAATTTGCATCTTCATAGCCAAATAAATCTTATTGAAATTTTTCATTTTACAAAAAACCAAAATACACCATTACCTTGGTATACCAAAGTATTCTATTAAATGAAATCAGGTGGTTTTCATTGGGATTTTTTGAAACTGTACTTCATCATCCTGTGATAGTGACATCTGAGTAGCCACCAGAGTCATCATCTCCTTAGAATTATCTATTAAAAAAATTTCAAAACTCCCTTGGAATATTTATATTAATAGATTAATGTTTTATTATTTCCTTGAGTCACCACATTAAAAACTGAGATTCTTCAAAATTTGGTCTAGTCTTGAATAATAGTCTCTTGGTGCTTGCTTCAACCCATATAACGCCTTCTTCAGCCAAAAAAACTTTGTTCTCATATTCCTGACTAAGAAACCCATCAAGATTCTCAATATAAACTTATTATTATAAAACCCCATTCATAAATTCAGACTTGACATCCATATGAAAAACTTTGAACTTTATTTTCACTATTATGGCCATGAATAGTCTGATTGTCTCTAGCCTTGTAATGGGTGAAAATGTTTCATCAACATCAATACCTTCTATCTGAGAGTACCCTTTGAAAACTATTCATGCATTATTTTGAATCATTGTTCCATATTCATTAATCTTGTTCTGAAAGACCTATTTTTTCCAAATGACATTCTTATTAGTTGGTTGTGAAATAATCTCCCAGAGAAGCTCCAACATTGGGCTGATATAAATCATTAATACCTAATTTTTCTGATTTTAGATGTTGAATTACTCTTTATAATGGGTATACCACTTGTTGGAAACACTTTTAATCTTCTCTTTCAACTTCTTGGTATCCTTAAAACAGTCACCTGATACCATATTGTTAGAGAAAAATAGATAATAATGAAATATATGAATTTTTTTGCTTCTCCCACAATCAATAATCTTGATATTAGATAACATAAACATTCATACTTTCTATACCATTGAGATATTTCATCTGATTAGGTGATAGAATGATCCCTCTATGATATGAAACACTTCCTATTGATAGGACCAATATTTGGGCTCGCAAACATTTTTCTTCTCCTGCATCATTTCTTCACATGTGACACTTAGCAATGAGCTATCAACAAAACCATTAAGCCTAATGAGTCAAAACATGGTGTATGAAATAATAGATAGTATTAATAAGACCATCACTATCCATTTAACTCAACCTCTTCAAAACATATTGATCATCCATAGACCATTAAATCATTTCAAGGAATTTGTAATGATTTCTTCTTCAGTTCTGGTAATTGATATGAATCCATTGACATTATGGAGCACATCACATCAATACGTTACATATTTTAATGAAACTTCCCCTTGGATTGTATCTCACCTAAAATGTAAAACACTAGATTATCAATTAATATAATTTAAATACAAGGAGTAGGGAACATATGGAATCCTCAATAAGAGGATTGTGGTTGATCCTGATGGATCAACCCTTTGATACTTTCTTGCCAATAACTGTACTGTTTTTATGCTTGTTCCAACTTACCAACAAAATTCAACTATTTTTTCCATATGACTAAGCATTATTTACCCACATGTTTAGTCTTCTCCTGATATTTTAATTCTATAGGCTTGGACTTTTTCACAATTTTCAGTTTAAACTCATTTGTACAAATTTTATTCTTTGATGCTCCGTTGATATTTCATTTTTCTTGAATATTTCTTTGAGAAGGAATATTTTCACTAGTCATTTTCTCTTGCTTATTACTCCATCTGAGGCTTATTTCTCTTGCCTTCACTTCTCTCCATGTGTAATGACATGTGAATTTTTCAAGGAATTCATTTTTCATTTTTCTTTTATAATTTATCCGAGTCACATCACCCTTTATTAATGGGGTTGAGTCTTCCAATGAATTTACATTATTCTTAATCACAACTAGATAATCGCATCCCTTTTTCTTCTAGGTTTGTTCACATTCTTTACAAGAGATATGTTTTGAGTGTAATAGAGGAGGTGATTGATAGGGATTTTATTGATCTCTTTGTGATTCCCCTAAGGTTGTAAACCTATTTTACAACTTATCAGGTGGTCTTCCAATATAAGCTTTCATGTTATACCCTGTTAGAGTTGGGGATCTCTTTCTGATTTCCTTTTCATTCCCTTATCTATTCCTTCTGTAATGTATTTCCAAACTACCATAATTAGCACATGTAAAATATCATCCATTAAATACATACCTCATTTCATCATTTCTTGGTTGGTATTTTGATGCATCCATAGTTATTATTCTGTCATTGAACCCTCGTTATTCTTGACGCATACTCATGGTGTGTCCCTATCTTCCAAAATAATATCATTTGATGACTACTTTCTTTTGAGAGACTTTTATTTTAGGATTTTCAAGAATATTATGATTATTCTTAGATTTAGCAATATTTGTATCATCACAATATGTAATATATTCCAATGCTTCAAAACAAAAACTTTTAGTATGACCATGTATCCCATAGGAATAGAACATGTTGTCATTACTTTCTATAAAATACTTTTTAGGTCTGTCTTCAGTGCCTGTATGATTTTTCTAATTTTTGGAAATATTCCCATCTCTCTTCCTATCATTCGTGGGAAAGGGTTCATCAAATACAATACCTTTTTTTTCAAACTATATGGAATTTGGGATGAGAAAATTATTTCACGTTTTTTCCCTAAAATTTCATATTTTAATTTAATTTAATTATTACATTCTAAATTACATTCAAATAATAAATTAAAATAATCCTTCAATTTGGGATTTGATTTGGAATTATATTTCTCCACTTATTTCTTGACTAAATCCATCTCTTCTATAAATTGTTGATTCTTCTTATCCCTTGAATCAAGATGATCATTAAGTTCTCTATTGATATTCTTCCTTCTAGTCACCTCATCTTCCAATTATCAAGATAGATTATCCATCATGTCAGATTTCTACTTTATTTTATAATTCATCTGAGCAACAGAATCATTACATCATGCATTCTTCTATTGTAGAATTTTCTTCTCTTGAATTAGTTCAGAGAGGTGTGTAATAATATAATCATTTATGGATTTAAAATTTTGAATTTTATCTAAGTCTAGAGTCTTTCCCATTTCATTAGATTTTATTTTTTACAATTCTTTATATTGGGAATCATTTTTCTCTCTCAGATCTATGATCACTTCAATCAGCCTTTTATATAAACCTCTTAGCTTATTGACTTCAATTTCATGCACTTGGATTTGAATATCTTTACATTTATTTTCTTAATCTAATTTTTTATCCAATTTTTTTATTTCAGGGACAACTTCCACTTTTTTACATCTTGGAGTTTCTTCATCATCAGTAGTTTCAAAATAACTTGGAATATCATGTTCTTCACTCAGTCATGTAGCATCGTTGAATGAGTAAATATTTTTCATGTATGATTCATCCAAATAATTTTTCAATAAGTTGTTTGTTTCCTTTAATTGAATCAAACTCTTTCCATACACACTTACACACATAGGAATTCTACCAAACTTCTTCTTCCTCTTTGAAGTTCTTCCCTTTTCCATGTAACACTGAGATAAGAGAAAAATGTAAGAACCTAGGTTTTTGTATGAGGTATAGATCCCTTCTTTTGGGTTTTAATACTTATATATGGCCTTAGGTGAGTTCCTAACTCGATCACAAGTGTTTTGGTGGTGTTTGGGGCTTTTGAGAGTCCAGGACCAGGTTTTGGGATGAAAATGGCCTAGTTCATGCTGAGTGAAAACTATATGGGGTAGGCCGCATGGTTTGACTAAACCATATGAGGCTGGACAGAGGGGGCATATAGGCTACATAGTTTTAGGAAACTGTTCAAGAAGAGGTGCACGCCCATGTGAGCAGGTCTGTAGTTTTTGTAGAACGTGACATATTCTTTTTACATGGTTTACTTACAGTTTGAAAAGTGTGTGGGTGACCCTTGGTCTATACGAAACCATGAAAAGTTGTTTCATGGTTTGAAAAACCGTGCAAGTAAATTGTGCAGCCCTAGTATTGTTGGAATTTTATAATTTCTAATTAAATTAAAAAAAATTAAAACCTAATTTATTATAGACATTCAACACACAGTAGGGAGACTCCATTAAAGATCTCAAATGGGTCTACACTTCAATTGCATATCTACTCTCCATATGATCTATGATTCAAGTGCGGTTTGTCTCATCGGATCTACATCGATAAGATCTTAACACCATTTTAACATTTATTTATTCTTCTAGATATCATTTTTGATATTTGGATTTAAGCTCATATGCCCTAATTTCCAATTATTCGTTCATTATTTGGATTTCTCTAAAACCGGGGCGAATCAAGACTCAATACTCGACAAGAACTCCACAGATGAGCTATAATTTTACTTTAGTTTTTGGTGCTTTTTATAGCTATTGGATATTATGCCACCAACCAGAATTTCTAGCACGGCCCCAATTTTGAACGGGTTACTTGAAAAAGATGTAATCAGACCTATTAGGGATTCCCATAGGATCCATTATGGTGTGTTGGTACTTGTTTCTTAAACTGAGGTCTCTCATGGGGTGTACCTTATGAAAATTCCTTGATTATTCTATGTTAAACAACCCAAGGGGTGTGTTTTGGGGTATGCCTTGATAAAGGAATTCAATTAAAAATGGAATTAGTGGAATTGGGTGATTAAAGGATGGTTTTCCTCTTTTATCTTTATATATATATATATATATCATGATTGAAATTGAATTGGTTGATTATTGAATTGATCAAATGAGTTATGTTAAATGTGATTTGTTAAATGGAATAAATGGAATTAATTGATCGGGTGGGTATACCCATGGGATATGATAGTTGTGAATGGTGATAAATGGTTGGGTATACCCATTTGATAATTTTAATTGATATAGATCACAAATGGGTGGGTATACCCATCTGACTTGACTAAATGGAAATTGAATACCTGAGTGGGTATACTCATGAGAGGCTTTGGTATGAAGTTTAATAAATGAGTGGGTAAACTCATTATATGTAATTGAATGAATGTGATTATATGACTGGGTTGACTCATATGGAATTTAATTATTATATGATATTAAATGGGTTAATGATTGTATAGATTCCATGGATGTCTCTCCATGGATCTGGAACACAGTAGTGGATGCCTTGGATAGAGTATGCTCTTAGTGTCTTGATTTTGTGGGATGACATGGGCTTTGCTACCCCTTGGATCCAGCTTGCTTGGACTCATGTTGGACATGTTGTTACACATGATCCTAGGACTTCAACTAGTTCCTTGACCGAGTTTCCATTGAGATTCTCCTGGGACTTGATGAGGTTGACTTGGTCTTAGAGGCCTTGTATTTGACCCTTCATGGTCTACACATAATTATGCAGTATGGCCATAAGATATATGACATGCTTGGTTATATGAAAAGGTTGTGGGTTTTGATATGGATTCTTTATATAGTAAGGTTGTGTGGACAGGATATGGATGGATGTATAGAGAGGTCATGTTACTTGTTTATTTTTCTTATAGTTTCCTTATTATGAGATGAAACTTATTACAGGGAGCCTAGAAAGGTTGTTTGGTATTACTTGTTTTTAGTAGAAATATGCCTTGGAAATTCACACTTACAATACAACTTACTTACACCTGTTTAGCTTACTACTTTGTGATGCTTAGAACTGTATAGACTTTTGGGTTGTTACCTACTAGGATGTTATTATCACACTCTGTTTGGGACTCCTTGGGGATCCAAATAGATTGTATGGTTATAGATGATGGTAGGGGAAAGCACCCCAATACAGGTTGTTGATTTTTACTTTGGATTAGGAGAACATGGAACCAAGATGAGGCTTGTGATGCTACTGGGAATTTTGGGTCTTTTTTTCATTTTGGACACTTGTACTATATTGTATTTCCATGTACCTATTTTGGTTGTTTTCTAGATACATGTATTATCTTCAACATTATATATGAGATACCTATAGTTTATTTACTCCTATATTTTTTACCTTCCATTTGTATGTTTGTTTATCAATTTCTGCTATTGAATGTGATTGACTTCCGTTGTGATATACTCTGGTAATGATGGAATAGTCTCTCCAATAACTCACCTAGGACCTCTCTTCTAGTCAGCAGATTCTGGAATTTGGGGAGATGATCTTGAGGCCATGTGGACAACCAGTCTTAGGGAACTTTTGAGTGGATTCCAGGTCAGGGATGTTACAAAGTGGTGTCATAGGTGTTAATTTTCTAGTTGACTTACTATTTGGAAACAATAGATAGGGATAGGAAGGAAATAGGATTAGGTAATAAGTTGTGACTAGGAGTAGCTAACCCACATATAGGTAAAATTTATATTGCCTCGAATGGAATTGTTATTTATAGAATTTTGACTATTTCAGTGGATTTCATTTCACCATTGGTGATGCCCTTGATTTATACTGTTACTATTGATGTAATTGTGGGTTCTATTTTAGTTGAAACCTGATGAGATGAGGGTATGTCATCTCATGAATCATATACGAACTTGCTAGAAATCACATGCCTTTCTTTATGTCATGCCATTTAGGATGCATTACTTATTACATGCTATTGTGATAGGTGCTTTGATAGCTATATCTACTATTGTGATATATTTTGTGAAGTGGATAGATGAGTGATTCCATTCTTCATTTCCTGAGGAGTATGGGACCTTATGGACTGGGAAATGATGCACCAATAGAAATTTAATTGTTAATGTTAATTTGATATGTATAGCTTGAATGGAAACCATGTTTTGGATTCATGAGGTGTTATGGGACCTCATGGATTTGGAATTGGTAAACCATTGGTTAAACCTCCTAATTAATTGATTTTTGATAATTAAATATAAAATTAATGTGAATTCAAGTTAAAATTAAATGGAAACTTGAAATGATGAATGAAAACATGATCTTGACCTAAATTTTGACAGGGAAAGAGGTGGTGTTTCTAGTTGTGTTGTGACTATTCTTTTATATAGTCCTGGATTTTGGAGCAGGTTGTGTGTTATGATTTGGTTTTTGGAGGATTATGACATGTCTTATGCTTTTGAGCTACAACTTTTTTATCATTCTTTTTTATGGAATGGGTTTAGCATTGTAGAGGCATTCCACCACAATGGACTCTAGTGGTATTCCAGGAAGGTGTTGATGGCCAAAATTCAGAGGCAGTAGGCCATGGGATACTGGTTGATCCTATTTTTGTGTCAGCTATGGCACTCAAGGCTTTTCAGGATATAAGTGTTGAGTTATAGTTCTATGAGGAGTTATTTCTCTATATACAGATTTTTAGGGAGCATTGTAGCCTACCTTGACTATGGATGAGCTGATGTGGGTGTTCTAGCAGAAGCATCCTCACACTTTTCCAGGGGATGGTGGTCCACAGGCTTCTGAGCTATGTCTAGAGATGACATTGTCAATATTAGAGCATCTGGATATGCCTCTTGAGAGGAGGGCCAAGCTCACCACTTACATGTTACGTGGAGCAGCAAATCGTTGGTGGGATGTTCTGAACCAAGAAGACAGGCTACAAGATATGGGTTAGACTGATTTCCAGACTTTGTTCTATGAATTTTTCTACCTCGTAACTCTATGGGCTTAGTGGGCTAGTGATTTTATGTGTTTCGAGTAGGGTTTGATGATAGTTATGGAGTACTCAGCATGCTTTATAGAGTTGCAGTGTTTTTCATCGACATACCATATAGATGAGCTATCAAGAGAGAGACACTTCAAGGAATGTATTATACATGCTACTAGATCATGGGTCAATGTGTTCAGGTTTATTTTTATCACTAAGATTATGAATCATGTGCTGATTAAAGAGAATAACCTGAAAAAATCTGGGGGCTCAGAGCAGGGAAGTGTTTCTTCTTGACCCATTGGTTTTACGACTCTAAGTAAGAAGCACTATTTCGATTATTCCCTTAAGACGAGTGTCAGTTAGGTTATGAGTACTAGTATCTCAGTCTTTTTCATCAATTTGGAAGGTGAGGCCACATAAAGGATCAATAGGACTATGACCCATTCAAGTGCCAATATTGTGGAAGGATGATCCACATTCAATGTTTCTGAAGGAACTTCCATCCAACTATGAGTGGTAGGGGGCATATTAGGCACTCAGTTTAGGAGTAGGTTCCTCAACTCTGCATCAGGTAGGGCATTGAAGTAGTGTTGTCTGGTCAGGCCTAAGAAGTGGTGGTCTTAGCAGAGGAAACCAAGCCCTGGTTACACTAAAACATTAGAGTGAGACTACTCCAGGAAGTGAGGTTGTATCACAGGGTCATGGTGCATACCAGTTCTTTTTTTTTATAGCCTACCCCCTAGGATAAAGGTGTCAAATTACCAACAGAGATAGTTTCTATCTTAGTAGCTTCTACTGTTGCATCTGCACTTTTTGATATAGGTGCATCGCATGGTCTTATATCTACACCAATGGTGAAAATCCTTTAGCTTGTTTTGTTGTCTTCAGAAGGTGTTGTAATGCTATATAAACCATTGTTAATCAAAACAAAGGATGTGACCTAGTGTAGGGAGTTCCCCCTTGAGGTTGGTGGGTGTCACTTTGTCTGGAATATTTATGTTCATGAGATGACAGGGTTTGACATCATTATCTAGATAGAATGGATAGTATTTTTTTGATATTGTGTTTACTAATATCACTAAAGGGTGAATTTTACAATACCATAGGGTGAATTTTATATGTACAAGGATGAATGGGATTTCTAGGAGTGCCAAGTGGGACCATAACATTGTGGGATGCACGGGATGATAGAACAAGTCGCTAGTTTGTATCTGGATGATCATGGAATGAGTTAAGTGAACTTTCCCCCAGTGGTTGATCATTTCAAGGATGTGTTTCCCAAATACTTTTCTATTTTATGTCTTGAGAGAGGAGGATTTCTCCATTTATCTAGTTCCAAGAGCTTCACCGGTATCCATTTCTCCTTATAGGATTTCTACGATGGAGTTTCAAGATCTCAAAACGCTGTTGGAGAATTTGGAGGCGAAGGGGTTTATCTGACCCAATACTTATTAGTGGGGTTTACCAATCCTTTTTATGAAAAAGACAGATGGTACCCTTAGTCTGTACATGGATTATCTGAAGTTGAACCAACTGACAGTTAAGAACTGATATCCCTTTCCCCAGATAGATTATCTAATTGGTTAGCTTTGAGGAGCTCAGGTGTTCTCAAAAATTGATCTGAGGTCTGGATATCACCAGGTATGTGTCCGACCTATAGACATACCTCATACAGCTTTTATTAGTATGTATGGTCTATATGAGTATTTGGTTATATCATTCGTTCACACGAATGCGCTAGTGGTTTTCATGTACATGATGAACCGAGTGTTCCATCCTTACCTAGATTCTTTTGTGGTGGTTTTTTTGGATGATATCTTGGTGTATTCTCATAATTGACATGACCATGATAACCATATTGAGATCATTTTCAATACACTGATGGAGCATTAGTTATATTCTAAGATCAAAATGTTCCACTTTTGGATAGATCATTTTCACTTTTTGGGTCACATCATCTCAGAGATAGGAGTATAATTTGACCCAAATAAGGTCAGAGTTATAGTTTCCTGGGAATATCCCAAGAACATTTTTGACATATAGAGTTTATTGGGGATATCTCATCACTTCATGAATTTCATATAGGACTTATCATGCTTATCAGTGCTGCTGACTGGCTTGAGTAAGATGGGTGTGAAGTTTGTATGGTTAAATTCTTACGATACAGCCTTTTAGGAGCTAAAAGGAAGGTTGACATTAGCACCAGTCCTGATACTTCTGGAACAAGGAAATAGATACACTATGTATAGTGATGCATCAGGTATTAAGTTGGGAGAAGTGATGATGTAGGGAGATAGGTTCATGGAATACGGGTCTCGACAGGTGTGGCCACATGATAGGAATTACCTGACACATGATCTTAAGATATCTTTAGTTGTTCACGTGTTGCATTGTTGGAGAAACTATTTACTGGGAGATCATTTTTTGGTTTACACAAACCCCAAAAACCTCAAGTATATTTTTACATGGCGTGATCTGAATCTGAGGTAGTGGAGGTGGGTGGAGTACCTACAGTCCTTTGACTTTGAGCTTGCCTACATTCCTGCTAATGTCAATGCAATGGATGATGCACTTAGTAGAAGGAATCAGATATAGGCAGTGCAGTAGGCTAGTAGTGAGTGGAATCTTATGAAATTGTTCTCTATGATTTATCTGGAGGTGCATGACTGATAGGGATAGACATATATATCATCATTAGTTGTGAACTTTACCATACTAGATAGAGTATGGATAAGGAAGCTATCATATTTTGAGGTCTTAGTCCTATGGGAGTGTGTCGAAGGTGAGGATCCACCACCTTGTTGGACGGAATGTGTGGATGGGATTCTTTATATCCGTATATGTGTTTGTGTTCCATTTGATATATGTGAGGAGTTGATGTGTAAGTTTCATGCCTTGTCATAGGTAGTGCACCCTGGGGTCATCAAGATGTATTGTGACTTACACCATCAGTACTGTTGGTCAGGTATGAAGCATGGGGTATCTGGTTTTGTTATATGGTGTTTCACCTATCATCAAGTGAAGGGGGAACATCAATGACCAGATAGGATTTTACAGCAGTTTCCTATTCCATAGTGGGAATTGGATGATGTCACGATGGATTTTCTGACTGGTTTACTAATATCACCTTGAGGTAATGATGTTTTGTGGGTTGTTGTTGAAATGATCACAAAGCTTTCTCACTTCTTTCCAATCAAGGATACCTTCAGTGTTGATTATCTTGGGTGCTTTTACATCTGTGGGATAGTACGGCTCCACAGGGTCCCATGTAATATCATTCCGGATAGGGACTCCTGCTTTACATCACGTTTACAGAAGATTTTTTAGAGTGATTTAGGTACACATGTGATTTTGAGTATAGTATAAAACCCTCAGACTTATGGCTAGTCAAATCATATCATGAAAGTTCTAGAGTACATACAGAGAGCATGCATCCATGATTTTGGGGGCACTTGTGTTAGGTCCACTAGGAAATATACCCTGAGAGAGGGGGTGAATCAAAGTATGAAAAATTAAAAAAAATGCCCCTTTTGATCTTGTTTTATTGTTAGAAAAAACTATCTTCTCTCTCTCCTTCCCACTATAGATCATGAATGAATCTTAAAGCATGCACAGAACACAACTGTTTTACTTGGTTCACCCTCACTAGGCTACATCCAAGGATCATACACCGGCGATGCGCTGATGTACCAAATCCACAAAAAGCGCATTGTTGTTTACTAGTTCGAAGTGGACTCACTATCCCTCCTGGTTTACATCCATTCACAATTTGAGAACTCACTGATCTCTCAACTGAAGTGAGCTCACTGCTTCTTCAGAAGATCCCCTCACAATTTATAGACTTGTAGGTATCTTCATTATCACTAATGAATACATCCTCAATTATAGATAGATGCTCTTTTAAAATCAAATTTTCATCCACTAATGAATACTACTTTGCCTCGGATCACTGGGAAACAACCATTGGAAAATCCTTCGCAAAGCACCCTACTTCGCGAAGCTCCAAATTTTGGGAAGCTCAAACAAGCCTTTGCAAAGTCCCTACAAATTGGCGAAGCAAACACCTTCGCAGAGCTCACTGCTTCGTAGAGCACACTGCTTTGCAGAGATCAAGACTTCGCAAAGACAAAGCCTTCTCAATGATTAGGCCGTCGTAGAGCTCAAGCCTTTCCAAAGCAACTTTCTTCACAAAGCTCACTGAGCTAAAACGGAACACACCTCTTTCGCGGAGCGAGATTAGCCGCCATGAAGCTCATATCTTCCACGAAGCACACTGCCTCCATGAATCTATTTTTCTATTAGAGAGCTAAAAAAATTTCTATGGAAAACTCTCTAATTCTCTTGAGGGGGTTGAGGTCTATTTATAGGCGATTCCACAGACCCTCAAACCATCTGCGCATAGTCAGTGCCATGTCAGCTCAAATCGCGAAGCTCTGAAATTTCTGCCGAAATTCTATCTAAATCGTGAAGCACCACTGAAATTTTAGGATCATGGAGCTCATTATAATTTCAGAGTGTTCCGTCAATTCCTTTGTGCCTTCTCTACAAAGCTCCATACACAATTCCCTTCACTGCCACAATGCTCTTAAATGCTATTGTTCGCGAAGCTCGTCGTAATCACGAATAACACCATCAACTTTCTTCATGTCTTTGAGAAATATACATAAAGAATCCCATATTTTTGAAACACATGCCTTTTACATATTTTGATGAGATCTTCAAGGAAATCCATATTTCACAATGCTCACGAAATTCCAAATTTTGGACCCCAAGAATTTGGAAAACACTAGAAAACAGCGCCACCTTGTTCTTGTTCTTTTGTACCACCTCCAGACCTTCTATTCCTTTTTCATAGTTATTTGTTAAAATGGATTGTGAAAAACATCTCTAGAACTCAACAAGTCACCATGGAAACTTGTATTATCAACAAACATAACCAACCCAAAAATGTTGCAATGTTACCTTCTGGGATTTTTTCCCAACAACTTGGGAGATATACATTCACCTGGTTGAATTATCATATAATAATAGTTATCATAAGACTATATAGATGGAACCTTATGAGGCTTTGTATGGTAGTCCATTCCATTCACCCGTATGCTAGTTGGAGGTAGGTGACTCAGCTTTACTGGGACCACGTCTCATATAGGATAATTCTAATAAGGTACAATTAATTCAAAAGTGGATGGATATAAAATAGACTCATCAGAAATCTTACACTAAACACCACAGAAGACTTCTAGATTTCAAGGTCGGGGATTAAGTTTTCTTTCATGTTTCACTAATTCTAGGACATAGGAGAATTAGTATACAGGGTAATCTTTCACCATGATATGTTGGGTTGTTCAAGATTCTGGAGAGATCCAGGTCAGTAGCCTATTGGTTATAGTTACCTCAAAGGTATTGATCCATGAACAATGTCTTCCTAGTATCTCAGATATGATTATATCACTCAAAATTGTCTCATGCATTTCATAACAAGGAGTTTGAGTTATGGGTAGATGCATCCTTTGAGATGCATCTGATTCATATCATTGACAGGAGAAAAAAGGTTATCTGAGGCCAATTAGTTCCTCAAGTATGGGTGTTATAGAAGCATGGCTATTTACTGGAAAAGATTTGGAGAGGGAGGTTGATATATGTGCTCAGTGGCCATAGTCTTTCTTAGATGAATCTTGACCACCCTTAAAAAGGGAAATTTGGGGACGAATTGCTATAAAGGGGGAAGATTGTAAGAACCTAGGTTTTAGTATGAGGTTTGGATCCATTATTTTTCAGTTTTAATAATTAAATATGGACCTATATGAGTGCCCAACTTGATCATAGGTGTTTTGGAGGTGTTTGGGGATTTTTTGGAGACAGTAACCAGGTTTTGAGATAAAAATGGCCTGGTGTACAGTTAGTGCAAACCGAGCAAGACAGGAAAGAGGGGGAATAAAGGCCGCACAGTTTGAGAAAACTATGCGGGGAGAGGCGCACACCCATGTGAGTAGGTCTATAGAGTTTTCCAAACCTTATATAGGATTTTCACATGGTTTACGCATAGTTTTCAAACTATGTAGGTAAACTAACTGTATACCCCTTGGCCTATAGGAAACCATTAATGGTTTCCTTATGGTTTGACAAACCATGCGGGTAAATAATACAGCCCATGTAATTTTGGAATTTTATAATTTTTAATTAAATTAAAAATTATTTTTAAAACCTAATTCATTATAAAAATTCAACATATAGTAGGGAGCCTCTTTTTATGCTCACAAAGGAGTCTACACTTCAATTTCAGATCTACTCTCCATCCAATGTCTGATTTGATGTATTGTTTGTCTCATAGGATCTTCATCGATATGATCTAAATTCTTTTTTAACATTTATTGATTCTTCTATATATCATTTTCAATATTTGAATTTAGGCTCATATGACCTAATTTCATGTTCTTCATCTATTCTTCACATTTATCCTAAACTGGGGAAAATAAGAACTCAATAATGGATGAGAACTCCACTGACAAGATAATATTGGTGTTCTATATTTTATTTCATCTTTTGATGATTTTTAGAGCTATCGGTCATTACACCACTCTCTAGACTTTCCAGCACAACCCTGATTTTGAATGGATTACTTTCAATAGATGTAATCAGACCTATTAGGGGTTCCCATAAGATTTTTTGTGATGCGTTGGTATCCATTTACCGAACCAAGATCACCTTGGGGTGAACCTTATCAAAATTATTTGATTATTCCATGTTAAACCACACAAGGGGTGTGTTTGGGGTATTCCTTGATAAATTAATCTAATTAAAAATGGAATGAGTGGAGTGGGATTATTAGTTGATATTTTACCTATTTTATCTTGATATATATATATATATCATGATTCAAATTTAATTGGTTGATTATTTAATTGATCAAATGAGTTGTGTTAAATGTGATGTGTTAAATGTCATAAATGGAATTAATTTAGTGGGAGGGTAAACCCATGGGATATGATAGTTGTGAATGGTGATAAATGGGTGGGTATACCCATGTGATATGTTTAATAGAGATGGATTATAAATGAGTGGGTATGCCCATGTGACTTGACTAAATGGAAATGGAATACATGAGTGGGTATACTCATGAGATGCTTCGGTATGAATTGTAGTAAAGGAGTGGGTAAACTCATTATATGTAATTGAATGAATGTGATTAAAAGAGTGGGTAGACTCATATGGAATTGAATTTTTATATGATATGAAATGTATTAATGATTGTATATATGCCATGGAGAACTCTTCATGGATCTAGAATGTTGTAGTGGATGCCTTGGATAGAGTATGCTCCTATGGTCTTGATTACATGGGATTCCATATTCTTTGATACACATTGGATCATACTTGCTTGGACTCATGTAGGGAATGTTGGTACACATTCTCCTACGAATCCAACTAGGGTATTTACTGAGTTTCCATTAAGATGCTCCTGGGACTCAACAAGGATGCCTTAGTCTTTGACACCTTGTATTTGGCCCTTCGTGGTATACACTTCATCATAGGACATGGCTATGTGATATATGACATGCTTGGTTATATGGAATGGTTGTGGGTTTTGATATGGTTTCTTCATATGGAAAGGTCGTGTGGATAGGATGTGGATGGTTGTACGAAGAGGATTTGTTACTTGTTTATTTTGATTATATCTACCTTGTTAGGAGATAACACTTGTTGTAGGGATCCTTGAGAGGTTGTTTGGTATTACTTGTTTGCAGTAGACATATTCCTTGGGAATTCACACTTACTATATTTCTTACTTACACTTATTTAGCATATTTATTAGTTCTACTTAGAACTATATAGACTTTTGGGTGGTTACCTACCAGGATGTTATTCTCACACCCTATTTGGGCCTCATTGGGGACCCAAACAGATTATATGGTTATAGGTGATGGTAGGGGAAAGTTTCATTAAAAAAGTTTTTGATTATTGCTTTGGAGCATGAGATCATGGGACCAAGATGAGGCTTGTGATGCTATGGGGACTTTTGGGTATTTTTCTCATTTTGGAAATTTGTATTGTATTATATTTACATGTACTTATTTTGGATGTTTCTTAGATACATGTATCATCTACATCATTATATATGAGACACATCTAGTTTATTTACTCATGTCATGTTTATGTTCCAGTTGTCTGCTTGTTTATCTACTTCCGTTATTGAATGTGTTTGACTTTCGTTGTGATATACTCTAGTAATGAGTGAATATTCTCCTCAAAGACTCACCTAGGCTCTCACTGCTAGTCAGAATACTCTGGAATTTGAGGATATGAACTTTAGGCCTTGTGTCCAACTGGAGTTGTGGAACTGTTGAGTGGAATCTTAGTCCGGGACATTTCATAGTGGAATCAGAGGTGGTAATTTTCTAGTTGACTTACTATTTAGAGACAATATATAAGTATAGGAAGTAAATTGAATTTGGTAATAAGTTGGGCCCATGAGTAGTTACCCCATGTATAGATAAAAATGAAATTTCCTTGAACAGAATTGTTATTTTCAGGATTTTTACTATTCCGGTTGATTTGATTTCATCATTGGGTGACACACTTGATTTATATTATTACTATTGATGTAATTGTGGGTTCTATTTCAGTTAAAACCTAATGAAATGAGGGTATTCCATCTCATGAATTATATAGGAACTTGTTAGAAATAACATTCCATGCATTATTTCATGCCATTTAAGATGCATTACTTGTTTCATGTTGTTGTGATAGGTGATTTGATAGCTATATCTTTTGTTGTGATAGATATTGTGCAGTGGATAGAGGAGTGATGAAATCTTTCAGTTCATAATGTGTATGGTACTTTATGGACTGGTAAATGATGTACTCGTATAAATTCAATTGTTAAAGTGAATATTATATGTATGGCTTGAATGGAAACCAATTTTTTGATTCATGAGGTGTTATGGGCCCTTATGGATTTGGAATGGGTAAGCCATTGGTTAAAACTCCTAAATAATTGATTTTTGATAATGAAATATAAAATGAATGTGAATTCAAGTAAAAATGATATGGAAACTTGAACTAGATCCGGATTTTGAGAAAGAAAGAGGTAGTTTTCTAGTTGTGTTGTGATTGTTCCTTTGTAAAATCTTGGATTTAGGAGTAGGTTGTGGGTTATGATTGGGTTTAAAGAGGATCTTAACATGTCCTATGCTATTGATATGCAACTTTTTTATCATTGTTTTTCTGAGGTGCGTGTTTGGCATTGTAGAGGAATGTCACCATGATGACCTCTAGTGGTACTCTAGGAAGGTGGCGACGAACAAACTCCAAAGGTGGTAGGCCATGGGCTATTGGTTTATCCTTTTTTAGTTCCAGTTGTGGAACCATAGTCTATTCCAGACATAGGTGCTAAGGCACAGTTCCTCAAGGGGTTCTTTCACTATATGCATTTTTCAGGGAACATTGTATCCTACCTTGACTAAGGATGAGATGATTTGGGTGTTCCAGCAGCAGCATCCTCCCATATTTTTGTGGGATGGAGGTCCATAGGATTCTGAACTATGGCTAGAGAAAACATTTTCAATATACGATCATCTGGAGATGCCTCTTGATAGGAGGGTCAATATCTCTACTTACATGATACATGAAGCAGCAAAGAGCTGGTGGGATGTTATAAACCTGGTTGAAGGGCTACAAGATATGGTTATTACTAATTTATAGACCCACCATTATGACCTTTTATACCTTTCAAATCTATGGGAAGAGTGGGATAGTGAGTTTATGAATCCATATAAGGGTGTGATGATTGTTATGGAGTACTCGGCATGATTTACAGAGTTGAAACATTTTTCACTAACATACCTTACTGATGAGATATCGAGAGCGAGATGATTATAGGGAGGTCTCAGAAATGCTATCAGATCTCAGGTCAATGTGTTTAGATTGACTTATATTACTGATATTTTGAATCAGGCACTGATTAGAGAATGTAACCTGAGGGAATATGGGGGAGCAGATCAGGCCAGTGCTACTTCTAGACCTAGTGGTTCTATGTCTTCAATTAGGAAGCGTAGTTTTGAGGCTTCTGATGAGATGTGTTCTAGTCAGGTTGTGATTAATGGCAGCTCAGTGTTTTTTCATCATTGTGTTATGTAAGGCCACATGAAGAATCATTGTGACCATGACCCAATCAAGTTCCAAGATTGTTGTAGGATGGGCCACGTGCAACGTTTCTATCGGACCTTCCCTCCAGCTGCGAGTGGTAGGGGGTCATCTTCGATGCTAGGTTTTGGAGAAGGTTCCTTAGAACTGTGGTTGGTAGGGGACTGGATCATTGTTGTCATGTCAATATAAGGTAGTGGTGTTCATTGAGGGATCTAGACACCGTTTATATAGAGACATTAGAGTGGTCCTACTTCTGACAGTGAGGTTGTATCACAAGGTCATGGTGCAGGACAATTCTTTTCTATATAGCCTACCCTGAATGAGTAGGGTGTCAGATCATCTATGGTGAGACGTAAAATCTTAGTATACTATACTATTACATGTTCTCTTTTTGAATATCCTTGGGATTATTGTGTTATCTTCTGAGGGCGTTCTGACACTAGACATGCCATTGGGAATCAGAATAGAGGATGTCCACCAGTGCAGGGAGTGACCCCTTGAGGTTGGTGGGTTTCACTTCTTCTATAATTTTTATATCATCGAGATGATAGGGTTTGGCATAATTATTGAGATAGAATTGATAGTATCTTATCGAGCTTATATTGATTGATATCTTTAGAGGATGACTTTTACATCCCCAGTGGGTGCATCGTATATGAACAAGGGTGAATGGAATGTCTAGGTGACCTGATATGGACCACAACATCATGGGATGTGTGGGATGATAGTCCAAATCACTAGTTTGTATGTGGATGATCAGGTAATGAGTCAAGTGAACACTCCTCCAGTGGTTGATCATTCCAGGGATGTGTTTCTTGACTGCTTTTCTAGTTTAAATCCTGAGAGAGAGGTGAAGTTCTATATCGAGATAGTTTTCAAAGCTGCATCAGTATCCATTCCTCCTTATAGGATGAATATAATGGAGTTTCAAGTTCTCAAGAGGTAGCTAGAGGATTTGAAGGCAAAGGGTTTTATCTGACCCAGTAATTATTTATGGGGTTTTCCGGTCCTTTTGTGAAAAAGGTGAATGGTACTCTGAAGAAATTTATAGATTATCAGATATTGAACTAGATAATAATTAAGAACTAATATCCTCTATCATAGATAGATGATCTCTTTGATCAGATTTAAACAGATCAGATATTCTCAAAAATTGATTTGACATATGGATATCACCAAGTACGTGTTCATATTGTAGACATACCTCATTCATCTTTTAATAGCAAGTATGGTCTATATGAGAATCTAGTTATGTTTTTTTGTCTCACAAATTTTTCAGAGGTTTCCATGGCCTTGATGAACCGAGTGTTCCATACTTACTTGGATTCTTTTGTGGTGGTTTTCATGGAAACTATCTTGGTGTATTCTCACAATTGACATGACCATGCCTACTATCTTGATATCATTTTGAATACATTGAGGGAGAAAAATTAAAATGATTATCTCATAAATTGAAACTTTTGGATGGATTAAATTCACTTCCTAGGTCAAATAATCTTAGATACAAGAGTATTAGTCGACCCAAAGAAGGTGAGAGTTGTAGTTTCTTAGGAATATCCCAAGAATGGTTTTTCATTCGAGGTTTCTTGGGGATATCTGGTTACTATAGAAATTTAATATAGGACTTCTTACACTTAGTAGTACTGTTTAAAAGCTTGAATAAAAAGGGTGTGAAGTTTTTATGGTCAAATTCATGCGAGACAGCATTTTAGAAGTTGGAAGGAAGGTTGACATCAGAACCAGTCCTAATACTAGAAGTGTGGGGCAGGAGCTACACAATGTATTGTGACACATCAGGTATTAAGCTAGGATAGGTGATGATGTAGGGAGATAGGGTCATGAAGTATAGGTCTCATTAGTTGATTCCACATGAGAGGAGTTACCTGACACATGATATTGAGCTAGCTATAGTTGTTCATGTGTTGCACTGTTGGAGAAAATATTTACTGGTAGAGAGTTTTTTGGTGTACACGGACCACAAAAGCCTCATGTATATTTTTACATAGAGTGATCTAAATATTAGTTAGCATTGGTGGGTGGAGTAATTATAGTCCTTTGACTTTAAGCTTGCCTACATTCCTGTTAAAGGAAATGTGGTGGCCGATACACTAAGCAGGAGGACTCATATATAGGCAGTGCAACAGGACAATAGTGAGTGGAAGCTTATGATGTTTTTCTCTAAGATGCATCTATAGGTGAACAATAGACAAGGATAGACATATCTATCATCCTTACCTATGACCTCTACTCTAGTAGAAAAAGTATAAATGGGGAAGCTATAAAATTCTGAGGACCTAGCCCTATAGAAGCGTGTGGAAGGTGAGGATCCACCTCCAGGTTGGATGGAAGGTGAGGATGAGATTCTTTATATCCATGAATGTGTTTGGGTTCTAGTGGATATATTTGAGGATTTGATATAGGAATTTCAAGCCTCAACATGGGAAGTGCACCCTGGGATCACAAAGATGTATTGTGACTTATGTCGTCAGTATTGGTGGTCAGGTATGGAGTGTAAGGTAGTTGTTTTTGTTATGAGGTGTTCCAACTATCAGTAAGTGATAGAAGAACATCAATAACCAGCCGAGACTTTACATTAGTTACATATTCCAGAGTGAAAATGGGATGATGTCGTAATGGATTTTTGACCGGTTTAGTGAGGACTCCTTGATGTAACGATGTTGTGTGGGTTATTGTTGATAGGCTCACAAAGGCTGATCACTTCTTGCTGATCAAGGATGCCTTCAGTGTTGATGGGATTGGGGGGTTGTACATCCATGAGATAGTATGATTCCACAGGGTCCCACACACTATCATTTTTGGATAGGGATTCCCACTTTACATCTTTTTTTGGTAGAAGTTTTCAGAGATTGTTGGGTACATAGGTGCTTCTAAGCACAACATACCACCCTCAGATTGATGGCTAGTCAGAGCATATGATACAAGTTCTCGAGTACATATTGAGAGCATTCATCCTAGATTTTTGGAGAACTTGGGAGAGGAACATTACCCTAGTTGAGTTCACCTATAATACCAATTATCATGCCACTATACAGATTGAATCTTATGAGGATTGTTTTGGTAGGTCATTCCATTCACCCTTTTGTTGGTTGGAGGTGGGTGAGGTAGCTTTACTGGGATGCATATCATGTAGGAGGATTTTGAGCAGGTCCAATTGATTCAAAATCAGATGGCTACAACACAGTATCATCATAAATATTAACCCGATTTATACAAAAGACATATAGAGTTCATGGTTAGGGATCAAGTTATATTTCATGTTTCAGTGAGTCTGGAACACACGAGAATTAGGAGATAGGGTAATCTTTCACCGTGATATGTTGTGTCATTCAAGATTTTAAAGAGACTCGGGTCGATAGCCTATTGGTTTCAGTTACCATAGAGGTATCGATCCATGCATGATGTCTTCCATGTATCTCAGCTACGCCGCTATCACTTAGACTCATCTCATGATTTTCAGCCCAAGGAGGTTGAGTTACAGACAGATGCATCCTTTGAGGAGCATCCAATTCGTATCGTTGACAGGAGTAAAAAAGTTTTTAGAGGCTGATTATTTCCTCTAGTATGGGTGATATGTAATCATTTAAATTTAATAGATATGACTTGGGAGAGGGAGGCCCATGTATGTGCTCAGTTTCCATAGTTGTTCTCAGATGAATCTTGAACACCCTTCAGAGAGTAATTCATGGATGAATTGCAATAAGGGGGAATATGGTAAGAACCTGAGTTTTTTATGAGGTAATGATTCCTTTATTTTCAGTTTTAATACTTAAATATGAACTTACATGAGTTCCAACTTGATCACATGTGTTTTGGAGGTGTTTGTGTCTTGTTCGAAGCCCAGAACCAGGTTTTTGGATGAAAATGGTCTAGCACATGGTTAGTGCAAACCATACGGGGCGGGACGTATGGTTTGACTAAACTGTGTGAGGATAGAGAGAGGGGGAATATAGGCCACATGGTTTGTGGAAACCATGTGGGAAGAGGAGCACACCCATGTGAGCAGGTCTGCAGTTTTTACAGAACCTGTCAGAGGCCTTTTGTATGGTTTACACATGGTTTGCAAACCATGTGGGTAAACTGTACAGTCCCTATATTTTTGGAATTTTATAATTTTTAATTAAATTAAAAATTATTTTTAAAACCTAATTCATTCCAAACTTTCAACGTAAAACATGTATCCTCTATTGAATCTCTCAAAGGAGTCTACACTTTGATTTTAGATCTACTCTCTGTTCGATCTCTGATTTGAGTGCAGTTTGTCTCATCAAATCTACATCTGTAAGATCTAAATTCCTTTTTAACCTTTATTTATTCTTATGACTATCATTTTCACTATTTTTATTTAGGCTCATATGCCCTAATTTTCTATTCTTCATATGTTTTTTAGATTTCTCCTAAACCGGGGCGAATCAAGACTTGATACCAGATGAGAACTCCACTACCGAGATAAGTTGTGTGTTATATAATTTTCTTTCGACGTTTGGTGATTTTTAGTGCTAGCGATCATTATACCACCCACTGAACATTCCAATGTGTCCCCAATTTTTAAAGGGTTACTTACAATAGATGTAATTGGACCTATTAGGGATGACCATAGGATCTATTTTGATGTGTTGGTACCCATTTCCGAAACCAAGGTCACCCATGGGGCGAACCTTATGAAATTCCCATGACTATTTAATGTTAAAAAAATCCAAGGGGTGTGTTTGGGGTATTCCTTGATAAAGGAAGCCAATTAAAATGGAATGAGTGGAATGGTGTGATTAGAATATGGTTTACCTCTTTTATCTTGATATATATATATATCATGATTGAAATTGAATTGGTTGATTATTTAATTGATCAAATAAGTTATTCTAAATGTGGTGGGATAAATGGAATAAATAGAATTAATTGATTGGGTGGGTATACCCATGGGATATGATAGTTGTAAATTGTGATAAATGGGTGGGTATACCCATGTGATATAATTAATTGATATGGATGATAAATTGGTGGGTATACCCATGTGACTTGACTAAACGTAAATGGAATACATGAGTGGGTATACTCATGAAATGATTTAGTATGAAGTTTAATAAAGGAGTGGGTAAACTCATTATATGTAATTGAATGAATGTGATTATATGAGTGGGTATAATCATATGGAATTGAATTTTTATATGATATGAAATGGATTAATTATTGTATAGATGCCATGGATAGATCTTCGTAGATATGGAACGTGGTAGTGGACTTATTGGATAGATTATGATCATAGGGTCTTGAATCCATGGAATTCCATAGGATTTTCTACCCCTTGGATTCAGCTTTATTGGACTCGTGTTGGACATGTTGGTACACATGCTCCTAGGACTCTAGCTAGTTCCTTTACTAAGTTTTCATTGAGATCCTCCTAGGACTTGATGAGGATGAATTGGTCTTCGACAACTTGGATATTTCACTTCGTGGTCAACACTTCATTATACGGCATGTCCATGGGATATATTACATGCTTGGTTATATGAAAATTCCATGGGTTTTGATATTGTTTCTTTATACAACAAGTTCGTGTGGACAGAATATGGATGGATGTACGGCGAGGCCATGTTACTTGTTTATTTTTCTTATATCTTCCTTATTAAAATATGGAACTTGTTACAGGGATCCTTGAGCGACTGTTTAGTATTACTTGTTTACAGTATACATGTTCCATGGGCATTCACACTTACAATACTTCTTACTTACACTTTTTTAGCATACTGCGTTGTGCTGCTTAGAACTGTATAGGCTTCTGGGTGGTTACCTACTGAGATGTTATTATCACACTTTGTTTGGGCCTCCTTGGGGACCCAAATAGATTATATGGTTGTAGGAGATGGTATGGAAAAGTGTTTTAATATAGTTTGTTGATTATTTCTTCAGAGAAGGATATCATGGGACTAAGATAAGGCTTGCAATGCTACTGGGATTTTTGGGTCCTTTTTTAATTTTGGAAACTTGTACTATATTGTATTTCCATGTACCTATTTTGGATGTTTTCTAGATACATGTATCATATGAATCATTATATATGAGACACCTCAAGTTTTTTTTCTCTTATTTTTTTTACTTTCTAGTTGTCTGCTTGTTTATATGCTTCCACTATTGAATGTGATTGAATTTCGCTGTGATATACTCTAGTTATGAGGGAATAGTCTCCCCAACGACTCACCTAGTCCCTCACTAATATTCAGTATCCTATTTAATTTGGAGAGATTCTCTTGAGGCCTTATGGCCAATAAGTCTTATGGCACTATTGAGTGGCATCCGGGTTTGGGCGTTACACAAAATGAAACTTGAACTTCAACAATCGACTGAACCAATTCATAGGAAAAAAATATGATAAAAGAAACCAATGCTTTGATACCAATTGTTAGATACAAAAGGGGCCTAGATACCCTGAAGGGGTTGAATCAGGGTATGGATATTCTTTTCAAAATTCTTCTTTCTCCACTAGATCTTGACCTCTTTATTATAAGGGTCACTTTGTTTTGTCTTTAATGTTTATATTTATCTTATCCATTCTAACTCTATCTGGTAATGATACATAAAAAAGTAATGTGGGAAATAAAACACAAGTACACACAAATTTTTACTTGGTTCACCCTCACTAGGCTACGTTCAAGGAGCATGCAATGGTAATGTGTTGATGTAATGAATTTACAAAGGATCACTATCAAATAAATGTTTGGGCTAGATCACTTTTATGTAGAGGATCACAGACTTTAAAATGTTTAGTTCATATCACTAATTTCCCAAGGATCACACCCTATCTCTCTTTCGATGGGTCACTACTAGTGGAAATGATTACCTTCTTCCTCTTCCTTTGCTCACTACTCTTGAAAGGATACACTCACAATTTATGGACATGTAGGTCCCTTCATTATCAATAATGAATATATCCTCACTTGTAGATAGATACTCTATTGAATTCTTTTTATATCTTCTCCTTCACTTCTGTGAAAACACCTAGATGCAGCACTTACACTTTCTAAACAACTGGAACAGACTTCTCTTTACTATAGAAACATCAATTACCACCTATTTGGAAGGATCTTCAAGATATACCAAGTCTTCCTTTCACTACCTTGAATGTAGAATTGAATAAATGTTTTATGAAAATATAGTATGATGATGTAGATACTTTATCTTATTTTTCTTAAAAATTCATATATGACAATGATATTGTTGAATGGGTAACCCTGGAATGTTTCTCCTTACATGAGAACCTCATAATAGTTTCACATGTAAGTGTTCCATGAATTTTTTGGTTCCACATTAAAAATATAGTACACTTTTCTATGTTCATTTAGTTTGTGTAAATTTCTTTCACAAACAATTTTTTCCCTCTGCAAATTTTTCTACATCCTCTATGAACTTCCTTGAAATCTCCAAGAACTGTGTTATACTGAGTGGCGTGTGTGCGTAGTGGTCACCGTTTTCTTCATGGACCACCACCTATTTTGCAGAGGTTGATGTAGGATCGAAATAATGATGTAGATGCTCAATTTACAAGACAGGGTTGAATTTTAAGTTTAAAAACTTTCGTTTCTAACCTTAAAGAAAAATTATGTTTAAAAAAGTTAAAAAAGTTAAATTTACAAGACCCCTTTTAGCTCTACAAACTTGTTAGGTTCTGGAAATATGGTCTTGAAAATAAAACTTAAGGAAAGTTCACAAGGAAAAGATTCTAACTTAAAGTGTTTATAATATTACTAATGAGAGTATAAATAATTACAAGAAATTATAAGAAGATTATACTTTCTTCTTTTATCAAAATACAGTGGAAATAAACATGAAACAAAACAAGTAACAAGTATGAAATGTTTTAGCCCAAAGGGAAGGGTATCCAACAACCTTGGATAAAGGTCCCTTGATTTATACTTTCAAGAAAATCTGTCTTACTCACACCAGGGTAAAACCTTGATAGAAATATCGGAATTTTTCTTTCTATCCCCGCATGGTCTCAAACTTTAAGGTAGTCAGCACCTCTGTCTTTCTATCCTATGAAGCCCTATAACTTTAAGGTAGTTGGCACCTCTATCTTCTTATCCCCGGAAAGCCCTCGATTGTACATAGCAACAATTGGAGTCGTACAAGTCAAGATGAACAAGATGTTCAGTATGCAAAAGGCATGAGAGTATCTCTCTCTAGAAATTACTTCGGCAGCATGAAATCTCTAGATTGATCAACAAGTGTTGGGCTCGTTCAAATGAGCTCCTATTTATAGGCACTTCTCGAACGGTCAGATCCCTCCTCCAATGGTCATATTTTACCTTTAATCTCATAGGGACCTGTATATGTGTCACTCAAACAAATGTTAGTTAGAAATATATTGAATGACATTTTTTCATAATACGTGTTAGGAAAATGAAGATTTTTAACCAAATTTATTTATCATAGTTTAAGGAAAAATAAAGTTTTGAGTCTAACCAAATAGAAATATGGAGACTATAAATCATGGATATTCGGATTCTATTTTCCAAGGAATTTAGAACTTGAATTACTGAGATTTTAGAGTATGAATTCCAATGAATTCAGAGTCTGAATTCTGAGAAATTCAGAGTCTGAATTCTGAGGAATTGGGAGTTTGAATTCTGAGGAATTCATAGTCTGAATTCTAAGGAATTCGGAGTCCGAATTCTAAGGAATTTAGAGTCTAAATTCTAAGAAATTCAGAGTTTTAATTATGAGGAATTCATAGTTTTAGTTATAAGGAATTCAGAACCTAAATTTCAAAGAATTCGGAGTCTGAATTTCATATAATTTGGAACCTAAATTTCATAGAATTCAGAGTCTAAATTTCAGAGAATTCGGTGTCAGGATTTCAAAGAATTCAGAACTTGAATTCAGAACCTGAAAACATAATACTCTATATCTAAGTATTTATAGGATTCTGAGGTTTTAGATATGAAACCTAATTTTTCCTTAGTAATAAAATGAGTTAGATTTAGAGATACTATAAAATTAACAATGAAAATATAAATAGGGATAAAAATTTCATTAGAGAATGGAATTTTTTTCTTAAAGAATAATCCTTAGAGAAAATATAATTTTCCTTATGATAAAGTGTTTGTGATTTTCAAAAAATATAGGAATAGAAAATTCATAAGGAAACCTTATTGACTCAATAGTTGATTCCTCATGGACCACCTCTTCTACTTGGTCCCTTTTCCTTTGAGGTCTATAAAGCCTTGAAAACTCCTTTTTGAAAATATTCTCATGAACTACTTCCTCCTTCACAAAATCCTCCCTCGCAAGCTTCTCTCCTTCGCAAAATTCTCCCTTAAGAACTCCTTCAGACTTCACTAAATTATTCATGGAGAGATGAAATTTTCTAATGAAATTATCCTATCTTAATTATGTGATTAGGGTCCTTTATATAGGAAACTAAATCCCAAAAAATCACTAATCACAAATACCACAAACTTTGATGCGGTATAGCCTTCACTGTGAACTCTTCTATGTGGTCTACATAGTGCCATTATCCTTTATGGTGTTCTATGTCTTCTAAAAACGAAAACCCTTTACAGTATCCATAATCCTTGACTTTTAATCACAAACAATAAGCCTCCAATTAACTATGAAATTCCCACGAACTATGAGCCTCTTATGAACCGATTTCTCCACATATTTCACAAAGCATGATTCGTGGTCCATATAGCGCTACTATGAAAAAATTATTCCTTTTCTAATTTTCCTTAATTGTTTTATGTACCTCATTTATATTATGTATAACACAACCGCATTACTATGCGGTGTGTGAACTCTATGACTCACAGTCTACGAACTGCACTTCGTGGTCCTCAGACTACACTTCGTGGTCCATGAATTGTGCTTGTGAACTCCTATTTAGAAAAACTTAATTTTTCATAAAACCAACTCCTGATTTTGAGGCCCAAAATTTTAGAAAACACTGGGAAACTGCACCACCTGAAACATCTGCTTCGACAATACCAACCATACTGATTTGTAGTCATCTGGCTTTTTCAACAAAAACAATCACCCAAACACACCAAGACAACACCTTGAGGTATTTTTTTCCAACAATTTCCATGAATTGGGTTAGTAAATCCACATGTATTTGTAGAGAATTTATTTAATACAACATTACCACCTTGATAAAATCAATCAAGTAGTGATATAACTGAGTATACACCTTTGTTTCCCATGTTTAAGTCTTTAAATCCTAACTAAATCCATCGTCATTGTTTATCATAATAATGATAAAATTATTTATTTTAGAATAAACCAATATCAGAATAGGATGCTTTTAAACCACTCCTTAAGCTACATCAGAATATTCAACATACTCAGATATTATAAATATGGAAACCATTGGCTGTGATTAGTTTTTATTACATATTAACTTAGCCTTTTATTCAATATTAGATCAAATTTATCTAATTGAAGACATGTGTTAGATTATTTTGATCACTATAATTCCCACTTCTCCAAACACTAGGAATTCATCCAGTTCTACCTCTTTAAAATTACTATTGGATATTTCTATATAAAAATCGATTCAGTTATTTTGGATATGTTTGATATTCACCTACTATGTATTCTGCATCAATAATATCAAATTCCAGTGAATATTTTGGCATGTAAGATAAATTCCTTACACTTAAGATTGTGAAATTATTTTAATCTCAATAATATATTTATATCCCCATGCATGTCCTACTAGAAGAATTATATTAAAACACTTATTAGGTCTTGAATTATTTCAAAATTTTAATATATGTATTATGAATAGATTTAGAAAACCCATAGATCTATTTTTTAGATATTGTTCCCTAGAAAATGGTTTCTACTTTAATTCATGCTTGGAGAAATTTCATTCCTTATTTTTATCAGACTGGTAAGATAGTATCATCTATTTTCCATATGTTATCAACATATTTATCTTGAAAACTTATAGTGCTCTAACTAACCAATTAGGGAAACATGTCACTCATTCATTTAAAACTGAATATACTATGATTACAATGCATGATTTATTCATAATTGAATTTGTGTAATATATATATCTTATTGAAATTTATTGATTTAACTGACCTATTTAGTTATTCCTAGTAGATATTTACCATAAGGTATTATTTTGGTCACGTCATATGGACAAATTCCATAAGGATTATTCTAAATGGGGTGGTCTTGAAAATCAATAGCCCAATATGATGATCATTTAAATATGATTTGATAAGTATAATTCAAAAAGGACTTTATTCATGATGAGAGGTGAATATTTTTTTCATAGACTAAAATTTAAAAAATATATCATATTATATTGGTACCATATTGAAACATACATGTCCAGTTTCTCTTAAATACTCACCAGCAGTATCGAGTCTTAGAAACATTCGAAATATGAAATACCTGAATCCTTATACAATGAGTCCATTACTTGAATTTTTATATACTTTTCAACCTTATTATATTACTATTTACGACTTCTTTGTATGAGACTTTATTCTAAAATAATAATACATGTATCAACCTCTTTAGTGAACATAAACTCTCTCTTTTGTTGTAAATTCCTATTCAATATATTTGTCTAAAACTATTCCTCCTACCAAGCATAGTGGATTCTAGTATTCCTATCCCTCTAATGTGCATCTAGAGCCTTAACTTATAAAAGTTAAGTCTTCTCCCACTATCTTCAAAGTGATAAGATTCCTTTATGGAAATATAGTTGATCCTGACTAAATATTAATATCCTTAGTGACCATAATATCATTAACTCTAATACACCTTAGTGTTTTGATGTTTGTTTGTAGCTAAGGAAAACTTTTAACAAACAGTTTTTGACAAGAACTTATAGTAATGTCCCATAGATTCTTATCATATTGAAATTGACTTGATATCCATTATACAATTTATTTGGCATATGGTTAGTTGTTTCACTTCTATTTGCAAAATATCTGTTGGAAGGAATAATGGAAATTTTACAATATATATAAGAATCATCATTGATCTTTTTTGGGTACCACCACAAAATTGATGTATATAAGGAAAAGTGAGTTTCGAATAACCTTTACTCCACATATATGATCAATTATTACTTGTATAATATGTTCTCTAAAAATACATCTTGAAGATTCCTAAATGTTTACCAAGTGCATCCATTTAATTCAATGAGAAATTCTAAAATTTCTTAAATGAATATCACAGATTATATGAATTTACCTTTATCTTTAGAATGTTTCATGTTCCCATGTTGAACAAACTCCAAAAGGTTTTGTGTTGTACCTTTATTTAAAAAGATATCTATATCTAAAACATGATAATAATTTTGTTTATATATCCAATATCTTATCTCAATTGAGACTAAAAAACTTTAATGGGTATAAATAAGTTGTTTAATTTTAGTTTTATTTGATAAATAATTATCTTGTCACAATCAATTAATATCATTATATTTTGAATTCATCATTCATTGTAATGGATATATTTGATTCAAGTTTTACTAAACTGTTAGTATTTTAGTACCATAAAAACATTTATTCTAAAATGAAATAATGTCTCACTGTGTCTATCCAGATGCTGAGATAATTTTTTGGTAACACTTATTACAAACTTGAATCAATCTAATCTGGAAATGAGTAATAGTGATCTCCCTTTAATAGAGATAGGAATCACCCTTTCTCACCTCATTTTGAGTTCACTTTAAAAACTTTCCATTGTTTCTCATTTATTATATTTAAATACATGTATGTTGTAAGAATATTGTATTTGATACCCAAGAGGTCAATAGAAACTTTATGAATATACCCTAATTGGATGAAACTTCTTGCATCTTCAATTCATTGAAATTTCTTTTCCAATGTCCATTATTTCCACATAAGAATCAAATAGCTTCATGTTCATTAATCTACCTTTGAATATTTTGTCTCTTTTAAGGACTCTATAAAGGATCTTTTGTCTTTAGAATATCCATGGGATTTTCAGCCTTGTATTTCAAACTTTTAACTAAAATTGGTGGAGAAACAAGTTTCAAAAAATCCTTATCCACTTAGGGAATTATGTATAAAAGGTTCTTGAGAATCTTATCCATTTAATTTATCCAATATTGAAAAAATATGGATAATGTTATTGGTAAATATAATAAGGTAAGATTAATGGATAATTTATTATTTGTGTGGAAGTATAATTTCTCCAACTTAACAATATACCCTGGTAATTTGAAAGCAAGATCAGTAGCTAGAATACCTTCTTTCAGTTTAATTAGATATAGTTCATTGACAATATTATTTATTTAAAGCCTTTATTTCTCTTTCTCAAGATAATAGAGATCAGATATTATAGTGTAATAATATATACCTTTATGTTGTATCATCAACTCTCTAGACATAGTTGATAATATAATACAATGGACATAGGAAGCATCCTCTTCATATATTTGGTAGGAATGTTCATCACCTTCCATCAATTTCTGGGGTGGAATAACAAGAATAGGGGATTCAAACACATAATATAATTTTTCTAATAATAATTCATCGCATAAATTATTGTACCATATCCAGAGTTTTTTATTTTATCTATATACATTGAGTTAAGGAATTATCACATTATTTTCAAGATTTTTATTTCCATTTTCTAAAAAAAATTAACATATTTTATTATTATTTACTTGATTATAATTTATATGAGAAAGAATGATAATTAAATTTTTATTAAATCTACCACTATTTTATCAAGGCTCAACATCCCTCGCCATTGATCTATAAATTCCAAGTTTCTTTGAAATTTTTGTAGAAAGTATCCATATTTCCCTTCGCATAACCCAAAAAAAGGGTATGTCAACCTACTTGAATGTATTTAGGTAGGTAGGTATTTTCTAACTATTGTCTTGAAACTCCTTCATCAATTGAGTGGACTCCCCAATCCAAAAACCCTGAATTGGATTTTCTCAACACTTACCTCTAAATTACACCATGTCTAGAAAGGGATACTCCTCTTGATGTAAAATGGTTAACTCAAACCAAAACTTTTATAAGAACCCCCTTATAAAATTATGTTTTCCAATAAGGTTTGTTCAAACACATAATTATATTGGTTTCATTCATAATCAAATAATGGAAGGCCAAGTAGGACTTAACATTTAGTTGAGGGATTTTATTTAATATGAATCATCCTTTCTTTTTTATCATTTATATGTATTATTAATATTAAGTGGATTTTACTTAAGTAATTAACCATATTTTTATAAAATATTTACGCATAATACATTTATTTATATTACATCTTTTCACATTAATTCATTTATTTATGTAATTTCAATCTTACATTCATAAAATAAATAATGTCTAAGATAGAAATAAATAAATAAATAAATGACCCATTCATTATCTTATATAATGGTTAATTTATTGAGGGTGTAATAAATCAACCTATGGCCCTAGGGGAATAACTCCTTTCTGGTGGTCTCGGCAAAAGATTTAGCATTCTACTTGTCCGCATGTATAAATCATGAGTTGGCATCATCTGGATTCTATATTGAACTACCTCCTCATGCCTTGGGATAATACATTTATTACATGTATTTATTACTCACAAATATGTGAGTGGAACCAAAGGATTGGTTAAGGGGATTTACATAAATAACATTGGCCACATAGGTCCTGCATAATAAATGAAGGAGGGATGACATGCAGGTCATCAAATTAAATTTAATAAATAATAATTATAAAACCATAAAATAAATTTAACTTAAATAATGAAAACACATACATAGGTCATGGTCAAGCTCATGAATGGACATACACATGCAATTGTTATAAAAAATTATACTGACTAACATTCATTTCTATTTATTCTTTATTAGTAAGATAAACATGTTTGCATTAACTAACTAACAAACTAATTAATTAATTTTATCTTATTGATCATATGAATACTCTTAGAGATACCCATCATAAATGAATTAATAGAAAATAAATGGAAGAACAAATAATTATATATAATTAAAATAAATTAATTGATCATTTAATAATCCTTTAAAACCCTTATTAAAATTTCAAACATGTTAGGTTCCAATCAAATAATAAGTTATTAATTCTATAGTTATAAATTTAATGTAATTTAATTTTTTTCATTTATTAAGAGACTACATAGCATGTACATATGAGCTGCACATCATGTACCTTGATTTCCATGTACCCAGGACAAATTCTTGGGGATTCTTCATGTACCTTGTATAGACTGAGTGATATATACAAGCCAACTACAAGCCTTGTATCACATATCTTGTGTGTTCTCACAATGTGCATAGAAACTCTGCATGTTATTTAGACACAGAGAATAATGATCTACATGCCATGTATGCTGGAAACACATCATGTATGTCATTTTTTATTTAGTTTATCAGTCTCATGTGGTTTTTACCATGTATTTGACCACATGGTTAGCATGAATTTCACCACTAAACTGTGTAGACTACATGGCATGTACACTAGCTACATGTCTTGTAATCCTAGAAACTGTGTTCCATGTTATCCCAGTCAATATAAGGTTTGAAATAAATTCACCACATGTAATTTACATCTTGGCATTTCATGTATCCCGCAACATGTCCAATTATAGTGCACTTGGGTGCATGATGTGTACTCTAGCTACACATTGTGTAATCCCATGCTATCCATTCAGAATCCTCAACACTTTTCGATAGCATATCTAGTCATTATTCATATGTTATTAATCCTTTAAGAAAATGAAATCATGAATGATGATAATGACAATTTCTAAGGAATGTTAATTAAAACGTATTAAAGTAAGAATAATTCTTGAAATGAAAATCTAACATCTATTGCGCATATAGATCAACAATCAAATAAATAATTATAAATTTGAAACATAAACACTATAATACCACTTGTTGGTTTTGGGAATAGTGGAAGAACCATGTTGTGAATATCACCATAAAGGTATTGTTGATATGATGGGTCATTCTCAATATTGTACATGACATGAATGTCATGACCAATGAATTATTTCCATTAGATATTGGCATAAGAGAAACCTGGAACCTGAAGCGGATCTTTTCAAATTAAATTTATAATTAATTTATTTAGATCTAAATAAGTAAATACCTATTATTAGGATCTTTCTTTTATGATGATTATATTGATCATCCAAATGACCCTTTTCATATTGCCATTTTTACAATGGTAGGATCCAAGTGTAGAATCCCTCTACCAATGATCCAAATGTGCTCCTTTGATCTCTAAATGAAAATGATTGATTTTTGAGTGCTATTATGGTAAATCAATAGTTGTTCATTATTATTATTGATTTCTTATACTTCAGGATTGAAGTAATATCTCTAGATCTACTCATTCTTGATAGGGAGAGAGAAATAGGAGTTGAGAGAGAAATCTTTTGTGTGTTGCAATTCTCAATTCTTCATTAACCCTACCCAATAGACATAACCAGATATTTATTGATCTTGGGTTTAAGTTAAAATATTATTTAATTACATATGGGCCTTTAAATAATATTATAATCTTTAACAAACCACTTTTCATATAATAATAATAATATTTTTATTTTTATTATTATTATTTTATAGAGAATTCTAACTTGCATAATGATAAATATTATTTTAATGGATTATAAATTAGTATCCATCACCAAATGCAATCTTGGTCTTCTTGAACTCCTATGTATTTATTTAATACCAAAATAAATATTTTTATTCACAAATAATTATTTTATTCACAATACAATAAATAAATATTTATTAAAGTATTCAATTAATAAATTAAATATTTTATTCACAATACAATGAATAAATATTTATTATATATTCACATAATGAAAAAAATTATTTATTACTAAAAATAATAATTATTCATTACATTGTGAATATTAGTGATGGATAAAACATAAATAAAATTATTCCTCGATATTCAGAATAATATTTATTTTTGTAATTAAAATTCAAATAGAATTTAATCAAGGTCAACAAAAAACACTTATTTTTTGACCAAATAGAATTATTTCTAGTTATCATTAGTTGTGCTTGCATAAAGTCCAAGACTAATGTCTAGAAATGGGTCAGGGCCCCTAATAAAAAGAACATAATTTCATAACATCAAAAAATCACAAACAAAGGCTCATTGTGTAATAAAATCTCGTTGTCACAATATTTCATCAAGAGGGTGTTAGGTCAGAATAGGATGACATAAGCTCTATAGGGGGTGAATATTCCATGTTAAAATTCTAAGTGAATTTATAAATTATGAAATTTAATTAGTAGATTTTTTTATAAGAGTTAATTAGCAGGGGGAAAACGAATGAACACAAAAAAATTTATACATGTTCATTCTATAGTGGACCTAGTTCAGTATTATGCCTCTCTACTTGATGAGAGATATGTGGTGTACTGTCTTATTTTTAAATGGGAATCATAACCCAATTACAAACTTATTTTTCTAGTTGAATAATAACTAGACACTTGACTTTTTTATGGGGAGTCACAACCCAATTACAACCCTAACTCTAGATACTGGGAGTCAAAACCCAAATGGTCATGCCTTTATAATATGGGAGTCGCAACCCATAAGAACTGACTTTAGATCAAGGGAGCCACAACACTTAGATATTTAATTTAGAATCCGAGAGTTACAACCTGAAAGAAAGAAAATGATTTTGAATGTAAAAGTATAAATAGAAAAATAGAGTGTACGTGAAAGATAGGAAGAAATGTTAAAGACTCAAGAAACCAAATGAAATAGATAAAAGAAGAATAAAACAAAGATACTGGTCCTTGAGAGATCAAATAGAAGTAGTAAAAACAATGTACATGATCACTTGAAGGATCACAGATTATGAACATTATTTATCTATTTAAGTAGTATTGACTCATCATTTAAAAATAGTATATATCAGTGTATTTGTTCTATTTATCCTTTATAACTTTAAATACAAATATATATGGACTATACAATCGATAAATTCATTATAACAATTCAAAATAATAAAAACAATAAAACCAGATTATCGGAAAGCGAACGAAAAAGATATTACCATTTCATATTAATCACTAAACTCATGATGTAAGTTTAAAAAAATAAATAATGATTCAAACAATTTTGAAATAATTTGGAAAATAATTAAAACAACCTCTATAATAATAATTCAAAGATAAATCCTATGAAAATAAAAAGTTTGAATTTGAAAATATGAAATTCAAAAACATTATATTTATAACAACTAGTAAATATGTGTAGAGATTCAAAAATTAATAACACTACATTAATTTTACTAAAACAAGTTTTACTGAGTTTAATTTAATATAATATTAATTTATAAATAATAAAATCGAAGAAAAAACATAAAATAATGCAAATGAATTTTGAGTTTTTAAGATGTGTGTTTCATGCGTGAATATAGAACATCCCGTGATCTTTATAAAAACATGTTTAAAATAATGAAAAAATATTTTTTCTGGGTTCTAAATAAACATTATGGATTTATAAATCTATTAAAAAAATTAAATATATGAACTAAACATTATTAAAATTTGAATGTGTAATAAAATGTAAAATAGAGCATTATTTTCTATAATATGTTCAATAATATATAAAGGAAAATTCATACATGAGTTTTTCAAATGATTGTTTTTCTTTGCATATGAAAATTGATCATGTAGGTGAATTGATGTAAGTGATTCACTATATAAGAGCTTCACATAAATGATTCACTATGTAACAGAATTTCACATATCTGAATTTCTCGCATTTGATTTTTACTCTATGTAGTATAATTAGCCACATGAGGGAATCGAAGTAGGTTATTCACATGTGAGAATTCCTAAAAACTAAAAATAGATTTCCATTTCAAATATCAAAGCTATAAAAGACCTTGATAAATGCTAAATTAGTTTTGGGTCCTTTTGACTTAATGTTATAAAATTTAATTAGATTTTTAAATAAATAATAATCAACTTAATAAAATCTATATAACTCAAGTTATCATCAAAAATAAAATAAAAACAGTTCTATAAAAAAGTAGAAATCAGATAAAAACATGTAGTGAATGAAGATCTAATTTCATGCATGATAGAAATTGATTCAAAAGTTCATTTCTTTTAAATACATATATAGTACCTTCTAATATTTTCAACTAAAAATAATCAATAAATTTTGAGATATTTAGAAAAATATATCATCGAAATACAATGGAAACTTAATTCTAGAAATTGGCTATGTGGATTTCAGAATCGACTACATAAATCTTAAATTGGCTATATGGTGAATAGTGTTTTTTCTATAGGGGGCATTATAAAACATATTTAAATGAAATTTTAAAGACCTTAATTAATTCTTTATCCTATGAAATCAAAATAAAACTTGTTTAACATGATATTAGATATCAAAACAAGAAATCTAAATAAATTTTAAATATTGAAATATTATGATATAATCAAGACTAAGTATAATTTAATTAATATACAATTAAAATATATAAGATGTATAATAATATTAAAACATGTAATTTAACATAATTAAAAAAATTAAACATTTGATAATATTAAACAAATACTATAGGAGTTGTAATAAATCAAAACAAAAATACATGAAAGTACATGCACAAAAAATCTCTCCCTTTTAGTTTGATTACAAAACCAAACATAAATAACCCATGTAATTCCCCACATTTTTGTAAGTTGACAAAAAGATAGAAATTTTTTCTTTTTTTTAACATGTAACAAATAGACATTATAAATTCATCCACAATTAAAAATTAGATTTAAATGCAGTGATAAAAGTTTTTAAAAAAAATATTTGATTAAAATAATGAGAAATATTTTATAAAATAAGATTTTATGTAAACTCAATGTTTAATCAGTAATTTAATATCATATAGGATGTATGATAAGTTTTAAAATAGTAATATAATGAAAATATATATACATAAATTAACCATAAGAAATCGTAAAAATAGATTCCAGATTTTATAGATTGCTTTTAAATATGAGTTTTTTAGAAGAAATCCATACTCAAACTCCCCCTAAGCACATGAAAATATAAAAAAAATAGAGAACATTCTATAAAAAATAATTTAAATATCCCCTCAAAGGAATATAATATAAATAATTAATTAAATATACCCCTAAATTTATGATTTACACAAAAAATATTCACTTGTATAAAAATGTTAGAGAGTATAAAAAAATTAAATTATGCTCTACATCTTAATGAAATGAAACGATATTTGTAGATTGTGACACTATTTGATTAAACATTGAATTAAATGTTTCAGGTTCCAATAAAAATCAAACACAAACACTTTTTGGTACCCATACTATTTTCGGTCCAATTATGTTAGTAATAAAAAAAATTGGTACCCAGGCATATTTAAAACATTTATTGTAAGGCACGTGATAATATAAATTTTTAGAGATAGAAAGCATAGTGAAACCAAGAGATTAATGTAATCTAAGAGAACATTCTTCAGCATAATATCTATGTAAACAAAATTTGAATCAAATAATATTATAAACTTTTCTTGTAAAACTCTTAACAAAATAAGTCTTAAACATTTTAGGAATCTGATGATTATAACCAAAATTGGAATTATCTCTATTTTTTTAATCATAGATACCATATCATCAAAATTTTATTTTCATTGAACAAATTTGGATATAATTTCATTCAAATTTCTAATTTCCTTTTTCATATTAACATTTTCTTTCTGAAAAATCTAAAGATCATCACAGACTTTTTCTTTTTTGGATGAAGTGTAATTTCTTAAACTATGATTCTATATTTAAAGATTTGATATATTATTCTTGATAATATTTATTTTATCTTTTTTACTTATTAAAAAATATTATTCAAAATTTCATTGTCCAAATATATATATTTCTTTTCTTATTTTAGAATATCATTCCTTTACTGACTTTCTTACATTCCATAATCAGCCTTTTATTATTATCTTTTAAAACTTTATATAATTCACTTACTCTTAAAATATATTTTTACAGTTTTTCATTTCCTTTATATAACTCATCAAATTTATGACCGTCATTATCAAAATAAAAAAATATATAATTATTAATAACTAAATTTGTATTTATCACCATCAATCAATGGTTAGATGTCTTTTTTCACTTTTAGATTCATCACTTAAGTCTAATACTTCGGTGTAACTTTATCCAAAATGATATAAAAGTTTCAATTCATTTTTTTTCTTATTATCTTTGTCTTTTTACTTTATCTTAGAAAATTTGAGTTTTATGTGACCCTTCATTCTATATTCATAAAAGGTTATAGTTAGACCATATTTAGTACCCATTGTTTCTTTTCAACCATTATTCTTGTCTTTATTGGGTCTCTTCTTGTACCCTTTTTCTCACTTAATTATTTTATATATTACCTTGGTTATATTGACCATTTCTCCTTCATCAATTTCCTAAGAATAATATTCAAAATAGTTAGAATTAAAATTTATATGAGACTTGAAAGAAATACCTTTCTTCTTTGAAGTCTCTTCTTATGAAATATTCTTCAACTCAAGTTTGTATTGAAGTAGTGATCCAATAAATTCATCGAGAGTGTACTCTTTGAAGTTCTTACTTTCATCAATGGTGGACTTCTTTACATGTTTTTTCTTTGGTGATTCTCATAGGACTCTTTCAATAAGTACTAGTTTTACTAAATCTTCTCCAAGGGAATTCATTCCATTCACAATTCTTATAAATTAGTATAAAATTTGGTTTACTATCTCATCTTCACCCATATTGAAGTATTGGTACTCAACTCAAAGTATTAAAATAGTAGTTTAAATTAATTTGTCTGAGATAAGGTGAGTGACTTGTAGAATCTTACAAATCTCATGAGTTGTCTTACAAGTATACACATGACTAAATATATATATATTAATAGTATATTATAAACTATTAACAACATTATAATATAACACATATCTAGTATCAACATTTCCAATAATTGTATCTAGGTCAGCTTCTAGTAGAGTTTATTATTTTTAAATGATTGACCAGTGGTCTGTGCTTAATTGTTTGAGGTATGCCTCCCTTTTGGATCTACAGTAGCCATAATCATTTCCATCTAATTGTGGTGGATTTTGAGGAACCCAATCATAATTTATGTTCACTCCTTCCATCTTAATGAAATTTTCCTTAGATTATGAGGTCTATGAATTGGTTAGAATAATAAAATATAAACAGACTCTATAGAATAATTCAATAATTCCAAAAGGAAAAACCTATGATACCAATTTCTTGGTAACATGGGAGATAATAACATAGATAAACAATAATTAATAAAGTTACCCTTTGATATCAATTATTAGTTTAGAATAGGATGATAGAAGGTATAGAGGGTGTTTAATAGACTAGATTAAAATTTTAAATGAATGGATTAATTATCAAAGTTAACTAGCATAGTTAATTATAAGAGTTAGTTTACAGCGAGATTAAAATAATGAACTCAAAGATTTTTATACTGGTTCATTCCAAAGTGGACCTGAACCAGACGTATACCTCACTAATCAACAACAGATAAATGGTGAACTACCTGATTTTTTAAGTGGAATCATAACCCAATTACAAACTACTTTTTTCTAGTGGAAGAATTACCAAACACCTGAATTTTGTATGGGGATTAATAACCCAATTACAACCTTGAATTAAGACATTGAGGGTCACAACCCCAATGGCCTTGACTTTTGAATCTATGAGTCATAACCTAAAATACGTGACTTAAGATAAAGGGAGTTTCAACCCTTAGATCCTAACTTTATATTTTGGGAGTCACAACTGGAAAGAAAGAAAATTATTTTGATTGTAAAATCATAAACATAAAATTAGAGTGTATGTGAAAGATAGGAAGAAGTATTACATATTCAAGAAATGAGACGAAATAGATAAAATAAGAATAAAACATAGGTATTGGCTCTTGAGTGTTTTATCATATTGATCTTCTCTTCAAGGCAGTATAATTTAAATACATTTATGTACATTCCTTGAGAGATCATCCAATAGTGGTAAAATAATTTACAGGATCACTTGAAGGTTCATAGAGTATGAACAATTTTTATCTTGTTAAGTCATATGCACTCATCATTTCATAATTTTATATGTCTATGTATCTATTATTTGAATCCTATAGTCCTATAAATATATATCTATATGGACTTCACACTTGAGAAAACCGTTGGAACAATTAAAAATAATAAAAATGGTAAAACTGGATTATCAGAAACATAAATAAAAAGATATTATCATTGTAAATTAATCACTAAACACACAATGTAAATTTAAAATTATAAATACTGATTCAAATTTTTTTGAAATAATATGAAAAATAATTGAAATGGTCTCTATAATAATATTTCAATGATAAATCCCATGAAACTAAAATATTTTAATTTGAAAATATGAAATTCAAAAACATTCTATTTAAAACAAGAAGTAATTGTACAGATAGATTCAAATATTAATAACACCACATTAATTTTATTAAAAAAAGTTTGAATGAGTTTAATATCATAAAATGTTAATTTAAAAATAATAAAATCAAAGAAAAAAATATAAAATAATAAAAATAAATTTTGAGCTTTCAAGTTGTATGTTTCATGCATAAATATAGAATAGAATGTGATCTTCACAAAAACTTGTCTAAAAAAATTAAAAATAGTTTTTTTGGGTTATATATAATTAATATGGATTTATAAATCCATTATAATAATTTAAATATATGAACTAAACATGAATAAAATTATAATATTAAATAAAAATAAAAGAGAGAATTATTTTCTATATGATTTTCAAAAAAACTATGAAGAAAAATTAATGTATGAGTTTTTCAAATAATGATTTTTCTCTACATATAAAAATTGAACATATAAGCGAATCAACATAATCGATTAAATATGTAGGTGTTTCACATAATGGAATTACATAAGTGATTCACTACATAAGTTAATTTCACATATTTGAATTTATCAAATAAGAGTTTTACTCTAGTGGGTGAATTATCCATGTAAGGGAATCGACGTTGGTGATTAACAGATGGAAATTCCAAAAAACTGAAAATAGATTGCCTTTCCAAATTTCAGGTCTATAAATTTAACGATCCAATGTTTTCAATAAAAATTTAATTTTTATAATTATGTCATATAATCACATGAAATAATAACACAATGAACTACTAAGTACTATAAGACCTTTAAACATAATTTTGACACTTTAGTGTTTGAAATTTCAAAAATTTAACATACACGGTTGCGATCAGTAAGTTATTTGTAGTCTAATACGACCAACTTTATTTTCAGTGAATAGTAACATAACCTTGTGAATAGTAATGTTACCCTTATGAATAGTGACATACACTAATGAATAGTAAACTTACTTATGATAGTATATAAATAAGATTCAAGTGGAAGTACAATATACCTATATTTGGGAATAAGAAATAAATGTTTTAAAATTGTGGTTTTTTGAGTAAATTGTGATTTCAATTAAAAATTAAATTAATAATATTTAGAATATTACTTTTGAAAAATGGAGTTCATTTTTGGATTCTACACGTCGAAAAATGATTAGGGTGAATTTTTGGGATTTTTCTAAAATACTTAATTTTTTAATGAATGGTAAAATATGATAATTTACAATAAATGATAAATGATAGAGTTATTGATTCATGGATGATTTATTCACGCTCAAATTTACCCAAAAGAAGAAGGTAGGACGGTCCTTATAGTCTAGCATGGGTAGTCGAATCCTCAGGGACCTAAGAAGTACCTATAGACACGTACATTCTATGGATTGTTTTTGGCTATGAAGTGGCCAACTTGGGTTGATTCAAGATGTTTTTAAAGGATCACTAATAGATTTAAGTTAATTCAAATTAAGGTAAGGAGTTTATCCTAGGTTATCGCTTGGGGTGGATTGGATGAATTCCTTTTTTAATGGTTTCAATTTCTTATATTTGAGATGGGTTCATTTAAGAAGATCAAACAATGTCATCACTTACTAGTTTAATTCCTACACACACTAATACTAATAACCTATAAACTTGAAGGATCAAAGATTTGAGCACTCCAAGGTAAAGGTTTGTATTAGCACTTGAAATGTGTGACATTAAATTCAATAAGGATGAAAAGGATTTAAAATCATCAAATAAAAATCTCATTTAAAAGAAGTGATTATCCATTAATGGAGTGAGAAATAAAATCCAATATAGACCCTTTATACTCCCTTGGATCAACCCATAAAATAGTTAACCCTCCATTGATGACATGTCTTCAACGGAAGCGGGAAGTAGACTTATGAGGGTGGATTTGAAGAAGTAAAAACAGCAACAAAAATTGATCACTCCATCGTTGTGTGATAAATATCACAAAGTATGGTGTGAATAAATTAGAACCCTGAACCAAAGGTGTCAACTTGATATATATATGTAAATAATAAGATTAAAGTAATAACTTTTATTAATAAACTAAGGTGAATTAAACAACTTACATGAGAAAGAAATGTGATTACAAACACAAAGCGACAGCATAACACTACAATGAAACCAAGCACCAAAGATCATCAACTCCTCCAACACCACTGCCTTAAATAGAAATTTTTTAAGCTTTGGTTGATCCTCCAATAGTCCAAGTCTTCTCAATTAATTGTGGTAGGTCATAGGTGGGTGGAAAGTTGAGGGAGAGTTGATTTCTCCACCATTGACCCAAGGTGGCAGCCAGCTTTCTTCCACTGAACAGATGCACCTATAAAACCTTCTAGATTGATGAATTTTAGTGGGACATAGAATAGAAACATGAATATACGGACGTCCCATAACCTTCTGTAAAGTCTCACCCCAAAATAGTATATGGTCAACGAGATATGTGTAAAATGGTGGGCTATTTTTCTAGGCCGCAGAATCTGGCCCAGAATTTTATCTTCAAATTGGGCCGCCTGAATAACCACAATGGAGGCCTAATTAGCACTGGATCCTGAATAAGTATTTGTTCCTATAGATTTCTTCTATCATCCCACAAATTTGGGCTTCATTTTGACCTTATGTTGGGCCCCACATTCTCATTAGTGGGCTGGTGTTCAATCTGACTTCTCCAGAATTGTTTGCATGAAATCCTATTTTAGTGGTCTTCCAATGTGGATATTCCAACACTCCACAAATATGAATTTTTCTCAATATAATTAGAAACCTGAAAATTAAATATTAAAATAAAATCAAGATCATTGGGTACTTTAAATGATGTTCCAAAATGTACCACATAATAGTGCATTTTAAGAAGGAATTGCAATCATAATGTGAAGTGATGTTCAAAGTGTAAAATGTACTAAAATGGTGTTTATGAATAATAAAGCACATGAATATTATATATATTAAAAATTAATATTATCTTAATTTAGTGGCTAATCACACCCCCCCCCCAACTTTAGTTTTTCTAGTCCTGAGAAAAATATATCTCAACAATATGAAATTCTAATTCCCTTTTCAAAAACATTTTAATACACAATGATCACCAAAATCCTTATACCAACAATCATGAAACCCATCAAAATATTTCAATACAAGATAGTTTCATAAGAAAATCCCAAGCCCAAGCCCATTCCTTTGTTCAAATTCATTGCCATATTTCATCCAATATCAATTAAGTATGAGGATGTGTTCTGTATCACAATAGACATGGGATTCATCTTTATTCAAGGGGGAAATGACGGAAGCGCTAGGTGGAATCACATTTCAATATTAAGATGAGTATTCAATTTTTTTATTGTATTATTTTTTATTGTTTTTTTTTTGTTTTCGCAATTTTTCCATGGTAATTGAAATTGCACTCAAAAGAGTCAACCCCTGTAGCGAGACTTTTCCGATTACTCCCAGACTCAAAGACCTTAGGGCACAAAGTGAAGCCCACATATCCGGGCATCATCTCAAGTTAACTCAGTCAAAAAAAATTCAAATTACCAAAAATAGAGATACAATTACTAACTATGGGCTAGACAACTATGGAGTCATGATCCCCAAGTGCTGAAACGCACACATTAGGTCATTTCATTTCTCTACGCGCAAATTTATTGTTTTTTTTTAATTTTTTTTATTTAATACTCATATTAAAACTAAAATTATCACCAAACCTATGTTATTTATTTGGGGACCCTATGAACTCAAACTAATACCCCACTATCCAAAGGACGTGCATGGTGATCTTTTTTTTATTTGGATGAAAATATAAACGATGAAATATCACATTGGACAACCACACTTTCCAAAATCTATGCTCATGAAATTATACAAGGATTAAAATAAGAATTGGGGCATGCTAAATTATTTGATATTATGTTTCAAAGTGTGAAATTTTTATTACCATGTTCAAAGTTAAAAGAATTTTTCCTTCCATTTACACACTTTTTGGTTCAAATCATTTATTTTTTGAAACAAATTTATTTTTTTTATCTCCCCCCCCAACATAAAATAACACTGCCTCTAGTGTTTCAGGAAATAAAAAATTAGAAGGAGTGGAGGAAGATAAGAAAAGTTCAAAAGGGAAATTGAAATATGAGGATCATGGAATGAAGTCACCCTGTAGTTGAAGTTGAAGTTCTTGCTGCTCCAATTTAGTCCCTTGATCTCGATGTCACTCTGAGAATTACCTAGTGGAAAAAAACTATATATATATATATAATAAAGAAAGTAAAATATAAGTATATATATAAAAATTATAGAATAAGGAAGAACAAAAAAGTCGTAGGTCAGTGGTAAGCGCGCACCCTTGTCTCCCTTCGGTCCCAGGTTCGAATCCCCTCGGCTTCGCCGGTTGTGATGGGGTTTGACCCATGACCCACGACATGTCCCTTTTTATTATTATTATTATATTATTATTAATTTTTTGTATTTTTATTTTAACCTACAAACACATAAAATAAAATAAACTGATAATACATTGTCTTCTTTTTAAATTTCTGGGTAAGGTATTACTCAAGGATCACACCACATGACACATTTGAATATGGTGATCTTCTTTCATACCCATCGATACTTATAATAGAAGAACATTTCAACAATATATATATTTTTTAAAATATCAAAATGATTCATTAATCCTATTTTAAAAAAATGATTCGCAAAGATGAAAATCACGGGTTGCCTCCCATGCAGCGCTTTGGTTTAATGTCGCTAGCTTGACTTAAACCTTTAATTATTTAATTATTTCCCTCATCTAAGGTTGGTTCACTCAAGTTTTCATAAACTTCATTTTTTTTGAATGGTTCAATGAATGGTTTGACTTTGTGACCATTAACTTTAAAGGTTTGACAATTGGTGGGATCTTGAATTTCTACAGCCCCATGGGGGTACGCCTTATGCACTATGTATGGGCCTGACCATCTAAAACTCAACTTTCCTGGGTGTAAATGAAGTTTAGAACTCTAAAAAAGAATATTTTTGCCCTGTAAAATGTGTTTGGTTTTAATATTTCGATATTAGTAGGATTTTACTTTATCTTTATTGATCCTTGAATTTTAATAAGCCTCCATCCTAAGTTCCATAACTTCATTGAGATCTAATTTCCTTTTTGTTTCAGAAAATTAGAGGTCATAATTCATTTTCTTAATTTCCCAAAAATCCTTATATTAAATCTCCACTGGAAAATTGCATGCTTTACCATAAACCAACCTATATGGGGACATTCCTAAAATGGTTTTATATGTGGTTCAATAGGCCCAAAGAGCATCTAAGAGTTTGCTTGACCAATCATTCCAATATGGTTTAACAATTTTCTCAAGAATTTGTTTGATTTATCGATTGGCTAACTCAGCTTGAACATTTTTTTGTGGGTGGTAAGCATTGGACAATTTTTGAGAAATTACATACTTTTCCATGAGTGATGAGAATGGGCGATTGCAAAAATGAGTTCCGCGATCACTAATGATAGCTCTAGGAATTCCAAATCTAGAGAAGAAGTTTTCTTTTAGTAATCTAATCACAGTTTGATGATCATTGTATTTTTTGGGAATGGCCTCAACCCATTTTGAGAAATAATCAATAGCTAATAGGATGCAGAGGTATCCCTTAGAGTTTGGGAAGGGACCCATGAAATCAATTCCCCAACAATCAAATATTTCAACCACTAAGATGGAAGTAAGTGGAATTTGATTCCTTTTAGTGATGGATCCTACTTATTGACACCTAGGACAGCTTTGAAAAAATGTGTAGGAGTCCCTTGAGAGGGTGGTCTAGAAGAGCCCACACTGAAGAATCTTAGAATATGTTTTATTAGAGGAAAAGTGACCTCCACATGCCTCACTATGACAGAATTTAAGGATGGACTCTTGTTCAGATTCTCGGACACATCTCTTAATGACTTGGTTAGGGCAGAACTTATAGAGGTATAGATCATCAAAAACATAGTTTCTAACATGAGAAAGGAATTTCCTTCGATCTTGAGTCCCTATGAATTTGGGAATTACTCATGTAACTAAGAAGTTGGATATATCAGCATACCAAGGGCAGTCAATTATAGTGTATAGGTGCGCATTAGGAAATGAATCAGACACAGAAATGTTATTTGAGTTGTCTTTTAATTCCATCCTCGAGAGGTGATCAGCTACAACATTTTCAACACCCTTTTTATCCTTGATTGTGAGGTCAAATTCTTGTAACAGAAGGACCCACCTAATCAGTCTAGCCTTAGCATCTTGTTTTTGGAAGAGGTTTTTTAGTGCACAATGGTTAGTGAACACAGTGATTGGGGATCCTAAGAGGTAGGGCCTAAACTTATCTAACGCAAACACAATAGAAAGTAACTCATTTTAAGTGGTGGTTTAGTTGATTTGGGCATCATTTAATGATTTTCTTGCATAAGAAATGACATAAAGAGTTTTATCACAACGTTTTCCTAACATAGCTCCTACAAAAAATTCACTGGCATCACACATAAGTTCGAAAGGAAGGATCCAATTTTGAGATTTCATAATGGGAGGAGAGGTCAGAGAGGATTTTAGGGTTGATAATGAACCCTCGCAGTTTTCTGTCCAAACAAATGGAGAATCCTTTATTGGAGATCACAAAGGGGATGAGAGATTGAACTAAAGTCCTTGATGAATCTTCTATAGAAACCAGCATGTCCTAAGAAAGACCTCACTTCCTTGACATTTTTAGGTGATAGAAGGTGATGAATGATGTCAACCTAGGCTTTATCAACTTCAATCCCCCTACCTAAGACTAGATGTCCTAGAACTAGTCCCTATTTAACCATGAAATGGAATTTTTCCCAGTTTAGGACCATATTATTTTCTTAACATCTTGACAAGAATCTCTCCACATTCCTCAGACATCCCTCAAATGTATCCCCAAACACAAAGAATTAATCCATGAAGACCTCAAAAAAATCCCCTACCATGTCTGAGAATATTCCCATCATGCACTGCTGGAAGGTACCAAGGGCATTACATAACCCAAAGGGCATGCGTTTGTAAGAAAATGTGTCGAATGGACATGTGGATGTAGTCTTCCATTGATCCTCTAGGGAGACCTTAATTTAATTATACCCCAAGTACCCATCTAAGAAATAGTAGAAGGCATGACCTACCACTCTCTCAAGGACTTGATAAATGAATGGTAAGGGGAAATCATCCTTCTTGGTGAATGAGTTTAGATTTCTATAGTCAATGCAGACCCTCTATCCACTACTCACCCTAGTTAGAAGAATCTCTCCATCCTCATTGGTTATCACTGTGATTCCTGCCTTCTTGGGAACCACTTGGAATGGGCTGACCCACTCACTCTCAGCTATGGGATATATGATACCTGATTTTAACAATTTCAGAAGTTCTTTTCTCACTACTTCAATGATATTAGTATTGAGTCATCATTGAGGTTGATGACATGGATTTGAATTAGATTCCAGAACATTCCTATGAGTCCCAATAAGTGGTCTAATCCTAGGAATATCATACAGGGTCCAACCAATGGCTTTCTTATGTTTCTTAAGGACATCTAGAAGCATCCTCTCATAATTGGCTTCAAGAGAATAAGAAATTACAATAGGATGTGTTTGATTGTCCCCTAGGAAGGCATACTTGAGTGCAGTGAGAAGTTTATTCAATTAAACATTAGGTTGGTTCAGAATTTCAATAGAAGATTGGGACATTGGATCAAGATCAATTTTATTTCCTAGAGTTTTAGATATGATTGATTACCCACATGTATAAGGTTCTTCTACAAGATTGGATTGATCAGAATTATGGAAGGAAGTTGGAGTGGTCTTCATGAAAGTGGTTTCCTGAAATGTTTCACTAATTGTTAGACCTAATACTTCTTCCTAAGAGAAATTTGAAAATTATTCAAGCCAAGGAGATAAACTTCCTTCATGTGAACAAAGGAAATCAATCTCATCCTGACTTAAACATCCATCAAATATTCCTTGATGTTCTATGGATTCATTATCAATGCTTCCTATCATGTTTACTTTATGAATGTCCTCATCATCCCCTATTTGTGAGCTTGCATTATAGATTTCCAAGTCAAGACTCATGTTTCTAAAGGTGATGGTCATGTTCCCATTTCAAACTCAAATAACAGAGTTGAATATTGCAAAGAAAGGACAACCAAGGATGATTGGGGTCTGATCCATATTTCCTAAGTTTTGATGGTTGTCAAGGATAATGAAGTCAGCAAGGTAGATGACATTTTCAAACTTTACTAGAACGTCCTTTAAAATCCCCTTCTGAACCCTAATGTTATGATCAGCAAGATGAAGTGTGACAGATGTGTGTAGGATCTCTTCTAGGCCTAACTGGAAGTACACGGCATAGAGGATGATATTGACACTAGCACCTAGGTCACATAAGGCCTTGACAACTTTGCTCTCTCCTAGTTCAAGATTGATGTAAGGGAAACCCGGGTCTTTAGACTTAGGAGGAATGGTCCCTTGAATGGTGGTACACACATTAGTAGCCAAAAGGACTTGGTTTTTATGTGAAAATTTTCTTTTAAAAGTGCACAATTCCTTAAGGTAATTTTAGTTGGAAGGTACGGTTTGGATGGAATCGAGAAGGGGAATGTTTAACTTGACTTGTGAGAAGATTTCCCTCAATGTTTCAATCAATTAAGGCTTGGTTTTCCCCCTCATGCGTTGAGGAAATGGTGAATGTTGTGGGGTTGTTTGTTGAAGTGTTGTTTCTTTGACAATGTTAATGTGTTTTTCAGTTTGATAATTTGGTCCATTTTAATTTTTATCCAATCTTGAATCTTCAGGTGGGTTCTGAATTAGTTGTTCAGGTTTTTCAATTGATTTCCCACTTCTTAAAATAGTCACAGACTTTAGTTGTTCATGAGTTTTTTGAGTGCAAATTGACTCTCCCCTTGAAGTTGAGGATGGTATCACCTGAGTAGGCATGGGTGCCTTTCCATTTTTGATGGTTTGAAGTTCTTGTTTTAGGGAAGAGACTTATTAGTTCATCCTTTCCATTTATTTTCATAGTTTTTCTAGTAGGCTTTGTAGAACAGTTTGGGTTGGTGATTGAGAAGATTGGTTTATCCTAGGGGGATATTTTGGAGGTGGGATGGTTTGTTGAAAATGGACCGGTGGCTATTGGTATTAGATGGGTTGGGTTTGGAACTGGTTATGGGCTTGGTAGTTCTTTTGGGGGTAAGGATTTTTTCCCTATGGTTTTCTAGGTTAATGGTTATCTTTCCAGCGGAAGCCTGGGTGGTCATTATACCTTGGGTTGAAGTTGTTTTGGTATTGAGGCTTTTGAAAGTTCAAAGCATTTACTTTCTCTGGGTCCTAAAAGAACATCCTTGATGGATGGAATGGTTGGGAAGTTGTCTGCCTTATGGTCATGTTTGTCAAAAATTGTGCAAATAGGGTCTACAGTTTGGATTTCATGGACTTTCCTAAGGTCTATCTCTTCAACCTTCCTAGAGAGTGTTGTGAGTTTATCCCTAAGGCTTTCCTCTTCTCTAATTGTATGAATTCCATTAGTTCTTTATGTATTTTAAGAATAAGGTGAATTTCCCCATGTTTGGTTTTGTTCAGCAAGTCTTTCTAGATACTCATAAGCATCATTTGGGGCTTTGTTTTTAAAGGTTCCATTACACATCATGTCAATTAATTGTTTGTTCCCCGGACCCAACCCTTCATAGAAAATTCTCACTTGTTCAGGAATAGAAAAACCATGTTGTAGAACCATGTTAAGTGTGTTATTGAACCTCTCCCATGTTTCATAGAATGACTCTCCCTCTTTTTCAAAAAAAAATTGGATGCTCTTTTAAAGTGCAATTGTTTTATGGTGGGGAAATTATTTTTTGTAGAATTCTCTTTGTAATTGGTCCCAAGAGTTTGTGGATGATGGTCTCAAATTGTTTAGCCAATTTTTTTTCTCGATCCTTTAAAGAAAAACGATATAGCCTCATCTTATCTGATTCTAGTTGATGTGGGGGGACACATGGTTTCTATAATGTCATTGAACTCCTTAATGTGAAGGTAGGGCAACTCGGACTCCATTCCATGGAATGTGGGAAGGTGGTTTAGGACATGGGGTTTAAATATTTTGTTGGCATATCCTAGGTAATTGTGTCTAATGCATGAGGGGGAATTGTTCCAAGAAGGTGTGAGATAGTCATTCATGGTTTGATCAACTGCATTCCCCAAGTTTGGGGCTACCTCATTTGGGTTTCCATTTTGGTTTCCACCCGGGTTTATGAGTTGGTTTCTTTGAAGACCTTCCAATGAAATGGGATCAATTTTGGACTCCAGAGTATTAGAAAGATTAGGATCTAATGTAAAGAGTTCCCTTTGTGTACTTGACTCCCCAACCCTAGGAGTATCCACCCTAACTAGACGGTTTGATTGATCGCGAGTGTAGGCGGACATGCGCCAAAAGAAAAAAACGAGAAAGGGACCAGATAAAAGAGTTTGGATGAGAAAAAAAGAAATGGGCGATAATAGAATGTGTGTTTAGATGATTTACTTGGGTCCCTAAAAATGGTGCCAAAATTTTATTCATGCTCAAATTTACCCAAAAGAAGAACGTAGGACGGTCCTTGTAGTCTAGCTTGGGTTGTCGAATCCTCAGAGACCTAAGAAGTACCTACAGACACGTATATTATATGGATTGTTTTTTGATATTAAGTGGCCAACTTGGGTTGATTTAAGATAGTTTTAAAGGATCACTAACAGATTTATGTTAATTTAAATTAAGGTAATGATTTTATCCTAGGTTATCGCTCGGGGTGGATTGGATGAATTCCTTTTTTAATGATTTCAATTTCTTATATTTGAGATGGGTTCATTTAAGAAGATCAAACAAAATTCTCACTTACTGGTTTAATGACTACACACCCTAATACTAATTACTTATACACTTTAAGGATCAATGTTTTGAGCACTCCAAGGTAAAGGTTTGTATTAGCACCTGAAATGTGTGACCTTAAATTCAATAAGGATAAAGAGGTTTTAAAATCATCAAATAAAAATATCATTTAAAATAAGTTATTATCCATTAATGGGGTGAGAAAAAACATCCAATAGATCCCCTTTGTACTACCTTGGATCAACCCATAAAATATTTATCCCTCCATTGATGACATGTCTTCAACAAAAGTGGGAAGTAGACTTATGAGGGTGGAATTGAAGAAGTAAAACAACAACAAAAATCGATCACTCCACTATTGTGTGATAAATATCACAAAGTATGGTGTGAATAAGTTTTCACCTTGAACCAACAGTATCAACATGATATGTATAAGAACATAATAATAGTAAAGGAAGAATTTTTATTAAGAAACTGAGGTGAATTAAACAACTTACATGAGAAATAAATGCGATTAAAAACACAAAGGGGCAGCATAACACTACAATGAAACCAAGAACCAAATATCATTAACTCATCCACCACCACTGCCTTAAATAGAAATTTTTGAAGCCTTGGGTCGAGCCTCCAATAGTCAAATTCTTCTCAATAAATTTTGGTAGGCCATAGGTGGGTGGAAAGTTGAGGGAGAGTTGATTTTTCCACCCTTGACCCGAGGTGGCAGCCATATTTCTTCCACCTAACAGATGTGCCTAGAAGTCCTTCTAGATTGCCGAATTGGAGTGGGACATAGAATACAAACATGAATCCCTGGAGGTCCCCTAACGGTCTGTAAAGGTTCAGAATAAAATAGTTTATGGGTAACGATATATGTGTAAAATGGTGGTCTGTTTTTCTGGGCCGTAGAATCGGACCCAGAATTTTATCTTCAACTTGGGCTACCTGAATAACCACAATGGAGGCTGAATTAGCACTATCTCTTGAAGAATGATTTGTTACTATTGATTTCTTATATCTTAACACAAAATTTGGGCTTCATTGAGATCAAATTGTGGGTCCCACATTCTCATCAGTGTGCTGGTGTCCAATTTGATTTCTCTAGAATTGTTTGCATGAAATCCCATTTTGGTGGTCTTCCAATGTGGATCTTCCAACACTCCACAAATAAAAAAATTTCCCAATATAATTAGAAACATGAAAATTAAATATGAAAATAAAATAAAGATCATTGGGTACTTTAAATGATGTTCAAAAATGTACCACATAATAATGCATTTTAAGAAGGAATTACAATCATAATGTGAAATGATGATCAAAGTGTAAAATGAACTAAAATGGTGTTTATGAATAATAAAGAACATGAATATTATACATATTAACAATGAATATTAGACTCATTTAGTGGTTAATCAATGACAATGTTCTGATTTAATCCCAATTGGTTTGAACTCACATGCTCTTCTTACTATTTTTTTCATGGAATCATCACTATTTCTGGTCTTGAAAAAAAATCTAAGGAATTAAATATTATGAAAACTCTCTTCTCCTCCACTATAAATACCGCCCCTCCTAAACTCTTCTCTTCACTCCCCTAAATCCGTGTGACATACCTAATTTTTTCCCAAATCACTCCCCGAGATCCTCCCCCACGTCCAATAACCCTTGGTCTCCTAAAAATACCAAATCCTCTCTTCTTAAGAGGATCTCAAAGGAGATAAACTCAAGAGGTAAATTCCTCTTTCCAATTCTTTTAAGTTCTTTTTATTTCTTGTTTATTTCCTCACCTACCTTCACCAAAATGGTATGATAAATCAATTAACATACATGTTCTGTAATTCTATTATTCTAATGGGATAATTCATTACCATCTCTATTTTCCCCACCTTTTATTTGAAAGAAGTGAAAACACCATTTGAGATGTGTTAATTTAGCACAATCAAGGATGACGGGTTATCAATTTCTATTACTATCTTCAATTATGGTCATGAAACCATTTTTATGGTTGAAATAGACTATTATATGTTTATTTTATCTTATTTAATGTTCTGTAATTCCTATGTACGCATTATGTAAAATAATATTACAAAATAGGATAATTATGACCAAAATCACTAAAATTTATTCAAGAGTTTATCATTAATGTTTTATATAATGATTCAAATTATTTCCAAGTAACCAAATTAAAATTAAAACCATTTAATATCATTTATGTTCACTAATTTCATATAAATTCAATTATGGATAACCAATTTCATTTTACATGTTTATCTGTTCATGAAAATAAGTAAATCCATCATAAAAACCAAGAAAACAAATGGACCCGAACAATGATATTGAACCACTTAACCCATCCAAAAAAAGGTCAAGAATAAAATTAAAAAGTTTATACTAAATATATTACATATAGAATAGGTTATGGACTTATTAATTAATTAACCTAATTTTTTTATTCAGGTAATTAATAACAAGTGTATAACACCAACAGACTTGTGGTAAGGGATCCTATCCATTTCACTTTTATTCAAGAATGTCCTCTATGTTATGCCATTTTATGTGAAATCCCTAATTATGGGGTATGATTTCACACCTCCTCTATAATACCCTCATTATTTATAAGTTATGAGAAACCTCGTTCTCTCTCGTGAATCCCTCTTAAGTACACCCGATATAATGCCAATAATCTGTAAGGAATTCTACCCGAACTGCCTTTACTCCTTAAGGTTGCTCTATCTTTCTTTTTTCCCAAATTAATTTGTCTTTTCTTTTTATGTAAAAATTATACATTCTGTTTATATTATCTAAACTCATGTTTCTAGATCCATACCTCATTATATTTCAGGGATATACATGCTTTTATGTGATTCTATCCTCGATACATCCCAATAAGCAAACTCATTTTAAGGGAACTTCCCAAATTTTTACCCAATTTTAGGTGCACTCTATCCTCTATTTTAAGACACCATTGACTTTATAAAATCAGTCTTTTTATTATGAAAACCTTCTTTTTTTACATTTTTTTTATACAAAGGATCTTTCCCTTTTTTATTTTAAAGGCTCTATAGTATTTTCCTTAAAATTGCACAAAACTATTTTAATACTAAAATTTATTAAATAATTTTCTTACATGTAGTCACTTATACTTGAAATCACTTACCATGAAAAATTCATATTTTAACTTATGAATTTACTTGTATATTTTAGTTCCTTTCTTTCATGGACACTTTTATTATACACCCATTTGTTATGTTTTATGACATTATTGTGATACCCAATTATTTCCACTGGTAACCCTTATGATTATATAAGATTGATTATGTATGATTATTTATGTGGAAAACATATTCATGGAATGTTAAGATGGGTGTGTCCAGATAGTGCTCCAATGCATTGGGTAAAGTTCATTCTCATGAGATGTTATGTATGACAGTCTTGGTGGTTATCCTTGGCTTTTGCTACTATGTGAAACGATCTTTGCAGTTAGAATTGACTCATACTAAAGTCATTTTTTATGTTGCCGACACATTTTTATGATTCCATGTTTAAATGATCCAATGTTTATATGTTTTGATTACTTATGTTAAATTCATTTTTATATCATCATGGAACGCCTTCTATCCCATGTGCTAATGCTTTGTTTTTATGGTTATTCCATTACTAGGAGTTTAGCTCATCCCTTTGTTCATGTTATCCCGAGGTTATCCTATGCAGATTTATGAGAACAATGGAATATAGAAGCTCATTTTGGAGTTTAAATAAAAATTTGTTTTTACAATGTTTGATTATGCACCTAGTCTACTAAAACACTAGACTTTATGATTCTTGTCTTGTACTCTGATGTATAATTATGCTTAAAATCATGTAATGTTATATATAAAAGGCTAGGGTTTCTATAATAAAAGACCTTAAAATGGATGAATTAGTTTTGAATACTTTTGACTTATAGTTATAAAATTTAATTATCTTTCTAAATAAATAATAATCAACTTAATCAGATATATATAACTCAAGTTATCATCATAAAATAAACGCAAAATAGTTCTATAAAGCATCATAAATCAGATATAAAACATTAAGTGACTTCATACCTAATTTCAGACATGATAGAGATTGATTCAGAATTTCATTTCTTCCAATGAAATTTAGATTATCTTCTTATATTTCCAAAAAAAATCAATGAATTTTGAGTTATGTAGAAAAATATATCATTGAAATAAAGAGGAAACCTGATTATATAAATTAACTATGTGGATTTCATTATTGATTATGTGAATCTTAAATTGGCTACGTTGATATACATATTTCTACGTGGTGAGCAGTGTTTCTACTATAGGGGAACATTATAAAACATATATAAATGATATTTTAAATTCCACAATGACTTATTTATCTTATTAACTCAAAATAAAATTTATATAACATGTTATGAGCTATCAAAATAATAAATCTAAATAACTTTTAAGTATAGAAATATTATGATTTGATCAATATTAAGTATACTATAATCAATATACAATTAAAACACATAAGATATATAACAATATTAAAAAATTTAATTGAAAATAATTAAACCTTTAAACATATGATAATATTAAAAAAAATATGATAGGAGTTTTAATGAATTGAAAAAAATACAGGAAATCACAAGAACAAATAGAAAGTTTCACATCAGTTTCATAAACTTATATGATCGATACATCTTTCTTTGATTATCTAAAATAAGCCTAATTACACCATGGCCATGGAACTTAATGCTCTATTTGTATTTCAATTAAATATCAGAGATATCATCTTCTTTAAAAATGGAAGGGACAAATCCTCAATTAAATTATCCATTAATAACATGTCATTTGTGATGCACGCAACATACCCAACTTCCTGTGAACATATAGTGACACAGTTTTTGTCAATAAATCTAAGTGCATGAGTCCTGATATAAATTAATGATAATCTTAAAGTCTAATTACCATTACACGAGTTTATAGATAGGAATATCTAATAAAACCAAAATATGTATAATTTATATCGGAGGGTCTGTTCTCATAATATATCATCTTAGAGATTACCAAGTTCGAACTTCATGAGAATAAGTCTCATCTAATTAGGAGTACTCTCACCTGAAATCCTATATACTATGTTCCCTATTATATTATGTTATCTAACTGTTAAACTATATTTAAGAACATCATCATAGAACTTCAAGTTTCTCATCATAGTGGAAAGATGCTATGAATTTATCAATGTGACAGTTACTCTAGGACCATATCACATTAATGTTATGTATAAGAACAACCAATATGTGATAAGGTATTTAAATTAATATTCACTTATTTGAATATACATGTGATCTAGAGTACAATGTATTTGGTTCTAGGTCACCAACTCTAATAGTTGTGTTCTCCAACCAAGGTAAAATATAAACCTCATGTTATTACTAATTTTAACCCTCATGTGGAGAAAGGATATGAAAATTTAGACTCTATCTTGGAGGTAAAAAAGAATATGTGATTATAATTATAAAATGATAAAAACATTAAGTTTTTATTCCAAGTAATGCTCATGAAATGATAAAGAATATCAGTAGAGTATCATGCATAGAGTTAAATTTTCAATGATATAAGTTTTATCCTTATAAAATAAAGTTTTAAATAATTAAGATGTATCCTTGAATTTTAGTATGAAGAAAATAGGAATGAATGTGAAATTTCAAAATGAAACACTTGAAGAGATTTACCAAGATATTAGAAAACAGATATCTATGGAAAATGAATTAAAGGAAAGTTCTCTTTTAATGAGAAAACAATATGAAGAATGAAAATGGGATTTGAAAGATGTCATATTAGAGTTGAATAAGGTTACTGAAAACTAGAAGAAAATTATGAGAATATAATATTCCTTAAGGATAGTATGAATACCTATAAATATAAGATGAAGATTCCTCCAAATTCTATCTCGACATATAAAAATATAAAAACTAATACATATCCAAAATTGGGAAGTATATTTTTTTTACAAGAAAAAATTAGAATTGTTGTTACACAAAAATGATAGTAGTAAAGTGATTTTATTTTTTGAAAGATTTGGGCACATCATCAGTAGATGTTTTGAAACCGACAAGCCCAATGATGTTAGAATAACACCATGAAGTTCCAACATCTCAATCAAGGAGATACCAAATGAGGTATTATTCTTATGATAAATATTTCATTTTTTATAACCTCAGTTATATGGAAAAGTATTTTAATTAGAGAAATTCATTGAATGGTAAAGAATCCATACAGATACACTCTACTCCTACGACTTATGAGGAGAATGAATATTCTAAAGGAATACCTATTATGATGGAAAATAAGTTCAATATTTTAGAGAATGAAAATGAGACTCAATAAAGGGTATATCAAGACCCAAAATCTGAGCACTCATAAAAAATTCTGCAAGGAAAATAAGACAAATATAGAATAAAAAAAAGAGGTTTTTTCATCTATGAAGAAGGTGGAGGATAATGTGAAGTAGACTCCACCAAGAAAGATATATTACAATATGTAACTTTTGTCTATTAAGGAAGAGTATTTCCAAAGTTTTCCTATAAAAATCACTAAGAGGAAAGGAGGAAGCTTCAAGGGATAAGAAATCCTTAGGTGACATCCACTAGTGATGTAACCTAAGAAGATATTTATTCAAGTGTGTTTAATTCCATAATTATGGAATAACCCAAGACATGGAAGGATGAAAATGTTAAAATCCATGAAAAGAAGTGTACAAGTGGTATAATGTAAGAAAGATAATTTGGAAAGAGGTTGATTTTTTCATCTATAAGTGATGATGAAGAACATGAAGAGTTGATTTCATTCATTTCTTGAAATCTGAAAAAGTGAAAAGGAAAGATTGAAGGTGATGGGTTGGTTCATCTTGACCATCCCTATTCCTCAGCTTGAGGAACTTCAAGGTACCCCTACCCATATGCTTTATTATGTATAGATATTTGTGAATAGGAGAAAAATTAAATCATAGATACAATACATGGGGTGATTGTTCTTGAAAATAAGAAGAATGAATATGCTAGAAAGTACAAGTGTATAGAGATTAATGAAAATCTAAACAAGAAGAATATGTGCCCCCATTTTTTACACCAACAAGTGATATCAAAAATGGTTCCAAGAGAAAAATTCTTAGGGAGATTTGTACTGAACATCAAATTTTATTAAGCATTATCAAAGGTTTTTGAATCCTATAAATATCTGAAAGGAATGGAGTTCAAATGATATCCTTTGTTCAAATTGAAACTGTTGGCCTATAGATTTTGTTGGCCATTATCTCTAACTATAAAGCTTTTAATTATCACAAATCATGTAAAATATTAAAATATCTATTATCTTATGTTAGATCCTATATTATGACAAAACATTATATTTAATATCAGTTCATTTAATTTATAAAACTATTTATGTGTGCTTAAGTCTAAAAAATATTTTAATTGTTTATTTATGTGAAATTATGAGGATTACCAATTTCTAACTTTGTTGAATTACAAGAAAGATCATATAAAATTTTCTAAGTATGTGAAGCTGAAAACGTTACAAAAGACTCACCATTGGACATGACACCTACAGACAAAAGACTCATTGTTGGACATGACACCGATAGACAAAAGACCCACCCTTGGACATGACACCAACAGACAGAGGACTCGCCATTACACATACTACCAATGCAAATGACCTACAGTTAGTTCAAGTGACCTACCGATGCAAGGACTCACCGATAGTTAAAATGAGTCATTGTTGGATGAACTGTCTCACTGACAGAAGAAAGGACTCAAATTTGATATGAGTCACTGATAGTTCATCTATCTCACTAATGACTGGTCGTACCGATAGCACAAACTCCTCACTGATACATCGAGTCACTGACACCGATGAAAAGGACTCACCGATACATGGAGTCATCGATGCTGACTGACCGATGTTGGCTAACTGATGATGAAAGAACGATGAAAATGAGTCATCGACACTTATGACTCACCGATAGTCATAAAAAATGTTTTTATATTATTAATTCAAATTTATATCTAATGGTCATATTTAGAAAAATTAATGTTTCTGACATTATTTAATGTTGTCTATAGGATTATCAGTATATAGTGAGAGGTTCATGAATGTGGGGAGATCTTCATGTCTGCTAGACCTCGAAGTATAAAAGAATTAATAACTGGATATTTCAATATACAACGAGGAATGCACTGAAAAGAAAAGAGAAAATAAGAAATGAAAACTCCTGTAGCTCTCGAGATTTCTTCAAAATCCTAAGAACTCAAATCAAGAACATAAAGGGACATCAAAAAGACAAGAAAGACCTATAGAACTTCACTAAACATTTTTCCAACAATGAGATGAACTCTTCACTCCTCGAAACAAGACCATTGAGTCTGTGATACTCTATTTTGAAATTGAATTTCGAAAGAGGACTCAAATTTAATTTTCACTACATCAAAGAAGTCAAGAGCATCACTACATAGCACACAGAGACTTATAAACCTTATTCTATATATTTAGCTCTGTTGTGTTCTTTTGTTTAGATTTTTGAGTAGTGTGTGTATTTTTCTGTTACACACACACCGAGTCTTGTTCATAACTAGAAGATACTTTATATTATCAAACTCACTTTCATTATTGTCTCTTGTATTCCATGTAGAATAGTGGAAGAGGTCAAGTGTTAACTATTTTTTCACGAATAATTATGGTAGAGATCATGTGTGACCTGGATAGCCTTGTGTGCTATTGTGAACCCCAATCCAGGGTGTGGATCAAAATATTTATTAAATTAAAATTCTTGGTGGCAGGTGATCACTATGTGGAGAGGACAAAGTCTCAGCTTGAGACTGAACCTCTTGTTTATTTCTACTGTGTTTTACTCTTTAGTTTTACTCTGCTTTATCACAATTTCATAAAACTAAATTGAAATTTTATAATTAGTTTAGCAAGTGTTTATATATATTTTGAACCAGTAAGTTAGTTTAAAAAGGTATACTAATCTTTAGATTAGTATAGATGAGAACTAATCAATCTTCTAAGAAATTAGTTGAAAATTCATGACTTTTATAAATTTACTACAAACTGACTTTGATTGTATTTTTAATTGGGGGAAATTTTTCAAAGAAAAAAATTTAACAAATTTTTTTATAGATACTCAATTCAACCCCCTCTTGAGTAATCTACTCCAACCAACATTTTTTAATAAAGGTATTTATAACTTTTTCAGTTTTCAAAGTTTTTTCAAATCTTTTTCAACTTTGATTGTAGTTGTCATTCAAAGATCTTAAAATTTCTGTTATTTCTAATTTTTTATCTCTTTGGAAACTTTTTATAATTTATAGCATGGATAATAGACTAGAAGGAGCTTCTAATAATATACCACCTTTCTTTAATGGCACAAACTATGATAATTGGAAGCTTGAAATGAAAATACATCTAGAAAGCATGAGATTTGAAATCTAGAATGCTATTGAGAGTAAATATGTAATTAATGAAACTACTAGAAACACTTGGGATGATCCTACCAAGACTTACTAAAACAATAATTTTAAAGCTATGAATGCTCTATACTATGCTCTAGGAGATGAAGTGTTTAATCTTATTTCTTCTTGTAAAACTTCCAATGAGATTTGGTACACTCTGTCTTTTTCTCATTAGGGAACATCTAATGTGAATGAAATGAGATTAAATACTTATACTATAAAATATGCTGATTTAAAAATGAATCTTGATGAATCTATTTATCATATGTATCTCATATTCAACGAAATTGTCAATACAATGATCTCTCTTGGAAGAGATATCACTGCCAAAGAACAAATCATGAGGATTCTCATATGCCTACCTGATAGATAGAGAGGAACCTCTATCTCAATTAGAGAATCATGTGAAATCATCAAATTACTTATCAAAAAAATAATTGGAAAGTTGATGATGTACGAAGAATAGATGAAAGTCAACAAAAATGAGGATTATCAACCTAATAGAAAGTCTATAGTTTTCAAGACTACTACCTCTAAAAGTAAAGATAAAGATAAAATTCAAGCTTTTGTTGAAATTTCCAGCAGTAAAGAATCAGCTACAAATAGTGATGAAGAAATGGCCTAGCTAGCCAGAAGATTCAATAAATTTTATAGGAAAAATAAGTTTTCCAGAAATCCCAATTAAAAAGGAAAGTATGATAATAAGGACCATTTGAAAAAGTATTGGAAGAGAAATGATAAATCATATGAGATTTTCTGCTATGAATGCAAAAGGAAATGGCTTGTCAAAGCTGACTTTCCAAAGCTCAAATATAAAAAGAAGTATGAGAACCAAGATAAAAAATATAAGAAATCCATGAAGGCCACTTAGAGTGCCTCTTAGGATAGATTCAACAAATCTGCATCTTCTCATGATGAGAAAGAATGTTTGGAAAATATGTGTTTTATGAAAAACAAATATGAGGTAATATTATACTCTCCTTTTCAACATTCTTATTATTCTGAAAATGAAAGTGAGTCAGAGAATATGTGAAGTGAATAATTATTTGAATAACGCAACATGATGGAAGTGAAATGTAATGAACTAAACTATAAGTATAAATATTTAAAGAAACAATATGATCTTACTGTAACTATTAAATATGAACTTACTACTGAAAAAGATAATAATGTTCAACTGCTAAAGGAAAACAATGAGTTAAAAATGTCTACTGATAAATTAAATAAGGATCTTGAAAATTTTAACAATGGAAAAAATAACCTTACACAAATTCTTGGTAAACAGGTAGATCCTAAGTACACTTCTAGAATAAGATATCAACCAGGACAAAGAAACTTATCAAAAACACATTTTATGACCAAAACTGGAAAATCTGCTTCTTTATTAAAAAAATATAATTTTACTGCAAGCTCTAGTTCTAAAAATTATTTTACTTCATCCAATTATTCAGAACCAAATAGAGTTTATTTTTCAAATACTATATATTCTACATATAGAAAACCCATAAGACAATTGTGGGCTTCGAAAGCTTTTATTACTAATGTTTTTGGATCCAGAAAAATATGGGTACCAAAATCGTTTCATGGATAAATTGTTTTCTAGATAAATTTCATAAAGAGTTCTTTTAGTAATATGTGGTATTTGGACTATGATTGTTCATGACACATGACATGGGACTACTCATGCTTCAAAAGTCTTATCAAAATTGATTGAGGACATGTCACATTTAGTGACAATGGTAAAGGAAAAATCATCGATCTGGGATAGATTGGTAACCCTAACTCTATTTCAATTTCCAAAGTAATTTATGTTGATGGATTAAAGTATAATCTTCTTATCATATCTCAACTATGTGATGTTGGATTTAATGTAAAATTTAAAAATGATTCATGTCATTTTTTTTATGTAACAAATAACTTAGTATTTACTTCTCTTAGAAATGATAATGTGTATGCTATAAATTTAGACACACTAGTCTCACAGAATGTGTCTTGTCTAAGTGCCTTTCACAAAGAGTCTTGGCTCTAGCATAGAAAACTAGGACATTGACATTTACACTCACTTAAAAAAATTACAAGAAAATACCTAGTCGAGGATCTACCCAAATTAGAGTGTCCAGACAATAATGTGTGCAATCCTTTTCAAAAAGGAAAGAAACATAAAATCTCTTTCAAATCAAATAAATAAGTTTCAACTTGTCAACCATTAGAGTTGGTTCACATGTATTTTTTTGGACCATCTCAAGTTTCTAGTTTAAATGGGAAGCACTATGTCTATGTTTTTGTGGATGACTATTCTAGGTATACTTGGATTAATTTCTTAGCTCACAAAAGTAAATCGTGTACTTACTTCACCAAGTATGCTAGAATAGTAGAAAATCTTAGTGGATATAGAATTAAATCTCTAAAAAGTGATCAAGGTTGTGAGTTTGAAAATTAAGACTTTAAATATTTTTTCTCACACAATGTTTATAGTCATAACTTCTATGTCCCTAGGACACCTCAATAGAATGGAGTTGTAGAAAGAAGAAATAGGACCTTGCAATAAATTTCTAGAACTATGCTTAATGAATATGACCTAGCAATTTACTTCTGGGATGAAGCTATTAACAAAGCATGTTATATAATAAACAAAGTCTTAATCAGACCTATCCTTAAGAAGACTCCCTATTATTTATAGAATAATAGAAAACCCAATGTCAGTTATTTCAAATTTTTTGGTTTCGAAGTATATATTCTTAATACAAAAGATAATCTATACAAATTCACATCAAAAAGTGATGAAGGAATATTTCTAGGTTATTCAACCTCTATTAAAGCCTATAGAATCTTTAATAAAAGAACCATGTGTGTGGAAGAATATGTGAATATAAAATTTGATGAAATAGATCCACATGATCCAAATACCTCTCTAGACAACCTTGAAGATGATATATCAAATATAGACATAAATGAAAAATCATCAAATCCCTATTTCAAGAAATCTGTGAAATCAAACAATTCTGGAAATTATCTAGAATCTAGCCATAACGAACCGGATCAAAATAATGAACCTGAAGTAACTAGCCCTACCTTTTCAAGAGCAACTAGAACCCTTAAAACCCATCCCTTAAATTCTGTTGTTGGAGACTTAGATAAAGGAACATAAACTAGAGCTTCTCTTAGAAATTAGGTTGAACATCAAGCTATTGTGTCACATCTTGAACCTAAAAATATCAATGATGAAATCAATGATGATTTTTAGGTGATGGATATGCAAGAAGAACTCAATAAATTTGAAAGAAATGGAGTTTGGAAACTTGTGGATAGACCCAAAGACACCTTAATCATAGGAATTAAGTGGGTGTTTATAAATAAAGTAGATGAAGCTGGTAATATTGTTAGAAACAAAGCTAGATTAGTTGCACAAGGTTATAGTCAAGAGGAGGGTATTGACTATGAAGAAACCTTTTCACCTGTTTCTAGACTTGAATCCATCAAAATCCGGCTTGCTTATGCTGCCCATCTTAATTTCAAACTGTATCAAATGGATGTTAAGAGTGCATTACTAAATGGATATATAGTTGAGGATGTTTTTGTTAAACAACCCCCCTAGTTTTACAAATCCACATTTTCAAAATCATGTTTTCAATTTGACAAAAGCTTTATATGGTTTAAAACAAGTCCCAAGAGCATTGTATGATACATTAATCAATTTTCTTATTTCAAAAGGTTTTAAAAAAGTAATTTTTGATCCTACTCTTTTTATAAAGAGAATGTTTATGGATTTTTTAGTAGTCCAAATATATGTTGATGACATTATTTTTGTAACTTCAAGAAATTATTTATGTATTAAATTTTCTAAAATAATGCAAAATCAATTTGAAATGAGTTTAATGGGTGAACTCAAATTCTTTCTTGGATTTCAAATTTTTTAAAATAAAGAAGGTATCACTTTAAATAAAAGTAATTATACAAAAGATATTTTAAAAAGATTTGGCTTTTATAGCATTAAAAGTAGTGACACTACCATGAGTACTACCTGTAAGTTGGATCTTAATGAAGATACTAAATCTATTGATCAAACCACTTACAAGGGAATGATTGGAAGCTTTCTCTACTTGACTACTAGTATGCCGGATATAATGTTTAGTGTGTGTGTATGTGTTCTTGTTTCCAAGCTAATCTCAAATAATATCACTTGAATTTTGTTATAATAATTTTCAAATACATCAAACATACTATTAATTTAGGCTTTTTTACCCAAAAGGACAATCATTTGATATAGTGAGTTATTCTAATGATTATTTTGGTGGATGTAAATTAGATAGAAAGAGAAACTATAGAACATGTCACTTTTTAGGATAATATTTGGTTTTATGGTGTAGTAAGAATCCAAATTATGTTTCATTGTCTATTATCGAAGCTGAATAAATAGTTGTCGGTAGCTGTTGTGCACAAATTTCGTAAGAACCCGGTTTTTTCTGAGAAATACTTTGGAATATTCTTGATAATATTCCAGAGCAGTGCCTTCAGACGGCGTGCGATTCCGAGCCCCGGAGTGGCCGGAATTAAATTTTCAGTGCATTCACACTGGAAACACTAAATAAATGGGATAACTCCTAAACGGAGTTCCGGATCAGGGATCCGAGCGTACGGATGGGTGAGGAATGGGGTGTTTACCCTAGGAACGACATAAAACTTATCGGTGCGGGACGTTTGAACCCCTCGCCCGCTTCTGGAACGTTAAACGGATTAATTAATTAATTAATTAATTTGTTTAATGTTGAAACGCAGGTATCTCTTAAACGGTGGCTCGGATTGGAAAACCGAGGGCACCGTTGAGTTTGGAGCGTGTCGTTTACCCTAGGAGGAGTATAAGTTTTGTGGGCACGGCCCGTCTATGAAAAAGGGCCCCAGGGGCATTTTCGTAATTTGGCGGCCTCGGGCGCTAAGTTTAATAACTTTTGAACGGGGTCTCAGATTAAAATTCCGAGACCGCCATTGTGCTCGAAGTGTCGTGTTTACCCAGGGACACCCTCCTTTTTGTCTGCTTCGAGAGCGGGGTCGGGGGTGTTAAAGTGTTATTACTTAAACGCACCCCCTCCCTCTTCTCTTCCCCTTCTCCTCCCTCACACCCTCTCCCCTCCCTTCCTCCTTTCCGGAGAGCTCCAGCGAGGCGAGCTCCGGTGATCCAACTCCGGCGAGGCAACGGCGTGGGGCGGATCGCACGGGAAGCGTCGGGCGAAGCCCCATGAGGTAGGAGTTATTTCGTTTTCGTTTTCCAATTTCCCGAAACATTTGAGCCCAATTTATATTGTCGAATTGTTTCCCGATCTTCGATCCAAGCCCATGGTCACGTAGAGAATGTTATAAGGTTTCCCACGCTCTTCTCGGATCGAATATCCGAGTCCCGGGGTGCCCGGAGTAGTCCCGGGAAGTTCCGGACGGAAATCTGGTTTTTCGGCGGTTGTTGGCGGCGGACGGTGGCTCCGGGACGGCGGCGCGGCAGCAGGCACGGCGGAAGGCCGACCGGCCATCCGGCCGGCTGGGCGGCCCCTCCCCGGTGCGGCGCGGCTCGGCTCACCGACTGAGGGCGCCGGCTGCGGGAGCCGGCGAGAGGAGGGCCGGGGTCGCGCTGTGCGACCCCGCGGCTGGGCAGAGACCCGCGTGACGCGGGTCTCCGCATGGAAAGGCCGACCGGCCTGTCGGCCGGTCGGTAGAAGAACCGCCCGCGCGGCGCGGGCGGTGTGACCCGCGGGAGGCGGCTGGGCTGCAGTTCCGGCGGGCCGGCCGGAGCGGGCCGGCTCGAGCGGGGCGGACCGGGCCGGTCCGGCCGAAGAGGGTCCCCCTCTTCCTTTTAAATCTTCGGACGCCCGTATTTCGGGCTACGGGCTTCCGTTTTGCGTGCTGTCTGCGGCGGCGCGAACCTGGCGCAGAGACGGTCTTTTTGAGATGGTTTCGGGAATTTTTAATTCCCGAAACGAGGGGTTGCGGAGGGGCGACGTGTCCTTAAGTGGACGAGCGTATTCCCCAAGTTTCTTGTTTTGGACGGCGCGGACGCGTCCGACGTCCGATTTAAGCGCCGTCAGTGGCATTGGAACCCTGGCGTCGAGGCGGTGGTTTGCAGGGTGGTTCCAGGTGTTGAGGCCGGAGTTGAGGCGCAGGCCCCACGGCCTGTCTTTTGAGCTACGGGCGGCGTTTCACGACTTTTTCACCGGACGTCCGTTCGGGGCCCGCGAGGGCCGTTTCGGGAGTTGACGGTGATTTCCATCTTTATCACCGGGTGACCGTTTTGGACAAGTGAGTAGTCCATTTCGTGTACTTTTTCGAGAGGATCGCAATGGTGCGATCCGTTCGTTGAGTTTCGGGACTGGGATGCGGGTCCCACGTGGCACCGCTCGTGTGCGGTGCGCCGGGATGCACCTTTTTCTCCGGATATCCGTTGCACTCAAGTGAGTAGTGCTTTTGACGTGCCTTTTCGAGAGCATTGCGATGGTGCAGTTCACCCGACCTTTTTCGGGGACGTGGTGTGGGTCCCACCCGACCCGGCTACGGTGAATAGTGCCCATTTCACCGGGTGTCCGTTTTGGGCGATTGAGTACTCTATCCTGTGTGTTTTTCCGAGGGGATCGCAGTGGCGTGATCCATTGGTACAGTTTCGGGATCTTGGGGTGGGCCCCACACGAGTTTGATTACAGTGAATAGTACCTTTTTCACCAGTTGACTGTTTTAGGCGAGTGAGTAGTCTATCTCGCGTGTTTTTCCATGAGTTTTACAACGGTGTGATCCGTTTGGTTGTGCGGAGCCTTATACGCGATCTTATTAAATGTGGAAGCATGTAAGGTGCTCTAGTGGTGGTTCGCCCTACCTTGTTTGTGGCGGACCCTTGGCGTGTGATCGCGCACTCTTGGGAGAGTGATGTAACTGGTCTACGAGATGTGGTTGGCCATGCCTGGGCCTTTGAGGTGGAGTTGTTACGTCACGCCTTCGCGTTGACGCTGGGTGTCGTGTGCACGATAGCCTTTGGGTTGGAATGAGGTATACTCCGGGAGTATACGGGAGCGCTTGGAGGTACGTGTGGTTGATTATACCTGAGGATGTTTGTGCGCTCAGTTGGGGTTGACTTGGGGCCACACGTTGTGTGGGCCCCACGTGCGTGTCGTGATCTGCTTTGCGTACTTGACCTCTTGCGACCTAGAGGGTCCCTTTGTGTGTTTGGTTGACCAGCAGGGTTGAGTGGTCTCCCCCTGGTTTCGTTCTCGTTGGTTTGGCCGGTAGCGGTGCTAGTGACACCCACTGCTGGGGCAGACGCTGCACCCCTTTTGGGAGAGCTGTTCTGGAGTTGGGTGGTTGCGCGACACCCACTCCGTGTTCGGTCGGCCAGTGTTTTACCCTCTAGTGGATATGGCCAGAGCTGTTCTGAGTTTTACCCTCCAGCGGGGCTGGGCAGTGGGTTACTCATCGGCACTTAGGGTTTACCCTCCAGCAGAGACTGGGCAGTGGGTCACCCGATTCTATTAGGGTCTACCCTCCAGCAGAGACTGGGCAGTGGGTCACCCGACGCTATTATGGTCTACCCTCCAGCAGAGACTGGGCAGTGGGTCACCCGAAGACCTCTTAGGGTCTACCCTCCAGCAGGGCTGGGCAGTGGGTCACCCGTCGTCTAGTTCCAGGTCTACCCTCCAGCAAGGCTGGGCAGTGGGTCTCCTGTCGACTTATTCTAGGTCTACCCTCTAGCGGGGCTGGGCAGTGGGTCGCCGGATGATGTGTTATGGTTTACCCTCCAGCAGGGCTGGGCAGTGGATCACCCAGTATCTTATTATGGTTTACCCTCCAGCGGGGCTGGGCAGTGGGTCGCCTAACGATGTATTAGGATTTACCCTCCAGCAGGGCTGGGAAGTGGGACACCCGATATCTGGTTATGAATTACCCTCTAGCAGGGCTGGGTAGTGGGGACACTGGTTGGCATTCCAGACTCAGTCCTCTCGACTAGGCTAGTCTGTGGCTTACCTCCGTGATTACAGGAGCGGGACCCTTGGTTGTGCGAGTCGGTGATTGCATGACTTTGGCTTGAGGAGACCTCTCGACTGCAGGGCAGTGACGAGGTGTGGTTTGACTTTCCCTAGGACTCTCAAGTACGAGTGGAGCTTTCCCCACTGAGATACGTTCTTGCGACGCGATCTAAAACTGTGTGGGCGAGTCAGTGCCACCCAAAGCGGATAGTATCAAGGTGCGGTGACTGAGCCCCTTGGCTTGCGGTTCAGGGAAGACGTGTGGGATGTTGGGCATCAATGATGGGGTTACACTGGGACTGTTGGCTACTCTTTTCTTGGGCTGAGCTATGGGACGGAGATCCCCTTACGACGTTGTTTGGGCTTCTCGACAGAGCATATGGTTTTGTATATACCATGTTTTGAGTACCCACTCCTTGGGTTTTGGCTACTCTCCTTCAGGAGAGGCGAAGACGCGCGGGGTATGCCACGTGCTTTCCACGTCCAGCTTCTCGTGGTTGGATGAGTCTACTCTCCTGCTATAGGCAGCGAAAGCTCGACGAGAAGTGCATCTTCTCACCGTTCCTAGCTCCTTTTGTTGGGACGAGTCTTCTATCTTTCTCTTGATGGGTTGAGTTGTTAATCTTTACTGCACCCTTGGTTGTACTCCTTTCTATTCCTTGTTCGCTCTACTGCTCACCCTTCAGTACCTCCATTGTTTCTCCCTCGAGCCTTCAGGGTATCCTACTGAGTATTTTTATACTCACCCCTGCTTGGGCTTTGCCCGCACTTGGTGTGCCCTTGCAGACGACGAACAGGTGGAGCGTGACGTCAAAGGATATTAGGAGCCTGGATCTTGGACCGTGTGCGGTGATCAGTGTCGGGTTCCAGGTGGGAGACCTTTCATCTGTTCCTTTTTTGTTTACCTATTTCCGGGTTGTGGCACTTTTTGGTTGGGCGTGTGTTTTTCCCCTTTTTCCTTTTCAGCACTTTTCTTGTACTTGTAGAGGTCGATGCACTTTGTGGTATATATATAGTAGTTGTTCTTTTTTACTCTGCTTGTCTTTTCTTTTACTCTGCACCTTTGCATTGAGTCTGCTACGTGTGCGTGTGTACAAGTGCTTAGGCAAAGGCCTCCCCAAGTTGTTGTGCCTTCGGCGCTGGTCGCCAGCCCCTGGCCTATGGAGGCGGGCCTGGGGTAGTTGTGGCTCGAGCCCGAGTAGGGTCGGGTCGTGACAAATTTTGTGGATAAAACACACTCTTCTAGACTATGGATATAAATTTAGACATGTACCTATAAAATGTGACAACAAAAGTGCTATTAACATCTCTAAGAACACAGTATCTCACTCTAGAACCATACATATTGATTTAAGACATTAATTTTTGAGAGATCGTTATCAAAAGAGTGATATTACTTTAGAATTTATTGGTACTAAATATCATCTTTCTGGTATATTCACTATGCCATTGAACTCTGAAAGGATAAATTACATCATACATGAGTTAGGAATGATCAACCAGTAAGACCCTGTGTTTATCTCTCCTTTAATCTTTTTCTGTGAATTTTTCAGGATGACACCATTGTCATGTCGACACTGTTGTCTTGCCAACACCATTTTCATGGAAACACCATTGTCATGTTGAAACTGTTTTCATGACAACATCGTTTTCATGCCCACACTTCTATCATGCCAACACCGTTGGTGTTTTGCAAAGTCTGTCATGCTGACATTGATGACTCATCATTTTTATACACTGTATTTTTTTATCAAAACGACATTGTTTCATTAATTCCAGTGAACCTGGTTCACAATTTTTTCATTGTATAATCTTAAAACCCCTAAATGATATAAATTTGAATTGATCCACTCTAATCCCATTACTATTACTCCCTATCTCTCTTTGATGAATTTCTATTTCTCTACTGCCCACCTTTCACCTTCTGACTTTTGGACTAAACTGGTCAGAATGACGTGAGTAAAGAAAGCTCTGGAAGAGGGTGAGTCTCGTCTTTCCAAGAAACAAAAACAGAAATTAATCAAATCGCTAGGTCCTGTGAATCCTAGTCTGGTAAACCATGTTGTAAATTCAAATAATGAATTTTTAGTGGAATGGATCTTGGAGAGAAAATATTTATTGTTAAAAGTGTTGAATGATCAAGGATGGCGTGAATGGTTCAGAAATAATGATAGAGTCTTTTATCCGAAGCTGGTGTATGAGTTTTATATGAATATTGAACTTTTTCTGGAAGTGATGTTGCATGGATGAATTTGATTGTTAAAGGTAAGAGAATCTCGTTCTCTTCAATAAATTGGGCTGAGTTCCTTAAGGTACCTCATGAAGGAATGATTTATGATTACCAAGGTACTTCTCCTCTTGAAAGTGAATTATTTTGTTATGAGACTATTGTAAAGGAGCTAAATGGAAATGAATATCACAGGAGACCCATCACCTCATAATTTAATGGTGAATGCATAATTATTTTCAAGTTTATTCAACAGCATATTTGTCCCAGGAAAGGGGAATTTTCTTCTCTCAAGTATCAAGATGTATACTTGGTTTCTTTGCTTTAGAAATATGTTAAATAGAATCTTTATAGATATATGATGGTGCACATCAATGAGATGATAAAACCTGGGTCTAAGTATAATTCTCTCTTCTATTAAAAAATGATTTCAGTTATCCTGAAGGAGAAGGACTGTGTAAATAAAGCTGAGGATGTGGTAGTTAGTGAATGTAGTGGAATATTTTTAAGCTCTAACATAAATAAAAGAATGAAAATAAATTGGAACCCATGGAAGAAAGAATGGTTTGGTGATGAAGAAATATTTTATGAGAAGTTCAATCACATATACCATCTAGTTAGACTAAGGGATCTAGTGGATCCTAGTTTCGGTCCAGGTTAACAAGTAAACTGTTCCTTGGATGAGGAAGAGGAACCTGATACCCCTATTAGAGACGTGGGATCACTAGTTGATGATAGAAGTGACCCAAACACTAATAGACCATCGAAAAGAGTCATTATTGAACCTGCAAGTCCACCTCTAGATTTAACCTCTCATGAACCTATTCTTAAATCCTCTAGTAGTGAAGAAACTGAAGTTGAAGGTATTGTAGAGTATGTTAGTGAATCAAATGAAAAAAATGAAGAGGAAAAGGATGGAAGTGGTAAAAATAGTTCAGAATCAGGAAGGGATGAAGGAGATAAACAAGTCAAAGATGAGTAGAATGAAGATGATAATAATGAAGAAAGTAGTGAAAGTGAAAGTGAAATTGACTCTGGTCTCCCTGATGAAAATACATATATTGTGAGTATGGAAGTTGTTGAAGCTAACACTGGTGTCTCTATTGAGGGTGTTTCTCAAGAAGAAAATGTTTCTCAAGTTTTTTACACAATGAAAATAACTCTAATTAAGGAAAATAAACCTATCTAGGAAACCTTGACTGAGGGGGAACCATCTATCGTAAGAGCTGACACTGAGGGGGAGCCTCAAGTACCAGTTGCTCAAGTTGATAAATAGCATCAAACTTGAAGATTAAGGCTTGATATTATTTCTCCTTTGGATTATTATATTCTTGTTGAATGGATAAAATATCCTGGTTATGTATCATTGGGATTGGATTATGAAGATTCTGATGATGTGATTGTTTCCCTTGCTATAAAGGAACTAGTGGATGAGACCACTTCTAGTGACCATGTTACTAAAGATGATTTTGAAAAATTAAAGGAAGAAATATGTGTCTCTATAATACACTCAATGAAATCTCAAATGAGGTATGATATTGATGAAGCTTAGAGATAGAATACTGAGCTGACTGAGAATTTGAAAGCAATCAGATCTGTGGCTGATGGTGTAAATCATGATGGTGCTTCTAGTTATTCACCAGCTTCAACTAGTCCGTCTTAAGCTAATGCTTTTTCTGTTTCAAGGTTAGTAATAAAATATATTCAGCCAAATCTAATCACAACTGCAGACACAATTGTCATAAGCAATACCAAGTTCAAAAATGATACAAAGAATTTGGAAACTGGGATCAATGATTTGACCACAGAGTATAGGAATACAATGGAAACAGTCATGAAAGGACTTGATGACCTTGTTTCTAACTTTAAAGCTCTTGAGTTTTCCAATATGAGAAAATAAGTTTAGGATCTCACCTCTTCATCTCAAGCTTCAAGTTCTGCTCCACCTGCTCAGTCCTCACAATCTACAAATCTTGCTACTGTTAGTTCATTGTTCAAAGAGGAGATGCAATCTTTGATTGAAAGTATGGCCAAAGTTGAGGATACTTCAAAAAAAGTGAATGGTCAAGTAAATTATTATACTAGAAGTGATTCTCACACTTAGGAAGAATTGACCAAGAGGATTAATGAGTTTTTCTCCAAACTCATCACAAATCACCAAATGAACAGTCTGTTCAAGTACTTGTCCACAAATCTTACTCTTCCTCTAGTGAAAAAATCCTTTAAGGATCAGATTCATAAACTAAGATAATTTACTCCTTTGTTGGATATGTGTATAGAAATAAAGGGTGATTTTGAAAAAGCTATGAGATATGGTGTAGAGATCATTGAAAAATTCATCAAGCTGTTGAAACCATATCTTTATGTCCAAAGTGAAGCCATTGTGGTCCCTCCTACTACAATTCTTGTCCCTAATAGTTCTGTGGCTACTCAACCTCAAATTTCAGTTTCTTAGGATTTATCTAACATCAGACCAGTCATCACAGAAATTGTTCCATCTCGGGTTCTTTCTCAACAAATACCTACCCTTGCTTCCACGGTTCCTAAATGAGTACCTCTTCCTCCTCTCAAAATCAGTTCAGACCCTCCTTCTCCTCAGCCTACCCTTCCCTATCAACCTTTTATTGATCCTTATGATAAGGGGAAGGAACCCCTTGACCCTACCTCTTGATCCTGTAGTGTGGACTTCTTTTCATTTGATAGGGATGCGTTCTTGTATGTCTAACTTTTTATCGATTCTATTTCATTGTTTCTACTTTACTATTTTTAATGTTATTTTCTCCTATCACTTTTTTCTAATCCAAAAAGGGGGAGAAATTTTTAGAGAACTTTTATGTGATTTGATAATTTAGCTAATGGATGCATGATTTGTGATTATCAAAAGGGGGAGATTGTTGGCCCATAGATGTTGTTGGACACTATCTCTAACTATAAAGGATTTAATTATCACAAATAATGTCATATATTAACATATTTCTTATCTTATGGTAGATCCTATATTATGACAAAACATTATATTGAATATTATATCATTTCATTCATATGAAAATTTATGTGTGCTTAAGTCTAAACAATCTTTTAATCGTTTATCTATTTGTAATTATGGGTATTACTAGTTTCTAACTTTGTTGAATTACAATACAGATCATCTATAATTTTCTAAGTATTTGAAGCTGACACCGTTACAAAATACTCACCATTAGACATGACACCGACAGACAAAAGATTCGTCATTGGACATGACACTGACAAACAAAAGACTCACAGTTGGACATGACACCGACAGACAGAGGACTCACTGTTGTATATGCTACCGACGCAAATGACATACCGTTAGTTCATGTGACCTACCGATGCAAGGACTCATTGAAAGTTAAAATGAGTCATAGTTGGCTCAACTATCTCACCGATAGAAGGAAGGACTCATAGTTGATATGAGTCACAAATAGCTAATTTGTCTCACTGATGATCAGTCGCACCAATAGCACAAACACATCATCGATACACCGAGTCACCAATACCGATGTAAAGAACTCACTGATATATGGAGTCACCGATGCTGACTAACCGATGATGACTAACCGATGATGACTGGCCGATAAAAATGAGTCACCGATACTTATGACTCACCGATAGTCATAAAACTATTTTAATATTATTAATTAAAATATATATCTAACGGTCATATTTACACAAATTATTGTTTCTGACATTATTTAATGTTTTCTGTAGGACTATCAGTAGATAGTATGAGGTACATGTATGTGGGGAGATCTTCATGCCTACTACACCTCGATGTATAAAAGAATTACTCACTATATATTTCAATATAAAATGAGGAATGCACTGAAAAGAAAATAGAATAGAAGAATTGCAAACTCCTGAAGCTCTCGAGCTTTCTTCAAAATCCTATGAACTCAAATCAAGAACATACAGGGACATCAACAAGATGAGCTAGACATGATGAAAAACACTGAACATCATTCCAAAAAGGAGTTGAATTCTTCACTCCTTGAAACCATACCACAGAGTCTGCGATACTCTGTTTTGAAACATACATCTTGGAGAGGACTCAAACTTCATTTTCTCTACATCAAATGAGTCTAGTACATCACTGCATAGCACATAGAGACTTCTAAACCTTATTCTATATCTTTATCTCTATTGTGTAATTTTGTTTATATTTTTCAGTAGTGTGTGTATCTATCTGTTACACAGACATTGACTCATGTTCATAATTGGAGGATACTTGATATTCTCAAACTCCCTTTCATTATTATATCTTGTATCCCATGTAGAATAGTGGAAGAGGTCAAGTGTGAACTGTTTGTTGTTTTCTCAATGAATAACTATGGTAGAGGTCAAGTGTGACCTGGAAATCCTTGTATTTTTTTGTGAACCCTGATCCAGGGTGTGAATCAAACTATTTATTAAATTAAACTGATTGGTGGCAGGTGATCACCAAGTGGAGAGGACTACGTCTAAGCTTAAGACTGAACCTCTTGTTTATTTCCACTGTGTTTTACTCTTTATTTTTAATTTGTTTTATCACAATTTCATAAAACTAAATTGAACTTTGATAGTTAGTTTATAAAGTGTTTATATCATTTTTGAACCAAAAAGTTATTTTAAAAAGTTATACTAATCTTCAGATTAGTATAGCTGAAAACTAATCAATATTTTGAGAAATTAATTGAACATTAAGGACTTTTATAAATTCACCACAAACTGAATTTGATTGTATTTTTATTTGGGGTAAATTTTTCAAAGAACCAATTTTAATAGGAATTTTTATAGATACTCAATTCATCCCTCTTGAGTAATCTACTATGACCAACAGAAACTCTCTTAAAACAAGTGGTGTCAAATGTTTATCCAGTTGTTCTAATTACTTCATAATGTGGAATGTTTATCGTGCCAATTACTTTAATGTTATGTACTAATGGTTTGGTGTGAAGTGAAGGATATGACTGGTTGACTTTTGAAAGTGAAAAATACAAAGATATTATGTGTGTTTCATAGTATCCATGAGTGACATTGATAGCCTTGTTGTTATCTATAAAAACTCTTATCTCCAACACTAAGATCAGACTTAGCAGTATTATAGGATTTATTGATATATCAAGTGAAAATTAGTAAATTAACTTAGTGAATATCTTATTAAAATTTAGTAGGAAAGGAGATTGGATTGTGTAACATGTGGTTTCAAAGGATTTGTCTAATCAACATGTGGTTGATTATAAGGAATGAATTTGTTCTGAAATAAGGGGAGAAAATATCCTCAGGTGGACAAGATATCCCTAAGGAGGAGTTGAATAAGAAGGAGAAAATGTTGTTTATTTTCAAAAAAATACAAAGGGGGTATTTTTATCACTCCCAAAGGATTGAAGTTGGATTTTTTCATAATAAGGTTGGTCAAGGATGATTACAATAAGTATCATCAAGGTTGTTGACCAAGATGTTTGTTGGTATCTCAATGAAGCAAGTTGGATTTCTTGATAATGGAATTGTTGAAAACACACAAATAATATGACTAAAGTGTTGAAGTGTTGATTGGGAGATTGATTATTCCCAGTGATTATGGAATCTTACATATTTATTATATAAACTTTTCATTACATGTAACAAAACACTGGATCTTTTAAAATTTAGTTTCTTGTAAATTAGGAACATAATACATGAAAACATAAAACATTCTTATAATCCACATGAAATTATTCTTCATGGTTTCACCCTAATTTACTTTTACTGTATATCATATCCTAAGGATTTACATCAAAGGAAAGGGGTGAGCATTAGTTCAGTGAGGGAATAATAAAGGGAGACATTTAGCATGTGATCAAGAGGTATATCAATAAGAACATGAGGTATAAAAATATAACATGATTAAGAGAACATGAGGAGTATAATAATAAAAATAACATGAATCATAATATGGAAATTTGGATACAACATTTAAATGAATCATTTATAATCACATCACCAAGGCTTATCACCAAGGTGTCGCAAATCAAAATTACCAAGGCTATTCACCAAGGTATCATAAAACATGTGATCTCTATAGATTAAATTATTTTCCTAATGAATTTGATCAATATCATGGAATGAAATTAATATGTATTAATTTCATGTGATCCACATTGATCATAATAAATAATTTTGTCAATAACCTGAGGAGAATAAATTATAGGTATCATATAAAAGCATATGATACATACGTTCTTAAAGGCTTGACCATAACATCATTTTTAACCCATGGAAATGGAATGTGAGTTTTGTATATATAAATCCAAAAATAAATAAATTATATTAACATATAGATTAATACCCATGGATAAATAAATGGTTTGGGTATTCATAATATACGAATTTCTTATGTAAAAGAGAGAAATTTAGAAGTAAATTTAGCAACATAATAGGTATAAAAGATGGATATAGAAAATGGTGAAAAGAGAGATAAAGAAGGTATCCCATTGATAAAATGTTATTTTAGTATTAAGGGTATAATAAAAATAATAATAAAATGAATTAAAATACCATTCAGAATACTTACACAAAAATAATTACTTGAATGGAAAAGAAGATGATGAGAGTTCCCTTACCCTGAAGAATTGCTCCTAAATATTGAGGATGGAACCATGGGGGATTAAATACACCTTGGGGGAATCTATGAAATGTAAAATGACCAAAAATATTTGGAGGATGTATTAGGAGTGAATGTGAAAGGTGAAATGGGTGGGTATTTATAGTAAAAGTGGATGAATTGTTTAATAATTTCCAAGTATAGGTCTTGCAAATCTAGGTTGTGGAAAATGAAAAACCATTATCTTACCAATGTTTTTTACTCCTAGTTTTGAAATTTTGAGTCATATTTTATTATATTTTAATCCATTATAACTGAAAATTGTTTGTTAATACTTCTTTGGACATGAAAAACTAGATTTTCTATGAAATAATGTTTTTAAAATCAAATTTTCTATTTTAGATTTTGTAAAGTCACTTATAGGTTTAGAAATTGATTAAAATATATAAAAATAATTAAAAATAATATAATAAAATATTTTAGGTTGCAGATTGTGCTTAAATAATGATTACATCATTATGAAAAAAATATGATGTCATAAAACATATTGAAAACCCAAAACTGTATTTTTACTATTCATTAAAAATAATGTATTTTAGAAAATTCTAAAAAATTCACCCTAACCTAATTTAGACATGCTGATTCCAAAAATAATATTTATTTTATCATAATAATTCTATAAATATGATAATTTTAACTTTTAAATATAAATATCTTTATTTATTGAAAAATGATAGTTTTTAAGACAGTCAAATTCCTGACACATACAAAAATTTCCTAGAACATAATAAAATTATTTTATCATTCGTATTTTTAAAACAAATAGTATTAAAAATACCTAATCTTATTATAAAAGTGTACATATTTTCTAAAAATAAAATTATATTTTATTTTCATCCAACAATCATTTTATCAAATTGGTCATACTTAAACATATAGTTTATTAAAAAATATGTTCTAAAAATGGGATTGATGGAATAATCATTTTAATTATACAAATTACATTACACTTTAAGTAACTAAGGCCTAGACATGTAACCCCTTATTACACCTGCATACTTCTTAAGGATAAGGTGTGCGATTGTAACACCCCAAGAATTTAAAAAAAAATTGAAATGCAAGAAACTTTGTTTTAATTAGATATTTATAACTTGCCTTTAAACATAATTTTTCACTTCTATGTTTTGAATTTCGAATAAAAGTCATCTACATTTTTGGTCGGTAAGTTATTTGGAGTCTAATGGAACCAACTTGATTTTTGTAAATAGTAACATTCCCTTATGAATAGTAATATGAATAGTGATATGTCCCTAATGAATATTAAATTGTATTATTTTTTATTTTTTTAAGGATTTATAATAATTAAGACTTGATTAATTTCTAAAGGTGTTAAAAAATGAGTTATAGATTTAAATTTGTTATTTTTTAATAAATTGTGGTTTTATTTAAAAATTAAATTAAAAATATATAGAAAATTATTTTCAAAAAATGGAGTTCATTTTTGAAATCTTGATGTCAAAAAATGGTTGTGGTGAATTTTTGGGATTTTTCTGAAATTATTGAATTTTTTATTAATGGTAAAATATGATAAATTACGATAAATGCTAAATACTTGTTTTACTTTATCATAGGTGATGCAAGGCTGATTTAAGCCAAATTTTTTCTATCTAACATGAAAGTTTTACTATTTTGGGTCACATGAATCAAGACTATTCATAGTTTGAGCAAAAATATTAAAATAATGATTAAAATAATGTAAAATCTCTCCTCTCCTCCACTTTAAATACAACCCTCATTCCCCTATTCCTCTCACACCTCTCAAGCCTTGATCATTTTCTAAGTTTATCCAAATCACCTCCCCAAGTATCCTCCCCATGTCCTAGAACTGATGGTCTTTCCAAAAGTCCAAAACCAAAGGCCTTAAGTAGGATCTTCAGGAGAAGAGATCAAGAGGTAAAAATCATCTTCCTTTTTCATGTGTTTTCTTTCCAATTCATTTCTTTTCTTATACTCTCATTATTTATACTTATCCAGGAGATATTAAATCTCAAAAATCGTGTATATTGTTTATGTTATCATTTTTATGTAAAATATGTGTCATATTACTTCCTATCATCTCCCTCTTATTCTAAAAATAAAAACATCGTCCATGTTGTGCCGATTTACAAAAATTGTGGATGATGTATTTTCAATATCCATCACATCCTTCCAAGCTGATCAAAAAACTATTTTAATGGTTTAAATATAATTTAAATTTTATTTTTTAACCTATTTTATTTTTTGGAATGAACTTATATGCCTAACATTAAATTATATAATGAAAAAGTTCATGATTATCGAGGAACCGCCAAAAATGATCTAAACAAATGTCATTAATGTTTCATCTAACGATCCATCATAATATATTATAACAAAATGATTTATGGTATAATTATATATTATAGAAACATATTAATACCATTTAATTACAATTCTAGAATTTTATTTCCATACGACAAGAAAATCAAATACAAACCGGCCATGGAAATCATGTAAAGAACGCACCTAAAATAATAGAAGGAACAAAATACTAACTAAAGGGTGAAATGATCTTATAAAATGGTCATATAATATGTTATAAAAATTAAAATTATTCTTTAAAATACTAATAACACTATTTTAACCATTATATTAAAGGTTTTAATAATTTTTAAGTAAGACGAACCTGAGGTATGGGAATTCTTAACCTGATTTCCATTATTTGGGTTAATATTCTACATAATTATTTATGTGGTATTAAATTTGTTTGTGTGATGAATTTTTCATATATTATGTTTAATTATGTGTATTTATAGTGTATATACATATTCCATCCACTCTATTAAGTATCACCTCAATTATATGATATTTGTAAGGGACTTTTCTTTTAAAAACCACTTTTAAAGTTCTGTTTTACAAAATTCAAAAGAAAGGTTTTTATGGAATTATTCATGTTGTGTGATTATCTTCTGGTTATTTTTAATTGTTTAATATGAAGGTTGGGACCTTTATTTCCCTCAAATTCATTGGGTATGTGTAAGTTGGAGGTCGGTTGTATGGTTACTCCATGTGTAAATGCAATTGTTACACAATAAGGTAGTCGTTAGGGTTACATTGTTAGGTAGTCGTGAAGGTTACAAATTATAAGGTTACTAAGAGGTTTAAAAGATTATGCAAGTAATTACCCAAATTTCCTTTAAGTTTATATTTATTTTCTATATGTTTTGTAGAAATCTCATGGAAATATCAAGTTTCACAAATTAAGTTTATATGGGTGACAAGTATGTTTTTTGAAAATGATTTCATACGTTATAAGTATTCATGGAATGATGTATTATTTCCTTATTTTTATATCCCTTATGGAACTTTTTGTTCTTATTCCAAGTTTTTAAATTATTTTCATTGGTTATAAGTATGCGTAATACAAATAAGGAATCCACGTAAAATGTTTTGATGATTTTTCAAAGAAAACATGTTTTATTTGAGAAGTTTTATATTTTGGAAGAAACAGATATTTTTTTTGTGGTATCTTATTTATATGAATGTTGAATGTCATATATATTTTATATACTAATTCTCTAAAACTATAAACTTGAAAATATCTTCATTATGAAAGGAAGTGATTTCTTGACTAAAATTCAATATTATGTAATGTAATAATGCAAAGTCCTTATAGTTGGTATCAGAGGATGGTTTAGATAAATTTAGGGGTTAGGATGATTTTAATAGAATACCATAATTGATTTTTACTTTATTTTTAATTTTAAATGATATAGAATTTAAATATTACCATGTTGCTTCGACTAAGATATATTTGTTCAGAATAGTTTTCCGCAGAAGAAATAGGGAAGCTGAAGAAGAGAGGCACTGACAGAATGATATCCTTCTGAATCTGCATCCCAGAATGGTAGGGATTAGAACTCAGTAGTTTTTTACAGTAATGGATCATCTAATACATGAAATAAATGGTGGTGGAATCCATTCAAGATAACAAACATATCTACCACAAAGTAACATGATGATAGTGGAACATTTTATGAGACAACACCCTCCTACTTTCAATAGATCTTGTGACCCAATAGCGGCTGAAAGATGGATTAAATCACTTGAAAAGATATTTGATGTTATGGGATATTCAGATAATAAAAAGGTAAGCCTTTACATTTATCATTTTTAAGGTGAAGCTGATTAGTGGTGGTCAATGGTCAAATATATCAGGGATAGAGAGGATGCTTATGCCTTAAAGTGGGATGAATTTAAAAAAATTCCTTGAAAAATATTTTCCAAAGGTGGTTCGACTTAGGATGGAAAATAAATTCCTTTAATTGAAGAAAAATGAGGAATATTTAGTGGTTTTTTATGAAGGAAACTTCACCAGACTAGCGTGGTATTCTCCAAATCTTATTTTGGAACTTGACAGAAAAATCAGTCGCTTTTACTCAAGATTGAAGCTAAGGTATCGAAGGGAATTGGCCTCCCATGAATTCAAAAGTTATGAGAAACATGTCTTATGTACTAATAGGGTAGAGATGAAGTTTGTTGATGATCGCGTGCGCTTTGAAAAAAATTAAAAGAAGAGGTACATATGGAAAATTATGGGTAATAATTAACCAAATAAATCTAATGGTAAGAAATTCCAGTTTCCAGTTTGTGAAAAGAGTAAAAAAGCACCCTGGGGAATGCCTTACCAAAACTGGTAAGTTTTTTCAATGTGGTAATTTTGGACATATTTCCTAAGATTGTAATGAAAATGATCCTAATACTAATCCTGATAAGCAAACTGTAAAGTGTTTTAAATTTGGTGATATGGGTCATTATGAAAATGCCTTCCCAAGGAGAGATTTGAATGATGAAAAGAATACATAATATAAGAAGAAAGGTGTAGGGAGATCCTTTGAGACTATGTAAACAGATTTTAGGCCATCTAATGAAGTTATATCAGGTACCTTGTTCGTTTACTCTGATTTTCTAAAGTTTTGTTTGATATGGGGTCTACACATTCCTTTATTTCTGAGAAAGTTTCTAGTAAATTAGAAATATCACCTCAACAAATGAGACCAGAACTTATTGTTAAAACACTAGGGGAAATATTATAACAAAGAGGAATTATAATAATCTTTCTATTATGTTCTATGGAAAGACTTTACCTGCAAAACTTGTTGTTTTTTCTTTAGTAGAGTTTTATTTCAGTCTAGGAATGAATTGGATTTCTTTTTATCATGCTAAGATTTACTGTAGAGCTAAAGAAGATTTTTTTCAAAAAGAGTTTCAGTTTGTATAAAAGAACGGACCCATAAAATTGATAATATATCAGGAAACTGAGAAACTATTGAAAGATATAAATGAAATTAATCTTGCTCATATTATTGAAAAAAAGAGAACTGTTCAGATTAATGATGTACCAGTGCTAAATGAATACCTTGATGCTTTTCTAAATGAGTTATCAGGTGTCATAGCAGATCAGGAAGTTGAATTCACAATTGACTTAGTTCCTAATGATAATCCAATTTCAAAACCCCCATATTGAATGTATTAAATGGAACTTCTTGAATTGAAAAAAAATGCAGAATTTTCTTAATAAAGGCTTCATTCATCCTAGTACTTCGTCATAGGGTGCTCTTATTTTTTCATTAAAAAGAAATATGGTTCCATGAGGCTCTCCATTGATTATAGAGATTTGAATAACATCACTATTAAAAACAAGTATCATTTACCTCATATCGATAATTTTTTTGATCATATCCTAGGATCTCAGTATTTTTTCATGATTGACTTGAGATCTGGATACCATCAGCTAAAGGTAAAGGAGGATGACATCCCAAAAACAGCTTTTCATACTAGATATGGGTATTATGAGTTTTTTGTTATGTCATTTGGGTTAAATAATGCACCTACTATTTTCATGGATTTTATGAATAGAATATTTCATGAGTTCTTGGATAAGTTTATAGTTATATTTATTGATGACATTATGGTATTTTATAATAGTAAATAGGAGTATGAAAAACATCTAAGTGTTGTTTTTCAAAACTTAAAGGAAAATAAACTGTATGGAAAATTTAGAAAGTGTGATTTTTGGTTGTAATTTTTTTTCTTGGGCACATTATAAATAAGGATAGAATAAAAGTTGATCATGCCAAAACAAAAGTGTTTGATGAATGGAAAAGACCTAGAAATGTTACATAGATTCATACTTTTATTGGATTAGTACGTTATTACCAATAGTTTGTTAAAAACATTGTGTGGTAATCTAGTCCACTAACTAAGTAAACATGAAAATGGGTTAAATTTATTTAGAAAGAAGAACGTGATGTTTTTTTTTCAGAAATGAAGAAGATATTTGTGAATGCTCTAGTTTTGGCCTTACCATCCCGAAATGGTGAGTTTGTCATCTACAATGATTATTCATTGAAAGGACTTGGTTGTGTTCTGATGAAGAATGATTAGGCAATTGGTTATGCTTCAAGACAACTAAAATCTCATGATTTAAATTACCCCACACATTATTTGGAAATGGAAGCTGTGGTTTTTTATTTGAAAATTTGGAGGCATCATTTATACAGAGCCAAATGTCAAATATATACTGACTATAAAAGTCTGAAGTATATATTCACTTAGAAGGAATTAAAAATGAGGTAGACAATGTGGATTGAACTGATAAAGGATTTTTATTACACAATCAATTACCATCTGAGAAAAACAAACAAAGTGGTGGATGCCTTGAGTCAAAAACATCATGCATCATTAACCATGTTACGTTTGGAACATGATCCCTTGATTAATGATTTGATAAATTTTGGCTTAGAATATATTGGTGTATAAAATACATTTGTTTTGTTTCATGTTTCATTGTAGTCATCATTATCAGACAAAATTAAGCAAGCATAGAAGGAAGACTGTGAGCTACAGAAAAAAGTTAGAATTGGTTAAAATGGGTAAGTTTCCAGAATATAACCTTGATAAATATTGTGTTTTAAGATTTGGTAAAAGTTTGTGCATGCCTTGTGATTCTTAATTGAGAAAATATTTTTTGTGTGAAGCTCATAGTTATCCATTTTCATTTCATCCTGGAATTACTAGGATGTATAGATACATTCAAGTGTATTATTAGTAGGATGGAATAAAAAGAGATATTGCAAATTTTACCACGAAATATTTGACACGTCGACAGGTTAAAGCCGAGAGGTAGTTATCGAAGGGTATGCTTCAGCCTTCGGTAGTGATAGAGTGGAAATAGTATAATATATCCATGGACTTTGGGGTGGGACTACCTAATACTTCTCGAGGTAAGAATGTGATTTGGGTTATTGTTGATCAGCTAAAAGAATCTGCACATTTTCTTTCTATTTGAGATAAAATTCTTTTGGAGCAGCTTTCTCGACTGTACCTCAAAGATATTTTCAGGTTACTTGGAGTTCCTCTTTCCATTATATCTAACTGGGATCCAAGGTTCACTTCTAACTTTTGGAATGGCCTTCAAAAGTAATTGGGAATACAATTAAATTTCTGTACAACTTTTCATCCTCAATCAGATGGGATGTCAGAACGAACTATTCAGACATTGGAGGATATGCTTCGAGCTTGCTCAATGGACTACTAGGGAAGTTGGTATCAACATCTTTCTTTATTTGAGTTTTCTTATAATAAAATTTTTCATTCTAGTATACAGATGTCACCTTTTGAGGAATTGTATGGTAAGCGATGTCGAACTCCATATTTTTGAGATGAAGTCAGGGAAAGGAAGTTGATGAGACCAAAATTAGTTGATGAAGTGGCTGAGAAAGTGAAGATGATACAGCAACACCTGAGGACAGCTTAGAGAAGGTATAAAATTTATGTAGATAACAGGAGGAAAGACTTTTATTTTGAGGTAGGTGATCATGTTTTTCTTAGAATGTCACCATGGAAAAGTGTTATGAATTTTGGTAAGAAATGAAAACTAAGCCCATGGCTAATTGGACATTATGAAATTCTATAGAAAGTTGGACCAGTCACCTACCAAGTAGATTTGCCTCTGATTTTATCTCAGGTACATAATGTTTTTCATGTTTCGATGTTGAGAAAGTATGTTCCAGATTCTTCTCAGGTCTTGACTTCAGAAGTAGTTCATCTGGAGGAGAACCTTTCTTATGAAGAGAAACCAGTTCAGATTCTTGATCGAAGGGAACAAGTATTGCTGAATAAGGTAATCCACCAGGTAAAGGTTTTGTGGAGAAACCACTTGGTTAAAGAAACAACATGGGAGTTTGAAAATGCTATGAGGGAAAGGTAACCTCACCAGTTTAATAAGAAAATAAAATTACAAGGGAACAATTTCCAGAAGGTGGGGATAATGTAACACCCCATGGTTTTAAAAATAAATTGAAAATCATGAAACGTTTTTAAGTAGATATTTATAACTATCCTTTAAACAGAAAATTTCCACTTTTATGTTTCGAATTTCGAATAACGGTCATCTACATTTCTGATTAGTAAGTTATTTGGAGTCTAATTGAACCAACTTGATTTTTTTTTTGAATAGTAAAAAACCCTTATGAATAGTAATATGAATATTAATATGACCCTAATGAATAGTAAATTTTATTATAATTTTATTTTATAAAGTCTTTAAGATAATGACAACTTGATTAATTTCTCAAGGTGTTAAAAATGAGTTATAGATTTAAAAAAAATTGAATAAATTATGATTTTATTTAGAAATTAAATTAATAATATTTATAATATTAGTTTCAAAAAATGGATTTCATTTTTGAATTCTATATGTCGAAAAATGTATAGGGTTAATTTTTTGGTATTTTTCTGAAATTCTTGAAGTTTTTGATGAATAGTAAAATACGATAAATTACGATAAACGCTAAATACTTGTTTTACTGCATCATAGGTGATGAAAGGGTGATGTAAGTCCACTTGTTGCGAATTACCAATCAATTTTTACTATTTTGGGTTACATGAATCAAGACTATTCATAGTCTTGAGAGAATATATTAAAATAATGTAAAATCCCTCCTCTCCTCCATTATAAATACCACTCTCATTCCCCTCCTCTTCTCACACCTCTCAAGCCTTGATAATTGTCTAAGTTATGCCAAATCTCATCCCCAAGGATCTTACCCACGTCCTAGAGTTTCTGGTCTCACAAAAAGGCTAAAACTAAATTCCTTAAGTAGGATCTCAAGGAAAAGAGATCAAGAGGTAAGAATCATCTTCCTTTTTCATGTGTTTTCTTTTCAATTCCTTTTTTTATTATAATCTCTTTCCATCCACGTATACAGGAGGTATGAAATATCTATAATATTATATTCTCTTTATTTTATCATGTTCATATAAAAGATTCATCATCTTCCTTCCTCTCCTCTCCCTCTTGTTCTAAAAATAAAAACATCGTCCATGATGTGCTGATTTACCAAAATTGTGGACAATGTGTTTGCAATATCCATTACAAACTTCAAAGATGATCATAAAACCATTTTAATGGTTGAAAATAATTTAAAGGTTATTTTTTAACATGTTTTATGTTTTTTAATGAACTTATATGTATGACATTAAATTATATAATGAAACAAGTTCATGATTATCAAGGAACCTCCAAAAATGATCTAAACAAATATCATTAACGTTTCATCTAATGATCCATCATCCTATATGATAAAAAATGATTTATAGTATCATTATATATTTTTTAAACATATTAATACCATTTCATTTCACTTCTGGAATTTCATTTCCATACTACAATAAAATCAAATACAAACCGGCCATGGAAATCATGTAAATAATGCACCCAAAACTATGAAGGGAACAAAATACTAATAACTAAAGGGTGAAATGATGTTATAAAATGATCATATAATATGTTATAAACATGAAAATGTTTCTTTAAAATACTAATAACAATCTTTTAATTTTTATTCATGAGTTTTAAACAATTTTTAAGTAAGGCGGACCCGAGGTAAGGTAATTCTTAACTCGATTTCCATTCATTGGGTTAACATTCAACTTCATTATTTATGTGGTATTAAATTTTTTTGTGTGATTAATTTTGTATATATTATGTTTAATTATGCATATTTAATGTTTATATACATATTCCATATACTCTATTAAGTCTCAACTCAATTATATGATCTTTTTAAGGGACTTTTTATAAAAACATCTTTTAAATTTTTGTTTTACTAAATTAAGAAGAAATGTTTTTATGGAATTATTCATGTTTTATGATTATTTTATTATTATTATGAATTGTTTATGATGAAGGTTGGGACCTATATTTCCCTCCAATGTATTGCGTATGTGTAATTTGAAGTTTGGTTGTATGGTTACTCCAAGTGTAACTGCGATTGTTACACAATAAGGAAGCTGTGAGGGTTATATTGTAAGGTTGTCATGAGGCTTACAAATTATAAGGTAGCCGAGAGGGTTTCAAGATTATGTTAGTAATTATAAAAGTTACCTTTAATTTTATATTTATAATCTATATGTTTTTTGTAATTCTCATGGAAATATCAAGTTTCACAAAGTAATTTTATATAGTTGACAAGTATGTTTTTTGAAAATGATTTCATACATTATAAGTATTTATGGACTAATGTGTTCTTTCCTTCTTTTTATATCCCTTATTGAGATTTTTGTGCTCATACCAAGTTTTTAAATGATTTTCACCAGTAATAAGTATGTTTAATACAAATAATGAATCCATGTTAAATGTTATGAATATTTTTCAAAGAAAACATGTTTTATTTGAAAAGTTTTATATTTTGGAAGAAATGGATATTTTTTTTGTGGTATCTTATCTATATGAATGTGGAATGTTATGTATGTGTTATATCCTGATTCTCTAAAAATATAAACTTGAACATATTTTCAACATTAAATGAAGTGAGTTCTTGACTAAAATTCAAGATTATGTAATGTAATAAGGTCGGGTCCTTATAGCGATGGTGGTAGCTTCATGGGGTGGATTAGCTAACATTGACCGAGTGGTAATATACACCAACTTGAATTTCTCCCATATGTTATTTATTTCAAGACTAAATTGTTTAATCTAAGATTTTTCTTGGTAAATGGTGAACCGAAATGACGTTATCTCCCTCCCAAGTTCAAAAAATGGGCTTCAGATGGAATGAATCTACTGGTTATGTCCATAATTTCTCCTTTCTGCATCAATTATCCTTTATCACTACTACCTATAAACACTAATTATAATGATAAAACTATTAAAAATGGGTATAGTTCCCAATTTTCAAATAGATCAATGGTTATATTGACCAATTATCATATTTTACCAACGATAATATTACTATTAAAACAGTCACATTTCCCTCTATAAATACCATTTCATTATTTCACTCAATATTCACTAAAATTACTCCTAAGGTTATATTTTCATTTTCTAAGATGTTGATTGATTTACTAATATTTTGTTTCATTTATATAGTGTTGGCCATTGGGATATAATTCTAGCATATTGGTGAGATCCATATTTTCCCATTTAAGCTTTTCTATTTTATATTTTTTGACCAATTGTGATGTTTGGAATTTTCATTAGTTTCATAGATGACTAATGTAATGATATTTATTTATGAGATAAGGTTTTTTTTGTTCCTCTATAATTTTTACATGTATAATATTATATAGTATAACACACATTTTCTTATAAAAAAATATTATTTAAAAAAATAGGTTGTTACGTTCTTACCCCCTTTAGAAATTTCATCCCCCAAATTTTAACTCAAATTCTCAATTGAGAATATGTGAGGATAATTTTGTTTCATTGTTTCCTATAGTTCCCATGTTTCCTCTTTATACTTATGGTTCCTCCATAACAATTTGACAAGGTGAGTTATCTTATTGTATATAAATTTTTCTCAGTGGTCCAAGCATAATCATGTTCCAGTTGTACCACCTATGGATTTAGTACATGTGAGGGATAATGTAATTACTTCCTCAAGAGAGATACACATAATAAATCATGAACTTTAGATATATTTGGTATAAGGGGTAGCTGATATGCCATTACTCATATGCTATCAAGGATTTCAAAGGGGACAATGTACCTAGGGTTAAGATTCCCTTTCTTACCAAACCACATGAATATCTTCCATGGTGATATCTGAAGGAATAATTTGTCTCCAAAATCAAACTCAAAGTCCCTTATATGGTTGTTATCATATCTCTTATAAAAAATTTGAGCATATTTATATGTTGTTATATGGCATGAACCTTTTTTGTCATCTCTTGCAAAAGATCAGGTAAAGGTAGATTTCTCTCAACACCATCATCCCAACAAGTAGGAATTATACATCACTTACCATATATAACTTCATAGGGTGGCATTTGAATACTTGATTGGAAACTTTTTTTGTATTAGAAATCAACTAATGGAAGGTGTTGACCTCATCCATCTTTAAATTCCTTTGAGCATGTTCTCAGCGTATACTCAAGTGTCTAAGTAGTCCTTTCCAATTGGCCATTGGTTTGGGGGTGATAGGCCATACTAAAATTCAATTCAGTATTTAGATATTGTTGAAGGATTATCCAAAATTTATATGTGAACCTTGGATCACTATCAGAAATGATCAAAAGTGGCACCCCATGCAACCTCACCACTTCCTTTAAGTTTATCTTTTAAATTTTTTCAAGAGATAAAACTCCATGAATAGAAATGAAATGGGAAGTCTTGGTGATTCAATCCACTATAATCCATATCATATTGTTTTATTTGGATGTTATTGGGAGACTAGTGATGATGTCCATATTGATATTTTCTAACTTCCATGTTAGTATAAGTAGTGGTTGCGATACACCTTTAGGAATTTGTCAATATGCCTTCACTTTTTGTCACACCAAGCACCCTATAGTGTAATAAAAAATCTCCCTTTTCATATTATCCCATCAATAATGATCAATAAGGTCCTTATACATCTTATTACTTCTAGGATGTATAGATAATGTAGATCTTTGAGCTCATCCATCATCCCATTCTTTATTTCTACGATGGATGGGACACATAGCCTTGTATGAATTTTCAGTATAGCTTCTTGATCAATATTGAACTCAAGAAACTTATCATTATTCATTAACTATATCTTCTTTCATATCAAAGGATCTTCTATTTTATATCTCTTTATCTTATCTTGTAATGATGGTTTATAAATAATTTGGGATAGGATTGATGATTTATCTTTCCTTATAATTTCTATGTTTATCCTTACTAGGTCCTTGATCAATGGATCTCATTGAATCATTATCATTGATAACACTAAAGGTTCTTTCATACTTAATTCATTAGTGACTTTGTTTGATCTTACAGGGTGATAATTAATTGAATAGCCATAGTCTTTAAGAAGCTACAACCATCTTCTTTATCTCATGTTCAATTACTTTTTCATGAAAATATACTTTAAACTCCAGTGCTCTATGTATATATCACATTTCTCCTCATTAAGGCAGTGCCTCTATATCTTCAAAGAAAAAATTACTATAGCTAACTCCATTTTATGTGTAGGATAATTCTTCTCAAGAGGTATTAACTTTCAAGATTCATAAGAAATCACTCTATCACTTTTCATGATGATGAACCCAATACCTTTCAAAGATTAATCACTATATATAACACATCCTTCTCTGATAAAGGATATAATTAACATATGTGTAGTAACCAATATCTTCTTCGATTCTTGGAAACTTTATTCACAATCCTTTTTCTAGATTAACTTATCTCCTTTTCAAGTTAACTTGGTTAGTGTATTAGAAATTCATGAAAGTTTTTTTACAAACCTTCATATAACATCTTTATAAACCAAGGAAACTACAAATATCAATTACTATTGTAGTATGAGGACACTCCTCTATAACCTTTTTCTTGGTAGGGTAAACTAATATTCCTTCATTGATTACAATTCTCCCCAAGAATGAAACTTTTTGTAACCAGAATTCAAATTTTCTGAATTTTTCAAATTGATTATCCTTCCTCAGAGTTTTATATATATCCCAAAAATGATTCGCATTATCCTCATAGATTTTGTAATATATCATAATATCATAAATATAAAATTAAAAAAATTTATCAAGGTGGTCCTTAATGACTCTATTAATCAAACCCATAAATATATAAAGAGCATTAGTCAAGATGAAGGGCATAACAACAAACTCATAATTCCTGTATTTTGTTCGAAAGGAATTATTTAGAATATCTTCTTTCTTCATCCTCAATTGATGATACCCAGATCAAAGGTAAATCTTGGAGAAGAATTGGTACACATAAAGAAGGTCATATAAATCATCAATCCTTGGGAGAGGATACTTAATATTCACTATGGTCCCATTAAGTTATCTATAATAAATCCATATCTCCATTGATATGTCCTTCTTATTTATAAAGAGAATAGGTGATCCCTAAGGAGACACACTTGGTCAGATAAATCCATTCTCCAAAAGATCTTGATGTTGTTTATGTAATTCCTCTAAAACCACATTTTTTATTTTATATTGGGTATTTGATATCATCTTGGATCCAGGAATGACTTCAATGGAGAACTCTACATCTCTTTCTAGGGGAGGTATGGGTAACTATTTAAGAAATAAATCAATGTATTCTTGAATGATGGGGAAATTTTATATCCTTATACTTTCATTTCCTTCTCCCTATTCACTAATAATCTCCATAAAGAAGGTTATGATAGGTTCTTCTAGAAAAATATCAGGCCAGGATATCTCTACTTTAAAAATAATTATAGGTTTTCCATTAAAAACTATTAAAATTTCTTTTCTCCTATAGTTTATCTTAGCATTATACTTTGAGATATAGTCCATCCCTAGTATAGTGTCAAATTATTCCATGGGAATGACTACTAGATTTATTATGAGATTGTACTCACCAAAGTTAATACTAGTATTTTTATGCACTATTGATTCTAGGATAATACCTCCAAGAGTCTTGAATGATAAATCTACTTATAGAATCTCAAGTATTGATTCTAAATTCTTTGAAAACTTAGAATAAATAAAGTAATATGTAGAATTATAATAAAACTAAGTAATTTCTAGATTTGAGTGCACAACGAGTGTACCTATATAATGAACTGATATTTTCACATATAAAGATTACATTTAAATATATTATTATTCTATACATAACAATATTATCCATGACAGAACCATAATGGTATATAGTATTTAGAGATTAGATATACAATATTCTTATTTTATGAAATATCCTCAATATCTCCTTCAAAGATATTCTCACATAGTACTCCTCTTAGGCATACCCATATCTCCTTCAAATATCTTCTCAATTAGTACTCCTCTTAAGCATACCCTACCTAAACCTTTCATGATCACCTAGGGAAAGAAACATAAGAAAGGGTGATCTCAAATGATCAGTAAGGGTAAACATAGAATATATCAATCCATGATCAGATGAAATAATAAGATAATAATAAATTTATATAATCATGAAAAAAACTTATGAAGTTCATACCCAACCTTTCATAGATCATAAACATTATTCATGGAATAAAATTTATAATTTCAAAAAACATGGACCATAAGAGTGATAAATAATCATATATCAATAATTAACCATAATATCATGTCATAAAAGTGTGTCACCATCATAAATATAGAAAACCATTTCATGTGTCAAGTTTAAATACAAAGACTATCAACATAGTGGATCATGACACACTTATTTCCCATAGTGGACTAGGATGCACCTGTTTTATCCTAGTGGATCAAGCCCATAAAATTATTTCCCATTATTATATAATGAGATATAAAGATTTAACCAATGAATTAGAAGGATACATATATCCCACACATCAAATAATGAAATATATACATATGTGTTCTATAAGAATATAAATCATTCATTATATCAAAACCCATGAAAAGAAATGGGTTTCATAAACATTTCATCATAACATAACCCATGGAAAATAAATGGGTTTCATAATCATAAACCCTCCAGAGAAAGAATAAATATTTTATTATTGGAACATATCCCTATTAAAACATAAGTAACATCAAGGAATGTTTTCTTATATGGAAAATTATTTTGAAAGATCACTTGAAATAATTTTTGAGGAAAATAACTTTTCCATTTTATAAAAAAATTAAAAATTCATGAAATTATAACGGAAAAATTTTATATGAAAAGAAACTAGTAATATTATATAGTGATATTAAAATAATTAAGGATTCATGATGTAAGAAAAATATACCCATGATGTACAAGTTAAAAATACATTCTTTCTATATTTTTTTCAAGAAAGTCACAAAGTACCTTGTTTGGAAAATGAAAAAAAAGATTATTTTAAAACAATTTATTAAAAAGTAAAACATGGGTAAAAATAATATTAAAAAAATTAAAATAATATTAAAAACGTTTTTGAAAACACTTTTAGAAAACATGGACATAGAAGAGAAATATTCCCCAGTGGAGACTTAAATATAAACAATCCTAAAAAGGATGAGATTGTGAAATAAACTTTTACTTCTTTTGTATAATTTGAATCATAAGCCCCATGAAATAAATAAATTTATATGGATATTTTTAATACCATAATTTTCATGATAATAATCATAAAATAAATTCATCGGTAGTATATACACCACACAAAAGAAACATATAGTGTATAAGGAATGTGTCCCATAAAAATAAAAGTAAGACAAAAATCCCTTGCCTCAAGTCTTTCCTTTCTTCATTCAAGTTAAAACCTACTATATAATAAATATGGAATTAATATACATTTATTCTACAAAATTAATTATATAATACCATTTATTATTTATTTATAATATCTTGTCACCTTTTTGTTAATAATTTGTTATTAAATTCATTATTCTGAGTGATAACTGCTTTATTTTCCAAGCATATTTCAGTTCAAAAATCATGATCCTTATACATTGATCTTGGTCTATTAATTAATAGAATTTAAATCATGTTATAAACATTATATATAATTATATACATATTTATAATCATTTATATAAAGTAGATATAGAAAAAATGAATTACATCGTTCATGGAGATGGTAGGTCATATGTACGCATGAACATTGTTTTCATTTTTTGATTGATGGAGAGAAATAATCATAAATAATAAATTCATATTTAAATAATAATTATTATATAATATATGTCATATTTATTAATTAAACCCCTCATAATATCCATACATAAAATATGGTGATGAAAAATGAATTGTATTGCTATGTGCGACGGTAAGTCGTACGTACGTACAAGTGATACTTTCACTTCTTGTTTGATGGGAAAGAGAGTGTATAATGGTGTTTTAATAATCATAATAACATATAATTATATTTTTGATACTGAAGTTATTATTTTATGATAAAATTAATAGATTTATAGGTGTTAAGGAAGAGTAGAAAAAGAAAGTGACCGGTTAGAGAGATTACCGCTTCTTCGAAACATCTCCTTTAGATCTCCTCTAAAGGACTCTAGGGTTGGTATTTGGAGAATACCATCACCTATAAAAATTTTATAGGGAATTTTATAAGATAAATTTTTAGGTGATGGTTGATCTAGAAGGCTCAAAGTGGTGTAAATAAGTGAGGGAAGAGGTTTCTTTCTATAATTGAATTGAGGGGAACTTTTGAAATTTCTCAAAAGATTAAATTATAATAAATTTATTTTCTATAAAAATACTAAAAAATGGAAATGTATTCAAATATAATATAATATAAGGTTATAATAAAATTAACCAATATGTTTTAGACAAGTTTTGTTTTTTTAAACCTTACCATTTTGATTAACCCTTAATTAATCTATTTTAATTTTAACTACAGTAACAACTTTTTGACATTAAAAGGTTGTAATTTTTACTTATATGGATTCAATTGGACCATAAATGGTAAGTTTATGGATTTTTAGACCATATAATAATTAATTTTTATTTTTTAAATATTTTTATTATTTTTGAATAATTCAGTAAAATATTAATCCCATAAAATATCATTATTATCAATTTTGATACTATTCACTATTTTGTCTTTTAAGAAAAATAAAGACAGCGTGTAAAATTAGAAACAACTATTTTATTATATCCCCAAAATTTCAACATAATATATATAATTATTTTATCACCTTAAATATCTCAAATTTTATGACTTTTAATATTTTTAATATCATTTATTTTATTTTTCTATTAATTGAATAATTATTACATCAGTGTTGTGTAGACATTTAGGGTAATTATTTAATTCCTAAAAATTATAAATAAATTACCATGATGAATATAAATCTTTTATATTTTAAGAAAATATTTATATTTTAACATATCCTCTGGATAACCCCATATTAAAAATATTATATTTATTAGAAAAACATGAATGTAACATCTTTGACTTTTCTTTAAATAAAATATTATAAAGGTCATAATCTCATGAAAGTGGCCCAAAAAGTCATAAATAAATTTATATCATGAGACTAAGTTTATTAAGTTCAAAATTAACACTTATATTCATTCATAACCTACTTTTTCCCCATGTTGACACATAAGATACATTTAAGATAAAGAAAGGTACATTTTATGACTTTCTTTGATTTAAATAATATATTTGTTATTTTCATAGAAAAGTGTCCATTAAAAAACTTGATTTATAATATTATATTTTAAGGGTCTAATTAAATTCATATAATATTATTTGAGTAAGTTTTTTGGTCATTTATTAGTTCTTATAATTTTAATTTTTAACCTAAACTACCTAATTTACCATTTACCGCGGGAACAAAAATTACCAAGTTTACTATTAGTGTTGGCCAAAAATAAAAGGGGTTTCATTAGAAAATTTAGACCACATGATTATAAATATATAATCCATTTTTTAAAATTCAAAATTCAAAATCTTTAGAATTTAATTTAAAATAAAATCGACAAAATGCAACGGAAAACGATTTTTTCAGAAAAATGTCCTTTTAAAATGTAAAAAAAAATTATACTAAATTCAAGCATAAAATGCACGTAGAACCCATAATGGGGTTATTTTAAATCAAAATTAACTAATTAAAATTTATAGAAAAATAAAAAATATAATTTTACCTCAAAAAATTTTAAAATAAAATACAGTTTTCAATAAAAAAACATTATTTTTCACTATTCCTTGAAAAATAAATGTTTTTAGAAAATTATAAAAAATTAATTTTAAGATAATTTTGAAATTATTAATTCAAAAATTAAATTAATTTTTCCAAATAAATTTTCTATAACTTCTAGAAGTTAATATTTACTCATAAAAATAAGAAAAATCATTTTTTATGAAAATGTATTTTAGAAGAATAAAATGACTTTACTAAAATTTGTGGAATTATTTTATTAGCACTTAATAGTACATTAATATTAACTTTGAACTTTATATTTATTTCATAAATTAGTTATTATTATTCATTACCTCCAATTTAATGGCTAGGTTATAATGGATATATAATATTTAAATAATATCTCATGTTTTATTTAAAGTTGTTGTGTACAACACAAGCTATTAAAGAAATAAAATTATTTAAAATTATATTTCATAACAAAATAGGGGTGTTACAACCTACAACCACATAATTTTGAGCCTCTAATTCATATTTTATGATATAAAATGCTTGACCTTTCTCCCTTGGTCTATGCTGAGGTTGATGGTGGTTTCCCTCCATTATCTTCTAATTTTGACATTAATTGGAAAGGTTACCAAGTTTTCCACACTTGAAGCATTAAAATTCAAGTTGGGCATTTGATATCATCATTTTTTCAATAGTATTGATAATTTGAGGCTTCACCTAACCAAAATAAATCCAATCTATATTCCCATCTCTTTCACACTTACAGTACTTTCAAATCCCAAACAAGAAGTTCCATGAATGCTTCTTCCCACATTTGTTGCATGTGGGAAGTTTCACTTTATTTCTTCCTCTTATTAGATCAAAAAAAATTCTTGAGTTTGGATCCATTTCTATATTCTTTTCATTAGACCTAAGTGACCGTTGCATCTTTATAAAATCCAGTTTAACCTTTATAGCACTATGCACTATCTCCTCATAGCTTTCATAGTATTGATTTGTTAAATTCCTCCATTGATGGGGTCTCAGTCCACTGAAGAATCTATCAACCTTTTCCTTATTATCGGTAACAAATCTATAGTTGTATCAAGAAAGTCCTGTAAATTTAATTTCATAGTTTCCTACTTATTCATTTTCCTTCTTCTTCATCTCATGGAATTCCTTTTACTTTTTTGCATCGAATATTTTTATTGACAAAGATTCCCCTGAACACTTCCCACACCATAGCATCAATATTCCTTCTTTGATATATATGTTTAATCAGTATCCACCACTGATCAACTTATAAGTCTAAGAGGTAAACTTCCAAGGTGAATTTCTCTATCTCTGAACAATGGAGTATAGAAAAGATCTTTTATATAGAGACAATCCATTTTTCAACAATTAATTGGTTGATAGATCCACTAAAAGAAGGTAGTCGTTGATGTATGAAGGACTCAACATAAATTTTTTCCCATCGAGTTGAATACATTGGCTCAACTTTTATTAAGTTATTATTAATAACTTGAGATAGTTGATTCATAATCCTCATGGTTTTTTCCATTCTAGATTTCTTTGAAAGATTATTAGTACATCATCTGTTGCATTCATTATTTTTGTGGTTCCTAATATTTCCCTCCATTTTACTAAAAGAATAAAACCTTAGTGAGAAACATGTTACTTTTAGGAATATTAAAATTATAAAATAATTTTAAGTCTTAAAACATCATGCTTAAATATGTTATTCTTTAATAATAGATTCATTTTTTATATATCCTTCATAATGGATCATAAAAATCTTATGATTAACAAAACATATCCTTCAGGTGTGTCAAGATAGGTGTTTATAAAGTCCTATTATCATGTACCAGTTCTCGGTCGATTCTATATCAATATAGTTTTTTCAGGGTTGTTACCCCTAGGTACATCTATTCCATATCCACATCCACTTGTAATATTTAGAATGAGATTTCATTGTTTAGTAATCACTTTCTTAATACTTCACCAAAATTATAGGATTATTTTTATATTTATAATTATACCTAAGGTTATTACTAAAGTTTTAAAGTCCTAATTCTCAAAAATAACTAAACCTCCCACTTATACCATATATGTAATCTCGCATTTTTATTACATAAACTTTTCATTACATGGAACAAAACACAGGATCTATTAAAGTTTTGTTTATTTGAAATTAAAATCATAATACATGAAAACATGAAACTTTTTTCTAATCTACATGAAAGGATTATTCATTGGTTCACCCTAATTTAATTTTATTGTACCTTATATTTTGTGTATATACATCAAAGTAAAAGGGTGAGCATGATCCCAGTAAGGGAATAAGCAAGGGAGACGTTAAGGATGTGATAAAGAGACATATCAATAAGAATAAGAGGTATAAAAATATAAAATTATCAAGAGAACATGAGTTGTATCATAATAAAAATATCATGAATCATAACATGGAAATTTTCATACAACATTTAAATGATACATTCATAAGAATATCACCAATGTGTTATAAATCAAAATTACCAAGGTTATTCACCGAGGTATCGTAAAACATGTCATCTCTAGAAATTAAATTCTTTACCCAATGAATTAAAGGGATATAAGAGAAAAAAATTCATATGTATTAATTTAATTTGATCCCAATTGATCATAATAAATAATTTTTTCAATAACCTAATTATAATAAAGTATAGGTTTCCTATAAAATCAATAAGTATGTAAGTGTTTAAAGGATGGACCATAACAACATTTTTAACCCATGGAAAGGAAATGTGGGTTTTGTATATGTAAATACATGAATAAATAAATTATATTAAAATATATTCAAATTACCATGTATAAATAAATGGGTTTTGTATTCACAATATAATAATTTCTTATGTAAAAGAGAGAAATTGAGAAGTAAATTCGGCTGCATGACGGGTATAAAACAAGGATTTAGAAAAGTGTGAAATGAGAAAGAATAAAGGTATTCCATTGATAAAACATTATTTTAGCATTAATTTTGTAATAAAAATCATAATATAATAAATTAAAATACCCTTCATAATAATTACACAAAAAATAATTACTTAAATTGAAACGAAGATGATGCAAATTCCATTACCTTGAAGATTTGATCCTAAATATTAAGGATAGAACCTTAGGGGATTAAGGAAACCTTGGGGGATCTTTGGAAGAAAAAATTACATGAACTTTGAGGAAGATAGATTATTATTGAAGGGTAAAGGTGAAATGGTTGGGTATTTATAGCAAAATTGGAGGAACTATTTAATAATTTTAAAATATAGGTTATGGAAATCTAGGTTGTGGAAAATGAAAAACCATTGGATTACCCATGGTTTTTTCTCATGGTTTTGGAAATTTGAGCCGTATTTTATGATATTTTAATCCATTAGAACCAAAAAAAATTAATACTTCTTTTGACATTGAAAAGTATATTTTATACAAAATAATAATTTAAAAATCAAAATTTTAATTTTAGACTTTGGAAAGTAACTTATTGGTTTGGAAATTGATTAAATTATATTAAAATAATTAATATTAATAAAATAAAATATTTTAGGTTTTTTATTATGGTTAATTAATTATTAAATCATTATGAAATAAATATGAAGTCATAAAACATATTGAAAACCAAAAACTGTATTTTTACTATTCACTGAAAAATAAATTATTTTAGAAAATTCTCAAAAAATCACTCTAACATAATTTTGACATGATGATTTAAAATATAATATTTATTTTATCAGAATAATTCTCTAAATATGATAATTATAAATTTTAAATATACACATACTTATTTGTTATAAAAAAGATATTTTTAAGACAGTCAAATTTTTGACACTTATAAAAATTTCCTAGGACATAATAAAATTATTTTATCATTTATATTTAAATAATAATTTTTTAAAACAATATTTCATTGATACAAATATTATTCAGGATACCTTATTTTATTATAAAAGTGTATATATTCTCTAAAAATGCAATTATGTTTTTATCATCCAACAATCAATTTATCAAATTGGTCTTACTTAAACATGTATTTTATTAAAAAAAATATTCTCAAAATGGGATTGATGGAATAAATATTTTATTTATAAAAATAAAATAAAATTTTAAGTAACTAATGTCTATACATGTAACTCCTTATTACACTCGTATATTCCCTAAGGGTAAGGTGTGTGATTGTGGAAGTTTCATGGGGTGGATAGACTAACATTGATTGAGTGGTAATCACCACTAACTTGAACTTCTCCTGTAGGAGATTTTTTTTAAGCCTCTATTATTGAATCTTTGCTTGGTCTTGGTCAGGGAAACCCTAGTGTCACTACCTCCCTCCCAATTTCTGACAAATGGACTTCAAATGGCATGACTCTACTGGTTGAGGCCATCGTTTCTTCTTTATGAATCAATTATCCTTTATTATTAATACTTATAAATAATAATTATAATGGTAAAATTATTACCAATGGTTATATTTCTCAATGGTCAAATAGACCAATAGTCATATTAACCAATGATCATATTTGACCAACGGTCGTATTACTATTCCAATGGTCACATTGTTCCCTATAATACCACTTCATTCTTTCACTTAATATTTACTAAAATTCATCCTAAGGTTATATTTTAATTTTCTAAGATCATTATTAGTTTACAAATATTTTGATTCATTTCAATAGAGTTGGCCATGGGGCGATGATTCTTGAATACTGGGGCAATCCATATTTTCTCTTTTTATCTTTTCTATTTAATATTTTTTGTCCAATTGTAAGGTTTAGAATTTTCATTGGTTTTGTAGCTGACTAATTAAATGATATTTATTAATTATATAATTTTTATTTTGTTCCTCTTTATTTTTTACTTGTATAATATTGTATATTATAACACAATTTTTATCATGAAAAACATATATATTTAAAAAAATAGGTTGTTATAATGATGATGTCCATGGTATGTTTTTTACAAAAAGCTTTATGTATATTATTATTGTAAGTGTTGATAATGTGATGTTTGTTCAAGTGGAAGAAGTTTTGAGGCATTACATAAGTGAATTTCATTGAGTGTGTTGCATAAGAGTGCAAGTTATCCAAAACGGGAAAGACCACACTATAGTGGTGGCCATAGTGAGCGTGTTGTGAAGGGAGTTATTGAAACTATGTCATGGTGTGTCTAGATACACAAAAAATCATACTTCATTTGATAGAGGATATATTGGATAATGTACTATGTCATATCATATCTAGTTATTTCATAGAGAAGATATTATAGAGAAGTTCTAAAAGTTTTTCCACACCATAGTCATGTTGGATATGCCAAAATATAGGTTAGAAGGGTCCAAAATAAGGATAACTATATCTACCTTATCAAGCTAGCTCAAACCTATATATGTAGGACCAAGATTGAAAAAATATAGGAATCATCAAGGTCAGATATCCATAGCGGCACCAAGGAGGCTTGCATATAGGTGAGCATGTATGTGGGAAATCATTCACGCATAGAGGTAATGTTCCACACTCTAGGGTGGAAGTGCGGAGTAAGTGTTCCATTCCATAGGGTGGAAACATAGAGGAGGCTGGGAGAATACCCCGTTACTCGTAACAGGTGAGTTGAGGAAGTTAATTTTATTACATATCATGGTAATTATAGTGGTAAGTCTGATGTGGGACACAAACTTCATAGGTTATGACACAGCTAAACAGACCACTATGCATAGTTGTTTTTAGAGGAGTTTTAGTGCCAATGGAATATTTGAGGTGTCCATGTTGTTGAGATAAGGTTATGACATAGTATCCTTGGAATAGAATGTTTCCATACTACAGCTATAGATTTTGTAGTGGAATGTTCTGATTTAACAGTAGGAAAGAATTCAGAATCCCAATCCAATAGGATCTTACGCCACAGTGATATGTCCACACCACATTAAATTCTGTGTGAGAATAAATTTTTGGAGAACATACATGAAATCGTGCAAGAGTAATTGTGGAGTTACTTCATGAGAGATGTGGATCTGTTCAATAATAAACAACCACACCACAGTACTCTAGACCATGCCATAATGAAGTCTGAAAAGTGAATAATGCATCGTGGTATACCTATCCATGCTATAGAAGTTTTGAAATGGTAGGTGTTGCACCATAATCCTTCATACTATGTTTTATCTAGGATTTTTCTAGGTTCCCATGAGAATTTACTTCTCAATAGTTATTTGAATAAATCATAGAGGACTGATATATGAGTTATGGGAAATTTTTAAATCCCATAAATGATTGTTCCATGTGTTTGTTGGATGCATAAACAACCTCCCTATATCAAGAAGAGGATATCAACTGAAATCAATAAAGGATAAATTTTTTCACATTGGAGATATGAATTTCAAAAGAGGAATAATGTGTTTTTCTAAAAAAAATGGGCTAGAATTCTTGAAGAATTTGAATCCATTGAAAATTGATCCATGAAGAAGAAAGAGGTTGTTTGATGTGTCTACATCAAAGTGAAGTTATTCCAGAAGTATTATGGAAATAAGAAGGTGCTTCATTGAGGTGTTTTCACTGAGTTTAAGGATCATCCCAGTAGTACTTCAATAGAGAATCTATTCATACCAGAAGATACAATCCAAGCTAGTGTAGTTAGTGAAGGGATATACATGTCCATAAACATTGAAGGTGATACTTTCCACGCAAAAATGATCCAATAAAAGAATTTTTGAAGACTAACCCTTGGGAAGTAGTTATATGTTCTTAAAATTTGTTAGGAAATGATCTAGGGAATAGAAGTGACCTATCCTAAACCTTTGAAGAGTAGTGAGCTCGTAGTGATTTTACTACATGACACATCTTCGTAGCATTCTCCTTGTAGTATCCTAGTGAGTTTGAACCAAGTAAATATTATTATGGCCCCCTCCTGTTAAAGATACCTCAATTAGGAGAGAGAGATGATGACCGCTGATTCTCACCTCTAGTGGGCCTTAGGTTGATGACTTTCACTAAGGGTATAAAAATATCACAGTATGGGAGGCATTACGCTCTAAAAATTAAATAGGATTCAGAAATAGGAGAAACCATAACCAAAAAACTCCAAGAGAAAATATAAAGGTAAAAAACTATCCTGTAATGAATGGATGAAGTAGAACTGATACATATAAAATTCTCCAAAGTAAATACCAAAAATACAAGTCTAAGGTAGAGACTCAAAAACAACTCCTACCCAGCTAATAATTTCCATCTCAGTCCCCAAAAATCCTCCTAAAAACCTAAAAACAATTTATATACATAGGGTTAGAAAAACAAGTATACTCAGTGCGTACATAACCATGGCCTCAAGTGAACATGTGAAAAGAGAATGAAAATGCACCAATTAAAAAATATCAAAATTAACAAGCACCTAAATAGGTCAAATAACCAAACCCAGCCTCACCATGGCTCTCTCACCAAACCACAAATACAATATAATAATATGGTATTGAGATCATAACAAAACAAGGTACCCCACTACTACTTCCCCACTAATTTTCCACTCTCAGGCCCTAAAGTTGAACTGATGTAAATCATGGAACACATGTGCATCGCGGGGTTGGCGGCAACATGATGAGGAGGGAAGAATGCGCACAAGTGCACAAGACCCATTTCCTGTAATTGGAGGCCCAATGACAAGGGAGTAGACCAAGATAATGAAGGAGTCCTTAAATGGATTAATCATGTAATTCCAAGATGAGGCCCAACACCCTTGTTTGGGGGAAGATTTTGGGCTTATAATTACATTAATTAAGGCCCAAACATTCTTTTAAAAATCCAACCCAAGTGGTGCTACGAATTTTCAAGTCCACCCCACCATAGAATCTTCAAAGTCAAAGGGTGGTGGGCTACTTGTCTTCACTTTTCCAAAGGGTGTTCTACTTGTTTCCTAAAGTCATGTTCAAGTGAAAAAGTTGTCAAAAGCATTCATTAGGATTTTTGATAATAGAAAACTAGGCATTAGACTAATGTAAAGATCCACCCCAGGTGTGATTCAAATTTATAGTTTCTTTGGAAATAAATAGCCAACCCCTTGTACCCTTTGGACATCATGAATGAAGGTGATGTTATTATTATGGCATACCACCTTTTTATTACATTACTTTTCATTACATTTTACAAACAGATGATCTTTAAAGTCTTGTGTCATGGAAATCAGGAACATAATACATGAAAACAAAATAAAACATTCTTCTAAGACCAATATTAAGGCTTCATCATAGGTTCATCCTATGTACAATTATTGAATATCATATCCTGGAGACATACATCAAAGGAAAGGGTGAGAAGAAGGCTCAGTAAGGAAAAAAAGTGAAACAGTTGACATGTGATCTTGAGCAATATTAATAAGAACATGATAAATGTCATAAAGGCATGAGAAATGGAAGAATAGAAATATCATAATAAAAAGAACTTGAATCATAACTTGAATATGTGTCTAAAAAATTTCATTTAAACAATCATGAACATATCACCAAGGTTTATCCCCGAGGTGTCATAAAAATAACCAAGGTTATTCACCAAGGTATCGTGAAACTTGTCATCTCTAGAGATTAAATTTCTTTACCCAATGCATTGGACTGCTATCAGGTAGCACCCTTAATATGTATTTACTTACATTTGATCCACATAGATCATAATAAAACATTTCATAAATAACCCTTAGAGAACAAAATAAATGGGTTTCATTTCAAAATTGTGATGTTTTAAAAGTGCTTAAAAATAAGATCGTTGTTTCATTTATAACCCATGGAAAGGGAGTGAGGGTTACATGTATGTAAATTCCAGAATCAAATATATAATTTTTTTGTATCTATGAACACCCATAGAAACGAAATAGGTATGGGTATTCACATAAATAAAACAAGAGAATTCCTTGAGAAAAAGAGAGAGAAATTTTGAGACGAAATTTCTGCAGCATAACGGCTATATAACATAGTTTTAGAAAATAATATAAAGAGAGGGTACAAGATTCACCCACTCATAGATAACTCATAATACAGTATGGGTATATAATAAAAAGAAATAAGATCATGGTATGGATATTTTAAGGAAATACCATATGAAATTGAAACTCGAAGGAAAAGAGAAGATGCGATTTCTTTTACAAAGATTTCAGGAGCCTAACGGCATCACTTAAAAATTCAGAAAATAAATTTATGAGAGTGGAAAGGGTCTCTCATCATTTGGAAATGAAATGAACAGTATTAAAGATATAGAAGAATAGGACCCCTCATAATAAAATGGAACTATAAGACATAACATAATGGAAGTCATGACTTAAAAGAGGAGGGTGTGAGATTCACTTACCTTGAAGAGTAACTTCGAAAGCATGAAGGTAAGAACCTTGGGAGGATTGATGGAACCTTGGGAGGACTCCTTGGGAGGTAAGGAGAACATAACTTCGTTTAGGAGGATTTTGGAATGAAATTAATGTGGGAAATGTCTTGGTATTTATCGGAAAATGAGGGAATAAATTATTAATTTATAAGGGACACCTCATCAGTGGTATTTACAAAACAATGGGTTTGCCCATGGTATTTTCCTAGGGTATTGGCCACTTGGGACACCTCATAGCATATATAACTATTCACAAGTCTACCAGAAATCTTACATCATTAATGATGTCATTAAACACCCGAAACTAAAAACTATATTTTTACTATTCACCAAAAATTCAACTATTTCAGAAAAATTCCAAAAATTCACTCTAACCTAATATTGATGATATGAATTCAAAAATGAACTCCATTTTATGAAAATAATTTTCTAAATATTTTTAATTTAATTTTTAAATAAAATCATTATTTATTCCAAAAATACAACTTCAAAACTATAACTCATTTTGTAACACGTTAAAAAAGTAATCAAGGTCCCACAAAATTATCGTATAACCATAAGAAAATAAAGTAACAATTTATGATTAAATTTTATGAAAATAAATTTCCATTTTAAATTATTAAATTAATTATAAAATTGTAAATAAAATATTTATGACATAAAAAAATACCAAAACTTATACTATGATCATTTTTTCACTTTTAAGATGTTTAAATTGTATTTATACATTCATGGGTGAAGTTTCTATTTTTTGTCAATTACTATTCATTACTATTCAGACGGGTATATTACTATTCATACTTTACTACTCGTGAAAAATTAAGTTGATCTTATTAGACTCTAAATTTCCTACTGAACACAACTGTAGAAGACTATTTTTTGAAAATCAATTCACAATATTAATTATTTAAAGAATTCAAAAATATTTTAAAATACCCTTTTTTCCCTAAATTCATCAATAATACACATCCTATATTTATCCGAATATTTGAAATTCACAAACTTTTCCATAATAAGAAATAAAAATTTTATTTATATAAAAGGATTACACAAAGTAGTTAAGGTCTCATTACATAGCCCCTTATAACACCAGCATAAGAGCTAAGTATAAGGTGTGCTATGGTGATAGAATCTTGGGGTGGCTCGAACAAAATTTCTCGAGTGGTGATTTCTATCAGCTTGAACTTCTCCCTTAGGCGATTCCATTCAAGCTTCATATGTTGAAGTTCGGCTTGGGCTTGGTCCAGAGTAAAGCCCATTGATGCTACCTCATTCCCAAGCTCTGACAGATGGGCTTCATATGGCCTGAGTCTACTGGATGAGGCCATTCAATCTTCTTTTTGTATTAATTAACCAAGATAACTGTATTTATAAAAACACAACGTTAAGATTATAGTTTCCAACGGTCATATTGACCAACGATCATCTAACTGTTGAAACCCAATGGTCTCATTTTAATTATACCCACTTAATTAATTAAAGGATATAGTTTTGTTGAGTATAAAATAAAATGACACACAAATTTAGGAAACAAATATAATTAAAAATTTAGGGTCGTTACATTCTTCCCCCCTTAAGAAATTTCATCCCCGGAATTTTATCTCGTACCCTCGGATGAGAAAAGGTGTGGGTACTTCTGTCTAATAGACTCCTCTGGTTCCCACGTGGATTATTCACATTTCTGGTTCCTCCACAACACCTTAACTAGGTGGGTAGTATTATTTCATAGAACCTTGTCTCTACAATCTAAGATCTCCAATGGTTGTTCCTCATAAGAGTGTTCATGTTCCAATTGTACCACCTCTGGATTTAGTACATGTGAAGGGTCAGGTATGTACTTTATCAAGAGGGTTACGTGGAAGACATCATGAACTTGTGCTAGATTTGGAGGAAGTGCAAGCTGGTAGGCCACTGCTCCCACACGATCAATGATTTCATAGGGGTCAATTTACCTAGGGCTAAGCTTCCCATTTTTTCCAAACCTCATTACTCTTTTTCAAGGTGAAATCTGAAGAAAGAATTTTTCACCAATATCAAACTTCAAGTCCCTTCAACGGTTGTTGGCATATCTCTTTTACTGACTCTGAGCATCCTTAATGTGTTACTGGATGGAAAGGACCTTTTCTGTCATCTCTTTCACAAGATCAGGCCCAAGAAGCTTTGTCTCACAAGCTTCATCCCAACAAGTAGGAGTTCTACATTGCTTCCCATATAGATCTTTATAGGGTTCCATTTGAATTCTTGAGTAGAAGCTGTTGTTGTAAGAGAACTCAACTAAAGGGAGATGCTTGTCCCATCCACCTTTAAATTTCATTGAGCATGATCTTAGCATGTCCTTAAGTGTTTGAATAGTCCTTTCAGATTGACCATCTGTTTAGGGGAGATAGGCCATACTGAAATTCAATTCAATGCTCATATCTTGTTGAAGAATTCTCCAGAATTTTGATGTGAACCTTGGATCATGATCAGAAACAATATAAAGTGGAACTCCATGCAACCTTACCACTTCCTTCACATAAATCCGAAAAATTTAATCAAGAAAGGAATCTTCTCAGATAGAGATAAAATGTGCAGTCTTGGTGAGACGGTCCACAATAACCCATATCTCATTGTTTCCTTTGGAAGTTATTGGGAGACCGGTGACAAAGTCAATAGTGATATTGTCCCACTTCCATGCTGGTATGGGTAGTGGTTGTAATACCCCTTTAAGAAGTTGTCGCTCTGCCTTCACTTACTGGCATACCAGGCACCTTGACATATAGTCAGCAATCTCCCTTTTCATATTATCCCACCAATAATAATCACGAAGGTCCCTATACATTTTCATGCTACCAGGATATATAGAGAAAGTAGCGTTATGAACTTCATCCATCAGCTCCTTCTTTATTTCCAGAATAGATGGAACACATAGTCTTGTACAAAATTTCAGTACACCTTCTTGATCAGTATTGAACTTAAGAAACTTCCCATCCTTCACAACCTCAAACTTCTTCTGTAGCAAAGGATCTTCTTTCTGAGCTTTCTTGATCTTCTCTAGTAGTGATAGTTGAGAAATAATTTGGGTTAGGTTTGATGATGTCCCTTACTTTATAATTCCCATGTCCAGTTTTACTAGGTTATTGATAAAAGGATCTCTTTGAATCTTCATAATAGATAGAACAACTGGTTCTTTCTTTCTTAATGCATCAGTGAATTTGTTTTCTCTTTCGGGATGATAATGAATTGAATAATCATAGTCTTTAAGAAGTTCCAACAATAACCTTTTTCTCATGTTCAATTCCTTTTGTGTGAATTTATACTTCAAACTTTGATGCTCTATGTATATATCACATTTCTCCCCATAATTATAGTGCCTCCATATCTTCATAGAAAAAACAACCACAACCAGCTCTAGATCATGCATAGGATAGTTCTTCTCATGAGTCTTCAACTATCAAGATGCATAATCAATTACCTTTTCATTTTGCATGAGGATGCACCCAAGACCTTTCAGAGATGCATCGCTAGAAATAACGAATCCTTCTCCACTTGAGGGAAGAATTAACATTGGTGCAATAACCAATATCTTCTTCAACTCTTGGAAACTTTCCTCACACTTCTTTGCCTAGATGAACTTGACCCATTTTCGAGTTAACTTGGTTAATGGATTAGAAAGTTGTGAATTTTTTTTCACTAACCTCCTATAATATTCCGCTAGTCCAAATAAACTATGAATCTCAGTTATTGTTGAAGGCTAAGGCCACTCCTCAACAAATTTTTTCTTTGTTGGGTCAATTGTGATTTCTTCATTGGTAACAATGTGCCCCAAGAAAGAAACTTATTGTAACCCGAATTCACATTTACTGAACTTTCCAAAAAGCCTCTCCTTCTGTAGAGTTTGAAAAATAACCCTTAGATGATCCTCATGCTCCTCAAAAAATTTGGAATATATTAGAATATCATCAATATAAACTACCACAAAGTTATCAAGGTAGTCCTTACAGACTTTATTCATCAAATCCATTTAAATATCAGATGCATTAGTCAGTCCAAAAGGCATAACAACAAACTCATAATGCCCATATCTTGATCGGAAGGCAGTTTTTGGAATATCTTATTTCTTCACCCTCAATTGATGATAACAAGATCAAAGATCATTCTTAGAGAATAATTGATCCCCACGAAGTTGGTCAAATAATTCATAAATTCTTGGAAGAGGGTATTTTTTCTTTACTGTGATCTCGTTCAGTTCTCTATAATCAATGCATATCCGCATCGATTCGTCCTTCTTCTTCACAAAGAGAACAGGTGCTCCCCAAGGAGACACACACCGTTGGATAAACCCCTTCTCCAAAAGATCTTGGAGTTGTTTCATTAATTCCTCTAACTCCACATCTTCCATCCAATATGGGGTCTTTGATATTGGATGAGATTCAGGTACGAGTTCAGTAGAAAACTCTACCTCTCTTTCTAGGGGAGGTCCAGGAAACTCCTCAGGAAATACGTCAATGTATTCCTAGATGATGGGGACATTTTCTATCCTCAAACTCTCATTTCATTCTTATTATTCACCAATCAATTCCATAAATAAGGATATAGGAGGATCTTCTAGAAAAATATCAGGTTGAGATATCTATCCTTGGAAGATAACTATAGGTTTTCCATTCAAGAATACTAAGATTTCCTTACTTATGCATTTGATCTTAGTATTATACTTCGAGAGACAGTCCATCCATAGTATAATTTTGAATTCTAGCATTGGAATGCAACTTGATTTATGATAAGATTGTGATCACCAAAGTAAATACTAGAGTTTCTAAACACTGACGATGCTTGGATAATTCCACCAGGAGTCTGGACTGATAACTCTACTTTTATCAAGTCAGGGGTTGATTCCAAATTATTTTCAAGAGGAAATAAAGGAATGCATAGAACCAGAATCAAACAGAGTACTTTCTAGCTTTGAGAGAACAACAAGAGTACCTGCTACCACATAATTTGGAGCTTGAATTTCAGCTGTCGTGATATAAAAAGCATGACCTTGATCCCTTGGCCTTTTCTGAGGAATATGGAGGTTCCCCTCCACTACCCTCAGATTTGGAAAGTGATTGGAAAAGTTCCCAAGTTGTCCACACTTAAAAAACTGGACATCAGGTAGGGCATGAACCATATTCCCCTTTTCGTTAGTGTTTGGAAGTTGAGTTTTCACCTCACTATGACAATTCCTCACAATATGGCCATCTCTTCCACACTTGGATAATTTCCCGCTCCTGAGGAGGTAGTTCCCCGAATGCTTCTTCCCACATTTATTACACGTGGGATGTTGCACTTTCTTGCCTCCTCTTCCTTGATCAAAGCTCCTCCCTAAGCTTGGATCCATCGATCTCTTATTGTCATTAAATTTATGAGACCATTGCGTCTCACCAAACTCCAATTTGACTTTCATCACACTTCGCATGATCTCCTCATAGTTATCATAATCTCGGTTGGCTAGATTCTTCGGCAGATGAGGTCTCAATCCACCAAAGAATCTATCAAACTTGACATTTGGATCCATGACAAAGCTAGAGGTGTAACGGGAAAGTCTTTTAAATTTCATCTCGTAGCTTCCCACAGATTCATTCTCCTTCTTCTTCAGCTCGAGAAACTCCTTCTTCGTTCTTTTTCTCATGGAATGAGGGAAATACTTACTAAATAAGACCCCTCTGAACTCTTCCCACTCCATAGATTTATCCTCCAATATTTTCCTCATGTTTTTATTCAGTTCCCACCACTGATCAGCTTCTCCCTCTAAGCGATAGACAGCCAGGGTGACCTTCTCTTGCTCTGAACAGTGGAGCATAGAAAAGAAATTCTCTATAGAGCCAATCCACTGTTCTGCAATCAATGGGTCAGTCGATCCACTGAAGGTTGGTGGTCGTTGATGCATAAAGGACTTAACATAATGTTGTTCCCTTTGTAGTGAGATTGGTCTCTCAACTTGATTCAAGTTATTTCCCATAACTTGAGTCGGTTGGTTCATCATTCGCATGAAGGTTTCCATTCCAGCTTCCATCGTAGGGCCTTCAGCGCATGGTCCATTTTGGTCACCATTTGCACAGTTCCTCCTATTGACTGCCATTTCTAAAAGAATAAAAACTTAGTGAGAAACTTATTTCATTTACAAATATTTTAACTATAAAGGATTTTATGTCTTAAAACATCATGCTTAAATAATTACATTTCTCTATAATTCCTTCATAATGATTAATAAAAAGCATGTGATTAACCAAACATGTCCCCCAGGAGTGTCGTAACCAAGAGTGTAGAAAGGCCCATTGTCATGTATATGATACCCCAGGTCAAGCTCGAAACTCCTTGTCCGAGTTTTCACTCCTAGGTACCTTTGTGCCAGAGTCATCTCTACCTACTCGTATCTAGACAGGGATGTATTTGATTGATAAACCACTTACTCAATACTCATCAAAATACCAAGAAGTTTTCCTAAATTTAAACTTTTATATATGATTCTTCTTAAAGTTTTCATAGCCTAATTTCTAAAAATAACTAAATTATCCATTCATGCCAATTATGGCATCCCACCTTTTTATTACATAACTTTTTATTACATTTTACAAACAGAGGATCTTTAAAGTCTAGTGTCTTATAAATCAAGAACTTAATACATGAAAACAACATAAAACATTATTCTAAAACCACTCGTAAGGATTCATCATTGGTTCATCCTATTTACAATTACTGTATCTCATATCCTGGAGACATACATTAAAGAAAAGGGTGAGAAAAAGGCTCAGTAAGGAAAACAATTGAAACAGTTTACATGTGATCTTGAGAATTATTAATAAGAACATGATAAAAGTCATAAAGTAATGAGAAATAGAATAATAAGAATATCATAATAAAAATAACTTGAATCATAACTTAAATATTTGGCCATGACATTTCATTTACACATTCATGAACATATCACCAAGGTTTATCCTTGAGGTGTCATAAAAATTACTAAGGTTATTCACCAAGGTATATTGAAACTTGTCATCTCTAGAGATTAAATTTCATTAACCAATTCATTGGAGCGCTATCAGGTCAAACCCTTAATATGTATTTATTTACATGTGAACCACATAGATAATAATAAAACATTTCCTAAATAAACCATATAGAACAAAAGAAATGGGTTTCATTACAAAAAATGTGTTGTTTTAAAAGTGCATAAAAATAAGATCGTTATGCATTTATAACCCATGGAAAGAGAGTGAGGGTTACCTGTATATAAATTCAAGAATCAAATATATCATTTTTTTATCTATCTATGAACACCCATATAATCAAAATAGGTCTGTGTATTCACATAAATAAAACAAGAGAATTTTTTGAGAAAAAAGAGATAGAATTTTTGAGACGAAATTTCTGCAGCATAACGACTATATAACATGGTTTTAGAAAATAATATAAAGAGAGGGGACAAGAGTCACCCACTCATAAATAACTCATAATATAGTATGGGTATAGAATAAAAATAAATAAGATCATGGTATGGATATTTTAAGGAAGTACCATATGAAAATGAAACTTGAAGGAAAAGAGAAGATACGATTTCTTTTACAAAAATTTCGGTAGCCTAACGACGTCACTTAAAAATTCAGAAAATAAATTGATGAGATTGGAAAGTGACTCTAATAATTTGGAAATAAAATGTATAGTAGTAAAGATATATAAGAACAATCCCCCTCATAATAAAATGGAACTATAATACATACCATAAAAGAAGTCATGACTTAAAAGAGGAGGGTGAAAGATTCTCTTACCTTGAAGAGTAACTTAGAAAGCATGAAGGTTGGAACCTTGGGAGGTTTTAGGGAACCTTGGGAGGACTCCTTGGGAGGTAAGGAGACCAGAACTTCGTTGAGGATGATTTTGGAATGAAATGAATGAGGGAAATGTCTTGGTATTTATAGGAAAAGTGAGGGAATAAATTATTAATTTTCAAGGGACACCTCATCGGTGGTATTTGCAAAACCATGGGATTTCCCATGGTATTTTCTCATGGTATTGGCCACTTGGGACACCTAATAGCATATATCACTATTCATAAGTCTACTAGAAATCTTACATCATTATTACATCATTAATGATGTCATTAAACACCCGAAACTCAGAACTGTATTTTTACTATTCACTAAAAATTCAATTGTTTCAGAAAAATCAAAAAATTCACTCAAACCTAATATTGATGCTCTGAATTCAAAAATGAACTCCATTTTACGAAAATAATTTTCTAAATATTTTTAATTTATTTTTTTTAAAACATTATTTATTCCAAAAATAAACCTTTAAAACTATAACTCATTTTGCAACACCTTAAAAAATTAATCAAGGTCCCATAAAATTATCGTAAAACCATAATACAATAAAGTAATAATTTATAATTAAATTTTTTGAAAATAGGTTCCCATTTTAAATTATTAAATTGTTTATAAAATTTTAAATAAAATATTTATGGCATACAAAAATACCAAAACTTATACTATGATTGTTTCTTTACTTTTAAGATGTTTAAATTGTATTTATACATTAATGGGTGAAGTTTATATTTTTTTAGTTGATTTACTATTCATTACTATTCATATGGGTATGTTACTATTCATACTTTACTCTTCACTAAAAATTAGGTTGATCTTATTAGACTCTAAATTTCCTAATGAACACAACTTTAGAAGACCATTTTTTTGAAAATCAATTCACAATATTAATTATTTAAAGAATTTAAAAATATTTTAAAATACCCCTTTTTCCTAAATTCATCAATAATACACATCCTATATTTATTCGGATATTTGAAATTCACAAAAATTTACATAATAAGAAATAAAAATTTTATTTATATAAAAGGATTACACCAAACAACTAAGGTCTTGTTACATAGCCTCTTATAACACCAGTATAGGACCTAAGTGTAAGGTGTGCTATAGTGATAGAATCTTAGGGTGGCTCAAAAAACATTGCCTGAGTGGTGATTTCTATCATCTTGAACTTCTCCCTTAGGTTATTCTGTTCAAACTTCATATGTTGAAGTTCGTCTTGGGCTTGGTCCAGAGCAAAGACCAGTGATTCTACCTCCTTCCCAAGCTTCGACAGATGGGCTTCATATGGCCCGAGTCTACTGGATGAAGCCATTCAATCTTCTTTCTATATTAATTAACCAAGACAGCTGTATTTATAAAAACACGACATTAAGATTATAGTTTCCAACGGTCATATTGACCAATGGTCATATAAAAATAGAAACCCAACTGTCTCATTTTAATTATACCCACTTCATTAATTAAAGGATATAGTTTTGTTGAGTATAAAATAAAATAACACACAAATTTAGGAAACAAATATAATTAAAAAGTCCTGGTCATTACATTCTTCCCCCCCTTAAGAAATTTGATCCCTGAAATTGTATCTCGTACCCTCTGATGAGAAAAGGTGTGGGTACTTCTGTCTCATAGACTCCTCTAGTTCCCACGTGGCTTCTTCACATTTGTGGTTCATCCACAACACCTTAACAAGATCTCCACCAGTTGTTCCTCATAAGAGAGGTCATGTTCTAGTTGTACCACCTATGGATTTAGTACATGTGAAGGGTCAGGTATGTACTTCCTCGAGAGGGATACATGGAAGACATCATGAACTTGTGCTAGATTTCGAGGAAGTGTAAGCTGATAGGACACTGCTCCCACACGATCAATGATTTCATTGGGGCCAATGTACCTAGGTTTGAGATTCCCTTTTTTCCCAAACCTCATGACTCTCTTCTAAGGTGAAATCTGAAGAAAGACTTTGTCACCAAAATCAAACTCCAAGTCCCTTTGATGGTTGCCCGCATTTCTCTTTTGCCGACTCTGAGCAACCTTAATGTGTTTCTGGATGGCATAGACCTTTTCTGTCATCTCTTTCATAAGATCAGGCCCAAAAATCTTTCCCCCACCAGCATCATCCCATAAAGTATGAGTTCTACACTGCTTCCCATATATAACTTCATAGGGTTCTATTTGAATTCTTGAGTGGAAGTTGTTGTTGTAAGAGAACTCAACTAAATGGATATGTTGATCCCATCCACCTTTAAATTCCATAGAGCATGTTCTTAGCATATCCTCAAGTGTTTGAATAGTCCCTTTAGATTGACCATTAGTTTGGGAGTGATAGGTTGTACTGAAATTCAATTAAGTGCTCAGAGCTTGTTGAAGACTTCTCCAGAATTATGATGTGAACCTTGGATCATGATCAGATATGATGGAAAGTGTAACTCCATGCAGCCTTACCATTTCCTTCACGTAAATCCTAGAAATTTAATCAAGAGATAAATCTTCTCGGATAGAGATAAAATGGGCAATCTTGGTGAGATGGTCCACAATAACCCATATCACATTGTTTCCTTTGGAAGTTCTCAGGAGACCAGTGACAAAGTCCATAGTGATATTGTCCCACTTCAATGGTGGTATGGGTAGTGGTTGAAATGCCCCTTTAAAAAGTTGTCACTCGGCCTTCACTTGCTGACATGACAGGCACCTTGACGTGTAGTCAGCAATCTTACTTTTTATATTATCCCACCAATAATGATCATGAAGGTCCCTATACATTTTCATGCTACCAGGATATATAGAGAAAGTATAGTTATGAGCTTCATCCATCGGATCCTTCTATATTTACAGAATAGATAGAACACATAGTATTGTATGAAATTTCAGTACACCTTCTTGATCAGTATTGAACTCATGAAACTTACCATCCTTCACAACCTCAAACTTTTTCTGTAACAAAGGATCTTCTTTCTGAGCTTTCTTGATCTTCTCTAGTAGTGACAGTTGAGAAATAATTTGAGTTAGGGTTGATTATGTCCCTTACTTTATAATTCCCATGTCCAGTTTTACTAGGTCATTGATTAAAGGATCTCTTTGAATCCTCATAATGGATAGAACAACTAGGTCTTTACTACTTAATGCATTAGTGACTTTGTTTTCTCTTCCGGGGTGATAATGAATTGAAAAATCATAGTCTTTAATAAGTTCCAACCATCTCCTTTTTCTCATGTTCAATTCTTTTTGTGTTATAATATAGTTCAAACTTTGATGCTCTGTGTATATATCACATTTCTCCCCATATAGATAGCACCTCCATATCTTCAGACAAAAAACGACCGCAGCTAGATCCAGATCATGCGTAGGATAGTTCTGCTCATGAGTCTTCAACTGTTGAGATGCATAACTAATGACCTTGTCATTTTGCATGAGGAAGCACCCAATCCCTTTCAGAGATGCATCACTAAAAATAAATAATCCTTCTCCACTTGAGGGAAGAGTTAACATGAGTGAAGTAACCAATATCTTCTTCAACTCTAGGAAACTTTCCTCACACTTCTTTTTCCAGATGAACTTTACCCCTTTTCAAGTTAACTTGGTTAATGGATTAGAAAGTCGTGAAATTTTTTTCACAAACCTCCTATAATATACTGCTAGTCCAAGGAAACTAGGAATCTCAGTTATTGTTGTAGACTGAGGATACTCCTCTACAATTTTTGTCTTTGTAGGGTCAATTGTGATTCCTTCATTAGTAACAATGTGCCCTAAGAAAGCAACTTGTTGTAACCAGAATTCACATTTACTAAACTTTCCAAAAATCCTCCCCTTCCATAGAGTTTTCAAAATAACCCTTAGATGATCCTAATGCTCTTCAATACTTTTGGAATATATCAGAATATCATCAATAAAAACTACCAAAAAGTTATCAAGGTAGTCCTTAAAGACTTTATTCATAAAATCCATAAAAATATAAGGTGCATTACTCAGTCCAAAAGGCATAACAACAAACTCATAATGCCCATATCTTGATCAGAAGGCAGTTTTTGGTATATCTTCTTTCTTCACCCTCAATTAATGATAACCAGATCGAAGGGAAACCTTAGAGAAGAATTGATCCCCATGAAGTTGTTCAAATAAGTCATCAATTCATGGAAGAGGTTATTTTTTCTTTACTGTGATCCCATTTAATTCTCTATAATCAATGCATAGCCACATCGATCCATCCTTCTTCTTCACAAAGAGAACCGGTTCTCCCTAAGGATACATACTCAGTTAGATAAACCCCTTCTCCAAAAAGATCTTGGAGTTGTTTCTTTAATTCCTCCAACTCCACATTTTCCATCCTATATGGGGTCCTTGATATTGGATGAGATCCAGGTATGAGTTCAATAGAGAACTCAACCTCTCTTTCTGGGGGAGGTCCAGGAAACTCCTCAGGAAATACGTCAACGTATTCCTTGATTATGGGGACATTTTCTATCCTCAAACTCTCATTTCCTTCTTCTTCTTCACCAATCAATTCCATAAATAAGGATATATTTGGTTCTTCTAGACAAATATTAGGTTGAGATATCTCTCCTTGGAAGATAAATGTAGGTTTTCCATTCAAGACTACTTAGATTTCCTTACTTCTGCATTTGATCATAGCATTATGCTTTGAGATCCAGTCCATCCCTAGTATAATATCGAATTCCATCATGGTAATGACTACTAGATTTGAGATAATATTTTTCTCACCAAAGTAAATAATATAGTTTCTGAACACTGACGATTCTTGGATAATCCAACTAGGAGTCTTGACTGATAAATCTACTTTTAGAAAGTCGGGGGTTGATTCCAAATTCTTTGAAAACTTGGAGGAAATAAAGGAATGAATAGAACCAAAATCAAATAGAGTACTTTCTAGATTTAAGATAACAACAAGAGTACCTGCTACCACATCATTTGGAGCTTCAAATTCAGCAGTTGTGATAACAAAATCATGACCTTGCTCTCTTGGCATTTGCTGAGGCTGATGGTGGTTCCCCTCCACTGCCCTCAGATTTTGATAGTGATTAGAAAAGTGCCCAAGTTTTCCACACTTACATCATTGGACATAAGGTAGGGCCTTCACCATCTTCCCCTTGTCGTTAGTGTTTGGAAGTTGAGGTTGCACCTCACTATGAAAATTCCTTGCAATATGGCCATCTCTTCCACACCTGTTGCATTTCCCACTCCTAAGCAGGCATTTCCCCAAATTCTTCTTCCCACATTTATTACACATGGGACATTGCACTTGCTTTCCTCCTATTCCTTGATCAAAGATCCTCCCTAAGCTTGGCTCCATCGATCCATTCTTGTCATTAGATTTATGAGACCACTGTGTCTCACCAAACTCCAATTCAACTTTCATTGCACTTTGCATGATCTCTTTATAGCTATCATAATCTCTGTTTTCTAGATTCTTTCTTAGATGAGGTCTCAGTCCACCGAAGAATCTATCAACCTTAACATTTGGATCCATTAAAAAGCTAGATGTATAATAGGAAAGTCTTGTAAATTTCATCTCGTAGCTTCCCACATATTCATTCTCCTTCTGCTTCTACTTGAGAAACTTCTTCTTCATTCGTGTTCTCATGGAACGAGGGAAATACTTACTAAAGAAGAACCCTCTAAACTCTTCCCACTCTATACCTTAAACCTCCACTCTTTGCCTCTTGTTTTTGATCAGTTCCGATCACTGATCAGCTTCTCCCTCTAAGCGATAAACAGCCAGGGTGACCTTCTCTTGCTCTGAATAGCAGAGCATAGAAAAGATCTTTTCTATAGATTTGATCCACTGTTCAGCAATTAAAGGGTCAGTCGATCCACTAAATGTTGGTGGTAGTTGACACATAAAGGACTCAATAAAATGTTGTTCCCTTTGACGTGAGATTGGTTTTTCAGCTTGACTCAAGTTATTTCTCATAACTTGAGTCAGTTGGTTCATCATTCACATGAAGGTTTCCATTCCAGCTTCCATCGAAGGGTCGTCAGTGCATGGTCCATTGCGGTCACCATTTACATGGTTCCTCATATTGCCTTCCATTTCAAAAATAATTAAACCTTAGTGAGAAAATTATTTAATTTAAGAATCTTTTAACTATAAAGGATTCTATGTCTTAAAACTTCATTCTTAAACAATTACATTTCTCTATAATTCCTTCATAATGATTCATAAAAAAGCTTGCGATTAACCAAACATATCCCCCATGAGTGTCGTAATCAAGAGTGTAGAAAGGACCATGGTCATGTACTAGGATACCCAAGGTCAAGCCTGAAACTCCATATCAGAGTTTTCACTCCTAAGTACCTTTGTGCCAGAGCCGCCTCTACCTGCTCGTATCCAGATAGGGATGTATATTCTTGATAAACCACTTACTCAATACTCACCAAAATACCAGGAAGTTTTCCTATATTTAAAATTTTCTATAGGATTATTATTAAATTTTTCATATCCTAATTTCCACAAATAATTAAACTATACTTTGATACCAACTATGTCATCCTGCCTTTTTATTATATAACTTTTCATTACATTTTACAAACAGAGGATTTTTAAAGTCTAGTGTCTTGGAAATCAGGAACTTAATACATGAAAACAACATAAAATATTCTTATGAAACCACTCTTAATGCTTCATCATAGGTTTATACTATGTACAATTACTTCATATCATATCCTAGAGACATACATCAAAGGAAAGGGTGAGCATAAGACTAAGTAAGGAAAACAAGCGAAACAATTGACATGTGATCTTGAGAAATATTAATAAGAACATGATAAAAGTCATAAGGGGGTGACAAATGGAAGAATAGGAATATCATAATAAAAATAACATGAATCATAACTTTAATATGTAGCTACAACATTTCATTTAGACATTCACAAACATATCACCAAGGTTTATCCCCGAGGTTTCTTAAAAATACCAAGGTTATTCACCAAGGTATCGTGAAACTTGTTATCTCTAGAGATTAAATTTCTTTACCCAATGAATTGGAGAACTATCAAGGCAAACCCTTAATATGTCTTTATTTACATGTGATACACATATATCATGTTAAAACATTTCATAAATAACCCATGTAGAAAAAAATAAATGGGTTTCATTTCAAAATTGTGACGCTTTAAAAGTGCTTAAAAATAAGATCGTTATGTCATTTATAACACATGGAAAGGGAGTGAGGGTTACATGTATGTAAATTACAGAATTAAATATATCATTTTTGTGTATCTATGAACACCCATAGAAACTAAATAGTTATGGGTATTCACATAAATAAAACAAGATAATTCATTGGGAAAAAGAGAGATAAATTTTGAGACGAAATTTCTACAGCATAACGGCTATATAACATGGTTTTAGAAAATAATATAAAGAGATGGTACAAGAGTCACCCACTCATAAATAACTCATAATAAAGTATGAGTATATAATAAAAATAAATAAGATCATGGTATGGATATTTGAAGTAAATACCATATGAAAATTAAACTCGGAGGAAAAGAGAAGATGCGATTTATTTTACAAAAATTTCGGCAGCCTAACGACGTCACTTAAAAATTCAGAAAATAAATTGATGAGAGTGGAAAGGGTATATAATCATTTGTAAATGAAATGGACAGTAGTAAATATATAGAAGAACAATCCCCCTTAGAATAAAATGGAACAATAAGACATAACATAAAAGATGGCATGACTTAAAAGAGGAGGGTGAAAGATTCTCATACCTTCAAGAGTAACTTCGAAAGCTTGTAGGTTGGAACCTTGGGTGGCTTGAGGGCACATTGTGAGGACTCCTTGGGAGGTAAGAAGACCAGAACTTCGTTTAGGAGGATTTTGGAATGAAATTATTGAGGTAAATGGCTTGGTATTTATAGGAAAAGGGAGGGAATAAATTATTAATTTCCAAGGGACACCTCATCGGTGGTATTTGGAAAACCATGGGCTTGCCCATGGTATTTTCCCATGGTATTGGACACTTGGGACATATCATATCATATATCACTATTAATTAGTCGACTAGAAATCTTACATCATTATTACGTCATTAATGATGTCATTAAACACCTGAAAATCAAAACTGTATTTTTACTATTCACCGAAAATTCAAGTGTTTCAGAAAAATACTGAAAATTCACTCTAACCTAATATCGATTCTCTGAAATTAGTAATGAACTCTATTTTATGAAAATAATTTTCTAAATATTTTTAATTTAATTTTTAAATTAAATCATTATTTATTCCAAAAATACAACTTTAAAACTATAACTCAATTTGTAACACCTTAAAAAATTAATCAAGGTCCCATAAAATTATCGTATAACCATAAGACAATAAAGTAACAATTTATGATTAAATTTTATGAAAATATATTTCCATTTTAAATTATAAAATTAATTATAAAATTTAAAATAAAATTTTTATGGCATTCAAAAATACCAAAACTTATACTATGATCATTTTTTGAATTTTAAGATGTTTAAATTGTATTTATACATTCATGGATGAATTTTCTATTTTTTTTTGTTTTATTTACTATTCATTACTATTCATATGGGTATGTTTCTATTCATACTTTATGATTCACTAAAAATTAAGTTGATCTTATTAGACTCTAAATTTTCTACTGAACACAATTGCAGAAGACCATTTTTTGTAAATCAATTCACAATATTAATTTTTTAAAGAATAAAAAAACATTTTAAAATGCCCCTTTTTTCCTAAATTCATCAATAATACGCATCCTATATTTATCCGAATATTTGAAATTCACAAACTTTTCCATAATAAGAAATACCAATTTTATTTATATAAAAGTATTACACAAAGCAGCTAAGGTCTCATTACATAGCCCCTTATAACACCAGTATAGGACCTAAGTGTAAGGTGTGCTATGGTGATAGAATCTTGGGGTGGCTTGGACAACATTGCCCGAGTGGTGATTTCTATCGGCTTGAACTTCTCCCTTAGGTGATTCTGTTCAAGATTCATATGTTGAAGTTAGGATTGGGATTGGTCTAGAGCAAAGCCAAGTGATGCTACCTCCTTCCCAAGCTCAAACAAATGGGCTCATATGGCCCGAGTCTACTGGATGAGGCCATTCAATCTTCTATCTATATTAATTAACCAAGATAATTGTATTTATAAAAACAAAACATTAATATTATAGTGTCCAATGTTTATATTGACCAAAGGTCATATAACTGTCAAAACCCAATGATCTCATTTTAATTATACCCACTTAATTAATTAAAGGATATAATTTTTTTGAGTATAAAATAAAATAACACACAAATTTAGAAAACAAATATAATTAAAAAGTTTTGGTCATTACAATTATGGTGAGTTTTTCTTGAAACCTTTGTGTTCTTCTTTAATTCTTGACTTATCAAAGGATTGGTCCCCTTTTGTGGAGTCTTGTGGCTATATTTCATAGATACAAGTTCTCTTTGGGTTCGACCTTGATCATTTCCCTCTTCATTATCACTTTCACTATCTGCACATCACTTTTACTTGTTTTCTTACAGCGATCTGGGTGCTCAACACGAAAAAAAAATTCAAGGTTCCTAGAACACTTCCTAGTGGGTCTTGCACTGTGTATCATTTGGTATCAGAGCCCATTTGCAAGAAATCAGGTTCTTTCTTTTTTATCCTTTCTTCCATTTTTATTTCTCTTCGAATCGGCCAGACATCAATTATAGTCCATTTTCTTCTTCACCTATAGATTTCATTTCTTTGTATTTTTTGATGTATAGTATATAATTATTTTAGTTGAGAATCTCATCTTTATTCTCCATTTGGAATCATCAAAATCAAGGCTATACGTAGCGAGATACAGCAGGTTCAAATTTTGTGACAAATTTTTTAATTTTAAAACCATGAAAATATCACATTGATTCCATTTTATGTTACAAATTATTTCTTCTCCTACATTTAAATATTGAAAAATTAATCTTTTTGCTGCTACATTTACTCAAAAAAAGAGCCCAAAAATGAAAAAAAAAGTTATCAAAAAAAATTAATGGCTCAAAAACAATTTGCAACATTTTTAATTCTACATCCCATTTTCATTCTTCTTCATCCATTTTCTTCCCCTTCCCACTTTTTTCATCTTGAATCCATTTTGAATTTTATCTTTGAATTCTACTTTAAGATTTACATATTTCAAATATCCTTTCAATTTGTTGAAATTGGGTTAGAACACTATAGGAAGCAAGTTCAGTGGTAAAAGGCATGTGTGTTACATTTTGATAAAATCCAAAATTGAGTGAAACACGAGTGAACAAATTATTTTTGAGTGTAAACACGTGAGAGAGTGTGTGAGATCCATTTTCCTTTATTATCAATTTTTTTCATAGGATTCCTAAATGGCGGAGGTGAGTAACACCAATGAAGCAGACATTAAGATGTTCAAGAGGGTTGTACAAGAAAAATTCCAAAGGTTGAATGCGAGGATGGATGAACTTCAATCCCCTTCCAATTCTAGATAACCACCTAGGAGAAGGGTTGTTGAAGAAGAAGAGGAGTTCTTTGATTTTTAAGAGTCACCATTTCAGAGAAACCAACCACCATGGAGGTGAGCCAATGATCTTGGAGGAGTAAATTTGAGGATCCCTTCATTCTAAGGTAATAATTACCCCTAAACATATTTGGAATGGGAAAGAAAGGTCGAACATGTTTTTGGTTTTTACGCCTATTCGAAGGAAAAAAAGTGAATTTGGAAGCTGTGGATTTCACCGACTATGCTAGTATTTGGTGGGACCAACTATAAGTGAGTCGACGATGAAGTAGAGAAAGACCCATCCACACTTGGGAGGAAATAAAAGTGGTAATGCATAAGAGGTTCATTTCTAGCCACTATTATCATGATTTGTTCCTCAAGTTGTAGGGTTTGAAACAAGAGGCTATGAGTGTTGAGGAGTATCGCAAAGAGATAAATATTATCATGATTCGGGAGAATGTTGATGAGGATCGATAGGCCACCATGGAAAGATTTGTGAATGGCCTCAACCATGACATTCAGGACATAGTGGACATGCACCACTACTTGGACATGTATGAATCACTTCACATGGATACCAAAGCAGAGAGGCAAGTAAAGGTAAGAAGGATGTGCCCTACAACCTATGGTAAGGATTCAAAATCATATTTCAAGTTCGAGTATTCAAAACCACAAGAGAATGTAAGGGAACACATAATAGATTCAAAAGAGGTGACCAAACCAAAACCATTCTTTCTTGAATCCAAAGGTAAAATAGAGGGTAAGGTTGTTTACAAATCACGTGATATCAAATGTTTTAAATATCAAGGATAGGTACATATTACCTCACAATTCTCAAACAAGAGGACAATGATTATTTTGTATGATGGAGATGTTCTTAATGCTAGCTCAAGCGAAGATGAAATTCTATCACTTGAGGATGATTCGAATGTCGAAGTAGAAATCCCCGTACATGGAGAAATTATTGTGGCAAGGCATGCTTTGAGTGCTCAACCTGAAGGAGAACATGATCAATAGCAAAGGGAGAACATTTTTCATACTATATACCTCATCAAAGATAAGGTAAGTAGTATGATTATTGATGGGGATAGTTTTACAAATGCAGTAAGTGGTTTTATGGTTGATAAATTGGGATTGGCTACAACTAGACATCCTAGGCCTTATAGATTGCAATGGTTAAATAATAGTGTGTATGTCAAAGTGACTAAGCAAGCACAAGTTCTGTTTTCTATTAGGAAGTATGAAGATAAGGTGATGTGTGAAGTTTTTCCGATGCATGCTAGTCACATTTTGTTGGTAATAGCATGGAAATTTTATAGGAGGGTCACACATGATGGATACACAAACCTCTATTCTTTTCAGTACAATGGGAGGAAAACTATTCTTACACCATTGAGGCCCTTTTAAGCTTATGAATACCAAGTGAGGATCGAGAGAGATTGTGAGAAGAGAGAAAAAGAAAAGGGAGAAAAAATATAGAGAATGAGAAGAGTGGAAAATCAAGAGTGAAAAAGGTATGTTGATTGAAATCAAAAAAAATGAGGGAAATAAAAGAGTTGAAAACAAGAGTGAAAATAAGAGTAAAAATGAAAGTATTGAGGGAAAAGTGAGCTTATTTTCAAGAAAAAGAGAGATATAGATAGATTTATAGGGGGAGGAGAATCTTGTGCTTATATGAAAGGGGGAATTTTTTACCACAAACTCTTATAACCCTTTAATGCCTTCTAGTGTTATGTCTCTTTTTCATGAATTTGGTGAGATTTTTTCAGAGGAAATTCCTGATGGCTTACCTCCCTTGCAGGGTATCGAGAACCACATCGACTTCCTCCCAGGATCAATGCTTCCCAATCGACCGGCTTATCGGGCTAACCCAGAGGAGACTCAATAAATCCATCAACAAGTGAAATAATTGCTAAGTAAGGGATTTTTTCAAGAGATCTTGAGTCTGTGTGTGGTACCGGTAATTCTTTTCCCCAATAAAGATGGTAAGTGGAGAATGTGTGTTTATTTTTGAACTATCAACAAAATCTCAGTAAATTATTGTTATCCCATACCTCGTTTGGATGATATTATTTATGAACTCCACAGTGCATGCTAGTTTAATAAAATTGACCTAAGGAGTGGAGACCATCAAATTATAATGAAAGAGGGAGATGAATGGAAAAACACATTTAAAACTAAGTTTGGTTTGTATGAATGTATAGTTATGAATTTTGGACTAACTAATGTCCCAAGTACATTCATGAAATTAATGAATCATGTTTTCCGTCCATTCATTGGGAAATTTTTTTTTTTGTGTATTTTGATGACATTCTTATTTATTCTAAGATCCTTGATGAACATTTGAAACATGTTTTTGAGACTCTTAGGAAAAATAGGTTGTTTGAAAACTTGGAAAAATGTATGTTTTGTTTAAATTTAGTTTTTTTCCTTGTTTTTGTGGTAGGAGCTGATGTCATGAGGATTGATGAAGAGAAGGTGAAGGTGATTCGGGACTGGTAAAAACCAAAGAATGTCAATGAGGTGAGGAGCTTCCATGGAATTTCAAGTATTTATCGAAGGTTCTTGAGGGAATTTTCAACCATTTCAGAACCATTGAATGAGTTGGTCAAGAAAGGGGTGAGCTTCAAGTGTGGAAAATCTCAAGAAGATGCCTTCTCGACACTCAAAGCTAAGTTGGCCAGTTCACCTCTCTTAATTATGCCAGAATTTTCAAAAGTTTTTGAGGTTGAGTGTGATGCCTATAGAATAGGAATTGGGGATATTTTAATGAAAGACTATAAACCTATCACCTACTTTATTGAGAAGATTATGGGGCTTCATTGAACTACTCTACCTATGAAAAGGAATTATATGCTCTCAAAAGAAATTTAGAAAATTGGCAACATTACTTGTGGCCAAGGGAATTTTTGATTCATTCGGATCATGAAAGCCTAAAATTTCTTTAAGTCACAAGGAAAGTAGAATAGGAGGCATGAAAAATGGCTTAAATTCATTGAAAATTTCCTTATATCATTAATCATACACAAGGAAAAGAAAATTTTGTCATCGATGCTTTGTCTAGGAGATACTCACTTATCACTTCTATGCATGCTAAAATACTTGGTTTTGAAATGTTGAAAAGAATGTATGAGAATGATGTGGATTTTTCTAAAATTTGGAAGTTGTGTAGAAAACATGGGAAAAGTTATTTTTACAAACATGATGGATTTCTTTTTTGGAAAAATAAATTGTGTGTTCCATCTTGTTCCATACATGAATTGCTTGTTATAGAAACTCGTGGTGGTGGATTAATGAGGCATTTTGGGGTTGAGAAGATTTTTTCATTATTGAGTGAACATTTTTATTAGACTCACATGCATAGGTATGTGGTTAGTGTTTGTGGAAATTTTAATGTGTGTAAACATGCATAGTTGAAAGTGCTTCCACATGGTATATACACCCCTTTACCCGTTGCTTCTCATCCTTGGGTTGACATTTCAATGGATTTTTTGCTCGGCTTGCCAAGATCACAATTAGTTAAGGATAGCATCTTTGTGGTGGTGGACAGGTTTAGTAAAATGGATAATTTTATTGCGTGTTCTAAATACAATGATGCAACTCATATCGTTGATTTGTTTTTTAAGGAAATTGTTGGGTTGCATGGCTTACTAAGAGCATTGTGAGTGATAGGGATGTCAAATTACTTAGTCACTTCTGGATGACATTGTGGAACAAAATTGGAACCAAACTTTTGTTCTACACCACTAAACACCCACAAAAATATGGTCAAAATATATTGGTTAATAAAATACTTTCCACATTGTTGCGTTCCATCCTTAAAAAAATCTAGGAAAGATGCCTGCCTCACATTGAGTTTTCTTATAATCGAGTGGTTCAATCCACTACCAATGCTTCACCGTTTGAATTTGTGTATAGTTTTAACCCATTAACTCCACTAGATATTTTACCTTTTCCTACTAATCAATTTTCTAATCTTGAAGGTGAAAAGCAGGAAAATTTTGTACAGGAGTTCCATGAAAAGGTAAAGGCCCAAATTGAGAAGAAGAACGAACAAGTAGCGAAGCACGCCAACAAAGGTCAGATAAAAATGGTGTTTTCACCTAGAGATTGGGTGTGGGTACACTTGAGGAAGGAGAGGATCCCAGAGTAATGAAAATAAAAACTTCTTCCATGAGGAGATGATCATTTCCAATTCATAGAGAATATCAATGATAATTCCTACAATATTGAGTTACCTGATAGGTATGGGAATGTTAGTGCCACCTTTAATGTTGTTGATCTTTCTCCCTTTGAATTTTCAGATTTGAGGATGAATACTTTTGATGAAGGAGGAGATGATTAGGATCATAGAAGACATGGGAATCGTAGGGTTGGAGGTGGACTTGATGAGGAGGGTGGAATTCACACAAGTGTAAAAGACCAATTGCGTGAAATTGGAGGCCCAATGATAAGGGATCAGACCAAGAGAATGAAGGAGTCCTTAAATGGATTAATCATCGAATTCTAAGAGGAGGCCCAACACCCTTTCTTGGGGGAAGCATTTGAGACTATAATTACATTAATTAAGGCCCAAACATGCTTTTAAAAATCCAATCCAAGTGGTGCTACAAATTTTCAAGCCCACCCCACTATAGAATCTTCAAATTCAAAAGGTGGTGGGATACTTGTCTTTACTTTTCCAAAAGGGTGTTCTACTTGTCTCATAAATTCCTGGTCAAGTGCCAAAGTTTCCAAAATCCTTATTTAGGCTTTTTGACAATGGAAAACTAGGCATTAGACTAATGTAAATAGCCACCCCATGTGTTATTCTAATTTCTAGTTTCTTTGGATATAAATATCCACCCCCTTGTACGCTTTGGACATCATGAATGAAGGTAATGTTATTATGGTGAGTTTTTCTTGAAACCTTTGTGTTCTTGATTAATTCTTGACTTATCAAAGGATTGGTCCTCCTTTGTGGCATCTTGTGTCTAGAGTTCTTAGATACAAGTTCTCTTTGGGTTCTACCTTGACCATTTCTCTATTCATTATCACTTTCACTATCCGCACATCACTTTTACTTGTTTTCTTGCAGCGATCCGGGTGATCAACACGCGAACATTGCTCAAGGTTACTAGGACACTTCCTAGTGGGTCTTGCACCATGTATCATGAACATACTATGATCCCATCCCTTATAAACATATCACATCACTTACTATTTTTAAACACTTGGGCCACACATCACATTGCATCCTACCCGCAAGAAACCTGGGTCACACATCACATCACATCTTGCCTGCAGACACATGGGCCACGCATGACATCACAATCAGAACCAAAGAATTAGAGTATCATGAATGTGAAGGAAATCAACCTAATTCCCTCCTCCCACCACGCATGAACCCCACCAAATATTACATCACACCACATCACATCTTGCATGTATACAACTAGGATAACACATCACATCACATCCTACCCATGGACACTTGGGCCAACACATCACATCTCACTCATAGACACCTAAGACATCACATCACTAATGAAGGAAGAGCAGGGGAGAAGAGGCAGTCAGCCATCTATATCACTACCATCCTGGATGTCGGCGGAAAACCTATAACTTAGAACCTCTGAGAATTTTCAAGGTTATCCAAATTAGGTTTGGTGTATATAAATAACATAAACATACATGGTATATAGATATCACACAATACCCAACATATGGGTTCACATCCAAAACACTAGAACATACCACATCACCACCTCATACCATACACAAACTAGCACAACTGCTTCCACCACTATATAAAACACCACACAACATTTCCCACTTTCAGTTATAGGTTTCACAATGTTTTTTCATTCTTAATTTCATTCCACATTGCACTATATATTCATTTATTTGGTTTAGATAGTAAATTACCACAAATTGTTTTCTAATACATATTTTTTATCTAGCAGCCAGTTTTGTGTCATTTATCATCATAGTTCATCCCATGGAAAACTGGGAAACTATATCAACCATGCCACGATACAACTAGCCTAACTCACATAATCACCACCACATCCCCACACATCCATCATCATCATCTCATTATATTTTCCAATCCATATCTCTACAAAAGCACTGTATAACGCTATCACCACATAACACAATAAAAGCACTATTCCACAACCATTGTGTCACAACCACTATGCCAAAACAACTAGACCACAACCAAAATACCACAACCATTGCTCCATAACCACTACACTACAACCATTGTACCACAACCTCTGCACCATAGAATTTGCGCTATAACCTCTACACCACAACCTCTATACCATAACCATTATTCCGTAACACGATCGCGCCACAACACATAGTTTCCTACATCGTATCAATGATAACCAGTCACCAATTCATATCCCCATGTACTATAAAACTCATCTGGTCACTAACATCACTGCACAATAGCCCAAACCATGTAGGAAAAACACAACAATCACAAACACAAAATCTTAACACAAACTGTCTTCCACAATTATTCAGGGTAATTATCACATATATTCTTTATTTAGCATGGGTATTATTACACAAACCAAAAATATAGGGGAAACCAGTTTATTATCCAAATATACAATCTTTAACCTTTTATTTAGGGTGATATCACACAATAACATGACAAGGGTCATTATAGTATAACAACTACAATGAAAACAAGGCTCCCAACTGCCATTATTTTTAAAATTGGATATAGGCATGCATAATAACATCAAAAAAATATATCAAAGAATTAAAGTATAAGATAATTCTCTATAGACATCAATTTTAGACATTAAAATAAATTATCTCATTAATCCAACCCCTAATATTCCACCAAAAGTAAGAATAATCATGAATCTCTTACACATAGCACATAAATATGTGAGAATGAGGATCCCCTAGCTCAATGAATCTTTTTGATCTCGCTGCAAACTACAGGGTGAATAAGAAACTACCCAAAAACCACCATCACATAAGGAACTCATAGATAAACCTACACCACACAAAAGGGTTGTCAAAAATGAAACCCATACACACCTCAAACCAAAACTGCACCACCATAGTGGATATATGAAGAAGAATGGAATGAAACCCATGGGAAAGAGATGATAACTCACCAAGGATCACCAATAGGTGTCCAATAGAATCCAAGGATCAAAGAAAGGGAGAATATGGATAGAATATCTCCTTGGGGAACCTGGGGTTATTTGGAATGAGAGAGAGAGGCATGGCCTAATGAGGAGGGGTTTGTATGAAATACCTATTTAAAACTTGGAACTCGATAATTTCACATATTTTGACTCTTTCACAATGTGTAAATCATTGTATTTCATGGTTTACAAGCCATGAACCACATAAAAGTCATGAAAATCCCATATATTAGGTTTTTTATGAAATTCACATCACTTTGACCTTTAATTGATTACACGTTGTGTACTACGTTTATGATGTGAATCTGTTTCATGGTTTCCCTTAGCCCACATACAAGACATGAAACCATCCAGCTTTACAAGCCTTCAATCACCAATTCATGTTAATTAAACCATTCACGAGGTGAAAATCCTATAGAAAGTCTGCTTTACCTCCAACCACCATGAAAACTCCTCTAACCTCCTCTGAAACACCTCCAACACCCAAAACTGGTAAAGTAATGGATCGAGAAAGACACGGTCCATTACATTAGATACCTCTCAAATGATTCTCACCCTCAAGAATATAAAACCAAGACCAAAAGAAAAGGGGTCTAAATAACCACCCCATGAGATAGCTCTCAAGTATCTCATTACTCCACAATGCTTCCACTAGCCAGACATGCTTGCTGAAACACCCACGAAACACACTCCATGACAACATCATCACCTCTCACTGGGCACAACACTGCATCATCTGGTACTAGCCACAACTACCACATTTTCACATAACCACACTAACATCTTCATATCCCAAACTGACCACAGCCACAACCAACACATGGGACCATACTGAGCACATAAATCTAGTAATTCCAAGCTTCATGTTAAGATATTATATACTCTGGGTGGAACTGACTCACCTGCATGGGATTAATCACATCATAGTATAATGTGTCTCGATTAGGAATTAGGTCCTCCCCTGTTTATATGTCAAGGGTTTTATTAAACATCACACATCAAGGGAAACAACACATCTCATAACATGACAAGATCTAAACATCACAACCCAAGCAAAATAGAGAAAAGAAAAACTTAAAATAGTTATGGGTACTAGGCACGTATCTATATATCTCTCTCCCAAGTAATCTCCTCCAGGAAACATTCCTTCATAACATGTGAACTAAGGGAATGGTACACCCATGTATCACTTTATCTCAATGATCTTGGATATCTAATGGTTGCTCAATGATCTTCATGTCATACTTGATATCCAACTATCCCATGTTAATAACGTGGGAGTCATCATGAAGATACAGATGAAGCTAAGACACATGGAATAAGACATGGTTCCTATCTAACTATGGTGGAAATTCCAAATGATACACCAACATTTAAATATTCCCAAGTGTTAGGAAAAAACTGACAATGAAGAGTATCATTTTCAGGTATTTTCTTTTGTTGTCAAGGAAGTTTTAGAAGAAAGGAAATAACCTCACTTTGTATAAGTGGATGATCAGACTGATCTTTATACTCAGAAAATTGGATTCACAATTCTAAAGAAATTCCATTTAATTTGGAAGGTAATATATTGATGGAAGACAGGGAAGTTGCAACACTTTCCTTGGTAAATTTGATGATTCTTTGTTGGTCTGTATTTCAAAAATATCATAAGTTGTTAAGAGAACTTGTGATGCAAGACTTATAACTGTAAGGGGGAGAATAGGTCTTTCTAATAATTTTTCAATTTTATTGGAAAGAAATATTTTATTGGATGACTTCTAATCAGCGTGGTTGGTTTTTTCCAAATCATATTTTAAGGTGGTGTAGTTTCCCAGTGTTTTCCAATTTTTTGAGGTCAAGAATTTGGAGGATCGTGAGCATCGCAAAATATGGATTTCATTGAAGATCTCAAGAAAATGTGTGAAAGGACTTATTTTCATAAATATGGGCTTCAAGAAAGGTGTTTTATAAATCAATGAAGATTTTGAAGATAATATTCATGATTACGAGAAATGGAGCATCACGAGTGCATGATGGTATGACAGGGAGTTCCATGACAATGTAAAATATCAAAGGAGCATCTTGAATGAAGGAGCGTCATGAATATATTTTTTCTTGATCTGAAAAATATGTTGGTGGTGTTGGAGCATCATGAACAGGTGAGCCTATAAATATAATGTGACCCTAACTTCTTTTATAGTGAGAAAAAACAGAGAAATCTAAAATCACTTTGATTTCATGTAGGTAGAGGAGCTCCATAAAGTGGGATTTCTTTTCAAGCTTGAGCATCATGAAAAGACTTCTAAATTATTGACTAATGTTAATGATTTTAAGTAATTTGTGCTTCATGATGAAGGGATATTTCTCATTAACTCAGTGAGCTTCACGAAGGTAGTTGGTTCTGTAAAGGACCAAAAACTACTGAATCTACAACCTTCATCCATCATAATGGAGAATGATATGGCTACCTATAAAACGCCTCAAATAGAGCCATATCAATGGATGAGTGATATCTATTTTTTATGTAAACTCAACCAAATAAATTTTTCATACCCAAGAACCACCAAGGTCTAAGATGCATGCCCATAACATATCCTCCAACATTTGGATGGTCTGCACCATCTTCCCATCTTTCTGAGGGTGGAAAATAGTGATAAGGTGTAACTGGGAGAAAAAGTCATGATGCAATACCCTCTATACACTCAAGTTAAAATGAGGATCCTAATCATAGATGATGGACCTCAGTACCCTATGAAGCTTAACCAAATCATCCTTGTACCAACTCACCAAAACATCCATGACACTCGAATCACAAATCACCAGGAAGTGAGCCAATTTCATCAGTCAGTCCAATATCACCCAAAATGCATCACATCCTCCTTGATCTCGGGGTAACCCTCTGAAGAAATCCATTGATACGTCCTCCCACTTCCAATCATGGACATATAAGGATTTCAAAAAACCTCCTAGAACGTGGTTCTCCACTTTTACCTACTGAAAACCAATACATTTTTTCACAAACTCTACTACGGACCATTTCATCCACTACTAGAAATTAAGGATATAGCCACACTTATATAGCCATGGTTTAAAAAAAATTTGGTTGTAGGATAAGATATCTTCATAGGTCTTATGTTATTCATGGCACTACGCCCCCAACCCTCGCTATTCCACCCCCGATTTTTACCTGGCCGATGTCTCCTCCTCTTAAGTTGGCGAACCTCCTCTCCCAATGCTACCACCCAACCCCCCGCTATCCTCCGATGACAATGTGACCACCCAACCTCAACCCTCCTTTGACGATGCGGACACCCAACCTCGGGACGATCCTCCTTTGACGATGTGACCACATAACCTCCCCATGATCCTTTTCTTCGGACACATCTCCACCTCTAACTCCACCTTTGGGCCACCCTCTTCCTCAACTCACATGTTTTTTCAGTCTTCACACTTTATAGGTACCCCTCCACATATCACTGGTGGGCAGTCCATGAGTCACATCTTGTGAGTGTCTTGTGGTAGGGTGCATTAGGGTTTTTTCTATTTCCTCAATTCTCTATTCACTGGTGGGAGGTCCATGATAGTTCTAATTCCTCATATGCTCTCTGTTTTCTACCACGGAGAAGGGTTTCTTTGATTTCAGATCCACAGCCTCTTTAATTTCCATTGGGTATGATTTATTTGTTTCAATTTCTTGTCTTCTTAATTATCACATTTTTCTTTGATAGGGTTTAATTGTTTTTAGTTATTGCATTAGGTGTGATTTCTTTGATTTTTTTGTCTTATTTTCATTGGGTTTGATTATATTATAGAGTTTAAATTTGCAAATTCTAGAAATCAGAAGTTATGATGATATGATTTTAAGATGAATGAATGGTCTATGGTGAGTTATAAAAGAAAATTTCATAAATATATAGTATTCATTGATTATTATTACTTTAGTTGATGTAAACCTATGTTTCATAGTGATAGATATAGGACATATCATGATATTATTATAGTTATTGATTAGAAGTAATGTTCGGAGTATTTAATAAATTGCATGTTGAATTATCAATTTTATTTAGATAACATCATTTTACCACATAAATAAAATCCAATATGATAATGATGAGTCTTATAAAACATGTATGTTCTGAAACCATGATGTGATAGATGCATAGGAGATTTTTTTCCCCACATGGTATTATTCATTTCCCATTGGGTGTTTAGCATTAGGTTTTTCTTCTAGAGGTTAATCCACACTACCATATACCTATCTACCAATTATTATAGAAATAACACTTTGGGTTAATAATGGTTTAAGATAATTGTTTACTCGAACCTTGATTTATCAATGTATTTAAAATAATAATAATTTTTCCATATTGGCTTTTTAACTCCTTAAGCTTAGAACCATGGGTTTTAAAAGTAGATTTTTGATTAACTTAGTACTCCACCAATCTCTACAGGTCCTTAATGGATGGATCTTGAATTTTTTCTTAAGTTTGGTAACCTGTTCAAGGTTGAGAGTTTTTACTTACCTACTGGAAGTGTGGGGGTGATAAATCTATTATAAAATCTATTATAAAGGTGACTTGAATTGATATTTCTTTTCATATCCATATGATACTATTGAATACTCCTTGAAACCTTATTTGTTAAACCACAATTGATGGACCCCCCCCCCATCAAGTGTCTGCACAGATCTAGTGGGATTTATAATTTGTATGATAAAAAAATTTCCTCTGGTTGAATTTATATTTTTTCAAGTCCTACTGATTTTTTTTAAATATATAAACTGAAAAATAAGAAGTTTTATTGAATGTACTTGGATAGAAAACTCAATTACCATTATTATTTAATTTCAATTGAATGTCTTAACTAAGACTTTGAGGAACATGAATAAATAAGAGGCTACAATTCAATTAAATAATTCTTAGGAGAAGGTGATTGCACCACTATTTGAAGGTAATTTGTTTTTGGGAAACCTTATTAATCATCATCATCATCATCATTATATATTATTTAAAGACACCATACAACACAAAAAGAAAATAACCAAATAAAACAAACAAGCAAAACGTGGACTATGGAGGTCTGAAATGGTGGAGCCCTAGAGCATCCCCTTTTACTAGGTTCTCCCCCTCTAGAAACATTAACACAATATCTGGAGAGAAAAGGGTGTTCACCCCATGGATTGACAATGAGGCAAGAAAGTCGGCGACCTTGTTCCCCTCTCGCCACATATGGATAATGTCGGTGTTTGCATCCAAGAGACTGATACATTTTCTAATGATGTAGGATATGGACCATGGGATGGGGAACTTACCTTACAGAGAGTTGTAGAGAATGAGGTAGTCAGTTTCCACTACACTGAGGGTGAAGTTCCTCTGCCTAGAAAGTTATAGACCAGAGAGCATCGTCAGGGCTTCGGGTTGCAGAGAATGACCCATTCCATAGTGGGCAGAAAAAGCATCCATAACTGCCCCATTCTTATCGCGTATAACACCACCCCTACTCATGGTGCCCATAGTGCACGAGCCATCGGTGTTCAGTTTAGGGCCTAAAGGATGTGGGTGCCATCTAACCCACAGCCCCTGCTTTCCTTCACCGATGGGGGTTGCTGATTGAATATGGTTTGCAAAAGGCCTCATGGTGGGGGCACCCCGCCAGCCTCTTCCAATTATGAAATCAAGGATTGTCTTAAAATGGACCTTATTGAAGTTATTATATACATATTTGAATGCATCATGGGGATAAAATATTAGAAATCATAGTTATATTTATATTCTAAATCAATGAATTATAATGTTGCTAAAAAGGTAAGTAAATGTATCACTATCGTAATGTTTATTGAAGCTAATGAGACATTTCTATCACTTTTCAATAGAAAATTGTCTATAAATGAATAAGAATGGAAAAGGAGAGTTTTTAGGAGGTTGTTATTATAGAAGTGGTATTTTCACTATAAAAACTATATTGGACCTCTATGGATGTTAAAGATTTATAGTTGGATGTTAAAGATAATATTATTAAAGAACTAGATAGTTCTCTTATAAAGGATAATAAAGTGAATGGAGATCTGATTCTAAAGTTACAAAAGAGATATGAAGAAATGTTAAAATATCTTGAATATGATATGTATTATCTAAATCTATAATTATTGGAGTAAGAGGTGAAATTGATAAATAAAGAACTCAACCAAGTTGAATCATTTCATGTTTTTAGGAAAATAAGAGTAACCACCGCAAAAACTAATGATAATAATATTACTAACAAAAAGACTCTAAATTGTCTCAAAATAACTTTAATTGATCCACAGAATTTTTCATTTTAAGCTCGTGGAGGAATGTGACAAACTATCCTAATAAATCTGTTGGCACTCATGCATATTTATCTATTACCCATGGTTTAAAAAAATCTGAACAAATATGGGGTGAATAAATAATGATAATCCATCCATATCATCCAATTTGAAAAAAAATATTTTCTCGATTGTGATATAATTCATGACCTTATTACCTTGATTATTTATTCCACTTTTTGTTGGTAATTTAAGGTGCTAATAAAAAAGGTTATAAATACTTGGAAGCTATTATCATTACACAATTTTGGATTTTATCCATCATGGTTCATTCAAAATAGTATAACTATCTCATAGAAATACCAGAAAAATCCAATGGTTAAGAATAGAGTTTATCTTTGAAAACAACTATCCATGATGAAGACTTTTGGAAATAATTCCTAGAGGTTGGGGGTGTGGTGTGCATGGGGAAGTGGGGGTAGTGGGGCTGGGGAGGGGGCTGAGGGCTAGGGGTGGGGTGGGATGTTGGGGATGGTGTAGGAGGGGATGTTGGGGGGAGTGGTGCGGGGGAGTGGTGAGGGGGGGCTAGTGAAGGGTTAATAATGTTGGGGGTGGTGTTGGGGGATGGGGGTTGGGGTAGTGGGGGTGCAGGTGGGGGCAGGGGGTGGGGTGGGGTGCTGGGGGCTGGTGTAGGAGGGGGGCTGGGGGGACTAGTGCTGGGGGGCTGGTGTAGGGGGGCTAGGGGGGACTAGTGCTGGGGGGGCTGGTGTAGGGGGGGGTGGTGCTAAGGGATGGGGGGAAGTAGGGGTGTAGGTGTGGTGGGGGCTAGGGGGAGTGGTGCAGGGTGGGGGTGCTGAGGAGATTGGTGCATGGGGGGCTAGTGTAAAGGGGACTGGTGTTGGGGGCTAGTGCTGGGGGGATGGGGGCAGTGGGGGTACAAGTGAGGGCTGGGGGGTTGGGGGCTGAGGGATGGGGGGAGGGACTGAGGGGAGTGGTACAAGGGGACTGGGAAGTATTTTGGAAATTATCAGAATAGGGAAAGTGGAAGGGAATGAGAAATATAATATGAATATGAGTTCCTTTATATTCTATTTGTTGATTATATACTGACCATGCACAACTTGTTTTATATGATTTCATATGGTAATTGAGATATATATTTCAAAGAAATTATAAGTAGAGAATATGGAATGGAAATGATAATATGGAAGAATTTGGTATGCTTCATGGATGTGTTATTTATATTGTTTATGCATGTACTGATGCAATGATTATGGATATTATGATGAAAAATGTGTGTGTTTGTAGCTGTTTTGTGTTGACATGATCACTATAAATTATCAGTCTAATGGGAGTGACTAAATGATGATATTTTGGTAATAATATAAAGGAATTATAGAATCTATAATGGTAATGTATTCATGTATCATTTATCATCACTGATCACATATATATAAGAAGCTGTTATATCTCATTTATTTTCCCACTATTTTTTTACAAGTGGTTTCTTATGATGAGGTTGGTTTTATCCACTACCATTGATGATAGTGATTTCAACATGGTATTTGAGTAATATTTATTCCATTTTTATTCTTTGGCTAAATTTTAATTAGGTATTTTGTGATTTTTGGGTTCTTTATATTTTGTAGTGCTTTCTGGATCTCATTGAGGTGGATTTGAGTTGTCGTTGACAAAGGCTTACATGTGTATGCATAGGTGGGAATATACATATATAAGTTCCCCCTTTATATATATTCACTCATGGAAGTATGAATATATATATTGGGGCTAGTTGTGCTTATATATAGATATGAAAAATGCATACATGTGTAAGTGTAAAGGGGTATATGCAAGTATAAACAAATATCTAAGGACCCCATTGTGCATATTTGGACGTGAAAATATGTACATAGGGGCTAGGTGTCCTTATATATATGTGAAGTTGCAAATGTGTGCAAGCGGAAAAAAGGAATATTCAAGTTGTCATCTTCAAAATTAGTGTGCCTTGAGTTTGAGGTATGTTCCCTCTGCCTAACCCTTTAATTTGAATTCTATAATTTCTTGAGTATTTTAAAAACTTTTTTTCATTATTATATAATTTGTATATGCTGTGAAAATTGGTTGTGTCTCTTTAAAATGCCATTTTAACCTATTTTACATGATTCTCCTAAGCCTTCAACGTGGACTAGTAGAAAGTTTTATCCAATCAATAGTAGAAAATAAAATTTCCTTCACTTGAGAGATGATAGTGTCCGCATTTTGAGAAAACATGAACCGAGCATTCTCATAAAAATCTAAAAATTAAAGAAAATATTTGTTTTCATTTCATTAAACACAAACAAATAGCCTTGAAAACTTGACACTTTCTTCAGTAACATCACTATGAAACACTTGACCCAGAAAAAGACAAAATTTAACCTATTAAAATAAATCCACCTAGTCATGATTCACAGTGTGACTAGGGGTTTCACACCCTGAATCCCTAACCCTAGGAATTTCATGGCTTGAATTGAGTTTCACATCCAAAAATGTTCGAGATAGTGGGTTCACCCCTCAACTAACCCCATTCAAGGCATAAACCTGATGGGTCACAACATGAAAGGATACGATAGCTTAAAATTCAGTTATTTTTCACCCTGAACCTCCACCAACTTCCATCTAAAACCCATAGGTTATAATAGGGGACTAAAACCAAATCCATAAATACCATTTAGAAACATCTAATGTTCATATTTCTAATCCCAATTCTAATTTAAGCAACAACCCATGATTCATATTAAAAACTCAAATTTCCTCCAAAAAATAATGAATCGGAAACATGTGGGGCATTAAAAACTCCCCACCTTAACAATTCTCATCCCTAATAAGACATGGTATTTATCAAAACATGTATCACAAACTACAACAGTTTTCAATTCCCTGAGAACTTGCTATTCTCCATCTATGAATTCTAAACATGTTTCTGTTACACAAATCAAAACATCAAGGCACGCTTTTCACTAGGTGTCAAGCCACTCACTCACTAAAAATGCTAACACCAAGAAGTATCCTACTACACCCATATATCTGGACACTCCTCAGTGTCTTCAAATGATTCATCCTGAAGCTTATGGTTATCCCCACCATATTAATCTTGTCATGAAGGTTGATTAAACTTTATGGTGCTCCTAACCATATGAATTCCCAACTGATAATGATCTTCCAACAGTCTATCGACCTGGTAACTGGATTTTGAAAAATGATCTCAATGTAGTTTTAAGCTCAACACATCCAACCCCATAAAAAACACCAGTCTGTTCTCCTCTGGATTAATTTTCGTGAAATTTTTTTGTTTCACCCACTGGTGTGCTATCGCATCTCTCAATCAAGATAACTTCACCTCTTAAGTCATCATGATATCATATAATTCTTACACCTATGTCTGATCCCTAACTCCCAATGTAATTTCATGGTTGGATAACCAATTATTTACTTCCTCCATCATAATTCCACTCTAATCACTGACTCACCTATGATGTGATTCACCCTCATATCACTCAAAAACTATCCTGGGACTGATTCCAATTCACAAACTCCACTCAAAACTACATATGAATTTAAAATCTAGTATTAACCAAGGAACCAGAAAAGATAGGATCTTCCCACACACTGGAATCACTTTTTCACCTCAATCGTTCAATGATCATCCTCACTGCAACAACAACCCATATGACATGAGGTTCAGTCACCCACATATGATATGATTCTCCCCACCATAGGAGTACTATTATCATTGACCTTACAAACCAAACATCTAGTCTACGTAGCCCCTGTTTTATCAATCCCTAAATAGAATGACTAGATGTGGTTAACCTGCTTATCCCTAAATTCCAATGTGAAATATCCATTGCCACTGACTCTCAAATCACCATAGATCATCCATGCCAGGCAATGATAGTCAATAGTGTGATCCCCACCCTATGGATTACCAAACACAGTTCCTATGGCTTCCCATACACCAATACCCAACCGCTGATCCAAATAGGTCCTATCACCAAACCTCACTGACAATACCCCTACCAAGGACCAAAAACTCAGGCTATCAGGGGGGTGGGTTTTGTTTCATGGGGTTCGTAGGGGGTGTTCTAGGGTAGGGGGGTGTGGGGGTGCAAGGGGTGTGCAGGGGAGGGGGGATTGTGTTGGGTTTTGTTGAAAGGGGCATGGGGAGGGTGTGGGGGGGAGGAATGGGTGTGCTGGGTTCTTTTACAAGGGGTATGGGTGGGCATGGGGGTGCGCTGGGGGGGGTTGTTGGGGGTGTGCAGTGTGTAGGGGTTGTGGGAATGGGGTGTGACGGGTAAGGGGTTATGGGGTGTGCAGGGGGCATGGGTGTTTTGGGGTTGCAAGGGGGAGGGGTCCAAGGGGTCCAATGGGTGTGCAGGGGGTGTGCAGGGGAGGGTGTGTATTGGGTTCTTTTTCAAGGGGAAGGGGTAGGGTGCAGGGGGTGTGATGGGGGTGTGCAATGTTTAGGGGGTGGGAAAGGGGTGTGTGCAGGTGGGGTGGTAAGGGGGTGTGCTGGGGAATGGGGAAGGGGGTGTGTAAGGGCAGGGGGTGCTGGGGGGAGGGGTTAGGGGGTGAAAGGGGCAGGGGGATGGGTGCGGGGTGCAGGGGGGTCCAAGGGGTGTGCTGGGGGTGTACAGAGGAGGGGTGTGCTGGGTTCTTTTTCAAGGGGAAGGGGAAGGATGTAGGGGTTTTTCTGGGGGGTGTGCAATGTGGGGTGGGCAGGGGGTGTGCTGGGGAAGGGGGTAGGGGGTGTGCAGGGGGTAAGGTGAGGGGGAAGGGGGTGTTCTGGGGGGGAAGGGGTAGGGGTGGTGAAAGGGGCAGGGGGAGGGGTGTAGAGGGTAGGGGTAGGGGTTTGATGGGTTCTTTTGCAAGGGAAAGGGGTAGGGTGCATGGGGGTTTGTAGGGGGTGTGTTGGGGGGTGTTTTTGGATGGGGGTGTCAGTGGGAAGGGGGTGATCAGGGGGTGCTGGGGAAGGGGGTGTGGAGGGGGAAAGGGGGAGGGTTGCAGTGGTGTTCTGGGGTATAGGGGGTGTGCTGGGGGTGTGGAGTTGGCTGGGGTGTAGTGGGCAGGGGGTGTGCTAGGGTACAGGGGGTGTGATTGGGGGTGTAGTGGGTAGGGGGTGTGTAGTGGGCAGGGGGTGGGTAGGGGGTGTGCTGAGGAAGGGGTAGAGGGTTTGTAGGGGGGGAAAGGGGAGGGGTGCAGGGGGTGTGTTGGGGGTGTAGTTGGTTGGGGGTGTGTATAGTGGGAAGGGGGTGGGATGGGGTGTAGGGGGTGTGTTGGGGTGCAGTTGGCTAGGGGTGTGCAGTGGGTAGGGGGTGATCGGGTGGTGTGTTTAGGAAGTGGGTAGGGGTAGGGTATAGGGGGTCGGTAGGGGGTGTTGGGGAATGGCCAGGGGTAAGGGGGATGGGTGCATGGGGGTGTGCTGGGGGCAGGGGGTGTGTTGGGGGTGTGCTAGGGAAGGAAGAAGCACTGCAGAATGATGCTGTTTTTTATAGAATAGGGAGACATATAGCCACGTTTTTAAACTGTGGCTATATGTGTTGCATGAATTAGGATTCTTCCACAGTTTGAAAACAGTGGCTATAGGGTGCTTCCACAATTCAAACTGTGGCTATATGTTTTTTCTTATAGCCATGCCAATACCAACCACGGTTTATGAAACTATGGATATAACTTATAGCCACAATTTTTGGTCCTATAGAAATGGTTCCAAACCATGGCTATAGCCTTATTTTGAAATAGTGATCCTCATCCACAAAATATGTCTCCTCAATCCACAAAACATATTTATCACACTAGGATACACCACTAAAGGTGATCTATTACACTCATGGAGAACTCCCTCATGCACCACCTATGAGATAAACAACCTCCCATAGAACAACACCCAATTTCAATCGTCCTCTAAAAATCCCTCAGGAGTGTCATCATGGCCAACTGATTGTGCTTTACCTCTTTCTTTGAGTCTCTCCACTGAGACTCCTCTACCTTCTACATCAAAGATTGATCCATTTTTGTATAATGAAGAAAATTTCAACCACTTCTCTCCCCAATTTTAAGATGCATCACTATAAGCTCCTCCATTACTTTACAAACATCTTCAAATTCCTGATCCACATCCTCTTATGACTTTTGACTCAACGCATCATCTACAATATTACCCTTATATGAGGTGTATGAGATCTCAAAAGCATAATCCTAAAGAAAATTCATCCAAATTCACTAGTTAAATGTATATCCCATTGAGATAAAACAATATCAGGCTCTTGTGGTCTATGAAAACTACAATACACTTTCTAATGAGGTCATTTTGCCACAGTTTTAGCACAAACACAACTGTTGTCATCTCCATGTCATGGGTGGAATAGTTACTCTTATGGGGGAGTAACTATATAGACCCATAATATATTATTTATATATACTTCATCAACATGAATCATAATCCTAGATGATATGTGTCACAAAAAACCTCAAACAATGCCCCCTATTCAAGAAATTAAAGAACTAGAGCACTAACCAACTACTCCTTTAGGTAACCAAATACTGCTTGAAACTAATCTTTTTATACAAAATCCTAGTCCTTCTTGGTTAAAAATTTTTGTGTGGCTATAACTTGAGATAAATAGGGTAAAACCCTTCGAAAATATCCCATGATACCAAGTAAACTGTGAACCTCAACCACGCTTTGGTTTGATTCCAAAGAAAAAACTACCTCAACCTTTGATGGGTTCACTTACACACCCTTCCAAGACACCACATTTCTAAGGAAATGAACCTCTCATGTATAAAACTCACACTTGGAAAACTTCTCATAAATTTGGAAGGGTTGAAGAACCTTAAAAACAACTCTGAGATGATCATAATTCTCTTCATATGACTTCTATTAAACCAATATTTCATTGATTAATACAATGATGAACCAATCTAGGAACTCATAGAACACAAAGTTCATAAGACCCATGAACATGGTTGGTGAATTCATAACAGTGAATTATATGACTATAAACTCGAAGTGCCCATACTTGCATCTGAAGGAAGTATTTAGAAAATCCTCATATTTCACCCTCAACTAGTGATATCTAGACCACAAATCAATCTTATAGAACCATCTAACTCCTCTCAACTGGTTAAGCATATCATTGATCCTCAGAATAGGGTAATAGTTCTTAACTATCACCTGATTCAACCTCCAATTACATAACCTTAGACTACCATATACATTCTTGGAAAACAACATTGAAGCACCTCACACTGACACACTAGGTTAGATGAAACCCTTCTACATCATATCATCCACCTATAGCCTCAACTCACACAACTCCATGGGCACCATCTGATAGGGATCCATTAAGATTGAAGACACACCTGACTAAAAATCTATCCTGAACTTGATATCACATAGAGGGGTGGTGACATGACCTCCTATGGTAAAACATACAATAACTCCTTAAAAACCATGGGAACATCCCCAACCTAAGATTCTACTAACATCTCCACAAACTGTGATTAAATAGGCTCCACTTTCCTACCACCCAACTGAAAACCTAACTCACCAACAAACACCACTCGTTGGACCTCCACATCAAAAAAAGAAACTCTTCTCCAAAATAATTTTATGAAAATACACATATAAAATATCCATTCTATACAAAGGATAATATCATATGGATTTATCTACGACATGAAGAATTCCTCCACTGACTGGTACTGCCCAATCATGAGTCTGTATCCCAAGAACACATCAAACAAAGAATCTTGGAATCTAACTAGAAAAGATAACACTAGGAGAACTGGAATCCTCTCCACGTCTAGTCCCAACATATGGACCAAAGAAGGAGAAAAAAAGGAGTGAAAGTCTCCTGAATCAAACAAAGCACACACAAGGGTAGATGAGAAACTAATCATACCTCGAACAACTCCCATCTCTATTGGCGCTACTACCTCTAATACGCATATATGATCACGCCCAACTCCTATGAATCGATAATTCTAGTATCTGTGGTTTTTTTCTATCCTAGGTTCCTATGGAATGGTATCATCATGAGTTTTACCTGCCTGTTAATGGATGTTGAACAACAACTTATGGTCTCTTCCACTGAAACTGCCTCAGAGGTAACTGATGCTGCTGAAAAGGGGTCTGATCACCCATCTAAAACTGACATACATGAGGGGTTTTAAATTAATACTAAAAGTTTCTATATATCCCATATATATAGGACATAAATATAAAACCCCTAGAAGGTTCATAAAAACCCCATGTCCCTGATGGTTAGGAAAGAAACTAATGCAGTTGGTTCCCTGTCAAATGGAACCCTGACCACCAAAAAACCCATGGCCTACTACCTATATCTCTTCTCCTAGAAACTCCCTTATGACCATTTTTCTGAGGCTCAAATCCCAAGGAAATTGTCTTTTCGGTAACCTCATCCTTTTTTCACCTCTAGATACGTCAGGATCATAAATAAAGTGACGGAATACCTAATCACTAAGTCCAAATCTTTCTACAGACATTGTACTTTGGACTCCTCAACTAGAAAAATATTTATAGAAAAGTAGAGGAGGTCCTTGAACATGATCCCAAGCTCCCACACACTCAAGATCACCTATAGAAGAAAGAGAATATATTGCCTCTTGTATTCCCTTATTGTCGATGACAGAAACCTTTCCCTAAACTCCCTTTGAATGTTAGGCCAAAACACATCTACCTCTTTACAGTCACAAAGAAACAGGATTCTCCATTGAAGCACAACTCCCCATATCTAAATAATTGATATAAGTACCCAAAAATCAGATCATGATCAGGTCATACCAAAAGTGATCTCGAACTCCTCCATCCAACACTCCATCTCCAGATCTAAGACACTCCCCTCACACTTACCCATACTCTATCATTGAAAGGAACTCAAATCCTGATGCCATGCCACATCATCCTCTATTAGTTCATCCCTCCAATGACAATTAGATTAGATTTTTGAAACTCAAATACTTGAGTGACTCATGGATGATGAATTGGATCTATTCCTAAAAACAAGGAGAAAATCCTAATCCTAGTAGCATCAAATGTAATCAATGATTATTTATTTTATTTATTTTATTTTCCTAAAACACCCAATTAAAACATAAACACAAGTCATCATGATGCATGTACCTATATTAAGTCTCTACCTTGAAAATAGGTATACCTCACTTGACCATTCAATAAGCTCAGATACTATACACTATATTATAGGGGGACCTAAAATCCCATGTCCTAGCCACTCTCCCTGGCCTATATCACATACCAAGGTCAGTTGGAGTTGTTTCCATACCAACCTGTAGCATATCATGATTTTATGAAATATATTTTTTCAAATTAATTTAAAATTTTAAATAGATTTAATTATATGAAACACAGAATTTATCTTTTGTTACTTGCAATAATGATTTTCTTTAATAGCATGCATGACACAAAACACTGAGCATCATTGAACTATGAAATAATATTATTTTAAATATGATTTTTATAACCCAACTATTAAATAGACTAATATGAATAGTATTAACTACTTTATGACATATACATATAAATTTACTACTCAATATAAATTTATTTATAAATTCTTGGAAAATAATAAATCAGTTTTTATTAAAGTAGTTATATTCATAAAAAATATGTTTTCTTTTAAAATGATTTTCATTGATTATTATGAGAAAATGTTATAATTAATTTATTTAGATTTTAGAAAATTAATGTGATTAAATAAAATTTATTTTTTAAATCATCATCTCTAAAATAACATATGGTAAAATTTTGGAATTTGTTAGAAAATATTAATTTTTTAATGAATAGTAAAAAATACTAATTTTTATAAAACAATCATTTATTTTCAATAAATTAAGTGATATAAATGTATTATTGTGTTTTAAATTAAAATAATTATTATTTATTTATATTTAATCCACATAATTTATTTTTAATCAAATTTATATTTTATTTTTGTATAAGTTTATTTTTTGGTTTAAAAATCATATTTTCTGAAAATTGTTTTAAAGTGAATAATATTTCTCAGTTTAAATTGATAAAAATAATACCTAATGAGTAATGTTTTAAATTAATTTTATATATTATATATCAATAAATTTTAATTTATATTCATACAATTATTATTATTAGACATAGAGTTAATATAAAATCATATTGTGTTTAAAAAATACACTTCTCGAAAACCCGTTTTCCATCGCGTTTGTGAGTTTTATTTTAAATTTAATATTTCAATTTATATGAATTTAATTTGGTAAAATGGATTAAATATTTTAAATAATAATAATTTATATTTTCTAACAAGGTCAACTTAATTTTTTACCATAATGAATAGTGAAAATATTAAAAAATATTTACCTGACTAAGGTAAAAATGAGATTATCGGGGGTTAAACTAAAAATATAAGGGTTAAAAACAACCCAAAATATGTCTAAATACTATTTTATAGACATATTTCTATATTATACTTCCCAATTTAGAATCTATACATATTTTTAATATTTTTTTAAGGGATATACTATATCATTTTGGATTCTTTTGGGAAATTTCTAAGTAGTTTCCAAGTGGAATCCTTTCCCCACTTACAAAAGGACCTCTCCCCCTACTCTCTGATTCAACCCCCAAGATACTTTATGTTCATCAAATAAAATCCCAAACGTCTTCCTCAATTCTCTCCACACTTTCTAGAGGCCTTATTTTGATTAAGAAGCTCATCTAAGAAGGATTTAGGTGTAAACCTAAATGAGTTCCCTAAAGAAGAGGTATATTCCTTGAATATGTGTTTTCATTTTATTTATTATTACACCTACATAACTTATTATTAAAACATAATCATATAATAAATTCAGTATATTTCATATAATTATAATTTTTTACATTAATTTCATGACCTATATCCATATGAATTTCCCTCAAATGGGAAACGAAACCATTGATCATGTGTACGGTGGACTACCACCTCGAGAACCAACATAATTTGTTTTCCATCACCACCTCTCAAGGTTGGGTATAATAAAAGATTTAGAATATTTATATGATTTTTTTAAAATAATTTCACTTCTTGAAATATAATATCACATAACCCTTTTTTACTTTCCATTTCTTGGGGGATACATTAATGTCGCTTGTGTGTACAACAGACAACCACCTCACAAAAAGATGTGATTCATTATCACTAACATTTTACATGGAAGGTAATAAATATTACATTAAAAAATATTTTATATATATGAAATAATAATGTTTATATAAATTTTAATAATTAGTTACTTTTATTTTGTTCCATCTGTCGAAAGATGGAAATAGCGTTCATGCATACGTAGAGTCTATTGTCTCCATGAATAGTTCATTAAATATTTATATCTATAAATTTTGTAGATGAATACAAATATGAATATAATGAACATATATTATATTAATTTTATATTTAAAATTATGGATATTATGGAACAATGATAAAATTACAAGAACTCGAACTACTAAACCAAAACTCTCATGAAAAATGAAATAGTTAACATCCATAAATAATTATTTTATAAATAAATTATTAATAAATTGGTGTTTAAACATTATAAGGGGATCATATATGATATTATTATTATTATATAATATATTTATAATAACCCTATATTTATTATACATGATTTTCGAACATGTATTAATGAATTTGAGAATTATAGTAAGGGGTTTTTATCTCAATTTTTACTTCTATGAGACACATGTCATATTCACTAAATAATTATGTTATGTAGTGTATATAATTCCCATGAATTTATTTTATGATTATTCTCCTGAAATTTATGTGGATTTACATATCCATTTTAGGATCTCTCTTCTTTGGGGTTTACGGTTCAAAAGATACCAAATGGTAATCGATTTTTGTATCAATTTTCCTTATTTGAGGAATATGATATGTTATGCACCTATCTTCTTTTATGATGTGTATATATGTACCATTTGACATTTCATGTCATGAATTTTTTTATTATCATCATATTCTAAGTTTCATTTAATTTTATTCTTTCATGGGGCTTACAATTCAAAGTTACCAAAGTGGTATGGGTTTTATGTTATAATATCATCGTTGAATGGTATTGTTCATGTTTATTATTCTAATGATGAAATATTATGATCCATTTCTCAAGAAACTATTTAATTTTATTAAAAAATGGTTATGTAATTAGAATACATTTTTTCCCTTCATTTTCCTCTATTTATGCAATCAATAGTTCAAAATAATATTTTTTACAAAAACCATCTTTATTTCTCTCTTTGGCCAAAAACATTTTTTATTCCAAAACATGTTTTTTAAAATGTTTTAAATTTTTTTCAACATTCTCAAAAGTATTTATTAAATTAATTTTTACCCTTTTAAAATTTTTACAAAATTTTTTGAAATTAATCTTCATGTTATTTTCTAAACAAGGCCCATTTTGATTTTACTAAAAGAGTAAAAGGAATCCTTGTTTTAATGTGAATAACATGAATGGAATTTTCTACCATCAAGGCCAATAAAAGTTTTAAAAATTAATTAATAAGTTTAAATGTTTATTTTCAAGTAAAATGATTTTGAAAATAAAAAATATGTTTTTAAATGTGTTTTCCAAGTGGAAAGTATATTTTCATCAATAATTGTTTCTAAATGATCTTTAAATCTTATTTTCAAACAAAATGATTTTGAAAATGTTATATGTTTTAAAAAGTTTTTTCAATGTGAAAAAAGATATTTTCTTCAATAAATGTTCCTATTGATATTTTAAAATAATTTTTTATCTAATATTACATCATTTTATGTTACTTGTTATTTATTAGGGATATGATCAAAGGATATCATTATTATTATTTCTCTAAATAGTTTATGTTTATGATGACAGTATGTTTATGAACCTCATTCCTATTCTACAGGTTATGATATAATGAAATTTTTATGAAACCCCTTTCTTTTTATGGGTTCTAATATGATGAATTTTTTATGATCTTTTGGAACACATGTGTATTATTTTCATTATGTGATGATTGGGACCTATATCTCCCTCCAATAAATTGGGTAAATATTTATATCTTGTGGGATAGATAGGACTAGAATGGAGAGTGAACCCAGTTTAGTAAGGTACTTTTTTCCATTATGAGGGTCTTGGGAGTGAATCATGACTACTATGATGGTTTAGGGAGTGAACCCATTCAACTATGATTGCCTTGGAAATGATCCTTGACTACTAAGGAAATTATTTTCTATGCTTATGTTATTCTCTCATGGCCTATGTTATTTAATTATTTTATGATTCATGTCTTATGAACTACCAAGATTTATTCCATGTCTCAAGGATATTATCTTTGATATATAGGGTGTGGTTTTAAAATTTTATCCCCTTACCCCTAAGCTCGTGATATATTGATATCTCCTTTTTTTACCCTTACTGAGCATCTGAGATCACTCTTTCTTATATTTCGTTTCCCTAAGTTATGGTGAAATTTATTATGTATGATATGTCAAAGAAGGGTTTTGGTTATTAAAAATATAGTGGGAGACGATGTAGCTCAACTATGGTGGAGATCATGAATGAGAAGATTTAGTCAGATCTAGAGAGGATGATGCCAGTGTAAGATCATCATAAGGCCTATGATGATCATAGGCGGAGGCCCATATCAGGACCAAAAACTACTGACTCTACAACCTTCGTATGTAAACTCAACCAAAAGGATTTTTCATACCCAAGATCCACCATGGTCTTTGATGCATGCCCATAAGATATCCTCCAATATCTAGATGGTCAGCACCATCTTCCCATCTTTGTAAGGGTGGAAAGGAGTGGTAATGTGTATTTGGGAGAAAAAATAATGATGCAATACCCTCTATACTCTCAAGGTAAAATGAGGATCCTGATTTATGGACCTCGGTACCCTATAAAGCCTAACCAAATCATCCATGTACCAACTCATGAAAAAATCCTTGATTCTTGACTCACAGATCACCAGGAAGTGATCCAATTTCATCAGTCGGTCCAATATCACCCAAACCGTATCACATCCTCCTTGATCTCAGGGTAACCCTCTGAAGAAATCCATTGATATGTCCTCCCACTTCCAATCAGGGACATTTAAGGATTTCAAAAAACCTCCTAGAACACAGTTCTCTACTTTCACCTACTGAAAAACCACACATTTTTTCACAAACTCTACTACTGACCATTTCATCCCTGACCACCAAATATGTCTCCTCAATCTACAATACTTATTTATCACACTGAGATATACCACTAAAGGTGATCTATGAAACTTATAGATAAATCCCTCATACATCTGCTATGGGATAAACAACCTCCCCTATAACAACACCCAGTTTCAATCGTCCTCTGACAATCCCTTAGGAGTGTCACCATGGCCAACACGATCATGCATCACCTCTTCCTATGAGTCTCCCCATCGAGACTCCTCTACCTTCTACGTAAAATATTTACGCATCGTCATATAATGAAGAAAACATCAACCAATTCTCTCCAAAATATCAATATGCATCACTATAATCTCCTACATTCCTTTATAAACATCTGCAAATTCTTAAGCCATGTCATCTTGGGACTTTCGACTCAATGCATCATTAAATACATTACCCTTATATGGGGTGTAGAAGATCCTAAAAGCATAATACTGAAGAAACTTAGATTATTACAAGAGTAAGTGATCATAACAGAATTCTTCCCCATTCCTCAGGTCCTCTCTCAAACACTCCTCTCAACTCAATATCTTCCTACTCCTAGGGTTCCTCCCCGATGGAATTGGTCTTTTTTTCTCTCTGTGTTCCTCTATTCTCCACTAATTTTCCGTATCTTTGATTTCTACCATTCCTATCCTCTTTTTATTTCAATGGTTCTTGATCTCATCTTCCTATTTTTCTTCCCCTGGCTCCATGAAGGCCTTTCTCAGGTGCCTTACTATGCTCTGACCTCGGGTTCCACTGCTCGTATCCAGGTCAAATTTGGAGTGGAAGTCACATCGAGGTTTTGGGAGAGGAGTTTAGTGGTTGGGGATCCTCTCGGTGTTTATGGTCTTATCCATTTAGGGTTTCATCCCCCAGTCTCTTTCTAGGTTTTTCCCCCTCGCGTCTCTCTTATTTTTTAGGCCTTTTCCTTTTTTCTTCCTAGGGTTTCTTCCCCGTTCTTTCTTCTTCACCCTCACTATTATTCTATTGGGGGTTTTCAATCTTCTATCTTTGGTTCAAATTTGGAGAGTTTTCATTATGGTGTCGGCTTAGGATGGATTGTGATGTGACAAGTATGCTTGCGACGAAGGTGAGCATTGATAAGATGGTGTCTGGATAGGTCCTTATTCTAATTATCACATTCCCTGGTTTGTGGTCTCCCGACCGGAGATGGTCTTTCCATTTCTCCGTCCTGCAAAAGCCCATTTTTCCTCTGCTCTAGATCCAGGATTCCACTATTCTCTCTGAGTTGGATCTACATGGTGGTCTCCCTGGTTTTTTGAGAAGTGAGTTTGAGTGGGCAGCTTCATAAGATTGACGGTGAAGACGGTCGATCGGCATCGGCGAGGTATGGTTCGGTTTCGGCGATGATGGTGGTGGTTGTTGGCTGTGATGCAACTAATAGTGTATGTGTGATGCAGGCGGGCTCACTATCGGAGATATCTTTTGAATTTTTAATTTTGGTAATGTTTCGTGTCATTTAAATTTTGGATTTTTAAGTGGTGGGACTTTTTTAGTTGATGGGTTTTCTTGGTTAGTTGAACTTGTACTGGTTGGAGTTTTACTGAGGGGTTGTGTTTTTGGTTCACACTTACCCTTTAAAAGTGGCTTTATAAAATAAAAAATATGATTTTAGGAATAAATGAAGGAATGAAGAAACTTCATCCACATTCACTAGTGTAAATGTATATCCCATTGAGATAAAACAAGATAAAGCTCTTGTGGTCCATGAAAACTACAATACACTTGCCAATGAGGTAATGTTGCCACAAATTTAGCAAGAACACAACTCTTTTCAGCTCCATATCATGGGTGGCATAGTTACACTTATAGGGTCATAACAATATAGACCCATAATATATCATCTCTATCAACTTAATCAATATTAACCACAAGCCTAGATAATACGTGTCACAAATATTCTCAAACAACACACCCTCCTCAAGAAATTAAAGCACTGGAGCAATAACCAACTACTCTTTCAGGTAACCAAATACTCCCTGAAACTGATCTTTCTATACAAAATCCTAGTACTTTATGGCAAAAAATTTTATTGAGGTTGTAACTTGAAATAAATAGGGTAAAACCCTTAGATAATATCCCATGATACCAAGTAAATTGCAATCCTCTACCACGCTCTTGGGTGATTCCCAAGAAAAAACTACCTCGACCTTTGATGGGTCCACTTACACACCCTCCCAAGACACCAAATATCTAAGTAAATTCACCTCTCATATATAAAACTCACACTTGGACAACTTAAAATAAATCTAGAAGTGTTGAAGGACCTTCAAAACAACTTTGAGATGTTTATCATGCTCCTCATATGACTTCTAATAAACCAATATTCCACCGATTAATACAACAATGAACTAATCTAGGAACTCAGGGAATAAAAAGTTCATAAGACCCATGAACATGGTTGGTGCATTCATAACACCAAACGACATGACCATAAACTCGAAGTGCCTATACCGCATCTGAAGGTGGTCTTCAAAATATCCTTATATTTCACACTCATGTAGTGATATCCAGACCACAAATCAATCTTAAAGAACCATATAAATCCTCTCAACTAGTTAAACAGATTATCGATCCTCAGAATAGGGTAATAGTTCTTAACCATCACCTAATTCAACCTCCAATAGTCTATACATAACCTTGGAATTCCATATAAATTCTTTAAAAACAACATTGGAGCACCTTATACTAACACACTAGTTCAGATGAAACCCCTCTACATCATATCATCCACCTATATCCTCAACTCACCCAACTCCATGGGCACCATCTAATAGGGATCCATTAAGATTGGAGACACACATGAATAAGACTCTATCCTGAACTTGATATCACATCGAGGGGTGGTGACATGACCTCCTATGGTAAAACATATAATAACTCCTTCACAACCATGGGAACATAACCAACCGGAGATTCTACTAACATCTCCACGAACTGTGATAAAAGTGGCTCCACTTTCCTACCACCCAACTAATAACCTCACTCACCAACAAACACCACTCGTTGGACCCCCACATTAAAAAAAACTCTTCTCCAAAATTATTTGATGAAAACACACACAAAATAAATCTATTCCATACAAAGGATAATATCATATGGATTTATCTACAACATGAATAATTCCTCCACTGACTGGTACTACCCCGTCACTAGTCTGTATCCCCAGAACACATCAAAAAAAGAAGCATGGAATCTAACCATCATAGATAACACTAGGGGAATTGGAAGCCTCTCCAAGACCAATCCTAACATATGGACCAAAGAAGGAAAAAATGATTGAAAGGCTCCTGAATAAAATAAATCATACACAAGGGTATATGATAAACTAATCGTACCTCGAACAACTCCCAGGTCGATCGGCGCTACTACCTCTAATGCGCTCATCTGATCACACTCAGCTCCTATTAATCTATAATACCAGTATCCATGGTTTTTTCTATCCAAGGTACCTATGGAATGGTATCATCGTGAGTTTTACCTACCTACTGATGGATGTTGAATAACAACCTATGGTCTCTTCCACTGAAACTGCCTCAGAGGTAACTGATGCTGCTGAAAAGGGGTCTGATCGCCCATCTAGAACTGACCTCCATGAGAGGTTTTAAATTAATACTAGAAGTTCACATATATCCCATATATATATAACAGAAATATAAAATCCCTAAAAGTTTTATAAGAACCACATGTCCCTAATGGTCAGGAAAGAAACTGATGGAGCTGGTTCCCTGCCGAATAGAACCCTAACTTCCCAAAAATCCATGGACCACTACCTAAATCTCTTCTCCTAGAAACTCCCTTATGGCCATACTTTTTAGGATCAACTCACAAGGAAATTGTCTTCTTAATAAACTCATCCTTTTTCACCTCTAGATATGTCAGGTTCGTAAATGAAGTGACAGCATACCTAATCACTAGGTTCAATGCTTCCTCCAGATGTTTTACTATGGACTCCTAATCTAGAAAAACATCTATAGAAAAGTACAGGAGGTCCTTAAAAATGATACCAAGCTCCCACACACTCAATATCCCCAATAGAAGAAAGAGAATATCTTGCCTCTTGGCTGCCCTTATTTTCAATGACAGAAACTCTACCCTAAACTCCCTTTTAAAGTTAGGCCACAACACATCTACCTCCTTACAGTCACCAAGAAAAAGGATCCACCATTGAAGCACAACTCCCCATATATTAATAATTTCCATAAGTACCCAAAAATAATATCATGATCAGATCATACCAAAAGTGATCTAGATCTCCTCCATCCAACGCTCCATCTCCAGATCTAAGACACTCTCCTGACACTTCCCCATACTCTATCATTTAAAGGAACTCAAAACTAAATGTCATGCCACATCTTCCTCGATTATCTCAACCCTCCAATGATAAATTGGATTAGCTTGTTGAACCTAAACTACTTGAGTGACTCATGGATGATGAATAGGATCTATTCCTAAAAACAAGGAGAACATCCTAAGCCCAGTAGCATCAAATTTTATCAAAGATTATTTAATTTGTTTATTTTATTTTCCCAAAACACCCAATTTAAAAATGAACACAAGTCATCATGATGAAGGTACCTCTCTTAAGTCTCTACCCTGCAAATAGTTATACCTCAATTGACCATTCAATAAGCTCAGAGTCTGTACCCTAGATCATGGGGGACATAAAATCTCATGTCATAGCCAGTCTCCCTGACCTATATCACATACCAAGGTCAGTTGGAGTTGTTTCCATACCAAGCTATAGCATATCATGATTTTATGAAATATTTTTTTTTTCAAATTAATTTAAATTATTAAATAGATTTAATTATATGAAACATCGATTTTAGCTTGTTTTACATGAAATAACAATTTTCCTTGATAGCATGCATGACACAAAACACTAAGCTTCATCAAACCATGAAATAATATTATTTTAAATATGATTGTTATAACCTAAATATTAAATAGGTTGGAATGAATGGTATTAACTACTTTATGACATATACATATAAATTTCCTACTCAATATAAATTTATTTATAAATTATTATAAAATAATCAATCAATTTTTATTAAAGTATTTATGTTCATAAAAAATATGTTTTCTTCTAAAATGATTTTCATTGATTTTTATGAGAAAATATTATAATTAATTTATTTCAATTTTAGAAAATGTATTTGATAAAAAAATATTATTTTTTAAATCATCGTATCTAAATTAACTTATGGTGAAATTTTTAAATTTTTTAGAAAATATTTATTTTTCATTGAATAATAAAAAATATTGATTTCTATAAAACTATCATTTATTTTTAATAAATTAAGTGATATAAATTCCCTATTATATTTTAAATTAACATAATTATTATTTATTTATATTTTATCCATATAATTTATTTTTAATAAAATTTATATTTTATTTCAGTATATGTTTATTTTTTGGTTTAAAATCATCTTTTATGAAAAAAAATTTAAAGGGAATAATGATTCTCAATTTTAATTAATTAAAATAATACATAATGAAGAATTTTTTAAATGAAATTTATAGATTATATATCAATAAATTTTAATTTATATTCATACAATTATTATTATTATACATAGATTTAATATAAAATCATCTTGTGTTTAAAAAATACACTTCTCGAAAACCTGTTTTTCATCGCGTTTGTGGGTTTTATTTTAAATTTAATTTTTCAATTTATATGAATTGAAATTGGTAAAATGGATTACATATTTTAAATAATCATAATTTATATTCTCTAATAAGTTCAACTTAATTTTTTACCATAATGAATAGTCAAAATAGTAAAAATTATTTACCCGACTAAGGTAAAAATGGGTTTATCAAGGGTTAAACTAAAAATATAAGGGTTAAAAACAACCAAAAATATGTCTAAATACTATTTTATGGACATATTTACATATAATACTTCCCAATTTATAATATATGTTCATTTGGAATATTTTTTAAAGGGATATACTATATCATTTTGGATTCTTTTGGGAAATTTCCAAGTAGTTTCCAAGTGGGTTCCTTTACCCGCTTAAAAAAGGACCTCTCCCCCACTCTCTTATTCACACCCCAAGATAATTTTTGTTCGTCCAATACATTACCAAAACTCTTAATAAATTCTCTCCACACTTCCAAGAGGCCTTTTTTTATTAGGAATCTCTTCTAAGAAGGCTTTAGGTATAAACCAAAATGAGTTCCCCGAAGAAGAGGGGTATTCCTTAAATATGTGTTTTCATTTTATTTCTTCTCACACCTCCATAAATTATTATTAAAACATAATAATATAATAAATTCAGTATATTCCATATAATTATAATTTTTTAAATTAATTTCATGACATATATCCATATGCATTTCCCTCAAATGGGAAATGAAACCATTGATCAGGTGTACAGTGGACTACACCTTGAGAACCAACATAATTATTTTTCCATCACCACCTCTCAAAGTTGGGTATAATTATGGATTTAGTATATTTATATTATATTTTTAACATAATTTAACTTCTTTAAATATAATATCACATAACCCTTTTTTACTTTCCATTCCGTAGAGGATACGTCAATGCCGATCGTGTGTACAGCAGACTACCACCTCACAAAACGATGTGATTCATTCTCACTAAATCTTTACATGGAAGGTAATAAATATTATATTAAATAAATATGTGATATATATGAAATAATAATTTTTATATAAATTTTAATAATTATTTACTTTTCTTTTGTTCAATCTATTCAAAGATGGAAATAGCGTTCATGAGTACGTACAGTATATCATCTCCATGAACAGTGCATTGAATCTTTCTATATATAAATTTTTTGAATTAATATAAATATGAATATAATGAATATATATTTTATTAATTTCATATTTAAAATTTGGGATATTATGGAGAAATGAAAAAATTACAAGAACTGGAACTACTAAACTAAAGCTCCCATGAAAAATGAAATAGTTAACATCCAGAAATAATTATTTTGTGAATAAATTATTAATATATGGGTGTTGAAACATTATAAGTGGATAATATATGATATTATTTTTATTTTTATTATTCTATAATATATTTATAATAAACCTATATTTATTATACATGATGCTCAAACATATATTAATGAATTTGAGAATTATGGTAAGGGATTTTTATCTCACTTTTTACTTCTATGAGACACATGTCATATTAAATGAATAATTATTTTATGTATTGTATATAATCCTTGTGAATTTATTTTATGATTATTCTCCTGAAATTTATGTGGATTTACATATCCATTTTTGGATCTCTCTTCTATGGGGTTTACGGTTCAAAAATTACCAAATGGTAATGGATTTTTGTCTCAATTTTCCTTCTTCGAGGAAAATATTATGTTATACACCTATCTTATTTTATGATGTGTATATAGGTACCCTTTGATATTTAATATCATTAATTTTTTATTATCATCATATTATAAGTTTCATTTAATTGTATTCTTTCATGGGTCTTACAATTCAAAGTTACCAAAGTGGTATTAGTTTTATGTTATAATCTTATCATTTAATGGTATTGTTCATGTTTAAGCTTATGATGATGAAATATTGTGATCTTTCTCTCAAGAAAATATTTAATTTTATTATAATATGGTTATGTAATTATAATACATTTCTTCGCTCCATTTTCCTCTATTTATGCACTCAATAGTTCAAAATGATTTTTTTAACAAAAATCATATTTATTTCTCTCTTTATCCAAAAACCATTTTTATTCAAAAACCATTTTTTCTAAAAAAATGTTTTAAAAAATGTTTTAACATTCTCAAAATTATTTAGGAAAGCAATTTTTACACTTTTTTAATTTTTAAAAAATGTTTTGAAATGAATCTTCATTTCATTTTCTAAATAAGGCCCATTTGGACTTTACTAAAAAAGTAAAAGGAATCCTTAGTTTAATGTGCATGGCATGAATGTAATTTTCTTCCATTAAGGACAATAAAATTTTTTAAAATTTACTTTATAAGTTTCAAAGTTTATTTTCAAATAAAAATATTTTGAAAAAAAATTATGTTTTAAAAAGTGTTTTCCAAGTGAAAAGTATATTTTCCAAAATAATTGGTTTTAAATGATATTTAAATATTATTTTCAAACAAAATGATTTTGAAAATGTTTTATGTTTTAAAAAGTGTTTTTCAATGTGAAAATTTTAATTTTCTTCAAGAAATGTTCATATTGATCTTTCAAAATAATTTTTCATCTAAGATTACATCATTTTACATTACGTATGATTTATTGGGGATATTATCCAAGGATATAATTCTTATTATTTCTATAAATATTTTATATTTATGATGAAAATATGTTTATGAATCTCATTCATTTTCTATAGGTTAGGATGTGATGAAATTTTTATGAAACCCATTTATTTTTATAGGTTCTGATATGATGAATGTTCTATGATCTTTTGGAACACATATATATGATTTTAATTATGTGATGATTGGGACCTATATCTCCCTCCAATTAATTGGGTAAATATTTATATCTTGTGAGATAGACAGGACTGGAATGGAGAGTGAACCCAGTTCAGTAAGGTACTTTTTCTACTATGATGGTCTTGGGAGTGAATCGTGACTACTATGATGGTTTTGGGAGTGAAACAATTAAACTATGATAGCCTTGTAAATGATCCTTGACTGCTATAGAAATGATTTTATATGACTATGTGTATTCCAAAATTCCCTAACTATGTTATAATCTCATGGCCTATGTTATTTAATTCCTTTATGATTCATGTCTTATGAACTACCAAGATTTATGCCATGTCTCAAGGATATGATCTTAGATATGTAGGGTGTGATTTTAAAATGCTATTACCTTACCCATATGATCATGATAAATTGATATCTCCCTTGTTTACCCTTAATGATCATCTGAGATCACTCTATCTTATATTTCCTTTCCTCTAGTTGTGATGAAATTTATTATGTATGATATGTATAAGAAAGGTTATGGTTATTAAAAATATAGTGGGAGATGACTTAGCTCAACTATAGACCATTTTTTATGTTTTTAAGTTTCCAAAGTCACTATACCATTATAATCCTTAGGTTCATGTTTATGTAATGTATGAATATTCATATAAAAATTTATAATATCTATGTTTGATAAGTTCGGGTCTTTACAGTTAGTATCAGAGGATAGGTTTAGTTAACCTTTTGAAACTAGGATGAAAAAAAAGTAGTGATAACCCTTAGGATAATCCTATGTGTAGGAAAATTTCCTAAATTATGGTAAATAAATGGGTGTGGTTTTCCTAGAAATAAATCCATGTCTGGATACTATGGGTGGAACTGGTTTAAAAAAAGACATACCTAGGGGTAATAACTCTAAAAAGGTTCATCATTCTTGACTTGAGCATTACCCGATACCCAAAAATGGGCCTTACTACCCACCTATTTTGACACTCACGGAGGAAATGATTTGGTTAATCTACAATTTCTTTATGAATTGTCATGAAGGATTGGAATCATTGAGGATCATAGATGAACTATGTTAAACCTAAGGTGTTATAGATTTAAAATAAATTGTCTTGATTTATATATCCTATAAATAATTTTTTAGACTATGTGGTTTGCCACTATGATTGGTATTTACCACACAATACTTTTTGGTTTTAGTCAATGGAGATAACCAGAAGGAACTGATTTAACATTGAATGTGATGGAAAAGTTATTGATGAGAAACTAAATGGGATTATTACTGGAATGAAGGACATTATGATTATGCCTAATCAGTTATCACAAAACATGATTAATAAAGTGCACCTTAACCAACTCTAAAACTCACCAAAGAAGAGAATAATAAAGTTCACTGAGAGTTCAGGTAGTAGGGACCATGGAGGAAAGAAGATTAAATTTCTTATATGTTGATTATGTGGGAATAAACACTTAATGAAATGTCTCAGACGGACAAGAATATGTTTTGGGTGTATAAAATATTTACATAAAGCAAGTAATTTCAAAGTAAAAAAGAAAATTTTTTCTAACGCAACATATGATAATAATGGTTTCCCTAAGGTATCATTGATGGTTTAATGTTTTAAATGTGGAATGTATGGTCATTATGAAAATTTATGTCCAAGGGGGGAATATTTTAAAGAGAATCAGAAAGGTTTTATGAGTATTGGTTATATTATTGAAGATGAAGAGACTATAAATGACACATGAAAGGAAAGAAGTGTTAAGGAATAAGATGATGAAGCGAGGTTAATGGTGTATGAATAAAGCGGAATAATTTAAGTTTTTATGTATTTTAATTAAATAATTATGTTATATGAATCATTAAATATATAAGGATTGTTTGGAAGAATTTGTTTTGAAGGATTTTCAAGAATATTTTGAATGGTACTGATGAACTAGAAAGGTGATTTAATGCAAATGTGATATTTTATGGTTAACACATGATTGAGGTAAAGATGACACTTAATGTGTTCCTACTATTGATATAATTATGTTGGGATAATGATATTACTAATATGGATAAAATAAATTGGATAGTATTTAAGACTTTGAAACTGATTAGTGATATGATGACAAAGTGCTTATGATATCTTTGATGGAGTTTATAGAATTTTTGGATTTATAAAATAATATGGGGTTTTATTTAAGGAAAGAGGAAAGAGTTAATTTTTGAAGCCATGAATGTTTTAATAATTTTTTATGGTAATTCAGGTTATTACCATATTTCAGGAGAATGTATGACCAAGGTATTTACATATTAGGAATGTGACCATTATTGTCTACTTAATGATATTTTAGGGACTACTTTTATCTTGATTTTGGAAACTTAGTGGCCTTATTTAAAAAAAATTAATTTTGTAAGGTTCTTAAGGTTAACCATTTGTGGAATGGTTTAAGTTAATCCCTAGATAAGGTTTTAGATATTAATATGTTATTTAATCATATGAAATTGATCCAAATTGTATAACTTGTGCTAAACATTTTTCTTTTGATGATAACTAGATATAGAAGGAATATATTTCATTATTGCTTTAGGTATTAAAAAAACATCTTCATTTCATAATAAATGAAATGGAAATTGATTGAATCATAATAAAAGGATGAGATTATTCTTATAAAATAGAAAGATATCAAGTAAGTATATTTTCTCATGTTCTCTATCATAATAGTAAAAATTCCCTCAAATTTTAGAAAATGATCTTGAGAAAAGTGCCCAAGAGACCCAGTTGAGTGTTGATCTTATGGTAAGATAGGTCATCCTCACCGTTTTTTCAAGATTTTCTCACCAGTAGCTTGTGAGAGGGTATCTGTTATGACTCCACATACAAGAGTAGGCCCACCAGTTTCTCATCAATTAGGGAACTGGAGTTCGTCAGGCCGTTCAGGCCGAGGAGGTGTTTGTGGTCGTGGTATCCAGATGAAAAGTTTTCAGTGACAGCAGGGTGGATCAGCTCAGGGTATCTAGGCAGGTTTTCAAGACTACGGTACAAGTCATAATTTTTCGATGGAGGAGTCCCAAAAGGGTAGGATCCCAGAACCTCCATGGTTAGAGGTACAATTCTAATTGCCTTAGTTTTATCTTCTTTCCTTTTTGATATAAGGGATTCCCATAGTTTTATATCTTTTTTCATTTTGGTGAGCCTTGGGATCTATATATTTACTTCTAATGATGTTATAATGATAGACACTCTGTTGGGGATTAGGACGGCTAGTATACGTCAGTTCAAGGAATGTCCTCTTGAGGTTGGTGGGTTTCACTTATTGTGGGACTTCTATGTCTTAGAGATGAAAGGCTTCGATTTCATTCTAGAAATGGACTGTTTGGTCTCTTTTCAGGACTTTGTTGACTGCTATTGCTACAGGGTGAGTTTCACGTCACCAGAGGGTGGATCATTTCTACACAAGGGTGAATAGAATGTCCAGGCGAGTAAAGTTGGACCCGAGCATCATGCTTTGGGATGAATTATACACTAGATTGCTAGTTTATATTTGTACTAGGGGACTTCACAGATATACTTTCCTTTAGTGGTGGATCATTTTAGATATGTCTTTCAAGATTAATTTTTGGGTTTACCTCCGGAGCAAGAGGTATATTTCTCTATTGATCTTGTGCTAGGAGAGGCACCGGTGTCCATTCCTCCTTATAGGATAGATAAACTAGAATTAAAAGATCTCAAGAAGTAGTTAAAGGAGTTGAAGATAAAGGGTTTCATCCAACCCAGTGCTTCTCTTTGGGGTTCACCTATCCTTTTTGTAAAGAAGACATACGGTACCCTCAGACTTTGTGTGGATTATTGAAATCTGAACCAGTTTACAGTCAATAATTGATATCCATTAGTAAAGATTAATGATATTTTTAATCATATTTTAGGATCCCGGGTGTTTCTGAATATTGAATTGAGATCTAGTTATCCTCAGTTGCACATTAGACCATCATATATACCTCTTACATCATTTTGGAGCAGGTATGTTCTATATGAGTATTTGGTTATGCCGTTCAGTCTCATGAACGCGCTAGTAGTTTTCATGGAATTGATGAACCGAGTGTTCCATCCTTACTTGGATTATTTTATGGTAGTCTTCGTAGATGATATCTTGGTGTACTCTCACACTCGACACGAACATGCCATCCTTCTTGAGATCATATAAAGTATATTGAGAGAGAATCAGTTATATGCTAAACTCAAAAAATGTCACTTATGGATGGATCAGATTCACTTCTTGGGTCATGTCATCTCAAAGACAGAATTATTAGTAGACCCAGAGAAGGTGAGATATGTAGTTTCTTAAGAGCAGTCGAAGAACGTCTTTGAGGTATATAGTTTTCTAGGGATGGATGGTTACTACATACACTTTATTCAAGACTTTTCACACTTATCAGAACCACTGACGGGCCTGATTATGAAGGATTTTAAATACTTGTGTACAAATTCCTACGATTTAGCCTTTCAGGAGCTGAAAGGAAGATTAACTTCAGCACCGATACTGATTTTTTAGGAATTAGGCAAGAGTTGCACCATTTACTGCGATGCATCAGGTTTTGGGCTGGGATTAGTGCTTATTCAGGGGGAAGGAGTCATTGGGTATGGGTCTCGGCAGTTTAGGCCACATGAGAGGAACTACCTTACGCATGATCTCAAATTAGTCGTGGTTGTTCAGGCTTTATGTCATTAGAGACATTACTTAATGGGAGAGAGTTTTGTGGTATAAAAAGACCACAAAATCCTCAAGTATATCTTTACTTAGTGTGATCTAAATTTGAGACAATGAATATGGGTTGAGTACCTTCAGTCTTTTGTCATTGAGCTTGCCTACACGCCTAGGAAAGGTAGCGCAGTGGCTGATGCATTGAGTAGGAGGACTCAGATACAGGCAGTTCAGGAGGCCAGTAGTGAGTGGTAGCTTATGGATCTATTCTCTGAGATGAATTTGGAGGTTCATGAAAAATAGGGATTCTTGGTTTACTTCTCGCTTCTGGAAGGAACTATAGAGGGATTTTGGTATATAGGTACTTCTGAGTAAATCTTAACATCCCCAAAATGATGGCCAGTCTGAGTTCATGATTCAGGTTTTGGAGGACATGCTTCGAGCATGAAAATTGTATTTTAGGGGCTCTTGGGAGAGACACATAACCCTGGTGAATTTTTCCTGCAGTAACAGCTTTCAGGCAATGATTTAGATGGAACCTTATGAGTATTTGTATATTAGGTCATGTCGATCACCCCTATGTTGGCTGGAGGCAGGAGAGGTAGTTATACTGGGACCTCATCTTGTCTTGGAGACCATTGAGAAGGTGGAGTTGATTTAGAAGATGATGCCTACTACCCAATATTTCTAGAAATCTTATGGTGATCGATGGAGGCAACCTCTAGAGTTCAAGTTTGGTGGTCAGGTTTTCCTATGTGTCACACTGAGGTTGTGTAACATGAGTATTAGGAGACAGGGGAAGCTTTCATTGAGATATGTCGGGGTGTTTGAGGTTTTGGAGAGAGTTGGGTTGGTTTTCTATCGGTTTTAGTTAAATAAAAGGTATTGGGCTATGCACAACATATTTCATGTTTCTCAACTATGGCATTACTTTTCAGACATGTTTCGTGTTTTTCAACCTGAGGAGGTTGAGTTAGAGGTGGATGCATCCTTCAAGGAGAACCCTATTTGGATTGTGGATCGTAGCATGAAGGTTCTATGTTGCTGGTATGTTTCTCTAGTATGGGCACTATGGTAGCACGAGCGAGTGCAGGATGAGACTTGGGAGAGGGAGGTCAATGTGCGATCGTAGTGGCCAGAGTTGTTTGCAAATTATTCTTCACCTCCCTTGGAAGGAAAATTCGGGGATGAATTGCTTTAAGGGGGGAAGTTTGTAAGAACTCGGATTTTCTTTTTTGGTATGGATCTTATTTTCGGGTTGTTCTAAGAAAAAAGGAAGAAAATATAGTTTTCTAAGTACACGTCATGTACTTCTATGTACATGTCGTGTACCTATCATCCCACATACAGTCGCGTACTAACTGTGTAACAGCCGAGTACATGGACGTGTGGTGACCTGGCAGACCAGCTTAATTCGGGGGTTGGTTGAGGGTACTACATGGAATGTAGTGTTATTGAATACGCCGTGTGGTTTTATTTTTATTTGATATATTAAATTGGGGTCACGTCTCATGTCCAGAAACACTTTTTTCCCATGTTTTATACAAGAGCACTCTGGAATTAAGGATGAAGTGTGATCTCCCAATTCTCCATTTGAGCTCCGATTGAGACATCGTCAGCTGCGTTGGAATCCCACCAGTGAGTTCCCAAAACCCCTAGAGCCTATATTCCTAATTCATCCTCTCTTATGAGTTATTCAATGTTGGTTTTTTCACCTTTTTTATAGATCTATGTTGATCTAGGCCGATTCAAGGGATGACATTCAATTATATCAATCGTACGACATCAAGGTAGGTTATTTTGTGCCTTTAATTGTTTTCCTTGGATCATATTTGATAAAAGTTCCACATACCCACATTTGGGGTATTTATTGATTTGGAATTAAACCCTGTTTATTACCTGAGATGGTTTGTTTGATTGATAAATGATTTTTTCTTAAGCGTAAGGTAAAATACCTTGTTTATGGGACCCCCTAGGGGTGTGTTTCCATTGTTGATTATTTATGAACATTTGGTCTAGGTTTCCTATGAGGAGTACCTTGTTTTCCATGCCTTGTTTGATTAGGATAGAGTTTGTTTGATTATATGAAATGCATGTGATATGCATTGCGAATGTTTATTCATGTAGTAGTTGTATATTACATGAGCTGCTTTGATATGATATATGCATTATTTTTCCAATGGATCATGATAACCTTGGACTAGGAAGATTTAGGAGACTTCCAAATTAATTTCTTTGTTATGATATGTGTGCTATTTATTTTTCCAATGGAACGTGAGATCCTTGGACCAGGAAGGTTGAGGGGACTTCAAGATTATTTACACAGGACCGTGAGAGCCTTGGTATAGAACTTTGACCAAAGTGGGTAGACCGTGAGAGTTTTCCTAGAGGTTCATCATTTATTGAATTGATGATATGTGGGAAAAAAGGGTTTAATCCATGAGAGATTTCCCAGAGGGTTGTTTGTGAATAGTTTAACTATTGTGATGTGTCTGCCAAACCAAATCACAAGCTTGGATTCGGTCTTACTTGATTGTTTGGATGGTCTTATGAGACATATGTTTTATTACTTATATGGGGGGTATAGATCTTAGGCTAGATCCCGGGGTTACATGATTCAACAGATAAATAATAAATGTTGAATGAATGTAATTGAAAACTGTAGGATTGTTTACTTTTGAGTACTTTCTTGTTTATTGATTCATTTTTTTCATATTACCTGCTATATATATTCACTGACAGTTAGGCATAGATCTTTTCATGGTTTCCTACTAGGATTCTTCTCAAAACCTATTTGGGTCATGTTTTTGGACCCAAACAGATTATATGATTACAGGTATAGATAAGGGAAAGTGCCCTTCTTCATTTGGAACTTGATTGTTGTTGGAGCTGGAGAGCATGGGACCAAGCTGAGCCTTGCGATGCTATTGGAGTTTATTTTTTTTCTTTTTTATTGGATTATATTGTATTTATAGTATGTAACCTGTTTTGGATGTTTTCTTAGACACATATGACATGCATCATTATATATATGATATGTCTTCTGTTGAATCTAATTTCAGTCTTCCGCTGTTTATTTCTATTTGGTATTATTTCTTCTGCTATTGTTACTATTTATTTTTCACTGTGTATACTCTACCAATGAGGGAATAGTTTCCCTAATATCACACTTTGTCCCTTTCTTCTAGTCGGAAGCCTCTGGCATTTGGGGAAATTCACTTGAGGTCATGTGACCAACTGGGTTTGGGGCACCTTTGTGTGGCACCTAGATCCGGGGCGTTACATATTGCATCCTTTACTGTTACTTATTATTTATTGGGGATAGGTTCTAATGTTTTCATTATTTTTATTTCTTTGAATGATTTATGTTTATGATGAAAAGATGTTTATGAAAACCATTCCTTTTCCATAGGTTAAGATATGATGAAATGTTTATAAATCCCATTTCATTTCATGGGTTCTGATATAATGAATGTTTTATGATCTTCTGGAACACATATGTATTATTTTCATTATATTATGGGTGGGACCTATATCTCCCTCCAATGAATTGGGTAAATATTTATATCTCATGAGATAAGAAGGACTAGAATGGGGAGTGAACCTAGTTCTGTAAGGGACTTTGTCCACTATAATGGTCTTGGGAGTGAACCCTAACCACTATAATGGTTTGGGGAGTGAAATTTTTCCACTATGATAGCCTTGGTAATGATCCTTGACTACTATAAAATTGTTTTTCTTTTATTATGTGTATGAAAGAATTTCATGCCAAAGTTATTCTCTCATATCCTATATTATTTAATTATTTTATGATTCATATCTTACGAACTGCCAACATTTATTCCATATCTCAAGGTTATGATTTTTGATATACAAGTTATGGTTTTCAAATGATCATCTCGTGTTCTAATACACTTATCCTCATGATATACTTATTTGATCATTAATATCTCACATTCTTACCTTTTTTGGGAATCTGATATCACCCTATCTTATCTTTCATTTTCATGGTTATGAAGAAATTTTTAAGGTAGCGTATGTTTATAAATAGTAATAAAGTAGAATATAGTTATAGAAGATGTTTAAGATCTTTCACTAAATAAGAATATTGTGTTTATGGTCTCCAAATACACTAAACGTTTATGTTCCTCAGGCATATACTTATGTAATGTGTTGAATATTCATCTAAAAAGATGAAATATTTATGTATGAAAATAATGGGTTGTTATACAACCAATGAAAATATTATTGTTCCTAACTCTGAACTCCATTCTATTTCTCAACCAAACCTCTGATACCACTCTTTCACAAACCCCACCCACTAAAGATATCACAATGGGGAGAGATGGATGATTACCCCCCAAGTTCTTCATCCAAGAGGCCTCGGGTTGGAGACTAAAACCAAGGGTATAAAAATCTCACGGTATGGTAGGAATTACCCTCTAAAAATGAAAAAGGATCAGAAGATAGGATAAACAATCACTAAAAAACTCTAGAAGATAATATAAAGGTAAACTAAAAGCCATCCCATAATGCATGAATAAAGTATAACTGATACATATAAAAGTATCCAAAGTAAATACCAAAAATACAATTCTATGGTAGCTACTCGAAAATAGATCAAACCCAACTAGTAAAGTTCATATCAGTCCCCAAAATCCTTCTAGAAAACTAAAAATAGTTTATATGCATAGATTGATCATAACTAGTATACTCAGTATAGACATAACCAAGGCCTCAAGTGAACATGTGAAAAGAGTATGCTAATATGCTAGTGAAAAAATATAAGAACCAACAATAACCTAAATGGGTCAACTAACCAAACCCATACTCGCCATGGCTCTCTCACCAAATCACGCATCCAATATAATAATATAGCATTGAGATCATAACAAAACAAGGTGTCCTGCTACCACTTCCCCACTAATTTTATGCTCTCAGGCCCCAACATCAAACACCCTATGCTCCCATATCTTCCACAGATATCACATCACACCCACCCATAGACACCTGGTTCACACATCACATCACATCCCACCCACAAACACCTAGGTCATACATCATATCGTAACCATAACTAGAGAAATAAGGTATCATGAACATGAAGGACATCAACCTCATTCCCTCCTCCTATCACACATGACCCCCCACCACATATCACATCACACCACATAATGTCTCGATCATAGAAACTCGGGATAACACATCACATCAGATCACATCCCACCCATAGACACCGAGACCAACACAACACATCTGACCCATAAAATCCTAAGACATCACACACTGCTGAAGGAAGAGTAAGGGAGAGGGGTAGACATCATTATATATCACTACCATTATGGATGTTTTGCAAAATACCCATAACTCAACACCTATGATCATTAGTAAGGTTATACAACACAGGTGGGGCATGTATAAAATAACATAAACATGCATGGTATATAGATAGTACACAATACCTATAAATACCCAAACCCATACTTCTGGGTTCATCCCATATAAAAATGTTGTGTAGTTTCTTATATAAAATAAAATTAATAAATACACAAAATTTAATACATACTGGGAACATTTTCGGTTTAGGTTTTGGATAATAGAAAATTACATTAAAAATTATCAAAACTATATGAAAATATAATAAAACAAATAAAACACTTCGGGATGTCAACTCTGTAAGAGAATAAAACACATTAATATAATTTATATTAAACCTTTTGAAAATAAATTTTGAATCATAGGGTGATCAATTATTTTTCCTAGTAAAGGGTTTTAAAAACAATGACAAAATCCTTTTTAAATACTTTGAAAAAATCATTTAGAAAAAAATTTATAAAAAAACATTTGATATAATTTATAAACTTGTTTTTTAATAAAAATTCATAATAAAACACTTTTCAAAACCCTTAAAATACTTATCATTTTGGAAACCCATTTTAAAATATTCTTTAAAAACACTTATATTTCTCCTTAAAAATCATTTGAAAATAATAACTCTTTTGTGGATTAAAATGATACTTGATAGATAATATGAAAACCATGTTTCCAATAATAGTATAACTTGTAGGAAATCATCCCCTTAAGGTAATGTGTTTACTCCCCATACCTTATAATCTCATATGATACCCTAATGATGAATTTTAGGAAAACATTTTAGAAGACCTTCCATTATCATTCATAACCCACTAAAAACATTTCATAATCATATGTAATTTTTTTTCACATAATAAGATAATTTTAATAATTATAAATGTGAATAAATATCAATTTTTATTAAAGTCAAGATATTTGGGATAAATCCACCTTTAAAGATGAAATACTTATATTTAAGAAGACATAAACATTAAAATAGATGATTACATAAAAGTTCATGATGTGTCACTAACAATTATAGATGACGGACATATATAAAATCATGAATAAAAATAAAATATTTTTCTTTAAAATTTAAAATTATATTATAAAAATAAAACTTTAAAAATAATCATCTTACCTTGAGTTCGACTCGTCATATACATTTCTTTATCTTTCTCTTCTTTGGAAAAATTGCTTTACTTCACACATTAAGACCAAAAACATGGTGTTATACCTAAAATAAGACCTATAGAATGATGATATAGAAGTGGAGAAGATAATTTTGCAGTGTATGGTTGATATTTAAGGCTCAAGGTAATGAATATTTGTGAAGGAAGGAGCCTCCTTTTATAATTGACGTGAGGGGTAACTTAGGAATTACTCAAATTATTAAAATATAATAAATAAATTATAGGGTTTAAGACTTCTAAAAAGGCATAAAAACTAAAGTGGATTAAATTTTCAACACAATTGTATCTCATTTGTCCTTATTCTATAATTTTGTGATTTATAAATAATTTAACAAAATATTTTATTCATGAAAAATAATTTATGTCAAAATAAAAACTATTCACAACTAAGACTTTAAACACATCAAAAAAAAGTTTTAAATTTGAATAAAAAAAATTCTTATATCATAGACATATCATATTCATCTAGGGAGTTCCTGAATTATCTTAAAAATATAAAATTATATTTATTTTATTATTTTCAATATCATTAATTTTATTTATTCATTAATTTAATATTTATTACATCATTATTGTACAAACCATTAAGGTAATTATTTATTACTTTAAAAATTAAGAAAATCATGAAAAAAATATATTTTTTATCTTTCAATGAACTATTTATGTTCAAAAAATTGTACTGGAAAACCATATATTAAAATATTATACTAATTAAAAACTATAATTTGACAACTTGACTTCCTTTTGAAATAAAATATTATAAAGTCCTTAAAGTGATTCATGTGGGTCCAAAATATCCCCAAATCAAATAAAAAAAGAGATAATGGCCAAAACTTACTTATAAAAGAATATTTATCCAAAATGTGGTTCATTTAATAATTCTTATAATTTTAATTAAAAACATTTTATTTACTTTTCTCATGCTTGCACAAGCACTACATTAGTGTTGCACAGGAATTGATGTTAATTATTTCATATATAAAAATTAAAAATAAAATACTATCATACAAATAAATTAATTAGGATAAAAATAAAGTTCTATATTAATTAATTATGTGAATTCACTCATATACATGTTAAGAAAACTTCTTAATTTTTTATTTTGTCTTTTCTTGCCCTACGCAAGCATTACACAATAATTTGGATAAGATTAATGTAATATAACTCTAAAATTATAAATTAACAGCCAAAAAATAAATTATACATAATAATTAATAAAAAAATATTTCAAATAATTTTTATCATACAATTGATATTTATAAGGAAAAAAATTTACATTGTTGATGCTGCGGATGCACTGTGTCGGTACTAACAATAATTTTATACTAATCATGAAATAAATTATAACATACATGTTCTAAATTATTTATAAACAATATTAATCTTATAAAATCATAATTTAGTTATTAAATAAATTTAATAAATTTTATATGATAATTATGTCTTCATGATGCCACAAAAAAACGTATTTTATAAAAAAATTATATTTTTTATTATTCACCAAAAATTAAACTTTTTTAGAAAATTTTCAAAATTCACCATTTTATATTTTTGATATTTTCATTTCAAAGATGAATTTATTTTTTAAAAATATATTTTCTAAAATCTCCAGAAATTAATTATATTTTTTTTACATAAAAAGCAATAAAAATAACTTTTTTAAAGAAAAAATATTTCTTAAGATTAAAATGACTTTACAAAAAAAATATCATTATTTTATAATAATTTATTGTTAAATTATAATTGATTTGTACCTTTATATTTGTTTCATAAATTATTTATTCATATTCATGTCCTTTAATTTAACAGTTAGGTTATAATGGTCACATAATAGTATTTAGTTGTTCATTTAAGCACGATGTGGCATTGTGTTTCCTTTTAAAAAATATCGAGATGTTACATTCTCCCCCCCCCCCTTAAATGAATTGTTCCCTCACAATTCATTCACTGTACTTATAATTCTGAATTTAAATATTTATAATTAAGAAAAACTATTTTATTATTTTTACTTAATTACCTATAACTTCAAAAGTAAATTTTATCACTTAATTTTTTTCAAAAATAACAATAGATAGTCTATAAAGTTATCTAGACCGTTTGTAACGACCCAAACATTCATTAATGGAAATCCATCTTGATCTAATTAAATGTCTATTTATGTGAAATGTTTATATAAAATGTCAACTTCTTAGGTTTTATGTTAAGAATTGTGACCGTTGATAATATAGTTATTGAGCAGTGATCACATGATTAGTATAAATATAGAGCTTTAACAAATCCAATTTACCCAGACAAAGGAAGCAAGGGCCTCATCCAGTAGACGTGCCCCATACGAAGCCCATTTTTCAGAACTCAAAAAATAGGTGGCATCATTAGGCTTCGCTCTTGACCAATCCCAATCTGAGCTTCAACATGTTAAGCTCGAGCGGGACCACCTACGAGAGAAGTGGAAGTTGATAGAGATTACCACCTGAGCAATGTTATCTGAGCCACCCCAAGAGTCTGTCACCATCGCACACCTTACTCTTCGGTCTTATGTAGGTGTTATAAGGGGTTATGTAACAAGACCTTAGCACTATGGTTATGTACGTTATTTTTTGTATATAATAATGAATATATTTTCATGTTATTTTTGTTACCTTGTAAATAGTTTTTAAAGCTCAAATAGTGTTTTTAGTTAATATTCAACTAAGAAATATATTTTGATGAATTAATGTATTTTTGTATTAAATAATATTTTAATAAAATATTATTATTTTTATTAAATTAATTTTTATTAAATATACATGATCATATAATTTTAGGCAATTGTAATTTTTATTAAGGTTCGAAAACCATTTTTGTCCAAACACGTGAATTTTTTATAAATATCAGTTTTTATTTTAAAAGTTAAAATTAACATATTTATAAAATTATTAATATAAAATAAATATTATTTCTGGAATCAGGACGTCGAAATTATCCAATGGTCAATTTTTCATAATTTTCTGAGACAATCAAATTTTTGGGTAAAAATTAAATACCGTTTAAATATATAATGTGTTTTAGGACATCATAATGACCCAATAGTGATATAATAAAATAAAATAAGCCTTATTTTAGGCCAATATATGTTTTACCATTAAAATAATGTGATTTTGGGTTTTTTTGACTTATTTTACAAAGCATTGATGGACCCTTCAAAGCTTATTAAACATCTTGTCTTTTTAAATTGTTTTCCTTGGGAGTGTGGCTCACCTCCACATAAGAAAACCCGTTATTTTAAGAAGTTCGGACTTTGGCCTTATAAAATATTTTTTTCCAATCCCCTTTGGAAAAAACCATGGGCAAAAACCATGGGCTGGTTTGTGGTTTGAAGTAGTTTAATGTGAAGTGTCCCAACCCTAAATAAAAAAGAATTCCCTCACCTGTCCTATATAAACCCACCCAAGATCCCAATTTATCCTCACTAAAAGCCTTTAGATTTCTTTCAACCTCTTCCCTACTCTCCCTATAATCCTCCCAAGGTGTCCCAAGCTCCCAATAATCCTCTCTCAAGCCTCTCTCAAGCCTTTGGAAGCACATTTCCAAGTAAGGGTTTTTCTTCCTTTCTCATTTTATTCAATTTTCTTTAAGTTGTTATGCCCTTTTAACTTCAATTATAAATGTTAGGGTATGGTTTAAAACTTCCCCCATAATTACCTCTTTATGTTTGAATGGTGGGATACCCCTTTCTCTCTCATTAAAATCCTCCCATGTACACCTGTTACTATGCCAAAATTCTGAAAGGAATTTCTCTCTCCTCATTTACATTCATGCAATTATTTTGTATCATGAATCTAAATTCCATTAAATTTGTTGGTAAATGTATCTATATGACCCCCTTACTTTCCATGTAATGTAAATATGATGAAACACTCCTTTATCTCTCATCAACCATTTTTATGAGTTCTCATGTCACGTCGTTATGCTGCCGAAATTGCATCGCATTTTTCCAAGCCGAAGTCATTGTGTAGTGAATATCATGCCCATTTATCTATCAAGGTTATTCACCTTTATGCACATTTAATTATTTTTTAAAGAGTTTCATATATGTATTCCACATTCATTTATTGTGGAATAAATGATTATGTTGAATGATTCAATGTTTTATGATCCATGTGGCACACTTATGCGTGAAATGAAATGTTTAAGAAGGGCGCACCCTTATAGTGCTCCAATGCATTGGGTAAAGTATAGTATCATGATAAGTTATGTGTAATGGGTGTTGACTCATGATAATTCAAGTGAAACTAGGGTTTACTCGTGCTTCATCTTCAATGAGGGTTTACTCATGCTCTATGTGCAATGAGTCTTGGATCATGCTAATTCCATGTTAAGAGTTGTTGCCACATTTCCATGTTATGATTATCAGGCTTTATCATGCCTTTATGTTTATGTGTATCATGTGCTCTATTGATATGAATATTGTCTAACATGTATTGTATTCCTCGTTTTATTCCATGTTTATTTCCTTACTGGTCTTTGTATCTCACCCTTTTCTTCTCCATGTCCTCAGGTTATCCCATGCAATGCTAAGTACGAGGGAATGTAGTGGTCATGTAAAGGAAGTTTTCAATAAAGATGTTGCATGTTTCATGTTTTAAGTTGTTATATAATGATCCTAATCCCCAAAGGCACTAGACCATTCGATCTTCTATGTTGTATCAAGTAAATTTTATGTAATAAATCATGTTTAAGTGTGTAATAAAAAACAAGGTTGTCATAGTTGGTATCAGGGGATAGGTTTAGTTATTTTTGGGATTGAGATTAGAAAACCCTAGTAAAGCCTTAGATACAAGACTAAGAATAATAAAAACAACCCTAACTTTTGGTGGGTATTGATTAAGTGGGTTATTAAGCAAATACATCCCTGTCTAGATACGAGCATGTAGAGGCGGCTCTGGCACAGATGTATCCTAGGGGTAAAACCCGAAAACACTGCTTTGAGATAGACTCAAACGGGAACTGGTGTACGACAATGGGTCTTACTTCACTCTTGGTTACGACACTCCTAGGGGATATGCTGTGGTAAATTCACAAGCTTAGTATGAACCATTTTTAAGGGACAAAAAAAATTCCCTATGAATATATGTTAGAATGTAGATCATGGATAACATAGACTGAAGCCAGTAGATTCATATGTTAAGGAAATAAGAGTTATTTATAAGTCGTCAGTTTTTTCCATGCATTACCCTTTATGCGTTACCCCTAACTTCCCTTTTATTCCATCCAATGGCTGGTAATAGGAGTACTCTGGCTAATAACCGATGTGAAGATCAATGTGATGACTGTACTAATGAGATTCCCAATCCAGTGGGAGTGGGAATCGCAAACTTTGTCATGCTTCTCTCTTAGCTAACTAAAGCACCAAATAGAAACATGAGTCAACAGGAACGTTCAACCCCCCCCCCCCAAGAAAGAATAAGTCACTATCAAGAGCTTCATGGGACAAAGGCCTCCTACTTTTAATGGATCATCTGATCCCTCAATCGTTGAACAATGGATCAACTCCATTAAAAAGATCTTCTCCATCCTTCAATGTTATGAATAAGAGAAGGTTCTCCTAGCTGCTTATCATATGGAGGGTGAAGCTGATCAATGGTGGACTTTGATCAAAAATACGAAGCCTGAGGAGGAGATCGAGGTGTTGTAATGGAAGGATTTCTGGAAGATGTTTTTTTATAAATATTTTCCACGCACCCTCCGGCTTAAAATAGAAAGGGACTTCCTTGACCTCAAGCAAAAAAGATGACGAATCTGTTGGAGCATATGAGGATAACTTCACATGACTTGCATGATACGCTTCTGGATTTTTTGTTACCCCCAAATGCAATGTTGATCGCTTCTTTGGTGGGCTAAAACCTAGCCTGCGGAAAGCACTGGTAATCCGTGACTTCGACAGCTATGAGGAAATTTTACGATGTGCCCTCAAGGTCAAAATGGAGATCATAGAATCTCAGGGATATCATGGGGATAAAAAGCATAACGTGGACTTCAATGATGGTGGTATTATGGATAAATCTAATGGTTCTAAGAAAATCCAGCACCCCACTTGCCAAAGGTGAAAAAATAAGCACCCTGGAAATTGCCTGAAGGGTACAAGAAAATGCTTAAGGTGTAGAAGAGAAGGGAACCTGGCTGTTAACTATCGGCAAGAAAGACCCGCGGCTGCGACAGAGGAGAGAAACGCTCTGTTAGAACCTCAACACGTGGTTCGTTGATACAACTACAAAGAACCAGGGCATCTTGAAAATTATTTCCCTAAGCCAAGGGTTTTCGGAGGCAACCAACAACCTCCAAGGCAGCAAGGGTGAGATTTTTCCATCACTATTGCCGAAGTGAACCCTGAAAACGAAGTGGTGAAAGGTACGCTAATTATTCATTCAAGAATAGAGAACGTACTTTTTGATTCAGGTTCTACACATTCTTTTATATCTCGAAAGTTTAGTAGAACAATACCATCACCACCAAAAGTCATGGAAGTGAAGATGTCGGTGAGTACGGAAAATGGGGCGATTATTGCATCTCATGAATATAACTCCTCCCTGTCATAATCTGTGGATTGAAATTCCTGTTGAACCTCGTCATACTCTCTCTGGTGGAATTTGATGCAATTATTGGCATGGATTGGCTTTCCATATATAGAGCCAACATAAATTGTCGTGAGAGGGAAATCACTCTCCATGTAGAGAATCGACCCCCGATTCTTTACAAGTGCAAGGAGGAAGATGAATCTTCTTTAGCTCCATCATCTCAAGAATGGATATTACTGCCCTATGAGCATGCATATCTAGCTCAGATGATTGAGTCTAAGGAAGCAACCATCCTTGAAGACATGCCTATTGTGAGGGAATTCTCTGAAGTTTTTACCAAGGAATTTTTTGGTCTTCCTCCTAGAAGAGATGTTGAATTCTCAATTGAACTTATACCGGGTGCATTTCCAATATCCCAAACTCCATTGAGAATGGATGTTGTGGAGCTTGAAGAGCTGAAGAAATAACTATAGGAGAATCTGGATAAAGGGATTATACACCCAAGTGCATCACCATGGGGTGCACCAGTCCTCTTCGTCAAGAATAAGGATGGATTAATGCGCCTTTGCATCGATTATTGTGAGATCAACAAAATCACGATAAAGAACAAGTATCCTCTCCCACGAATCGATGACTTGTTTGATCAGCTGTGTGGAGCACAATACTTCTCCAAGGTGGATTTTTGGTCGGGATATTATCAAGTAAGGGTGAAGAAGGAAGATATCCCCAAGACTACTTTTCATACGAGATACAGATACTATGAATTCATAGTAATGCCTTTCAGACTCACTAATGCTCCAGAAATCTTCATGGAATTGATGAATAGAGTCTTTAGAGATTACCTTGACAAATTTGTGGTAGTCTTTATAGATGATATTCTGATATACTCCAAAACCAAGGAGGATCATGACGAGCATCTAAGAGTTGTACTAGAGACCTTGCAGAAGGAGAAGCTCTATGCTAAGTACATCAATTGTGAATTCTGGTTGAAGGAGGTATCATTCTTGGTCCATATCATCACAATCCATGGGATATCTTTGCATACCTCCAAAATAGATGCAATTGAGGGATGGTCGAGGCCAACATCGGTAACAGATATCCATAGCTTCTTGGGGTTAGCTGGATATTATCGATGATTTGTGAGAAATTTCTCACAATTGTTCAACCCTCTTACCAAGCTAACTCGGGAGGGAGTAAAATTTTCTTTGAGTGATGAATGCAATGAAAAATTCAAGGAGTTGAAAATGAGGCTTATCACTGCGCCTATGCTCACTTTACCCACAAGTGGAGAACTTTTCGTGGTATTCAGTGAATCTTCGAAGAAGGGTCTGGGATGTGTGTTGATGAAAAATGGCAAAGTAATTGCCTATGCTTCAAGGAAATTCAATTTTCATGAATAAAACTATCCAACACATGACCTCGAGCTGGCTGTAGTGATCTTCTCTTTGAAAATTTGGTGACATTATCTCTTTGGGGAGAAGTGGTAAATATATAGGGACCAGAAAATCCTCAAGTATATATTCACATAGAAAGAGTTTAATATGCCCCAACGAAGATGGTTAGAGCTGATCAAAGACTATGAATTCTCAATCCATTACCACACTGGGAAATCAAACAAGGTGGCGGATGCTCTTAGTAGAAAGGACCCAACAATTCCATCATTGATGAGAATTGAAAAGGATTAAATCTTCTTAGATTTGATGAGGATGGACATGGGAATCATAAAGAAAGAAACATCATCAATCCTTTCACAAATTATTTCTCAACCATAACTTTTGGAAAGGTTATAGGATGCTCAAAAGGATGATGTGGGAATTCAGGAAAAAGTGGAAGCTATCAGAAAAGGGAAATCATTGGAGTTTAATGTTAATGAAGAAGGAATTGTGAGATTTGGGAAAAGAATATGTGTTCCATCAAGTCTGGAGCTGAAGAAGGAACTTTTGGATGATGCACATAGTTTAGATTTCTCTATACACCTAGGAAATAAAAAGTTGTATCGAGATATCTGAGATAATTATTGGTGGGATAATATGAAGAAGGATATCGCTGAATATACATCAAAGTGCCTGGTGTGTCAGCAAGTGAAGGCAGAGAGGCAGAAGTCTAAGGGGATGATACAACCATTTCCCATACCATAATGGAAATGGGAGAACATCAACATGGACTTTCTCACCAGACTTCCAAATACATCCAAAGGAAACAATGCAATCTGGGTTGTTGTGGATCATCTTACAAAGTCTACACACTTCATTTCTATTCGGGAGGATTTCTCATTGGATAAACTAGCACGGATATATATCAGGGAAGTGGTAAGGCTGCATGTAGTACCACTATCTATTGTGTCTGATCGAGATCCAAGATTCACCTATAAGTTTTGGAAGAGTTTTCAACATGATTTGAATACTGAACTAAACTTCAGTACGGCCTATCATCCTCAAACTGATGCCCAATCTAAGAGGAATATCCAAACACTTGAGGACATGTTGAAACCATGCTCAATGGAATTTAAAGGAGGATGGGATCAACATCTCCCTCTAGCTAAGTTCTCTTATAAAAATAGTTTCCACTCGAGCATCCAAATGGCACCATATGAAGCGCTTTATGGGAAAAGGTGCAGAACACCGGCATGTTGGGATGAGGTCGGTGAGCGTAAGTTGATTGGGCCAGAAATGGTCGAAGAAATGGTGGAGAAGGTGAAAACCATTCAACAGCATATCAAGGCAGTCCAGAGTCGACAGAAGAGTTATGCAGATAACTGTCGATGAGACCTTGAGTTTAAAGTTAGAGACATGGTATTTCTATTCATATCTCCGTGGAAGAAGGTCATGAGGTTTGGAAAGAAAGAGAAGTTAAGTCCAAGTTACATCGGCCCCTTCGAGATTCTTGATAGTGTCAGGTTTGTGGCCTATAGACTAGCACTTCCACCTACCATGGCCAAAGTGCATGATGTCTTTCATGTATCCCTCTTAAGGAAGTACATACCGGACCCTTCACATGTACTCTCTTCAGAGGTGGTATAGTTAGAGGATGATCTTTCTTATGAAGAGCAAATAGTGAAGATCTTATATTATAGAGAAAAATTTCTATGAAATAAGACAATGTACCTCGTCAAGGTGTTGTGGTGAAACCACAATTTTGAAGAAGCGACATGGGAATCAGAGGAAGAGATGAAGCAGAGTTACCCGCATTTTTTTAGTGTGGGAAAAGAAAATTTTGGGGGAGAAATTTCTTAAGGGGGGAAGATTGTAACAACCCAAAAATTAATTAATGGAAATCCATATTGATCTAATTAAATTCCTCTTTATGTAAAATGTTTATATAAAATGTCAACTTCTTGGGTTTTATGTTAATAATTGTGACTATTGCTAATATAGTCGTTGAACAGTGATCACATGATTAGTATAAATATAGGGCTTTAACGAATCCAATTTACTCAGACAAAGGAAGCGATGGCCTCATCCAGTAGACATGCCCCATACGAAGCCCATTTTTTGGAACTCGGAAAAGAGATGGCATCATTGGGATTTGCTCTTGACCAGCCCAAGCCGAGCTTCAACAGGTTAAGCTCGAGCATGACCTCCACAAGGGAAGTGGAAGTTGATAGAGATTACCACCCGAGCAATGTTATCTGAGCCACCCCAAGAGTCTGTCACCATCGCATACCTTACTCTTCGGTCTTATGTGGGTGTTATAAGGGGTTATGTAACAAGACCATTTTATTATGTTTATGTATATTATTTTTGTATATAATAATGAATATATTTTCATGTTATTTTTGTTACCTTGTAAATAGTTTTTAAAGCTCAAATAGTGTTTTTAGTTATTATTCAAATAAGAAATCTATTTTGATGAATTAATGGATTTTCATATTAAATATTATTTTAATAAAATATTATTATTGTTATTAAATTAATTTTTTTTAAATATACATGATCGTATAATTTTATGCAATTGTAATTTTTATTAAGGTTCGAAATCCATTTTTGTACAAACCCGTGAATTTTCGATAAATATCGGTTTTTATTTTAAAAGTGAAAATTAACATATTTATAAAATTATTTATATAAATTAAATATTATTTCTGGAACTAGGACGTTGAAATTATCCAACGGTGAATTTTTTATAATTTTCTGAGAGAGTCAATTTTTTGGGTAAAAATTAAATATCGTTTAAATATATAATGTGTTTTATGACATCATAATGACCCAATAGTGATGTAATAAAATACTATAAGTCTTATGTTCGGCCAATATATGTTTTACCATTAAAATAATGTTATTTTGGGTTTGTATGACTTATTTTACAAAGCATTAATGGACCCTTCAAGGCTTATTAAACATCTTGTCTTTTTAAATTGTTTTCCAAGGGAGTGTGACTCACCTCCACATAAGCAACCCCATTATTTTAAGAAGTTATAACTTTGGACTTATAAAATATTGTTTTCAACTCCCCTTTGGAAAAAACATGGGAAAAAACAATTTGTTGGTTTGTGGTTTGAAGTAGTTTAATGTGAGGTGTCCCAACCCTAAATAATAAAGAATTCCCTCACCTTTCTTATATAAACCCGAACAAGCCCCCACTTTCTCCTCATTAAAAGCCTTTGGAGTTCGTAAAACCTCTTCCCTACTATCCCTAGAATCCTCCCAAGGTGACCCAAGCTTCCAAGAAGCCTCTCTCAAGCCTTTGGAAGCAAACTTCCAAGTAAGGGTTTTTCTTCCTTTCTCATTTTGTCCAATTTTCTTTAAGTTGTTAAACCCTTTTAATTTCAATTATAAATGTTGGGGTATAGTTTCACACCTCCCCCATACTTACCTATTTATGTTTGAATGGTGGGATACCCCTTTCTCTCTCATTAAAATCCTCCCGTGTACACCCGTTACTGTGTCGAAATTTCGAAAGGAATTTATCTCTCCTCTTTTATATTCAAGAAATTATTTTGTATCATGAATCTAAATTCCATTAAATTTGTTGGGAAATGTATATATACAACCCCCTTACTATCCATGTCATGTAAATATGATGAGACACCCATTTCTCTCTCATCATCCATTTTTATGAGTTCTTATGTCACGCCATTATGCTGCCGAAATTGCACTGCATTTTTCCAAGCCAAAGTCATTGTGTAGTGAATACCATGCCCATTTCTCTATCAAGGGTATTCACCTTTATGAACATTTAATTATTTTTTAAATAGTTTCATGTATTTATTTCACATTAATTTATCAAGTAATAAATGATTATGTTTAAAGATTCAATGTTTTATGATCCATGTGGCACACTTATGCATGAAATGAAATGTTTGAGAAGGGCGCGCCCTTATAGCGCTCCAATGCATTGGGTAAAGTATAGTATCATGATAAATTATTTTAAATGGGTGTTGACTCATGATAATTAAAATTAAATTAGGGTTTACTCATGCTTCATGTGAAATGAGGGTTTACTCATGCTCTATGTGCAATGAGTCTTGGCTCATGCCAATTCCATGTTAAGAGTTGTTGCCACATTTCCATGTTATGATTATCATGATTTATCATGAATTTATGTTTATGCTTCTCTTAAGCTCTATTGATATGACTATTTCCTAACATTTATTGTATTCCTCATGTTATTCCATTTTTATTTCCTTACTGGGCTTTGTAACTCACCCTTTTCTTATGCATGTCCTCATGTTATCCCATGCAATGCTAAGTACGGGGGAATGTAGTGGTCATGTAAAGGAAGTCTTCAATAAAGATGTTGCATGATTCATGTTTTAAGTTGTTTTGTAATTATCCTAAGCCCCAAATACACTATAACTTTCTATCTTCTATGTTGTATGAAGTGAATTTTATGTAATAAATCATGTTTAAGTGTGTAATAAAAAGCAGGGTTGTCATATCGTCTCTCTGATACCAACTATAAAGACCTAAACTCGTACTTTTGGGTTCATCCCATATAAAAATGTTTCATATTTTTTATATAAAATAAACTGAACAATTACACAACATTTAATAGATATCAAGATCTTTCCCAATCTAGGTTTTGGATAATATACGATTACATTAAAAATTATGAAAATTGTACGAAAATATAATAAAACAACTAAAAAATTGGGTGTTCTAACTCTATAAGAGAAGAAAATTCCTTAAAATAATTTCTATTAAACCTTTGTAAAATAAATTTTAAAGCATAAGGTGTGAAATTGTTTTTCCCGGTAAGGGGTTTTAAAAACAATGATAAAATCCTTTCTAAATACTTTTGAAAAAATACTTCAGAAAAACATTTTAAAAAAAACATTTGATATAATTTATAAAATTAGTTTTCCATAAAAAATAATAAGAATACATGTTTACAAACCTATAAAATACTTATCATTTTGTAAACCCATTTTAAAATCATCTTTGAAAAACACTTGGATTTCACCTTAAAAATCATTCAAAAATAATAAATTTTTTGTGGATTAAAATGATACTTGTATGATATTATAAAAACCATGTGGCCACTAGGAGTATCAATTTTATTAAATATTCCCCATAAGGTCATGGATTCACTTCTCAAACCTTGTCATCTCAAATGATACCCTAATGCTGAATTTTATGAAAAAAAATAGAAGACCTTCCATTCTCAATCATAACCCACTAAAAACATTTTATAATCTTACATAAATTTTTTTCATAGAAGAAAATAATTTTAATACTTATCATCATGAATAAATATCAATTTTATTTAAACTAAAGTTATTTGGGATAAATCCACCTTTCAAGATGAAATACTTATATTTAAGAAGACATAAACATTAAAATAGATGATTCCATAAAATTTCACAATACATCACTAACAATTATAGATGATGGCTATATTTATAATCATGAATGAAAATAAAATATTTTCTTTGAAAATTTAAAATTATATTATAAAAATAAAAATTTTAAAATAATCCCCTTACCTTGAGTTCGAATCATCACATGCGTTTCTTTATCTTCCTCTTCTTCGGAAAAATAGCTTTGCTTAACACCTTAAGACCACAAAAGATGGTGTTCTTCCTAAACTAAGACCTCATTAATGAGGATATATAAGTGGAGAATATAATATGGAATTTTATGGTTGATATTGAAGGATAAATGTAAGGAATATTTGTGACGGAAGGAGCCTCCTTTTATAATTGAGTTGAGGGATAACTTAAGAATTACTCAAATTTTTAAAATATAATAAATCTATTATAGGGTTTAAGACTTCCAAAAAGGCCTAAAAACTAAATGGGATTACATTTTTGAAAAACTATTATCCCATTTGGCCTTATTCAATAATTTTTTGATTTATAAATAATTTAATAAAAAAATTATTCATGAAAAATAATTTATATCAAAATAAAAACTATTCACAACTAAGACTTTAAACACATCAAAACAAAGTTTAAAACTAGAATAAATTTCTTTAATATATCATATACATATCATATTAATATATGGAATTAATTAATTATCTTAAAAATATAAATTATATTTATTTTATTATTTTTAATATCATTAATTTGATTTATTCATTAATTGAATATTTATTGCATCATTATTATGCAAGCCATTAAGGTAATTATTTATTACTTAAAAATTAAAAATAAAATTTAATGAATAATATGTATTTTTAAGATTTCAATTCACTATTTATATTTCAAAAAACTATACTAGAAAACCATACATTAAAATAATATACTAATTAAAAACTATAATGTGACAACTTGACATCCTTTTGAAATAAAATATTATAAAGGCCTTAACACGATTCATGTGGGTCCAAAATGTCCCCAAATTGAATAAAAAGAGATAATGGTAGAAATTTACTTATAAAAAATATTTATCCAAAATATGGTTCATTTAACAATTCTTATAATTTTAATTAAAAACATTTTATTTATTTTTCTTATGCTTTCACAAGCATTCCATCAACGTTGCAAAGGAATTAATGTTAATTATTTCATATATAAAAATTAAAAATAAAATAGTATAATAAAAAACATTAATGAGGTTAAAAATAAAGTTCTATATTCATTATTTATGTGTATTCACTCATATACATGTCAAGAAAACTTCTTAAATTTGTTATTTTGTTTTTTCTTACCCTGGAAAGCATTGCACTGGCCTTTGGATAAGATTAATGTAATATATCTCAAAAATTATAAATTAATATAAAAAACATAAATTATACATAATAATTAATAAAAATTCTTTCAAATAATTTTTAGCACTCAATTATTATTTATATGGATCCAAATTTGGCATTGTCAATGCTGAGTAGGCACTGCGTCGGCACTGACAATAATTTTTATACTTATCCTGAAATAAATTATAACATACAAGTTATGAATTATTTATATACAATATTACTCTTATAAAATCAAAATATATTTGTTAAATAATATTAATAAATTTTATATCATAATTATGTCTTCATGATGACACAAAAAATACCGTATTTTATAAAAAAAACTCTATTTTTTACTATTCACTAAAAATTAAACTTTTTCAGAAAATTCTAAAAATTTCACCAAAGGATAATTTTGGTATTTTTATTTCAAATATGAATTTATTTTTATAAAATATATTTTATAAAAATTTTAGAAATTAATTATATTATTTTTTCATAAAAAGCAATAAAAATTACTTTTTGAAGAAAACATATTTCTTAAGATTAAAATGCTTTCACAAAAAAATTATGTTATTATTTTATAATAATTTACCGTTATATTATAATTGAGTTTTACCTTTATATTTGTTTCGTAAATTATTTATTCCTATTCATAACCTTTAATTTAAAGGCTAGGTTATAAAGGTCACATAATAGAATTTAGCTGTTCAATTAAGCACAATGTGGCATAGTGTTTCCTTTTAAAAAATATCAGGATGTTACAATACCCAACCTATGGATTCATATCAAAAAAACTAGCATACACCACATCACCAACATGTATCACACACCAACTATAACAACTTCTTCCACCACTATATGAAACACCACACAACCACCACACAAATCGTACAACATTTCCCACTTTCAGTTATAGGTTTTCCATGTTTATTGATCATCCATTTCATTCCACATTACACCATTCATTCATTTATTCAGTTCATTTATTTAATTACAACACATATTTTTTCAATCCATTTTTTTATCTACAAGTGTATTTTGTTTCATTTATCATCACAATTTATCCCATGATTAACTGAGAAACTATCTCAACCATGATACACTACAAATGTCCCAACTCACATAACCACCACCACGGCACCACACATCCACCATCATCATCGTATCACATTTCCCAAGCCATATCACAACAAAACCATCGTATAATTCAATCACTATATACCGCAATAAATCCATTGTGCCACAACCACTGCACTATAAACACTATTCCACAACTACTGTGCCATAACCACTACGCCACAACCACCACATCGCCACCTCTGCACCCACTGCTACAAAAACTGTCAAGGGAAGCGCCACATTTTAGTAGTTATGTTGGAATTTTCACTCAACAACGCGTGTTGATTGACATAGATTCATGGCACCATGTTGTTTCTGGGGTGAAGGCTGTGATCTGGGAAGAAATTACGGTAAAATTATGATATTATTTCATTAATTTACTAGCAAATAAAATAATAAAATAGTGTCTTACTCTTCTTAATCCCTTGTAATGTAAATTTATAGTAGATGATTCACACAAGAATTATGTACTAAGGCTTGTAGGAAGGATTCATCTAGGTTTTCGCACTATTTTAACAAAATGTCACCTGAAAGATTCCAAAGGTAAAATAAACCCGCACCTACCCCTTGTCTACGCTCACCTGATATCCCAAGAAGCATGGGATGAATTTATAGGCTGTCGTGGGGATGATAAGTTTTAGGTACATTGTGTCTGGTAATATGTTGTTTGAGGATACATGTATTCATCACTTGTCAATATTTCATTTATGAAATAGAAAATCGGTACTGAAAATAAGGAATGTGCATCAAAACCAACATACTCATATCGTAAAGCAAGGATAAGGTACGCTTCACTAGAAAAGAAAATTGTACGTATTTTAAATTTATAGTAATATTGTTATGTGCAATGAAAAAACATCATAATTATCTTTCTATATTTATATGTAGATTGATGAGTCTAAAAACAAATATAGTTCCATCCCACGTCATGTGCTATGGATGGAGGCACATGTGAATAAGGAAGGAGATCTAGTAGATGAAAACACACCAAATGTGTGGGAAATGTGTGTAAGTATGACACGATAAAAAGTTTTGTTTTAAATTGATATTACATAATAATAATTACTTATTTTTATATGTCCTACAATCACATGAATCAGTTACTCCTGTAGCAGATTCAGACCTATTATTAACGGCATTGAAACGGCCAGAACAATACAGTCGTGTCATAGGTGCGGGGTTTGAGGTGACACCCCGAGTATATTTTGAGAAAAAAAAAACAGATGATAAAAATGAATAAATGAAACAAATGAGAGAAAGACTAGAAACTCTTGAAGAATGATTTTAATGGCATGGAGAGTCTCTTGCAGCTTTTATGGGTAAGAAGAAAGGAGAAGACACAACTCAGGAACAGCCAGCGCGTGAAGATCCTACCCCCCCCCCACCAGCTTTGAGGTGATCCATTCCCCTCAAAGAGCTATCTTAGCCGTGGTAATAAATATTCTAATAATTGTTCCCATGAAATGTGATTTATAAATACACTGATACTTTCCCTATACTGATCTTATACAGGGTGATAATGACTGTGATTTATATCTATCAACACCCACCTATCACCTTGTAGAGAGGGTTATGGTGTTCAACATCCCAAAGGACAAGCTGTATAATAGACCACTTCCAACAGATCATCTGAAAGTGACGATTACTATATCTCATGATCTAAATACAGAGTTACCTATTCCACTTGATGACGATGATATTCATACAGTTGAAAAGGCTATTGGGGAATTCATTGCATGGCTGTCACAACTTGTAAGAGTACATGTGGACAAAGAGATATTTATTTCCATTTTTTTCAAGCTAAACCTTTAGAAATTAATAAAAAAAAGGTATAAACTAATGAATTTTATTATAGACAGAGAAGGGTAAGGGGGTGACAAGAAAAGTGGGCTCAAAAGAATCTAAAGGATCGACCAACCGATCCACAAGATCTACTGAAAGAACAATTACACCACCTGTTCTCTATCCACATTTACTAGCATTGAAGACTCATGTGGAAACGAAGCTAAAAAGTGGTAGTAGTCATATAGTTGTTTTTTAATAGAATATATACGGAGAGGAAATTTCATATTACGTTGCTGCTGAAAATGTAAATGACATCCGTGAATACGGTTGGCTAGGCATCACAATTGTAAATTTATATATGAGGTATGTTTTCATGAATTAATTTTCTAAAATATGATATAATGTTATAATTATGAATAAATGCATTTTATATTATTGGTAGACGTATATATGAAAAACAGTTGAAGGGATTTCCCCATGAGCCAAAATTCAGACTTGTTAGTCCTCATACCACATCTACATAACTAACAAAATTAGATCCATCCATAAGGGATGAAATAGTGAAAGGCTTACTAAAAACATTTGAAAGCAAGATTACAGATGACAAACTCTTCCTAATACCAACCATGCAGGGATAAAACTCTATGATTAAAGCATATCAGTTATATTTTCACTTCTTTCATTACTTATTCCTTTTTTTAGGAAAAATTGGCTGCTAATTGTGTTGAACTTAGATACTCCAAATATTTATTTTCTGGATTCAATGCAAGAATATCCAATTAACCGACTACACATGATGGAGTTTGTGAGTCTGTAAGACACTACATCTTACATTTTAGGTTTAAACATCAATTTATATAATTTATATTATCTTTTACTGATGATTTTGTTATAATAGGTCGGTGTATCAATATCATCTAAAAGAGGAATGAGGATAGGGGCTAAGCATAAGGAGGAGAACAAGTACTACGTCTGTACAAGTATCAGGGTATATATAATAAAATTTCACTATCAAAACACATATCAAAACAAGTTACTTATTATCCTAATGATCAAAGTTTTTTCAGTGCCCAAAATAAACAAATGATAAAGATTACAGTTATTATGTTTGTAAATTTATGAGAGAGATCATCTTCCATCAACAAAATAGCATCCCTAAAGAGGTATTTTCAAAAATAACTACTATTTAATTTAAATAATTTATTAATTATTTATTTATATATTTTTCAGTACTACTATAACTGTCGAAAATCCTCATATTCACAAGATGATATAGATTTTTTCAGAAACAAGTGGTCCGCATACCTGATGAAATATTGTACACAAATAGCATGAATATCTTACTTGGGGACGTGTACAATTGGCGGACATTTTTTAGAGGGGTTCATAGAGATCAAAATATGAAACATTATTATATGAAAATGTTCATAGGAAAATTGTAATTGTTATTAAATAAAACATCCTTTGTCCAATGAGTCATTTGTTCATTTTGATATATGAAATGCACCAACAACATGCAAGAATGATGAACCTCTTTTCTTTGGGCTCTAGATAAGAAAAACCAGTAAAATATCCAAAATACCTTAATATCATGCATGCCCACTCACATTAAAAGAAAATATGAGTAAATGTCTCTACCCTAAATTGATTTTAGTATGATCATCGAGATTCCAAATGGATTCTCATGTGTTGAACATTTTCATTGGTAGAAATTGTATGTTTTCTGATTATCTATAATAAGAAAATGAACATTGTTGGAACCTCCTTCCTCCATAGGGTCTCCCCCCCCCCCACATCCATGTTCTCAATTTATAAGAATTATCCATGGGTCATTTATGACATTTATGAGTCAACTTGCCTCAATCCGATGCACGGTGTGGCCAGTATCACTCAAAGTGTCTCTTTTTTGTTTAAAATGAACATAATTTTTAAGGGAAAACAACAACTGACGTACAGAAAACCAACCAAATGCATTCAGATTGTGTTAATACTTTAGTAGAACGATCCATTGGTCATTTTTGACATTTAAGAGTCAACCTCACCACAATCTGAGGCATGTTGTGACTGGTATCACTGAAAGTGTCTCTCTTTTGTTTAAAATGGACATAATTTTTAAGTGAAAACAAAAACCGACGTACAGAAAAGAAACCAAACGCATTTGGATTATGTTAATACTTTATTCCAATGATCCATGGGTCATTTTGGATGTGTAAAAGTCAACCCCACCTCAATCCGAGGCACGGTGAGGCCAGTATCACTCAAAGTGTCTCTCTTTTGTTTAAAATGGACATAATTTTTAAGTGAAAACAACAACTGATGTACGGAAAACTGACCAAACGCATTCATATTATGTTGATACTTTAGGAAAAATATCCATGGGTTATTCGTGACATGTACGAGTCAACCTTGCCTAAATCCAAGTCTCGGTGTGTCCGGTATCACTCAAAGTTTCTCTCTTTTGTTTAAAATGGACAAGATTTCAAGTGAAAACAACAACTGGCATACGGAAAACTGACCAAACGCATTTAGATTGTGTTGATACTTTATTAAAATGATCCATGGGTCATTTTTGATGTGTAAGAGTCAACACATCCTCAATATGATGCACGGTGTGGCCGGTATCACTCAAAGTGTCTCCCTTTTGTTTAAAAGGGACAAAATTTTAAGTGAATACAACAACTGACATACGTAAAAATGACCAAACACATTTGGATTGTGTTGATAACTTAGGAGAACGATACATGGGTAATTTTTGACATGTAAGAGTGAACCATGCCTCAATATGAGGCATGGTGTGACCATTATCACTCAAAGTGTATCTCTTTTGTTTAAAATGGACAGAATTTTTAAGTGAAAACAACCACTGATGTTTGGAAAATAAACCAAACACATTTTTATTGTGTTGATACTTTATTACAATAATCCATCGGTCATGTGTGATGTGTAAGAGTCAATACCCCCTCAATCTGAGGCACGGTGTGGCCGGTATCACTCAAAGTGTCTCTCTTTTGTTTAAAATTGACAGAATTTTAAGTGAATACAACAAGTGACATACAGAAAAACAAAAAAATGCATTAGGATTGTTTTTATACTTTATGATAACAATCCATGGGTCATTTTTGATGTGTATGAGTCAACCCCACCTCAATCCGAGGAATATTGTGTCCGGTATCACTCAGAGTGTCTCTCTTTTGTTTAAAATGGACATAATTTTTAAGTGAAAACAACAACTAGCGTACAGAAAGCTAACCAAAAGAATTAGTATTGTGTTGGTACTTTAGGAGAACAATACATGGGTAATTTTTGACGTGTAAAAGTCAACCCTGACTCAATCTGAGGCATGGTGTGGCCGGTATCACTCAAAGTTTCTCTCTTTTGTTTAAAATGGACAGAATTTTAAGTGAAAACAACCACTGACATATGGAAAACTGACCAAACACATTCGGATTGTGTTGATACTTTATTCAAAAAATACATGAGTCATGTTTGATGTGTACGAGTCAACCCCTCTTCAATCTGAGGCATGATGTGACTGGTATCGCTGAAAGTGTCTCTCTTTTGTTTAAAACGGACATAATTTTTAAGTAAAAACAACAACTAATGTACGGAAAACCAACCAAAAAAATTTGTATTGTGTTGATACTTATGTACAACGGTTAATGGGTCATTTTTGACATGTAAGAGTCAACCCCACTTCAATATGAGGCACGGTGTGACTAGTATCACTCAAAGTGTCTCTCTTTTGATTAAAATGGACAACATTTTAAGTGAAAACAACAACTGACATACAGAAAATCGAACAAACACATTAATATTGTGTTGATACTTTAGTTCAATGATCCATGGGTCATATTTGATGTGTAAAAGTCAACCCCACCTCAATCTAAGTCATGTTGAGGCTGGTGTCACTCAAAGTATCTCTCTTTTGTTTAAAATGGGCAGAATTTTAAGTGAATAAAACAACTGACATACAGAAAAATGACCAAACACATTCTAATTGTGTTGATAATTTAGGAAAATTATAAATGGGTCATGTGTGACATGTAAGAGTCAATTCTATCTCAAAATGAGGTACATTTGGACCAGTATCACTTAATGTGTCTCTCTTTTGTTTAAAATGGACATAATTTTTAAGTGAAAACAACAAGGGATGTACGGAAAACCGACCAAACACATTACGATTGTGTTTATACATTAGTATAAATATCCATGGGTCATTTTTTATGTGTAAAATTCAACCCCTCATTAATCCAAGTCTCGTTGTGTTCGGTATCACTCGAAGTGTCTCTCTTTTGTTTAAAATGGAAAGAATTTTAAGTGAAAACAACAACTGACATACATATTATCAACCAAATGAATTCTGATTGTGCTGATACTTTAGGAAAACTATATATGGGTCATGTGTGACGTTTAGGAGTCAATACCGCCTCAATCTGAGGCATAGTGTGGCCAGTATCACTCAAAGTGTCTCTCTTTTGTTTAAAATGGACATAATTTTTAAGTGAAAACAACAACTGATGTACAGAAATCCAACCAAATGCATTCATATTTTGTTGATACTTTAGGAGAACGATAAATGGGTCAATTTTGACATGTATTAGTCAAGCCCACCTCAATATGAGTCCCGGTGTGGCTGGTATCACTCACACTGTCTCTTTTTTATTTAAAATTGACAGAATTTTAAGTAAAAAAACAACAGACATACGGAAAACTAACCAAACTCATTCAGAATGTATATATACTTTATTAAAATGATCCATGTGTCATTGGTGACGTGTATGAGTCAACCCCACTTCAATCTGAGGCCCGGTGGGGATGGTATCACTCAAAGTGTCTCTCTTTTGTTTAAAATGGACAGAATTTTTTAAGTGAAAACAACAACTGATGTACTGAAAACTGACCAAACACATTCAGATTGTGTTGATAATTTATAAGAATGATCCATGTTTTACGTGTAAGAGTCAACCTTGTCTCAATATGAGTCCCGGTGTGGCTGGTATCACTCAAAGTGTCTCTCTTTTGTTTAAAATAGACAGAATTTTAAGTGAAAACAACAAATGACATACATAGAACTGACTAAATGCAATTTTATTGTGTTGATACATTATTAAAATGATCCATGAATCATGTGTAACGTGTATGAGTCAACTCCTCCTCAATCCTAGAAACGGTGTGGCCGGTATCACTCAAAGTGTCTCTATTTTGTTTAAAATGGACAGAATTTTAAGTGAATACCACAACTGACATACAGAAAAATTACCAAACACATTCAGATTATGTTGATACTTTATTAAAACTATCCATGGGTCATTTTTTATGTGTAAGAGTCAACCCCACCTTAACCCGAGGCATGGTGTGACCAGTATTACTCAAAGTGTCTCCCTTTTGTTTAAAATGAACATAATTTTTATGTGAAAACAACCACTAACGTACAGAAAATCAACAAAATACTTTTGGATTGTGTTGATACTTTAGACCAACTATCCATGGGTCATGTGTGATTTTTAAGAGTCAACCCTACCTCAATACAAGGCACGGTTTGGCCGGTATCACTCAAAGTGTCTCTCTTTTGTTTAAAATAGACATAATTTTAAGTGAAAACAACAACTGACAAATGGAAAAGTGAACAAACGCATTCTAATTGTGTTTATACTTTAGGATAACTATCCATTGGTCATTTGTGATGTGTACGAGTCCACCCGTCCTGAATCTGAGGCACGGTGTAACCAGTATCCTTGAAAGTGTCTCTCTTTTGTTTAAAATGGACATAATTTTTAATTAAAAACAACAACTGACTTACAGAAAACCAACCAAATGCATTCGGATTGTGTTGATACTTTATTCAAATAATACATGGGTCATTTGTGACGTGTATGAGTTAACCCCACTTTAATCTGAGTCATGGTGTTGCTGGTATCACTCAAAGTGTCTCTCTTTTGTTTAAAATGGACATAATTTTTAAGTGAAAATAACAACAGATGTACGGAAAAGTGACCAAATGAATTCAGATTATGTTGATACTTTAGGAAAACAATCCATGGGTCATTTTTGACATGTAAGATTCAACCCCACCTCAATCAAAGGCACATGTTGGCTGGTATCACTCAGAGTGTCTCTCTTTTGTTTAAAATGGACATAATTTTTAAGTGAAAACAACCACTGACGTACGAAAAACAATCCAAAAGTCATTACCTATGACATAAGACAATTAGAAAAGCCTCAAAGATTCCTAAGTAGTCCTTAGACAATAAACCCCCATTAATAATTCATCACACACCCTAAATATAAACCTTTAGCCCTAGAGTTCATGGTGAGGGATGAAAACAAAGAGGAAAGGGAGAGGGAGAAGAACGAAAGGGAAATAAAAAAGAATAGAGGATTTAAATTGGATAAATTTTAAATATAAAGGTCTCTTAGACTAAGTTTTGGGAAGGGGACAGGAGTAAATAGGTTGAAATCCCTTAAATTATTCTATATCATTGACAACTTTCATGGTCTAGTTGGGCAGTTTTCCAAACTGTTCACCAACTTTTTGGGCGCCATTGGATAAGAAACCCTCTTCTGCAATGTTTGGACAAATAGTTAACTAACCATGTTCCAATCGTTAAAAATGAATTAGTTAAACTATATATCCATACCACATGGTTTCTCCTATAACCGTGAACAACTTTTGTTCCTAATAACTCCCTCAAAAAGGTAAGTTGCACGGTTTTTACTATGAGTCATACAACCCATCCTTTTCTTATGTATGTAAAAAAATAAAAGTTCAAAATGAATTGGAAACTTACCCATGAAAGTGTACCCACATGGGTTATTCTAAATTGTGTCCCCCAATAAAAGCACTACATGACTACAAATCAAGAGTCTATGATGGAAAAAGAATAATCATATATCTCCCCACCATTTATAAATTCTATAAATGGCGTGAAAAGAAGACAACACACCATAAGATAAAGGCATCAACCACAAGAATGCATTTTCTTAAGTGTCCCAAGAATCACCCAAATCCATCTACCATGAGAAATATATAGGGTAAAATCTCTAAGTCCTAAGGGTTATTATAGTATAACAACTATTGTTCAAACAAGGCTCCCAATAACCGTTATTTTTAGAATTGGAAACAAGAATGTAAAATAAAATCAATAACATATATCAAATAAGTAAACCATGAAATAAATCCTCATACCCATCAATTTTAAACATTCCAATTAATTATCTCATTATGATGACCCCTACTATTTCCCCCAAAGGTAAGAAAAATCATGAAGATCTCACACATAGCACATAAACAGGTGAGAATGAGGATCCCCTACCATAAGGAAGCATTCTGATCTCATTGTGCACTACAGTGTGAAGAAGAAACTATTCAGAAACCACTACTACATAAGTAACAAATGGATCAACCTACACCATACTAAAGGGTTTTCAAAAACACAACCCATACACACCCCAAACCAAAACTGTACCACCATAGTGGATCTGCAAAGAAGAAAGGAATTAAACCCATTGGAAGTAGAGGAAAACTCGCCCCAAATCATCAACGGGCATCCATCAGAACCTAAGGATTTAAGAAATGGATAATATGGATATAATATCTCTTTAGGGTGCCTAGGGTTTATATGCAATTAAAGAGAGAGAGAGGTATGGCTGAGTGAGGAGGGGTTTGGCTAAAAGACCTATTTAAAACCTGGAACTCAATACGTTCACATCATATAACCATTTAACAATGTATAAATCATAGGTTTCCATGGTTTACGATCCTTAAACCATATACAAGGAGTGAAAATCCCATACCACAGGTTTCTACTAAAATTTATGTTTTCTCATCCTTTAATTAATTACACATCATAAACTACTTTCATGATGTGAATCTATTCCATAGTTTCCCTTATCCCATATACAATATGTGAAACCATTTAAACAAAAAAAAATGAATCACCAATTCATATTTTTTAAACCATTCATGATTTGAATATCCTATAAAAACTCGGATGCACCTCCAACCACTATGAAACCTCCTCTATCCTCCTCTAAAACACCTATAACACAAAAAACTAGCAAAGTAACAGATTGGGAAGGCACTTACCATTACAAATACTCATGTCCATATTTACTTTATACATGCACACCAAACCAAATCAATAAACCCAAATAAAATTTTGTTAAATAGAATAACATAGTGACCCCCAAGGTTGAGAGATCAATATCTACAAAGGGAGGGTGAGATAGTTAAAGAATAAAGAGTTTTGATTTATCAAGCATTGTATACCCTAATTCACCCCCCCCCCCCCCCCGCCAGTGTAATCTCAGGATATGTACCTTATTTATTCCTAACACATTACTTGGGTTGTTATAGTTAGAGTTCTACCTTTCTCCTTTAGTCCTCTTTAGCTAAGTTGGAAGCTTTGAAAAATTACATCATCCACTCAGCAGTAACTAAATAATCCATGGTAGGTGCTTTAAATATTTTTCAATGTGTCCAGTTCTAAAAATATTCCATCACTTGGGTAAAATCATACACCTAAGAGTATCCTAATATTTAAAATTATTTAATAATCTGTGATTCCATCATTGTTGAGAGTAATAATTAAAATAAAAGAAAAGAATCAATAAGTCAAACTTTCACCCCAATAATGGAACCAGTATTTGATAGAATTTTGTTTGAACTATCAAGGATACATTTATAATCTCACAAGATATATCATATTGGCTAACCTCAAGTTCAGTCTCAAGGAGGCAGTGTGTTTATCCTAATGATTTCTCATAGCACTTTTTGTGTTTTTATCTAAATTGAATATAGTAAAGTGAATCATGAAAATTCAATGAAATAAAAATATGAATAGGGAAGTTTAAAGGAACAAAACAAATAAAAAAGGGAATGATATGATGGATATGAAGGCCAATAAAAAACAAACCAAATCTAGGTTTATCATATTTCTACTCTTTATCACAAATAAAAGTGGAATGAAACCATAAACACTCAACCTCACTTAGTTCATGAATGATGAATTAGATAAAATGCTTATCATTCCTTAAATAGTGAAATATCAAGTATATATTAACTCATAATAAAATATTTCTCTTCCAAAATGCAGCAAGAATCTCTCAATGGTTTCATTCTAGAAAGGAAGTCTCATAAGAAGGAATTATTCTGATAAGGTCATTGAATGACCCTCCCCCCCCATGTGTGGTTTCTTCAGCTCCAAGTCGGATGTACCTAGATGAGGATCCCATCTCGATTCATTTGATTTAGAATCTCTAACAATATAGATAATCTTCTCTTACATCTACTTAGCTTTATCGAGTTGATCTTGAACCCCTCCTATCTTTTTTTTACTATAATTTGAGAATTTAGAATTCATGGAATCGTGTATTTTGAATTTTCCTATGCGTATTTCTGATATGTTGTACCCTTTCATAGATCTAAGGACATGGTATGTTACCTTGATATGAGAGTATTTTTGCCTTAACGTGAGCATTGGATCTTGGTGTTACCTTGATGTGAGGGGATTTTTACCATGACATAGCCCTTAAGATATTGGAATGACATTGACATGGCGTGGTTCCATGGATTTTCCCTTACATGGGTGCTCGTCACCTTTATGTAGGCCATGGAAATGTGGGGTGACATTTATGTAGGATTTAAATATCTTGGGTTTACTCATCTGTAACTTTACATTAACTTTCTATAACTTTGAGTGTGGTCGATATACCTTTACATAGGTCTCTAAAAGGTGAGTTTACCTTTTCATAACTACACAAAACACGTAGAATTTCAACATTAAGTGAAAATTATTGATTTAAAGTAAAATGTCAAAAATTCAATATAGGATTAAATAATAAAATTCTAAAATTTAAAGGATGAATTAAAAAATCAAAGTCGCTATAAAATAAAATTTTGATGAAATTAAAAGCTAAATCAACCAAATTTTATGTTCTAAAAATATATAATCATTGAAAAATATAACATTTTATCATTCCAAAAAACACTCGTTTTTATGAAAATATTCTAAGAGTAAACATTTCGACTAAAAAATCCAAAAATCAAAAATTCTCTATTATCAACACATTTCAGAATTCAAAGTCTCAATAAATTCCCAAAATGGATGTGGTAAAATGTATCAAAATAGGCAAATCAATACCCTACTATGATAAGAATTATGTAGAATGTGATAGGTGGAAGTGATGATGATGTGATTATAGATGTTATGAGGAGGTGGTGGATGTGTGGATATGAGAGGGAGGCGTAAATAGAAGGAGGGAATGAGGTTTATGTCCTTCATGTTTACATAACTCAACCAATGTGTGGTTAAGAAAGTGGATATGTGGTGGTATGGTTTTTGAGAATGTAATTATGATTATGTGACACCTGGATATTTTAAAACAACACTATGTTTGATAGCGTATAAAAAACACAACATTGAGTTTAAACGAACCATGAAATATTATTATTTAAATATGACTATTATAAATAGTTATTGAATTGTTGGGTATGAATAATATTAACTTCATTATGAAATATATATATTAAATACCTACTTAATATAGATTTATTGATTAATTCTTGGGAAATAAGCACTCAAATTTTAGTAAATTCATTTTATTCTTCAAAAATATGATTTCTTCAAAAATGGTTTTTATTGATTTTTATGAGTGAGTATTATAATTAATTTCTAGAAATTTTAGAAATTTTATTTGAAAAAAATAATTTTTGTTATCATTATGTCAAAATTATGTTAGATTGGTTTTTTGGGATTTTTTTTGTAAATGATAGACTTTCTAGTGAATAGAGAAAAATAATGATTTTTATTGAAAATTTTATTTTTGTTTCAAGCATTTAAAAAAAATTTCATGACTCGTCCTAGAGGGGCTCATGTCGTGACTACCTCAATTCCACCTAAAATAGCCCAGGGGCTGGTGACTAGCACCAAGTAGGGATATCCCACAAATGGGAGGAATTATCCTAAAATAGTTATACGCACGCACACATATCCATGCCATAAATGATGAAATGTAAAAACACTAAGTAAACAATGCATGAAAACCACTATATCTCACAACCAGGGTACAACGGTGAAAGTACTAGAAAGTTAACAGGGCCAAAATAAGCCCACCAAAAAAAGTATGTAACCACAAGTCCAAACTGTACGAAAAGAGGTACTTGGACTACTATCTAAAAAACCACATGAACACACCTCTATTTTTCTAGTCTCTCAAAGCACTGCATGGTCCTGGCCTACCTTGAATTCCATCAAAATGTCAATCATCATCACAAGACACAGCATGTGTGGGCAAAGCCTGTGCAGGGGTGGGTAAAATAATACTCAGTAAGATACCATAAAACCACAAACAAATACCACAAAGGAATTCCATGAAGGAGTACCACGAAGTAATTACACAAAGGAATACCACACAAGATTACCATAAATTATTACCACATAAAAATACCACGCAGGAATACCACACAGGATTACCACACAGGAATACCACATAGGAATGCCACATAGGATTACCATATAGGAATACCTCATAGGAATACCACACAGAAATACCACATAGGATTACCACATAGGAATACCACACAGGAATACCACATAGGAATACTACACAGGAATACCACATAGGATTACCACATTGGAATACCACATAGGAATACCACACAGGATTACCACACAAGAATACCACATAAGAATATACAGTCATCTCTACACAGGTATATGTCTACAACACATGTAGAAAGAATATCTAGATATACTCAATCCAATACACATAGACTAGACATAAGACAAAACTAATTTCCATCCATAGGATTCTTCTTGAAGCATGCCCATTCTTGGAGAACTCATTACTCAAGCCATGATATCATCAGAGACACTCACGAAAAGGTCTAGTTCATTTGGGCCCCGCCCAAAGAGAACGTATTGGTTAAGAAATACTATGATACACAGAGAGGGGATCCTTCCCAAACACAATGGGGAATACCATGAACTAAATCTGGATCAACCCACAATGTAGTTGATCCTTCCCAGACACACTGTTGAATACCACTAACCCTAGTGATGCGACCTGCTAGATAGAAAACCAACGCCCTGATCTCATAGGTAACGTCGATTCCAAAAAACTCCACTAGGGTTGATATATGTTCCTAATCCAGTCCCATGGAGGGATATCATACTCTATATGGGACTTGGCCTCTAGAGGGGACTACAATCCAGTAATGTGCATGTAATGTCATATTCAACCCTCGAGGAAGGGGCCAAGGGAATGCTCTCAACCTATACTGGTCCAAACTAAAAACTCACCACATTATCTCAAAAGGATCAACTCAATGTCAAAGTCTCAATTTTGTAGACAACTCATCGATTCGACACTCTATTTAGAAGTTATGGTCATTTGAAGAAACTACCTGAAAGCCTGTTTGGGGAACGGGGGGCCGACTGGCCATGGACTGACTATCGTGGTTGGTCCACCTACCACCATGGTTAACCACCACGATTGACTACACCATGGAATCTTGAGCTATCATGGTGTTCGACCTCCATGGTTGACTGTGTCATCGCCCCGGGTCGACCTGAAGTCTGACCCAGCATGCTCCACCTGGTCCGACCTGGCCCGCTCCATCTAGGCCTGGACTACCTCGCTCGGCCTAGCCAACTAGAACACAGCCTTCCTAGCTCAGCCTAGCCCACACGGTCACTAGTTGTATCCTATATGTCCACCACCATTGTTTCATCCCATGGACCCACCACGTCCCATGTGGTGTTGTCGCCTCCAATCTGCATCGCCTCTGATCACCGCTGCCCCGATGTCCGCCACCCCAGGGTGCCAACATCACTGCCTCACCTCGTTGAACCACCATGTTGGATTCGCACTGGTGGTCCCTTATGTGGACCACTGATCCACCTCTGATACCCATAATTTAAAATGATCATATATTCACGTCCCTTGAGTCCCGATCTACACGGACTCGACCTCCATTTTCAGTTTTCCTCCAATATGGGGGTCTGATTGCATGTAGATCCACTCGGAATGTCGAACTATGGTCACATGGGTCCAACAGTAAAGAACAAAAAATAATGGGGGGAAGGAAATTAAAATAACACCTTGAGGAACAAACCATAGCCTTTTTTCATGTCGGCCTCAGTTCATTCTCGTTATAACAAATAATAATAATGAAAACTCCCTAAATAAACACCGTAATTATAAACCATCCCACAACAATCGAACCATGAATCAATATATTCATGGATTGACCCACATTCATCATGGAAATTAGTAATGGGGAAACCAAATATAAAAAACCACCCTACCTCGATTATTATAACTCAATGATGAAGAACAGTCACTGCGTCATTGCCCTAGGAAAGATCCTTTGAATCTGAGGTGCGCCAGTCATCAATCCATGATATGTCACCATCACCTGAGAGAGAATACTCAAAGCTCTCTATAATAGTTCTATAGGGTTTCTAGGTTTATGTGACTAACCCTAGAAATTATCCTTAACAATATTTTTAAATATTTTTAGTCGATGCATCAACAAAATAATTTTTATTAAATTATTTTATTCTTGTTACGTCCTATGATAGATTTTTCACAAATGAAACACACTGACTAAAGTTAAGTTGCACCTAGGGAAAATACCACATAAGGAACTCAATGGTGGTATCATATTTCTAATATGATTCACTGTTCATGAGTTATTAGGAATTAAAAATAATTTAATTTAATTTAATTTTTTTATTTACTATTACATCCTTGGTGACTTTTTTATACATATGGTCCATGTAGACCAATGTTAGGTTGAACCTAGTCTAAAACTGCCATTATGATCTTAATGGTGCCCTCATATTTCTGATTTGAGAACCCATTTAAGATTTATTCTATTTTTTCATGAAAACTACATGCACGTGCTATTAAAAATTTTAGTGTTTTTCAAACAATTATTCTGGGAAAATCGGTCCTCGGAATCACACGTCGTCTCGGCGCCTGGTCTCAAAATCAGTCCATATAATTTCTAAAAATAATACATGGAAAATATGAAATGTTAAATTCTCCCCACCTTGGGGCTTTATATCCTCAAAAATCCAAAATAAGGTATACTCAGACAGATGAGGGTATTGATCATGAATTTGAGCCTCATTCTCCCATGTGCTCTCCTAATAATTCATGTGCTGCCACCAGACACACATCAAAAGAATCGACCACCTACAAAGTATCCTATCATGATGATCCTAGATCTTCATAGCTGATATGTAAAGTTAGCATCACGATCTGAAACTATCATTGATGGAACTCCATGGATTAGAACTATCACCAACATGTAGAGTCTTTCAAAGCTCTCTACTGAACTCTGCTCTCAGATAGCTAAGAAGTGAGATGACTTGGTGAGTTGTTCAATGATAATCCAAATGGAATCATGTACCCTGTACATACATGGTAAACCTATCACTAAGTCCATCGATATCGCATCCCACTCCCATTCTAGAAACTCAAGGGGTTGAGCTAAACCCACTGGAATGTGGTGCTTAGCCTTCACCTGCTTACAAGTAAGGCATCGAGAGATAAACTCTGTAACTCCCTTCTTCATCCATGGCCACCAAAACTGATGTAACGCCCCGACCCCAGTTGCCCAGAGTCGGTGCATTATTACATAACATTGGCATGATCACAAGAAAGATCAAATCCCGAAAGACCGATTGGTTTAGTAGCCTTGGAAACACTAGATATATTCATAAGTTTTACATTACATCATAAAATGAAAAACTACTACAACAACATAATGTTTCCACAATCCACACTATTAACCCCTCATAAAATCCCTGCAGGTCATTCATAACTTACTTCTTCACATCCTGGGAAAAATAAAACATAGAAAAGGGGTGAGCTCAAATGCCCAGTAAGGATAACAATATAGCGGAAACTTTCATAAATAAGAATAAACATTTAAGGCAATGCATTAATAAAACAAAAGCCTTTTAAACTTTAACTTCAACATAGTATGGCAAAAGTAAAATGAAATAATGCCATTTACTTATTCACATGGATATTCTACTAATTGAATAATCACATGCAAAAATCAATAACCACTTTCATAATGTTGGAATGCATAATGCCAGACTATCATAACCACATAGTCAAGGCCTCGTGCCAAGACTACAAATAAGATTTTGTCAAGGCCTTGTTCCAAGACACTAGTTTGTCTCATGAGACCTACCGATGCATCGAGGAGCTATAGCGGGCTCCACCCGTCACTTATTAAGTCCAATGCATTCCCATATGAAAAGGTTTAAACATAACATAAACATTCGTATTAAAACTAGCATACGAAATGTCAATAATTTCACCATAAACTATGAATGGTATAAAAATAGCACATCCACAGTCAAACATATCACAAAACCTTCAATACAATATAGAAGTTTTGTATCATAATAAATCAACTTCAAATAATCTTAAAATCCATCAAAGGATGTTGACATAGATGAAATCAAAATTCTTTTTAAAGAAGTATCTCCTTTAATTTTGAAATCATTTAAGATCCATATAAAATAAAACATTTTCTTTGAAAATATTCTTATATGCTTGTATGGAAAGCTTCGACGATTTTATAACGGCGGAAAATAACCGCACCCGCCGTATAAGTTAAAAAAAACATTCTTACCTCAATTCAGTCGAAAAGGTTAAAAAGGACCTTGTTTTGAAAACGACGGAAAGATTCCTTTATACACCTCTTATAAAAAGTCAAACAAGGGTATAAATGACTTTAACCCATATTCTTGTAAATAGTAAAAATGTTTTGAAATACATTTCAAAGAAACATGGATGTGGATGATAAAGAGATCCCAGTAGATTATTACGTATAATACAACCTCGGATAATGAAGAGATTGTGAAATAACCCTTACCTTGTACTTTTCCTTGGTTGGGGTAGGTTAACCTCCTATATAATGGTGAAATAGTTGTTATTAAATTATACAAGAATCATATATAATAATATGATATCATATATGATCTTTTAACATTGATTTGTTAATAATATCTTAGAATTATCGTCGTTTCGGGAGTTAACTTACTCATTTTCTTTTATATGTTTTGTTACATAAGCCATGGTTGTTGTATTTTATTCATATCCAGAATTATATCTAGTCCTTAAACATCATTTTTAAATCATCAAATGATAATTATACTTGAATGGATACGATGGAGAATGAATCTCATCGCGTTCGTGGAGACGGTAGTCCGTACGTACGCACGAGCGACAATATCATTCTTTTGATATTAAAATAATATATAAATGGATGGTATATCATATATACAGAATCATTAACATGTTATATTTATTATTTACATGAGTTACACATCATTATTATACCCATCCAAATAATATTATATTGAATAACAATTACACCACGACGTGGAGACGGTAAGCCGTACGTACGCACGTATGGTGACATGTTATTAAAAGGGTGGATAGAATACTGAATATGGTTGTACCATATTTATAATAACATCACAGTATATGTAAGATACTGGAGTTATTATTTTAGAATGGTAAGAACAAAGAAAGAGGAAGTGGAAGAAGAAAGGAACTTAGAAAAGGGTGGTGAAATCATTACCTCTTCTTCGGGTTCTTCCTTTTGATTTGATCAAAAGGGCTCCTTAGGTTGGCTTTCTGATCAAACTAAGGCCTCTAGGTTGTAGTGAGGGATGTTGGGAGAGTATTTGGGCAGAGTTTGGCCGAACCAAAAGGCTTTGAAGGTGTGAAGAAATGATAAGGAGGAGTGCCCTTTTATAAGAGGGGTGAGGGGCACCTTTGGAAAAGCTAGAAATATTAATTTATAATAAATTCATATTCGGTTTCTAAAGGCTCCAAAGTTGATTATTCAAAGGTTAAGGTGGGGATAGGTCGAAAACCACTCAACCAATAGAATTTAGACAGGTTTGGGTACTTATATTAACCTTATCTTTAAGTATTAACTCTAAGTTAATTAGTTTCACTTTTACAATGTCTCTTTGTATTTTTATATAATATGGTTAATAAACTTACCATATACATACAAGAGACCCCCAAGTGGTCCATTAATGATACAACTATTATGATATAAGTCTCTTGGCCGAACCTTAGATTTTTAGGAAGTTAATATCAATTAATAATATAATATTTGTTTTAAAAACTCTTTTATGTCAATTTTGACACTATTCAATAGTTGATTTTTTTGAAACTCATAACAGATTGATTACTTCGAACAAAGTCAATTAAATCAATCCTAATATATCATATTATCCTAGAAAATTAGTTTAATTCATTAAAAGTTTCATATTATATTTATTTGGGTATTTATAATATCAATTATTTTAATTTTTCACTATTATAGTAATTACCGCATCATCATTGTGTCATAAATAAAATAAATTATTTAATGTCTAAAAATTATAAATAAAATATAATTATGTAGTAAATCTTTTTAGCTTTCTAATTAATATTTATAATCTAAAATCCAACATATATAACCCTATGTAAAAATTGTTCTTCTAAAAGATGTAAGCTTGTGTCATTTTTGTATTCATTTTAACTTAATTAAAATAAAGTGTCATTATCACTTACAAGTGGATCCATGGGGTCCCAAAATCGACCCAAAGATGCCCATGGTCGACCATGTATCAACCAATAGGGTTAAGACACGTTTTAGGGTAATTTAGTATTATTATAATATTATTTTTTAACCCTTATTTATCGGATTTACCCTTAACCATGGTAAATAAAATATTTACCGCAGTAATTATTCAAAATGTCTAAAAATAAAAGTTACCTATTTACACAATTTGGACATCCTGATTCCAAATATGGAATCCATTTTTCTAAATTCAAAACACAGAAGTGGAAGAAATTAATTTAAAATTAATTCCCGCTGTCGAAACAAAAAGCGTGTTTTTAAGAGGTAATAACTATCAAAAGATTGACACTTGTTTATGTTCGGTTTAATTGTAAAATTATGTCCAATGACCAACATTATATTAAATAGTAAAAATATATTCTAAATATACTTTAAAACCACTCAAATTCATAATTTATTACTATTAATTATTTTGATTAAAAAAGTTGTTTTTAATTAAAATTTAGTAATTTTCACTATTCATCAAAATATGAAAGTTATCCGAAAAGTACCAAAATTTCACCTTAGGATAAATTTGATATTCCGAATCCAAAAATGAAGTCCATTTTAAAATATAAAATATATATAACTTCAAAAAGTAGGTATTACTATTCATAACAGCTAGTTTGATTGGTTACGGTGTGTTAGAACTCGAAGTTGCGTACAACACACGCTACTGTTTTATTCAAAGGAAAGCGTACCGTGGAAGCTTGGGATGTTTCATTTTAAATTTTTTGATGTCTCCATTTAGTCAAAAAGTTTAAAATATTGTATTTAAAAAGGTTTCACTATCAAAAGTTGATAAAAGTGCAATACTGAAAATGAATCTGTTCTTGCATTATGACTAAGAAACTCATAATATGGATTCTAAAATTATAAGGATTATATAAAGTTCAAAATGTAGTTAATACTATTCATGACCTCTTTTAATGGTGTGATTGAACTCGGTGTTGCGTGTAGTGCAAGTTATTGAATTATTTTTAAGAAATAACACACTCTGAAATCCTGGGGTGTTACAACTGACATCTACGGTCCCGGTACATTTTCGCCACACATGGATGTACCGCTAAAGGGGATATTTGAAACTCTCTAAAAACCTCCACCTTCAATGTCATTGGTACTACTATGCATCCTCTAAAAAGAACGACATGCTACCCACCTTTCAAATAGCCATCAGGGGCATGAATTATGGACATCTGATCAGGTAGTTTCTTATAGTCGGTATGTGCCTACCCGACTCACTGTAAGAGTGGAAGGGTGAAAACCATCGACTGAAGGTAAGATAATCCATCTCTATCCATAAACGATAATTGCAATGAGGCCAACTTATCTGACACCTCATTCAGAAGATGTGAACTAGATATCCTACTGAGAGTATTTTCCCCTATGTTCCCCTTCCCATGAGTATAGACAATCTCAATATTATAGTCCTGGAGGAACTCTAGCCATTTCCTATGTCTCAAGATTCACTGGATCCACTGAAACTCTATCACCATTGTAGGAAACTGAGGACTCACAGTATCCACAGCACTGAGGTTTAGGCTATCCAATTGATGAGTAATCGGATTCACCCTCATATGTATGAGTCCATCTTGTGCTACTTGGGTTTCTTTTTCAACAACAAGGAAAACCTTGTTTCACCACTGTGGAAACACTGCACTCTTTTCCTAAAACAGTCAATCGAAGCATGAACTATGGATAAGCAATCCATACCAAGAATGACTACATAAGGCCTCGACACCGCTACCAATAGACCACAACCAAAAAATCTCACCACTAAGAGTCAGGCCACACTGTCGACACCAGTGCGGGATCATTGGGTCTCATCCAGTAGGAGTATCCAAGCGTGAGGGTCAAGTCAATGGTTCAACTGGAATCTATGAGTCTCAAACAAGATCCATGGAAATAAATGAATGACTAGTACTTTTATCTATCAGTACAGAGCTAAAGTAGAAAAGACACATATCATACATCAAATCATTCCTAGAGTCTCAGGTTCATAAGCCTCAATTGCATGCAGTTGTCACCTCCCATGTCCTCCAGCTTTCCGAGCCTGGTGTGGAACACCTGAGGGTGGTGGTGGTAACATGTTTAAATGTATACCACTTTCTTATACACTCTCATCTCATCTTCTACATATGTCTCCCGATAGATCCACCTGCACCTATCATTATCTCTAAATCAGTGGTCCATCTACCATATCTCTATCAGTAGTACGATGGGTTTAAAAATCTCGGATGAGATGTCCCCTACCATCACATTAATAGAACCACCTCTCTCTCGGTGGACTGAAACCACCCTATGAGCCCTTAACTGTAGATCATATGTCCTAGTACCTCCTTTTAAAACGTCATGCATGTCCAAGTCCCTGAGACTGATGTCGGCTCCCTACTACCAAGGTCTATGCTCCTGCTTTCCCACTACTGACAATCACTAGATGTATCTGCTTAACCAAGAAACTTTCAACCACCAAATCTTTCTTAATCATCCTAGCATAAGTAGGAATGATCATAGGGATAACATAGGCTCATATTTTCCTATGCAGACCTCTCTCAAATGTATGATTCCTAAATTATGGATCATGTATCATATCCATTGAGTACCTGGAAAGGTTAGTATGCCTTGATGAATACTCAAATACCAAGATGTCATTCTGCTGGAGCTGTATAAGATCTTGGATACACATATCCCTTAGCTTATGAGGTTATAACTCATCTCTGAAAAGGTTCTCAAACTATATCCACAGAAGATTCACCTCATTGTAAGATTAGGTAACCAAACCCCACCATCGTCCTACTAAGATATGTAGAAGTCTCTCTACCTAGACCACCATCTGATCTATTGGTGTCCTAACTAGACAGAAAACTTGGGTCACTGCCTGAATTCAGTCCTCATCCACCTATGTTTCCAGCTCACCTTGGAACCTAATGGGTCTATACTACTACAACTCATGAAGATCACTTAGTCTGCGCACCTCATCTACTAGTACTACGAGTATCGTTTACTGATCTACAGGTGGTGGTATGGACGGTGCACCACCTAGAGCTTCATATATGGTACAAATCCCTGTACTGATGTTTCATCACCTGGAGGATCATCCTTGTGATTACACAGTGGAATCCTAGCTGGTTTTCTACATGGGTACATACTATAATAAAACAAGATGTACCACAGTCAATGAGTATATTTGGAGAGTTTGCTCAAGAAAGACATATAAACTACAACCTAATCCTATATGATTCATGTACCCTTATTTTCCCTACAACCAGTGCTCTTATATACTAATTCGAAAAGCAGGTTATCAAAGTCTTGGTGTATGTATTCGTCAGCCACCCGCACCCACATTAGAGTCCCTAGATTGAAATCCAAACTCAAAACACATAACACTATTTCCCAAAACCAACATCATATACTCTCAGTCCTAAAGTAGAACTGGCCTCCTCTGATACCACTCCGTCGTGACCCTTCCCAGAGGGCCCATTCCATGACTACCCCAAGCTTGCCTCCAATAGGCCAAGGGCTAGTGACTAGCACCGAGTAGGCATATCCCACAAATTGGAGGTATTAGCCTAAAGTACCTATATGAACCCAAACATCTCTAAGCCCCAAATGATGAAATGTAAAAACACTAAGTAAAAAATGCATGGAAACCACTATATATCACAACTATAGTACAATAGTGAAAGTACTAGAAAGTAAACAGGGCCAAAACAAGCCCACCAAAAAGAGCATCTAACCACAAGTCCAACCTATAAGAAAATAGGCATTGAGAATACTATTTGAAAACCTGCTGGAACATACCTCGGTCTGTCCAGTCTCACAATGCACCGCCTAGTCCTGGTCTACCTGGAATTCCATCGAAAGGTCGATCATCTACACAAGACATGACACATGTAGGCAATTCCTGTGCAGGGGTGAGTAAAAAAATACTCAGTATGACACCCTGAAACCACAAAGGAATACCATAAAGGAATTATACAAAGTAATACCAAAAAATAATACCACAAAGGAATACTACATAGGATTACCACACAGGAATACCACGATGGATTACCATAAAGGATTACCACATAGGAATACAGCACAGTTATACCACACAAGATTATCACATAGGAATACCACACTGAAATACCACATAGAATTACCACACAAGAATACCACACAGGAATTCCACACAAAAAATCCACAGAGGAATACCACACAAGATTACCACACAAAAATACCACACATGAATACCACACAGGAATACCACACAGGAATACCACACAGGATTACCACACAGGAATACCACACAGGATTACCACATAGGATTACCACATAGTAATATACAGTCAACTCCACACTGGTATATGTATACAACACAGGTAGTAATAATATTCAGATATACTCAATCTAAGATACACAGTCTAGAGGTAAGACACAACCAATTATCAGCCACGTGATTCTTCTCGAAGTATGATCGTTCTAGGAGAACTTACTCCTCAAGCCATGATATCATTGGAGAAACTCACAAAGAGTTCTATATCATTTGGGACCCGCCCAAATAGAACACATTAGTCAAGGAAGATTATGATACACAGAGATGGGATTCTTCCCAAAAACACTGGGGAATTACACAAACCTAATCTAGATCAACATACAATGTAGGGGATCTTACCTAGACACACTGAAATACCACTAACCCTACTAATTTTTCCCACTAGATGGAGGACCAATTCCCTGCTCTCGGAGGTTGTGTCGATTCCACAAAACTACACTAGGGGTGATAGAGGTTCCTACTCAAATCACATAGAGGGATATCATACTCTATCTGGGACTCAGTCTCTAGAGGGGACTACAATATAGTATCGTGGATGTAATGTTGTAATGAACCCTCGAGGAAGGCACCAAAAAAACACTCTCAAACCTATACCAGTACAAACTAAAAACTCACCAAATTATTTCAAAAGGGCCATCTCAACATTAGGGTCTCAACGTCATAGACATCTCATCGATTAGACGCTCTGTTTAGAAGTTATTTCCATTTGAAGAAACTGCATAAAAGTCTGTATGGGGAATAAGGATTCAACCGGTCATGGACCAACTTTCATGATCGGTCCACCTACCACTACGGTCGACTACCATGGTGGATTGTCATGGTCGGTCTGCCCCATGGTTGACCATGAGACTGCCTCGGGTCGACCCAAATTCTGACCTGGGTCCAACCCGAAACTGGCTCGGTCTGCTGGGCTGACCCATCCTGCTCCGTCTGGGCTCGGTCTACCTCGATCATCCAGGCCCGATAGTGTGTGGGCCTCCTAGACCAAATCAGACCACACGGTTTCTGGTCATGTCCCATGTGGTCTCCACAGCCGCTGTATCTCATGGCCCCGCTACCTCTGATCTTCACTTCCTTCGATCACCGCTGCCCCGATCATTGCCGCCCCAAGCTACCGACACCGCCACCTCACCTCACTGAACCGTCGCATAGGTGGTCCCTTTTTTGGACCACCAAGCCACCTTCAATGCCTAGAATTCAAAACAGTCACAGATCCACGATCCTCAGGTACTGATCTACATAGACCCAACCTCTGTTTTCGGTTTGGCTCTAATCTGGGGTTCTAATCATGTTTGGAGCCACCCAACAAGTCGAACCATGTCCACAGGGTTCCAATGGTGAAGAACACGAAGAATGGGAGGGGGAGGAAAGAAAAAATAATACCCTAATGAACTAACCTCGGAATGTTTTTGTGTCGGCCTCAATTAATTCTCTTTAGAATGAAGAATGAATAAGAATAAGGAAAACTCTAGAAATAATCCCCATAATTATTAATCATCCCATAATGATCAAACTATGGATCAATCTATTCATGGATTTCTCTGAGTTCATCGTTGAAATAAAGAATGGGGAAAACAAAAAGAAACAACCACCCTACCTTGATTTGGATCGCTCGCTGAAAAAGAATGGTCACCATGTCATTATCTTAGGCAAGATCCTTCGAATCCGAGGTGTGTCGGTTGTCAATCCATGATCTGTCACTGTCGCATAATAGAGAATCCTAAAATCTCTCTCTAACGGTTCTATATGGTTTCTAGGGTTATTTGGATAACCCTAGAAATATCCTTAATAATATTTTTAAATATTTTCAGCTGTTATGTCAAAAAAATAATTTTTTATTAACTTATTTTATTCTCATTATGTCTAGCGACAAATTTTTCACAAACGACTTGCACTGACTAAAGTTAAGTTGCACCTAGGGAAAAAACCACATTATGAACTCAGTAGTGGTCTCATATTTCCAATATGACGCACCGCTCGTGAGTTATAAAGATTTAAAAATAAAATAAAATAATTTAATTATTTTATTTACAGTTACATCTCTAGTGAATTTTTCTATAGATGGTCAACACTGACCAAAGTTAGGTTGCACCTAGGGTAAAGCCATCATTTTGAGCTCAGCGATGCCCTCAGATTTCTGATTCAGGCACCCATTTTGGAATTTATTCCAATTTTTCAGTAAAACCATGCATACATGATATTAAAAGGTTTAATATTTTTAAAACAATTTTTTCGGGAAAACCGGGCCTCGGAATCACACGTCGTCTCAGTGCATGGTCTCAAAATCAATCCATATAATTTCTAAGTATAATACATGGAAAATCTGAGATGATACAATGTTAAATTTTGTTTTAAAATGGTTTAACATTAAAATTAGTAAAATTATATTATTAATAATCCAATTGGGTTCATTAGAATCAATTTTATGGTTGAATTTGGTATAAAAATATTTTTATACTTAAAAAAAATTGAAAACCTGTTTTTCATTGCATTTTGAGTTATTATTTTAAATTAATTTCTTCCAATTTTAGAGATTAAATCTTAAAAAATTGATACCATATTTAGAATCAAGAGGTTCAAAAATTTTAAATAGGATCCTCTTATTTTTGTCCTTTATGAATCTTAACCTTGGTAAATATGTGTCTCCTCGGTAAGTGTTAAACGGGTAAAATAAGGTTAAAACATTAGGTTAAGGCTTTAAAATTTCTCTAACACTTACCTTTATCCAATTTTATGGGTTTATTTCATCCATTTCAATCCAATTCACATATATATGTCCACTTGGTTCCATTTTTATTTTATTATGACTTTCATATTACTTTAAGAAAAGAATAAAAACAAAATGTCACACTCTTGACTTTAATATCTCTAATATTTTTCCATAAGGATAAAAAGAGGTTATGTTTAGTTTTAAATGTTATTTTGAAATATGAATAATTTTTTTATCATAGTAATTTATTTTTAATTTTTAATTATTGAATAATTACATTAAATTCTTACGCAACACTGACATAGTATTTATTCAATTAATGGGAATATAAAATAAATGAGTTTAAAATACTAAAATTAATACAATTTAGATGAATTATTATACACCATGAATTATATATATAAATATGAAATTTTAGGGATGTTTGAATGGATTATATTAAAATTATATCTTTTTCTTGATGTATTTATTATAAAATTAAATGAATAGTGTCAAAAATGGCATTATTGATATTTTATAATAAATAATATTTTATTAAATGATTTAAAGCTCAAAAAAATACTAAATTCAACCAAGTGAAGTTGATATGGTTTAAAATATCAATAATGGTCCATTTACTAATACTTATCCTTTTTATGGTGACATTCTTGACCCTTAAAGGGTAGAAAAATTTAATATTGCGGTAATTATCAAAAGGATTAACGAGGGTTAAAACTAAAGGATTGGGGTGAAAAGATAACCAAAACTTGTCCAAATTTTATTATATGAGATTATTTAGACTCATCATCATCTTATATTTGAATTATATTAATTTTTATTCGTTTTTACATGAAAAATAATTTATATTAATTTAATACTTTAAGAAATTCCAAGAATGCCACTCCCCTCAATTATAAATAGACACTAATCCTTTATCTTATTTACACCACTTAGATCCATATGGATCAATAAAACCTGACAAATTTCTCTTATCAACATTCTTATACAAGTTCTTGAGGTTCCAGTGTTCCTAGAATACCAACCCTAGGTCCCTTAAGAGAAGATATAATGGATCTCTTTCGAAGAAGAGGTAATCATATTTACCAACTCTTTCAATTTTATTTCTTCTTCTAATTCCTATAAATTTGTTGGAACCATCCCAAAATAAATAATATAGTATCATAAATATATTTATATGATATTATGATTATGGTACAACCATTTTCCATCTATTTTCCATCCTAAGGAAAGCAAAAGCATCGCTCGTGCGTACGTACGATTTACCATCTCTATATAGCAGTGTAATTATTATTTTATCATCAATTTACTTGGATGGTTATAAAGATGTAAATAATGAATATATATTATATTTATGTTGAAATTATTCTTCTTTGGGACATATGTTATGTTATGCATCTATCTTATTTTATGAGGTACATCTACTTTCCCTTTGATATGTTATACCAAGAATCACTTTATATTCATAATATTTAAAGTTTCATTTGAATTCATTTCTTTCATGGGGGTTATAATTTGAAACTTACCAAAGTGGTAAGGGTTTATTTCAAAATATCATCATTATTTAGGATTTTTTATATTTAAGTCTTTGTTGGGAGAATTGTTTGATCTTTCTAAAACCCAATATATTTTCTTATCCCCTAGTTATTTAGAGAAATTACAAGTTTTCCTTACATTTTCCTCTCTTTAAGTACTCAAGATAATGAACTAATGATTTATAAGAAAAAATAAATTTTTTCTACTCAGATAATAATATTTTTATTCCATATTCATATTTTCCTTAAAAAAATTTAAATAATGTTTTTACCATTATTCAAGGATTTATTAAATATATTCTTACCCATGTTTAACTTTTAAAATAATGGTTTAAAAGGAATATTATTATCATTTTCCAAACAATGTTCATTTTGATTTTCCTTAAAAAAAAGTGTGAAAGGAATGTTTTTTAACTTATACGGCATTAACATAATTTCCTGATATCATGGACACTCAATGATTTGAAGCTTACTTTATATGGTTTAATGGTTGTTTTTAAATAAAATATTTTTCATAATATTATAGAAATTTATAGGTTTTAAAAATGATTTTCAATATGAAAAGAGTATTTTCATCAGGAATGTTTTAAATGACCTTCTGTGGTGTTTCTATTAATCAATGATAAAACCCTTTATTTTAAATATGCTCTAATGGGGATATGTTGAAATTATATCATCCTTATTCTTTATCTAGATGGTTTATGATGATAAAGTATTAATGTTTCATATTCCTAATTAAATATGGATAACTATTGAATTATATAGTATTCTGAGAATGAATTGTATTGATCATTCTAATTATGAGGAATGAAATGGGAATGTAAGTAATGGGTGGGTCCTAGAATTATATATCACCTCTATGAATTGATGGGTCTCATGAGACAAAACATATTGGCATTATGTATAGGATGAGGTTTTAAGATCATGTCATAATAGTTGGATATTTTTTGGGATCAAGTTAGATGGACAAGGAAGTAAGAAGAGTTTTCTTTTGAATTGTATTGTCTTTTATTGTCAAAAAGGATAAATCAATTCACTTTATAAATTCCTTGGAAAATATGAAGATTCTTTACTTATTTTTATTTCAAAAATATCATAAGTTTTTTATATAACTTGTGATGTAATCCTTATAAAGGAAAGGGGGAGAAAAGATGTTGCCAATCATTTTCAGGTTTTATTGGAAAGAAAGATGTTATTAGAAGATAGGGAAGTTAAAATAATTTCCTTGGAAAATCTGATGATGCTAAAGGTGATAGATTAAAGACTATATATCATGACAAATAAGTTTCATGATGAAAGTATCTATTTTTCTTAATATTCCATATGATAGCGAAGTAGCATGGGTGTTCTTGCAGAATTAGGTATTTTAGTTAGCACAGTTTTCTAGTGTTTTCCAAATTTTTGGGTCTCAAAATCAGGAATTTATTTTATAATAAATGAAGAATTTTTTCTCAAAGGATTCTAGAAATCATGTTTCATGGACCACAAATGAAAGTTTTTAGAATTCATAGGAGGTGTGTGGAGTGGTTAAGGACATTCAGTAAAGGAATAAATCTGTGAAGCATGGTACATGAAGCACGGTATGCAAACAGCATAGGAGAAACAGTTCTCAGGTGGATTACGGTTTGCGGAACACTTATAGTTCACAGGAGGTCAACAGTTCATGTTGAAGGATATTCTTTGTGTAATGGAGGTAGTGATTAAAGTCGTAGTGAAGGAATAAAGGTGGTACGTGGACCGCGTAGAGAAAATGGTTTGTTGGATGCGCACGGTATGCGATGAAGACAATACCACATTGAAAAATTGGGTAAATCAAATTATCCAGATTTGAATACATATTAGCCTATATAAAGGACCTTAATCCTTTCATTAATTAAGAGTTATTTTCATAAGAGAACATCTTCTCTCTGAGGAAAAATTTGTCTAAGTTCAAAAGTGTTCGTGGAGGAAAGATTATGTGAAGGATGAAGTTGTTTGCAGAAGAAGAAATGGTTTGCAGAATAGGAAGAAGAAGCCCATAGAAGAAGGAATTCCATAGAAGTAGAGGTGGTATGTAGAGGCAATACGTGGAAGTGGTACACATAGGTGGTATTCAAAAGTAGTATGAAGAGGTGGTACATAGAAGCAGAGACATTCCACAGAGTAGAGACAGTGTGCAGAAGAAGAGGTTGTTCGCAAAACACTCATGCTACATAGTGAAACTCAATTTGCAGAGTATATAGGTAGTTTGTGGAGGAAGCAGGATAGTTCGTGAAGGACTCAAGGAATCTCCTACTAGCTTCTGGGTTGGAAAGATAATAACTTCTTTAAAATATCAAATTTTTTAATGCTAATCAAGAATCACTGAAACATTGAATTGCATCATTTTGTGCAAGAAGAAGCACACACACTATTGGATTGTTTTCAAAGTTCTACACGAGTGCAAGGTCATATCCTACATATTGTATTCCACTCAAAAGAATTGTTTTCTAGCGGATTGTGTGGTATTGGATTGTTTCCAAACCATACTAAGGACATAGCTACTCTTTTTGAGTAGTGAACCTTGTAAATTCTTGTGTTCCTGTGGATGTGTGTTTGGATTATGTTCAGTAGGAAAGGAGATATTTAATAGGTGGTGAGCTTTGTTTCATAAGTAAGGAAGTGTAAAAGAAAAGATATCACTGATTCACCCCTCCCCCTCTCAGTGATACTTGAATCTTGACTAAGAAACTTCATATTTACTATATGCATGCTCATAAAATGATAATTTTTTGGTTGAGAGGCCTTGACGGAATGATAATGTATTGGTTGAGAGGCCTTGATAGTAAGATTCATGATTTATTAGTTGAGAGTCATTGATCATGAATGTCTATAATTATGAATTTCCTTTATTAAGATTTCAATTTTCATTAACCATGTGTTTTCTATGTTGATATTATCCATGGATTCTCATTGAACCCAAGTTATTAATTGAATGACATGTGTTTTGATTATCCAGTCTTCCATGTTAATTATTCCTTATTTACTCATGATAGCTTCCAATGTACATAACACTTACTAAGCATCTAATCTAAACATTTATTTTTTTCCCTTTCCCTGAACTATTAATAAGGATATTATGAATAATATCAAGGATGTGAGAATGTTTCTTATTCTCTTTATTTTATATTCCTGATGTAAAAAAATGGGAATCATGTGTGTATATAGTTCCTCAAGACTACTAAATTGTTCAGTCCTTTGGGATGAGATCGCTTGTAGCTTATGTTAATGTAATAAAGTAATCATCAACTCTGTGTTATTAGTTTCAAGGTCTTTATAGTTAGTATAAGAGGTTAGTTTAGTAGAAACCTTGGGAAATATATTTTAAATAAACATAGCTAACATGAGAATTTTGATAATCCCTTATAGAATTTGATTACTTTTACCATTAGTGGGATTTTTATTTTATGGCTCAATATCCATGATAATTATGATCTAACTCAGTGTGTGCCATTGTTTAATAATGGTTTATAATGAAAGAAATGGAATCAACACCTATAGTTAATGGAGAGATTGCCCTAATGGACAAGCCAATATAGATGGTGTTGGAACTAAGTAGATCATTTCTATATTATAGAATTTGACTCAAGTTATGACAAATAACCTTGCCCGTATGGAACAACCTAATGTTCCACAGCATGATTCACCTATATTGGATTGCTTCATGTGATAGAATCCTTCATCTTTTAGTGTAACTACTAATCCATTGGTAGCTAAACAATGGATTAAATTAATAAAAAAATATTCATAACTTTGGGAAGTAATGAAAGTGAAATGTTTATTCTAGAAATTTATTGTTTGAAAGGATATTCCAATCAATGGTGTTCATTGATCCAGAAACTACTATAAAAGAGGCCTTTAACCGCACTGGCCTTTATCAGCACTGTAAAAAATAATTAATAAAGGTTACATTTATCAATGCACTTTTAGCACTGATAAAAGTCCAAAATAAAATTAAATAATTAAACAAATAAAAATTAAAAAAATTATTAACAAGTTTATTAAATAAATAATTATTGATAAAAATTAATAAATTAAATATACATATATATATTAAAAAATTAATAAATATTATATATTAAATATATAGCTATGTAAAATGAATAAAATGAAATAATTAAACAAATAAAAATTAAAAATGAATAAATTAAGAAAAATATTAAACATTTTATTAATTAAATAATTATTAATAAAAATGAATAAATTTAATATACATATATATATATATATAGATTATAAATATTAATAAATAGTATATATTAAATATAGATATATAAAATAAATAAATTATAATAATTAAAAAAAATTATAAATGAATAGATTTTAATAATTAAACAAAAAATAAAAAATGAATAAATTTCAAAATTATTTAAAAATTTATTAATAAAACAATTATTAATAAAAATTAATAAGTATAACATATATATATATATATATATTATAAATATTAATAAATAATATATATTAAATATAAATATATAGAAAATGAATAAAATATAGTGATTAAAAACATATTAATATCTTATTCATTTTTAATGTTGTTTGATTTTTCAATTTAACATATATCAAATGTCATGTGTTACATTGATTTCACATACATATATGTAATTAATTAATTTTTAAATACAACTCATACAAATAGATATTTACACAATTAATGAAATCATATGTAGAAACACATACACCTAATATTTATATAATTTATTCAAATTATAGTATATTTTAGAATTTCATTATAACATGATACATTTAATATATTATTTTTTTAATCAGTAAATTTTATTTATTTATTTTTAATATTATTACAGTTAGGTATTATTTATTCATTTTTAATATTTTTTATTTTTTATTTTTTATTTTATTTTTAAATTTAATCATTTTCTATTATTTATTTATATATATTTGTTTACTATGTTTTATTATTTTTAATATGTATTTATCTTTACTTTAATATATATATCCAAAAAAATTTATTAATTTATATTTAATTTGTAATGACCCAAACTTTCATTAATGAAAATTCCTCTTGATCTGATTAAATGTCTTATTATGTAAAATGGTTATATAAAATATGCACTTCTTTGGTTTTATGTGTTTTTATTTTTAAAATACCGTTAATAGTTGTGACTGTTGCTAATATAGACTTTGAACAGTGATCACATGATTAGTATAAATATAGGGCTTTAACAAATCCAATTTACTCAGACAAAGGAAGCAATGGCCTCATCTAGTAGACTTGCCCCGTATGAATCCCATTTGTCAGAGCTTAGAAAGGATGTGGCATCATTGGTCTTCGCTCTTGACCAATCCCAATATTATGTTCAACATGTTAAGCTCGAACGGAACCGCCTACGAGAGAAGTGGAAGTTGATAGAGATTACCACCCGAGCGATGTTATCCGAGCCACCCCAAGAGTCTGTCACCATTTCACACATTACCCTTCAATTATTATTCTAGTGTTATAAGGTGTTGTGTAATAAGACCATATAACTATGATTATGTGCATTTTTTTGTATATAATAAATAATATACATTAATTTTATTATTGTTGTTACGTTGCAAATAGTTTTTAAAGCACAAATAGTATTTTTAATTAATATTCAACTAAGGAATATATTTTTATAAATTAATGGATTTTTTTGAATTAAATAATATTTTAAGAAAATATTATTAAATTACTTTTTATTATTTATAAATGTTCATGTAATTTTTAGGAATACAATTGTAATATTTATTAAGGTTTGAAAGCTATTTTTTGTCAAAACCCATGAATTTTCAATAAATGTCGGTTTTTATTTTAAAAGTAAAAATGCACATATTTATAAAATTATTTAGATAAAATGAGTATTATTTTTGGAATCATGACATCGAAATTATCCAATGGTCAATTTTTCATAATTTTCTGAGACAGATGAATTTTTTGGGTAAAAATTAAATACTGTTTAAATATATAATGTGTTTTATGACATCATAAAGACATAATAGTGACATAATAAAATACTATAAACATTATTTTCGTCCAATATATATTTTCCCATTAAAATAATGTGATTTTAGGTTTGTTTGATTTATTTTACAAAGCTTTAGTTGACCCTCCAAGGCTTATAAAACATTTTAGATTTTTAAATTGATTTCCTTGAGAGTGTGGCTCACCTCCACATAAGCAACCCTATTATTTTAAGAACTTCGGTCATTTTCCATATATAATATTGTTTTCCAATCCCCTTTGGAAAAAACCATGGGAAAAAACCATGATCTGGTTTGTGGTTTTGATTAGTTTAATGTGTGGTGTCCCAAACCTAAATAATAAAGAATTCTCCCTCCTAACCTATATAATCCCACTCAAGCTGCCACTTCCTCTTCACTAAAATCCTTTGTAGATTGTCCAACTTCTTCCCTCCTATCTATAGAATCCCTCCAAGGTTCCCCAAGCTCCCAATAATCCTCTCTCAAGCCCCTCCCAAGCCTTTGGGATCACACTTCCAAGTAAGGGATTCCTTCCATTTTCATTTTATCCAAGTTTCTTAATATTGTTATGCCATTTTATTTTCAATTATAAATTTTGGGGTATGGTTTCTCACCTACCACATACTTCCCTATTTATGTTTGAATGATGGGATACCCCTTTCTCTCTCATTAATTCCTTCCATGTACACCCGTTACTATGCCGAAATTCCGTAAGGAATTTCCCTCTAATTTACATTCAAGCAATTCTTTTGTATTATGAATCTAAATTCCACTACATATGTTGGTACATGTATATATATGACCCCATTACTTTCCATTTCATATAAATATGATTAGACACACCTTTCTCTCTCATCAACCATTTTTATGAATTCTTACATCATGCCATTATACTACCGAAATTGCACCGATTTTCCAAGCCAATGTCATTGGGTAGTGAATACCATGCTCATTTATCTATCAAGGGTATTCATCTTTATGCACATTTACATATTGATTATAAATCTTCATGTATGTATTCCGCATCTCTTTATCGTGGAATAAATTATGATGATTCATTCCATATTGTATGATCCATGTGGCACAATTATGCATGAAATGAAATGTTTAAGAAGGGTGCGCCCTAATAGTGCTCCAAAACATTGGGTAAAATATAGTATCATGATACGTCATGTGAAATGGGTGTTTACTCATGAAAATTCAATTGCAACGAGGGTTTAATCATGCTTCATGTGCAATGAGGGTTTACTAATGCTTCATGTGTAATGATCCTTGGATCATTCTAATTCTATGTTAAGTGTTGTTGCCACATTTCCATGTTATGATAATCATTCTATATCATGCCTTTATGTTCATGTTCTTTTATGCTCCATTGATATGCCTATTGCCTAACATTTATTGTATTCTTTATGTTATGCATTGTTTACTCCCTTACTGGGATTTATAGCTCACCCCTTTCTTATTTATGTCCTCAGGTTATCCCATGAAATTCTAAGTATGAGGGAATATGGTGGTCATGTAAAGGAAGTTTTCAATAATATGTTGCATTTTATGTTTTATGTTGTTATGTAATGTTTCTAAGTGCCAAAGAAACTAGACCTCTAGATCTTCTATGTTGCATCAAGTTAAGGTTTTATGTAATAATTTATGTTAAGTGTGTAATAAAAAACTCGGTTGTTATATAATTAGTAAAACTTATCTATTTTTTCAATATTTTAAGTGTACTCATTTTTAATTATTCAATTTCACATATTTTCAAAATTCATATATTTAAGATTATATATGTCACGAACCGAATCTGGTCTCCACCAATACTAGCACCAAACCTGGCCTGGGGAAAGGTCTAAAAAGTGTTCACTATCCCCACGGGCTAGAACAATTATCTGGGTATCAAGCAATTAGGTTAGGGAATGATCTACCCTGGTATGAAAGCATAAAACCTTAAAAACAATCCATAATATAAATATGAAATTTCTAGCCAAACAAGTCTTAAGAAAAAACCATAATTTAATACATGTATTTGAATACATTACAAGAGGTCCAAATACAAATAAAGAAAGCATCAATACATCCATAAGTACTCCACATGACAAGGGGGTGGTCACCCCCAAGCCGTCTCCACAACACCGCACTGCAGGAGGGGTCTAACAGCCCGATCCGCCTTTACTAAAGGATTTACCTTTTCCTAAGTCAAACATAACCAATTATACTTACACACAAGGGGTGTAAGTAGGGTTTTATCCTAATACCAATAGATACCACCCAATTATTCCAAAGCGCATGCAATACAAGGTGAAAAATTAAGCAGTTTTAATATGCAAAGGAAAGTAGTGTTAAATTCCAAGAAATGCAACTTTCAATTGAAAAAAAAATTCAAGATAAACCATTAAGAATGTTAAAATTTTAAATAGACTTGTTAGATACTGTATTTTACTTCCAAAAACACCATAATACTAGGGTAAATACCATAAATCCAATGAGCAACAAAATCGGGAACACCCTTAGGCACTAGATTGTTTTGAGCCCTATGTACCTCATACCTCAGTGTAAAGTAACCACAGAAAAATCCATTCTTGTGCACAAGACACTAATAGGAAACATACGCATAACCTAGTGGTCCCCAATCATCATCCACATGGTTTATTTATATTTTTCTTTATCCAAATTCTAAGTGAAACAGGGACGAAACTCATCTGGTTCACTAGTCGTACTAGTACAAATCTGCCCCACCTAGGTACCCAGGCTTCCCCCTTTGTGCTCAAACAATTTCAGCATGATAAATAAATAAATTTTTCATATGAAACACCCCTAATGGTCACATACAATCAGTACAGTATCTATACAAATTTTAAACAACTTAAGACACACAACAAAACACTTTGATTTTTAATGAAACAATTTCTCAAAATCCCGCATTGTTTTGCACCAAAACCTCCTTGAAAACCCCACTTTGTACACTATGTTCACAATTTTAAGTTAAAGAAGTAGAAAATTTATCTTAATACATTTCAATTAAATAACCAATAAATTTTAGGATATCCCCTTGTGAACCAAGAAATGATAACTTTGTAAAACCTCCATTTTCACACAAACATGGCACTTAAAGTTCACATGTTCCACAAACACTATTAAAACCCACTTTCTCAACAACAATAAAAGGGTATAAACATTAAAAAAATTATTATAATCCCTATTAAATTTCAATAAAATCAATTAAGTATTTATAGGGAATTCCCAAATAAACCAATAAAACATTTCCATTAAAAACCCCCAATTTCACATGAAATTGGCATTTAAAATTCATTTTCAATACAAACACCACTAAAACTAATTTTTTAAGAAATAATAAAATTATATAAACCTGAAAATATGATAAATAAATCATTCTAAGACACAAATATGGCATGATAATGTAATTACCTACCAAATTGATGAAAACCCTTGAATCCTTTGTGCGAAAACTCAATCGCAACACCACTGCACCTCAAAGAAGGTAGATCAAGCCTAAAAATAGAATATTGGACCAATAAAACCCAACTTTAAACCTTAGGTTTTAAACCCTAGTTTCTGGAAATTAGGAACCTCAAGAATAAGGGAATAAACCCTAAGCAAATTGAATGAAACCCTAAGAAAATTGAAAGAAGAATGAAGGAGACCTGCTTACTTGAGGTATCTTAAATAAATCGCCCCAAATACACAAGTATATGAATTTAAAAACATCAAAAAATTCAATTTAGGTTCTAATAAGGAATATAAAGTCATTTTGGAAATGTAATGTGGGAAAATAGTGAGAAATGAAGGAGTTATGAAATAAAGAATTTACCTGTTCAAATCTGGACGATTTGAGAACCTTTATGAAGGTCTTATCTAATTATCGATGAATAAGAGCTCCAAAGAGGGGGGTAAAGGTATTTTGGGAGTTCCTAAGGATTTTATATTCTAGTAGGAGGTGTAGTCACCAAAAAATAGTAAAAAAATGAATAAGTTATTAAATAAACAAAAATTATTTTTAAAACTAGAAATGGGCTTCTGGGAAGGCCCAATTTCTTAAATAAAAACCTAAATCCACCATGATTATGGATTCCTAAATGGTACAAATTAATATGGTGGTGTTAATAGATTAGGGGAGGCCAATTAGTAATTATAATGGATGAAAAGTGTTGAAAATGAAGGATTTATAAAGGGAAAAGGATTATTTTTAAATCTGGAATTGGGCTCACGGTTTGGCCCAATTTATGAAAACTCACCCATTCCTCCAAAAAATTCATTGGAAACCCACAAAACAAAGAATAAATGGAAATTAAATTAAAAATACCTTTAAAATATTTCATTTATGTGACAATTATTCCCACCATGAAAGATTTTTTTCCCCATAAAGTCAACCTGAATCGTGATCGAAAAACAAGAACAGGTACTCTTCCTCAACTCATGACTTCCGCTCCCAGGTCTCATGTGTATCACTATCATGATTCAAATGAAACTAGACCAGAGGAATAGACTTCCCTTTAAGAACCTTCTCTTGGGAGTCCACTATTTTCACTAACCTCTCAAAGACTGAGAAGTCAGGCTCTATCTCTAGTTCTTCCCAACTCAGCACATGGGACAGATCCGGGTTATATTTCTTTAACTGGGAGACATAGAAGACATCATGGATGGATGTAAACTAAGAAGGTAAATCCAACCTGTATACCACATTTCCAATACGCTTGGTGATCTCAAAAGGGTCAACATATCGCAATGTCATCTTACCTTGCTTTCCCAATCGACGATTCCCCGGACGAGGGGCCACTTTCAAGAATACCCTGTCACCCACAAAAAGCTCTAGGTCTCGATGCCTCTAGTTAGCATATGATTTATGAAGACTCTGAGCTATCAATAAGTGTTTCCTGGTCAACTTAACCTTCTCATAAGTCTCCTGCACAAGGCTCGCCACCAACAATGAAGTCTCGCCTACCTCATCCCAACACAGGGGGGACCGAAAAGGCCGACCATAGAGCACCTCAAAATGATCCATTCAAATCAAGGATTGGTAAAAGTTATTATAATCAAACTCAACCAATCCAAAATGGATATACCAGGAACCTCCAAATTCCAGAATTCATGCATGGAGCATGTCCTCCAAAACTTGATTCAGCCACTATGTCTGACCATCCGTTTGAGGATAGTATGCTATGATCATCTTAATGTGAGACCCCAAAGCCTTTTGAAGGCCTTCCCAAAACTAAGAAGTGAAATGGAGGTCTCTATCTGAGACAACTGCTGATTGAACACCATGGAGTCTCACCACCTCCTGAAGATAAAAACGGACCAACTTATCCACTTTAGTTATATCTTCGATCGGAATGAAGTGGGCTGATTTGGTCAGATGATCAATCACCACCCAAATGGATTTCTTACCCTGAGGAATACAAGGCAATCCAACAATGAAGTCCATGGAGACCTAGTCCCACTTTAATGTAGGAATTGTTAATGGATGGAGAAAACCAGAGGGCCTCTGATGCACAGCTTTCACCTAGTGGAATGTGTAGCATCTCGACAAAAAAAATTCTATGTCCCGTCACAAAACTGGACACTAGAACTATCAACGAACATCATAATACATCTTGGTATCACCTAGATGGACAGCCCACTAAGACTGGTGGCTATCCCCCATCACTACCTTCTGCAGAGATAACGGCACTACTGAACAGCCCTTGAAGCACAAGATGCCTTCAGGAGACAATGACCAATCATAATACATCTCCCCACCATTAAGAAACTACCTTGACTGCTAAAAAATCTCATCATTAGGCCATTCCATCTAAATAAACTCCAATAGATAAGGAGTCAACTAAAATCTTTCCAAGAATTTACCTCCACTGTGCTCCCTGGTCTCTGCATGCATTTGAGAAAATAGCCCCATCAAGGTCCACTCATCACTAGACTTCCGCAAAGCCTACATTGGAACTCTTCTACTCAAGGTATCGGCCACCACATTACCCTCGCTTGGTGTATATACAATGTCAAATTCAAACCCCTACAAGTACTTGATCCAACAACTCTGCCTCAATTTGAGTTCCTTCTTCAAGAAGATATAGGCCAAGATTTTGTGATCAGAGTAGACCACAAACTTCTCCCCAAAAAGGTAGTGACGCCATGTCTTCAAATCATGAATCACCACTACCAAATCCAAGTCATGGTTCAGGTAGTTCTTTTCGTGTGGTCGGGGTTGGTGAGAGTCATACGCCACCATGTGATCATCCTGCACAAGCACACACCCAAGACTCATACCTAAAGAATCACAATAGACCACATACCCATTTACAGCCTCTGGAAAAATCAGAATGGGGGAGGTATTCAACCACCTCTTCAGCTCCTCAAATGATGCCTAACATTTTGGGCCCCACACAAACTTCACCCCTTTTTGAGTGAGTGCGGTAATCATTTAATCAAGTCAAGAGAAATCATGAAAAAACTACCATTAATAACCAGCTAGGCTAAGGATACTACTGATCTCGAACACATTCTTCAGTTTCTCCCAAGAAATGACCACACTTATCTTCTCAGGGTCCATTGAAACCCCTTTCTCAGAGATAACATGCCCCATAAATTTCACTTCCCTAATCTAGAAAGAGCACTTTAACAACTTTGCATAGAGGCGGTGATCCCACAAGGTGCCCAAGATGACCCTCAAGTGATGTCCGTGTTCCTCCTCAGATCCATAGTACACTAGAATGTCATCCACAAACACCACAACAAAGGAATCGAGGTACGGATGGAACACCTTGTTCATGAGTTTCATAAAATTGTTGGATCATTGGTCAATCTAAAGGGCATGACCAAATACTCAAAGTGGCCATACCTGCTTCAGAAGGCTGTATTTGGGATATCAACTTCTTTCACCCTGATTTGATGGTATCCCAAACACAATTCTACTTTGGAAAATCATTTCCCCCCTTTAACTGAATGAACAAATCATCTATTCTAGGCAAAGATTATTTGTTCTTAATTGTTACCTTATTCATCTTTCAGTAGTCAATGCACAATCGAAGGGATACTTAAGCCTTTTTCATGAACAACATAGGAACGACCCAAGGAGAGATGCTTAGGAGAATGAATTATTTTGATTCTAAGTCATATAGTTGTATATTTAATTCCCTCAGCTTGGTAGGGTTCATGCGATAATTGGGAATGGATATCGACTGTGTTCCCAGTGCCAGTTCAATCGAAAACTCCATATCCCGCTCTGGGGGAAAACCTGAAAAATCATCCGAGAATACCTTCAGAAACTCATTCACTACATGAGGTAGTGCACCTTTAGGTGAAATACCATCGTCCTCTAGTGTTATTGAATATAACTAAAAGATAATACTTCCCACCTCTGGAATTGGAGGTCCTGCGCAATCTGATCGAGGATCCCATTCTCCACGAAAAACCCAACAACTCCCATCAGGTGCTATGAAACTCACTCACCACTTGTAGCAATCAATTTGTTCTTGGAAGTGTACTAGCCAATCCATGCTAAGTATTATGTCAAACAGTTTCACATATAATACTAAGAGGTCCCACTCTATCTCAATCCCTGACATGGAGAGCATACACGACGGGCACTTGAGACCTTGATCCTTCTTTCCCAGTGGTGTCACCAAGTCCATCGCAAAAGACAACAACTCAGTTGTTAAATTCATCATGTCCAAAAAGTGGGTAGAAATTAATGAAACAGAGGAACCAGTATCAAAAATAGTAGTAGTTATAGAAGATACGATCAAAATGGTACCTCGAACTATCGATGGTCCCGCCTCTGATCATGTCGGTGCCTGATCCACCGCAAAGAGGTTTCTGGTCTCTGCCTGAGAACAACCTATATTTTGTGGTTTTGCCCTGAACAGGATCTTCCCAGAAGATGACCCAGCCCTACCACCACAACCACTAAATAGAGATATCCCAGTCCTCAATGGCATGGATTGTGCTGGCACTCCCCTTGAAGTCACTGACCCTAGCCCACTCGGATGTGGACGTTCCACCCCACAGAAGCGTTGAAAATAACCCATACCTACAAATTGGTAATAAGGCTTTAGAGAAAGTGGGAATTCTGGTCTGATGTTCCCCATCTTCCCACACTGGTGGCATACGAACGATCTCACATTAAAAGTCGTAGATGAAAACTGGCTGGAAGAGTGGCCGGAACTGCCACCTTCTTTCTTCACTTGTTCCTCACTCTTCCTTTTCTTCTCTGAGGAGATGCCACTGCCCACTACTGATATTGATCCGGAGAAACCATCCCTACCTTTCCTATCAATCTCCACCACACACGCTCAATCAATGACCTCAGCATTGGTCCTCGGCTTAAACAAGAACACCTGGGGGTATATATCTGGTCACAAGCCTTTCTCAAACTTATGGGCCTTTTCTTGCTCATTAGAGATAAATTTAGGATCATAGTGAACCAAATCAGTGAAACGGTTAGTGTACTCTACCATAGATAGATTCCCCTAAACAAGGTCCATGAACTCTCAGGACCTAGCATATGCCAAGACCTTGGGGTAGTACTGCTCATTGAAGATAGCCTTGAAATCTCCCTAGCGCATCTGCTCATTCTTCCCAGCCTAAATTACTGATTCCTACCACCTATGTCTAGGACCCTCTAACAAAAAGGAGGCACATTTCACCCTAAGATCCTCAGGTGTATCCAGGAACTTGAACATGTGCTCGATATTCTCGATCCATTCCTCTGCTTCCTGGGGTTCTATGATACCTAGGAAGGTGGGGGACTTATTTTTTAGGAACTTCTGGGCCTTTTCCTTTCTAGGACTGGTATCATCCTCTCTAACAAGAGTTAGAACATGATCGGGTACCTTTTCTAGAGCCTGGACAGCTCAGAACACAACCTCTACTAGCCACTGATCAATAGGTGTGGGAGAACTATCTCTAGCTTCCTCCTGTGGGCTAGTGGGAGCTTTCTGGGGAGGAATGTTGCTACAAAATGAAGCAGTCACAAAAACAATAGTCAATAACACAATTCTGGAAATTTTAATCAAATACATCAAATATAAATAATCTAAATACATTACAATAACAAAAGAAACAACTACTCTACCATGTCTGATGTCCACGTGTGGTCTGCAACCCACACATCTCACCTAGAAGTGAAGTCAATCAGACAATTCTAATGTCCCATGGTGACTCATGGTCATCCATGAGAGGTGGGTCTAGGAACCCTACTCATGAACAAAACCCTGATCCCCAAAAATCCTAGCTCATGTCTATCCCGACTCATCCCAAAATAGTAACATAATCCAAAAACATTAACCCCCTTTGATACCATTTTGTCACGAACTGAATCTGGTCTCCACCAATACCAGCACCAAACCCAGCCCGTGGCAAGGCCCAAAGGGTTTTCCCTATCCCCACGGGCTATCACAAGTTCCTGGGTATCAAGAAATTAGGTTTGGGAATGATTCCTGAGTATGAAAGCATAAAACCTTAAAAACAATCCATAATATAAATCTGAAATTTCCAGCCAAACAAGTCTTAAGAAAAAACCAGAATTTAATACATGGATTTGAATACAATACAAGAGGTCCAAATAAAAATAAATAAAGCATCAAGACATCCACAAGGACTCAACATGACAACGGGGTTATCACCCTTGAGTCGTCTCCATAACATCGCACCGCCGGAGGGGTCTAACAGCCCGAACTGCCTTTACCCGAGGCTTCACCTTTTCCCAAGTCAAACATAACCAATTATACTTACACCCAAGGGGTGTAAGTAGGGTGTGATCCTAATACCAATAGTATACCACCCAATTATTCCAAATTTCATGAAATACATGGTGAAAAACGAAGCAGTTTTAATATGTAAAGGAAAGCGGTGTTAAATTCCAAGAAATACAACTTTCAATTTAAAACAATTTTCAAGCTACAACTTTCAGAATGTTAAAAAATTTAAATTGAATTTTTATCTAATATATTGTACTGAAAATAAAACCCTAATAAAAGGTTAATTACCATAAATCCAATGAGAAACAAAATTGGGAACACCCCTAGGCACTAGATTTTTTCGGGCCCTATGTACCTCATACCTCGGTGCAAAGTAACCATAGAAAAATATGTTCTCATGAACGATCCACTAGTAGGGAACATACCCATAACCTATTGGTCCCCAATAATCATCCACATAGTTTATTTAGAGTTGTATTTATCCAAATTCTAAGTGAAACAGGGACAAAACTCATCCGGTTCACTAGTCGTACTAGTACAAATCCACCCCACATAGGTACTCGGGCTTCCCCCTTTGTGCTCAAGAAATTTCAGCATGATACATAAATCCATTTTCATATGAAACACAAATACTGGTCACATACAATCAGTAAAGTAGCTATACACGTTTTAAATCACTTAAGACACACAATAAAACACTTTCATTTTTAATTAAACAATTTCTCAAAATCCTACATTATTTTGCACCAAAAACTCCTTGAAAACCCCACTTTGTACACTATGTGAAAACTTGTAAGTTACCAAAACAGAAAATTCATCCCAATAAATTTCAATGAAACCAACCAATAAATTTTATGGTAGCCCCTTGTGAACTAAGAAATTATAACTTTGTAAAACCTTCATTTTCACACAAACATGGCACTTAAATTTCACCTGTTCAACAAACACCATTAAAACCCATTTTCGCAGCAACAACCAAAGGAGATAAACATTCAAAACATGATTGGAAGCCCTATTACAGTTCAATAAAATCAATTAATTATTTATAGGGCATCCCCAAATAAACCAATAAAACATTTCCATGAAAACCCCCCAATTTTACATTAAATTGGCATTTAAAATTCATTTGCAATACAAACACCACTAAAACTAATTTTTTCAGCAGTAATAAAATGAGATAAACCTAAAAATATGATAAATACTGCATTCTAAGACACAAATTTCACATGAAAATGGAATCACCTACCAAATTAATGAAACCCTTGAATCCTTTGTGTGAAAACTCAATCGCAACACCGCCACACCTCAAGGAAGGTAGATCAAGCCTAAAAATAGAATATTGGACCAAGAAAACCCAAGGTTAAACTCTAGGTTCGAAACCCTAGTTTCTGGACACTGAGAATCTCAAGAATAAGGGAATAAAATCTAATAAAATTGAATGAAACCCTAATCAAATTGAAAGAAGAATGAAAGAGACCCACTTACTTGAGGTATCTTAAATAAATCGCCCCAAATACACCAGTATATGAATTTACAAACATCCAAAAATTAAATTTAGGTTCTACTAAGGAATATAAGGTCATTTAGGAACTATAATGGGGGGAAATGAGTGAAAAATGAAGGAGTTATTAAGAAAAGAATTTACCTCTTCAAATCTGGACGATTTGAGAACCCATATGAATGTCTGCCCTAATTAGCGATGCATACGAGCTCCAAAGAGGGGGTAAAGGTAATGGGGGTGCGCCTAAGGATGTTAGATTAAAGTGGGAGGTATAATCACCTAAAAATAGTAAAAAATGAATAATTTATTAAATAAAAAAAATTATTTTTAAAATAGGAAATGGGATTCCAGGCAGGCCCAATTCCTTAAATAAAAACCCAAATCCACCATGATTATGGATTCCTAAATAGTCCAAGTTAATATGGTAGTGTCAATAGGTCAGGGGAGGACAAGTAGAAATTAGAATGGATGAAAAATGTTGAAAAATTAAGAATTTATAAAGGAGAAAAAAATTATTTTTAAATCTAGAATTGGGCTCACGGTTTGGCCCAATTCATGAAAACTCACCCATTCCTCCAAAAATGCATGGAAAACCCCCAAAACAAAGCAATAATGAAAATTAAATTAAAATTACCTTTAAAATATGTCATGGATGTGATAATATATTTATATATATTAGCTGTTTGGGGGTACAATTATATCCAAATACACACACCACATAGAAAAGTAGGCAACATACAATGTAGGGATATACTAGGAGAGACTCAAACTCGAGGCCTCACCGAGACCCATAGGGGAAACTACCATTTAGTTGTACCATGTGGGCTATATATATAATTATATAAATATAAAAATATTATTTTTTTAATTATTATTCATATATTTATAAATAAATAATTATATATTTGAATAATTATAAAATTATAATTAATATATTTAAACAATCAATATATTTATATTTATATATATTATTATATATATATAATTATATAAATATATATAATGATATAAATATATTTATAATTATAAAATTATAATAATATATTTAAATAATCAATATATTTAATATATATTTATTTATATATATTTATTAAATATATATATAATTATATAAATATATATAATGATATAAATATATATAATGATATAAATATATTTATAATTATAAATAAATAATTATAAATATATTTATAAATGTATATTTACTATATTTATATAATTATATATTTATAATTATAAATAAAAAATTTAATTTTTTTTCAAAATTATTAATGTAATTATAACTAAATAATTATATATTTAAATAATTATAAAATTATAATAAACAAATATATAATTATATAAATATATTTTTAAAAAATTATTTATAATTATGATTATAAATCCTTTATCAGTATTTTTTGCAAGCGTTGATAAAAGTGTCTTTGATCTATTTAAAACAACCCTAACCGTGACTCATTCAATCCTGATTCTCAAGCTCTCATAGAACTCCCTTGATATCAGTGTTACTCCTCAATGTTCTCTTGGATTAATCAAGGCTATAATCCAGGGTATGTTATTTTCACTTTTTCCTCTCTCATTGATTGCTTTTTTAGTTCTATGGTTTGCATTTTTTGCGCTATTCTTAACCATGATGAACCCTACATCTCATCTCTCTCTCTCTCACTTACCTATACCTACACAATGTCTCCCCTACTCTGTAAACTCATACCAACTTCATACGAGACCACTGCGAACTGCATCTCCATCCTTTGTTGCAAATGATGGTAATTTTATTGATGTTTTTGTTATTATTTCTTGTTACCTTTTAGGTGGTGTGGATTTTCATTGTTTGAATATTGTTTCCACAGTATTCCATGCACATAAAGATGAAAAAAATTAAGATAATAAGAATAATTATGAATATATGTGTATCTACTGAGCAAATCATATTCATAAAATTTTATAGAATGATAGGTATAGATTTTCACTTAATTAATATTGAATGATTAGTGTCGTATATGTGATGTAGTTGAATGAATAAATGGATTTTGTTCCTATGTCATAAAATTATATAATATTATGGTTGTTCCTGTATATTTTCTTTCATTTAATTATTTTTTTTTGTTCATACACAATTTGAATATAAATCTAAAAATAATTTCACATGATGAATATATTATTGAATAATGAGATGATGATATACCACATGAAATAATTAATAAAGGTGTTAAGTTAAACTTGTGTGAAATAATATAAAATTTAATGTTGTTTAGCACTATTATATTATATTTATGATTTTGGTAATTTTTACCATAAATGAATTGATAAATTCAATTTGATTAAATGGAAAAGTGTTTGTTGGGATTATATTGTGGTTGGTGGTATGTTGTGATGGAAAGTGAATTATATTTTTGAAATTTAATATGTTAAAATCCATAATGAAAATTTCATTTGTGTTATTTTTTAATATGATTGGGGTTTGGAGTATACATGGGATAAACATATTTTTTTTTAAATAATAAGTTCTAGGTTTTAATTATGTTATATTTGAGAAAACATGTGTAATATATATTCTTGATCAATTATTATGTATTATACATGCTATAATAGAAATATGTAAGTGATTATCATGTTTTATTATTCAATTAATGAATTTGATGTTTATAATACCAGATTAGTTATAGATTTTATATATTTTTTTGATATTTTATTTAGTAAGTATTCATTTTTATCTTTGTATACATTTTTTATAGCTCATTTAACTAATGTTTTTTATTTACTTGTCTAATAATTTGTCCTCTGGAGTAATTTTTTGGACAATTATTATATTAAACGTAATATGAAACTCATTTTTTTCAATATTTTGATAAATCTTTCCTTATAATATTTTCTTTGAATAATCACATGATATTATTTGAAATGATTTTTAATATACCTCTCAATGTATGATTGCAATATTTTTCTATAAGAAATACATGTGTGGATCTGATAAAAACAATTTTTATCATATATTAAAATATGAGGGGTATTATGTGAGATATAAGTATGGTATGTTAATATGTGAGTTACTATTGATATGTTAGTTATTCATCGAGGGATAGGGTGAGTGTGATGTTACATTTTTGTTTTTGTTTGTTCTTATTTATAGTTTTTCAGAAGTTAGGTTTAACTAATGTATTGTGGAACCCATTGTGTAGTTCTTTCATAAGGGAACTGATTATTTTAAGACTTCCCCATATTTTAAATGTGGTTCCTAGGAAAAATGGATCTGTTATACCCATTTAATTATGTGGATGTAATAAGTACATGTGATGGTTATTCTTGAGGGATAGTCTTGGATGTTAGGGGTTTGAAGTTGAATCTCATGGTACCTATAATGTGGTTATTTCCAAATGGAGATAACTATTTTTTTCATCCTATGATTCAGATTTTAACATATTATTAGTGAAATGATTTGAATTTTAGGGGACAACCATGGTATAAAATTATGGTATGATTAGTATAATTCACTGGTATGAAATGAAGTCGGTATATTTGATTATCACGGTGTCATGGTTAGTACACAATGACTTGACTTACATATGTATTTTGAGTGTTACTAATTTGAACATATACTCAAATATATGTGTTGTTGTATATTTTAGGGGCCCTGTAGGTATTTATTTTTTTATTTTTATAATCACACCCTACACATGAACCTTAGTGGATATAGAGCTATTATATTTGAGATACAAGTGATGGAAAAGGACTGGTAATATAGATTAGAGTCGATGCAACTCAGTGGGGATGAGTTGACATTCTCATGGTAGTGTGAGGGACCTTTTAACATTTTTAGATGAGATTTTAAATTTTAAATTAAGATGTAGTAATTTAAAAACTTTTAAGGAGACAGTTATCATTCTCACCAACTTCACCTCTCGAACAGTTATTATTTAATTTTATTTCATGAGACTCATCTCCCATATCTTCTATGTTCCTTGAACTACTTTGAGAAGTAGTCATCCAAAATGATCACTGGTACCTGGTCTGGGATGACTACTGCTCATAGTAGTTCAGAAAACATAGGTGCAGATGAATTTAAAGAGTATGAAGATGGAGTTAAACTCAATTACCCATTTCTTTCAAAATGTAAGCATGCTAATTGTTTGACAAAAGAGTATGAATATGGAGTTGAATAGTTCATCAAGTTTGCAATAGAGAATGCATGTGACCCTTATAAAATCCTTTATTTGTATCTAAATTGTTCTTATTCAAGAAAAATTAAATGTTTGACTACTCATTAATACAATGTCTTCTTCACATGATGATGTTACCAATCCCAAGGAAGAACATATTATTGATGATGAAATTGTATAATTATTAAGGGATCAATAACATGTTGATGAAAAAAACAACAATGATTCCGGATAATAATGTTGAATAAATTTATCGAGGCTAGAAGTCGGGGTATAAAATTTGAGGTTGGTTGGAATCAACGCGGCCAACCTATTGACCCCAATAAGTCAATGTTCATTAGTTTTGTTGGGGTCACAATGAGGATGAATGTGCTGATCGATATTGATTCATGGTTCCACATCCAACTTGTAATGAAGGAAATCCTTTATAAAGATATAATGGTAATGTTATGATATACATTCTCTATTTTACAAAAAAATATAATTAAACATTGATTTAATTTTCATTATTATTTAAAGTGTTCCTTTATTTTAGAAATTTTTGTAAGAAATTTTTCTTAATGGCCACTGTAAAATCCCATATAGGCTTATGGACTCTTCTTATGAAGTTACATCTTAGGGATGTTGAGGGGAAAGTAAAGCCCCACCCACCAGTTAGTTATGAACACATTATAAAGTAGGAAACATTGACTTCTTTCATAAATCATTATAATGATAAATCATTTCAGGTGCATTTCAGTCGATAATATATTATTTGAAATTATTTATTTTATCCAAATTGATTCAAAATTGTTAATTTATGAAACAGAAAAAATATTTCTAAAAATAAATAATGTGCATCAAAACCAATGTACCACTATCGCAAAGCAAGGATGGGGTACAATTCATTAGAGAAGAAATTGATATGTATTTTAAATCAATAATAAAATTTTAATTATGTGATATGAAACAACATATATTCCTTCGTTTATATGTATATTGATAAATCAAAATTTGAAGCCACTTCCATCACATTTCATGTTTTATGAAAGGAGGCTTGTGTAAATAAAGAGGGTAAACTATTTGATGAAAACACAAAAATATTATGGGGAATATGTGTAAGTATGACATAATTTTAATTATTTTAGATTTATAATAGTATTAAATAAAAATATATATTTATGTTCACATTTTTTTATATGGTTTATACACAATAATTGACAGTGACCATACCATAAGAAAAATAACTTTTAGTAGCTTTGAAGTGGTCGGAACTTATTTTCAAAATGTATGTCGACAAGAAATTTAGATGATTACCTATTATGTTTGTTATCTAGTATGAGTTATAACCTTATAAATATATTTGGGGTGTGAATAATTAGTGTCATAATTCTTATATATTATTTTTTATTTGTTTCTCAAGGAGAAGTATAATAGAGGAAATCAATTTATTTAGAAGCATTGTCCTACAAACAATAAAATTATTAGAAAATTGTGGGGGCAGAGATAGAGATGGAGGTGGAGGATGAGGTGTAGGTAGAGGCAAAGTCGGATTCAAAGACCGAGGCAGAGAAGGAGACAAATTTCTCACTTGCGAAAAATAAAATTGTTGGGAAATGAAGTAGATTGAGGATCATACCAATATTGTGTTTGAGAACAATTGTTAAAAATCACACACAACACTTTTCACTTAAGATAAGAGCCACTGTGCAAGGGTTTTAGGTGGATTACTAAAAAAATGGTTTTCACAGCTTGTTTAAGTGATTTTATATAGGAATTTAAGTTGTGGAATTTTTTTAGAAACAAAAAAAACTCGGCTTATTTTTTCAAACTGATTATCATAGGATACAATTTCTAATATAAAATTCAAAGTACTATAAAATATTAATGAAGTGTGAAATCAAACCCTCACTAAGAACAAATAAAACAACACCAACAAAAAATAGATGTAGATTCTTTTCCATGACTTCTCTACACTACAAATAAAAGGTCTTAGTAGTGGATCCAATAGTCACTTTAGAGTTATACAACACCAATATAATCATCAAACAGGTATATAATATAACTTAAATTTTTGAATAAATATGTATCTAATCAACCATTAAATCCTAAGAGAACTATTGGAGGAAAACCAGCATTTAGATATCGTGGTCATCGAGGAGGTATGATATCAAAGAAAACATGACATCAAATGAAAAGAAACTGCCTTACGAAGAAATCACCAAAAATGAAAAACCCGCTTCAAATTAAATCATGAAGCACCAAAAATACAAACGAACACCCCTTTGAAAAATAAGCAATTATCTTGATCCAAAACCTCTAAAAAATAAATAAATACAAATTTTAATTGACCAAATATAAAATTTTCAAAAAATAACAATACAGTGGTTTCACTTTAGTGGATAGTGGAATTATTTGGGTTATTAAATCATCAATTATATGCATGATATAATATCAAAAATTATTTTGAAATCCATACAAGTAACATTCATTATGAATGTTCACATTCATTATGTAAAATGATCCATGTTCATAAGATCATTAATAAAAAAATAATCATTGTTATCAATAAAAAAATACATGAGAATAGGGATATTTACATTTTTATGAACAAATAATTATAATGTTATGTTAGATTTTATCATCACCCAGAAAAAAAATGGATTGTTTTTAAATTGAAATTAATTTTAGTAAAAAAACAACTGACATACTCAAAACTAAGAAAATGTATTTGTATTATTTTGTTACTTTAGGAAAATTATCCATAATCCATTTTTGATGTGTAGGAATCAGCCATATCTCAATCCGATACACGATGTGCCCAGTATGACTCAAAGTTTCTGTTATCAGTTTAAAATTGAAATTTTAATACAAAAAGGTGTCACTCACTGAAAACTGAGAAAATGAAATCAGATTGCCTTGATAATTTAGGAAAATTATTTATAATTCATAATTGATGTGTAGGAATCAGTCTCACATAAAACCCACACACAATGCGACATGTTTGTATCAAATTGTGTGTTTCTAGTTTAAAAATGACATTTTAGTAAACAACACAAATGGTATACTCAAAACCAAGGAAATGCATTTATATTGTTTTGATACTTTAATAAAATTATCCATAAGTCATTTGAGACATGTAGGAATTAGTCAAACCTCAATCTGATGAACGGTGTGACCGGTATGACTCTAAGTGTGTCTTTTTATTCAAAATTGACATTATTTTTAGTAAAAAAGACAACTTACATACTCAAAATTAAGAAAACACATTTTAATTGTTTTTTATATTAGTAAAAACAATCCATAAGTCATTTTTTACATGTATTAATAATCCTCACCTCAATCTGAAACACGATGTGCCCGGTATGACTCAAAGTGTCTGTTATTAGTTTAAAATTGAGATTTTAATACAAAAAAGTGTCACTCATTGAAAATTGAGAAATTGTTCTCATATTGTCTTTATGATTTATAAAAATGATTCATAATTAATTTTTGAAGTATAGGAATCAGTCTCACATCAAACCCACGCATGATGCGACCTGAATGACTTAAAGTACGTGTTTTTAGTTTAAAATGATATTTTAGTAAAAAAATAATTAGCATACTCAAAAATTGAGGAAACTCATTCATATTATTTTTATAATTAGTAAAAATATCCATAAGTCATTTGGTATATTTATTAATCATCTGAACCTTAGTCCGATGCAAGGTGTGACCGGTATGACTCCATGTGCATCTTTTTATTCAAACCTGACATTAAATTTAGTAAAAAAGATAACTAGAATACTAAAAAATGAGATGAAATTAGATTGTTTTTATACTTTATTAAAATGATACATAATCCATTTTTGACATGTAGGAATCATCTACACCTCAATATGATACATGATATGCCTAGTATGACTCAAAGTGTCTGTTATCAGTTTAAAATTGACGTTTTCCTTCAAAAAAATGTCACTCACTAAAAAATGAGAAAACACACTTGGACTATCTTGATAATTTAATATAATGATTCAAAATTCATTTTTGAAATGTAGGAATCAGTCTCACATCCAACCCACACATGATGCAACTTGTATGACTCAAAGTGTGGGTTTCTAATTTAAAATAACATTTTAGTAAAAAACCAATGGCATACTAAAAACCAAGTAAACACATTAGTATTGTTTTTATAATTTATAAAATTGATACATAATTCATTTGGGATGTTTATGAATCATTTTACCTCAATCTGACATACGGTGTGACTGTTATGACTCCAAGTGCATCTTTTTATTCAAAATTGACATTAATTTTAACAAAAAAACTAACATACACAAAATAGATCAAGATATTTCAGATTATTTTGTTACTTTAGGAAAATGATCCATAAGTCATTTGTGACATTTAGGAATCAGACATACCTAAATCTGATACACGATGTTCCCAATATGACTCAAAGTGTCTGTTATCAGTTCAGAATTGAAATTTTAAAATAAAAAAGTGTCACTCATTGAAAACCAAGAAAACCCACTCATATTGTCTTGATAATTATTTAAAATGATTTATAATTCATTTCTTACATGTATGAATCAGTCTCAATTAAAACACACACATGATACGGCTTGTATAACACAAAGTGTGGGCTTCTAATTTAAAATTATATTTTGGTAAAAAACACAAGTGGCATACTCAAAAATTAGGAAATGTATCCATATTGTTCTTATAATTTAGTAAAATTATCCATAATTCATTTGGGACATATAGGAATTAGCTGAACCTCAATCTGGTGTACAGTGTGACTAGTATGACTCAAAACCTAGAAAATAACTATCATACTCAAAAACCTAGAAAATACATTATGATTGTTATTTACTTTTTAAAAATGATCCATACATAATTTTTTATGTATAGGAATAAGCTACACCTCAATCTGATACATGATGTTCCTGGTATGACTCAAAGTTTCTGTTATCGATTTAGAACTGACAATTTAATACAAAAAAGTGTCACTCACTAAAACCTAATAAAACATGCTTGGATTGTCTTTATAATTTAGGAAAATGATTCATAATTCATTTTTGAAATGTAGGATTTAGTCTCACATCAAACCCACACATGAAGTGACCTAAATGACTCAAAGTGTGTGTTTCTAGTTTAAAATGACATTTTAGTAAAAAACACAAGTGGCATACTCAAAATAAAGGAAATGAATTCGTATTGTTTTGATACATTAGTAAAATTATTCGTAAGTCATTTGGGACATGTAGGAATCATCCAAACCTCAATCTGACACACGGTGTGACTGGTATGACTCAAAGTGCATCTTTTTATTAAAAATTGACATTAATTTTAGTAAAAAACACAACTAACATACTCAAAACCAAGAAAAAGCATCCGGGTTGTTTTCTTACTTTATGAAAATGATTCATAAGTAATTTTTTATGCTTATTAATTATCCACACCTAAATCTGATACACGATGTGTCTGGTATGACTCAAAGTGTCCATTATCAGTTTAGAATTGACACTTTAATACAAAAAAGTTTCACTTACTAAAAACTAATAAAACACACTCGAATTATCTTAATAATTTAATACATATATTCATAATTCATTTGTGAAATTTAGGAATTATTCTTACATCAAACCCATACATGATGCGACCTATAAGACTCAAAGTGGGTGTTTCCAGTTTAAAATGACATTTTAGTAAAAAACACAAGTGGTGTACTCAAAACTAAGGAAACTCATTCATATTGTTTTTATATATTATTAAAATAATCCATAAGTCATTTGAGACATGTAGGAATCATCTTCACCTCAATACAGAACACAGTGTGATCATTATGACTCTAAGTGCATCTTTTTTATTCAAAATTGACATTAATTTTAGTAAAAAGGAAAACTAACATTCTTAAAACTGAGAAAAATCATTTGTATTATTTTGGTACTTAAATAAAATGATCCATATTTCATTTATTATGTGTAGAAATCATACATTCCTCAATTTAATACATTATTTACCTGATATGACTCAAAGTGCATGTTATTAGTTTAAAATCGATATTTTAATACAAAAAATTTGCACTCACTAAAAATGGAGAAAACATTCTTAGATTGTCTTGATAATTTAGGAAAATTATTCATACTTAATTTTTGATGTGTAGAAATCTATCTCACATAAAATCCACACACGATGTGACCTATATGACTCAAAGAGTGTGTTTCCAATTTAAAATGACATTTTAGTAAAAACACACAAGTAGCGTATTCAAAATAGATGAAATACATTCAAATTGTTTTTATAATTTAAGAAAATGATCCATAAGTAATTTTGGATGTGTAGGAATCATCCTCACCACAATCCAATGCATGTTGTGACCGTTATGACTCCAAGTACATATTTTCAATATATAAGTGTCATTTTAGTTTAAAAACGCATCACATCGCCGAAACTGAGAAAATGATCCTAGATTATTTTCTCATCATTCTATCTTATGTTACTTAATTAATTTCCTTTTAATTTTTATCTTATACTTATTTAGTTAATTTTCATATAGTTAATTCTTGAAGATGAACAATAAATGGTGTAACGTGAAAAAATCAATTGCAACACAATCTGATACAAAGTGTTCCTATTATGCCTCAAAGTTTAGTTTAAAATTAACACTTTCTATTTAATTTATTTATTTATATTATTACTAACATAATAATTTTTTCTTATATAGGTGCATTATTTTTCTCAAGTAGGGATGGATGTTTCTTTAATATAGGTGTGTTCTTTTTCTCTATAATAGTGTTTTTTATTATATTTTTGTTGTAAATTGTATTTCATTTAAATTCTATATTTGTATCTGATTTTTCTAATTTATGGTGTTTTTTCAAGTGTTGTATTGTGTTGTTACATCAACTACAGTATGCCATGTTTCTAGTGCTATAGTGTGCTATAACATCGCACTATAGTATTCCCCTTTATCAGCACATTTATTAGCACTGATAAAGGATGCCTTTATCATCACTTGTAGAAGTTATGATAAAGGGTCCCTTTATCAATGCTAAATAAATTCGTTGATAAATGGTATCATTTGTCAGTAATTTTAGAAGAACTAATAAAAGGTTGATTTGTCAGTGATTTTTTTAGCACTGATAAAGCACCCCTTTATCAGTGCTTTTCAAGTAAAGATAAAATCCTAGACCTTTTAACCATGTTTCGGTATTCGGTGCTTTTTTAGTGCTAATAAAGGCTTATTCTATCACTATTAAAGGTGTATTTTGAAATGGTGAGAATACTAAAGAGGTTTATAAAATAGAAATCATGTAATGGAGAACTTTTATAGTGATATTATTTGAGAAATTCTTTCTTCATGAGCAACGAGCTGATATGGAAAGGAAATTTCTCAATCTAAGATAGAAGGAAGTGGAAATTGTTGCTGAGTATGAGGTAAACTTTAAAAGATTATCAAGGCATGTTATGGAATATATAGGTAATCTATAAAGTATAATTAATTAGTTCTTTGATGGGGTAAAGACAAGCCTCTAAAGGTAACTAGTCTCTCAAACATTTTAATCATATGATGATATGGTATCATGTTCCATTAGGAGGGATAAATAATTATCCAAGTCATATATTTTCAAAGGAAATCAAGATGAGAAGAGGATGACTACTCACAAAAAATAATAAATGAGTTGAATGAAAATAAGGGAAGTATGAAACTTCCCACATGTGATAATTATGAGAATAAACACCCAAATACTTTCTTAATGGGAATAAGAGTTTATTTCAAGTGTAGAGAAGGAGTTTGTAAGGATCTTGAATGAAAGGAAAATAAAGAAACCACTATTAACCAATGATTAAGCTATAAATAGACGGGGTAATATTCAAACCAACATACCAAGAATCAAGGGAACTTACCATAAAAAAATATAAGGGGATAAGGACAAGAGTATGTAATTACTACAACCAAAATGGAATGATTAAATTTATTATTTATTTTGATTCATTAATTATGATGTAGAAGTATTTTATCAATTATATTCTGGTTATAATAATAATTAAACATATAAGGATTGTATTTTATTAGTTTTTCTTTAAGTATTTGAAAGCATATGTCGAATGGTACTGATAACCAAGAAAAATGATTTGGTGGTAAGATGATATTTTTGTAGAACACATTATTAAGGGAAATATAACCTTTAATATGTTCTTGATGTTGAGTTAATAATTTTTAGTTGGGATAAATAGAATATTTACATTGAATATGTAAATGGTATAGTATGGGTGACCTTGAAAATGGTTAGTGATTTGATGAAAAAGTAATTAATAATGATGTTTATGGATTTGTTTTGATTTATGAGATATAATGAATAAGGATGGAGTAAATTTTTAGAAGTAGTTATGTTTTCAATGAGGTTTTATGGTGATTCCAGTTATTAGTATTTTTTTAAGAGAATATGTGATCAAGGTATTCACATGTTTGGTATGTGGAATTATGAGAAACTTTATTTTTTATGGGGTTTAATGTTTGATAACATATTTCATATTTTTGGGTTTTTAATTTGGTAAAAAATATTTCAAAGGATTCTTAGGTTTAACTATATATTAAATGGATTAAGTTGAACTTTGGGGGTAATTATTGAGGTTTTAGAGATTAATGTATTATTAGATAACTTATATTAACCATTTATTTTTGGAAAATATCTAGAAATGGTAGGAATTATTTTTAATTCTTTTATGGGTCTTATGATCCATTAAAAGTTAATTTTAGTACTTTAGGTGTGAAAAAATCATCTTGAATACTCATTGTTTGGAGCAACAGATTAGATTGTAGTGTAAATTGATTAAAGGATGAAATTATACTTTAACATAATTATATTTATTTATGTTATTAGTCTAGATGGTAAATTAATTCATAAACTCTTTGAAAAGGATCTTGAAAAAAAAATTGTCTTATTACCTTCATTTTCGATTAATTGATGGTATTTTTCACGCCTCTTTGGTTTACAGTTTTTTGGTCGTTAACATTCTCATGATCATTCACTTTCTTATGATAAATCATATCTGTCACTATCCATCATTACTTTTCAATTAATTTTATTCTCCATGTCTAGATATTCACTTCCCACTAATGTTCTCCTATTTGGAAACCTAGTTATGTGTTATTCCATATGACCTTCATATTTCCCTTTCCCTCTTTTAAGAGAAATTTTTATTAACCCTTTTTATGATGTGGGTTTTCAACAAAGGTATTTTAAAATTTCAAACCTTTTATTAATAATCACATTTTTAAATTGTGAGGGAAAATTTTATTAAAGTTGGGGAGAATGTCACACCCTAAAATTTTAAAGGAACACTATGTTCGATAGTATATACAACAAGCAACACTAAGCTTAAATGAACCATGAAATATTATTATATAAATATTGTCATTATAACCTATTCTTTGAATTAGATGGTATGAATAAGATTAACCGCACTGTGGAATATATATATATATAAAGGACCTAATTAGTACTAATTTATTTATTAATTCTTAGGAAATAAGCACACTATTTTTAGTAAAGTCATTTTATTCTTCATAAATATGTTTTCTTCAAAAATGATTTTTATTGATTTTTTGTGAGTCAATATTATGATTAATTCCTAGAAATTTTAGAAATAATATTTGATAAAAATAATTTTTAATCATCATTTCAAAATTATCTTAGAGTGGTTTTTTGGATTTTTTTTTGAAAAGATTGATTTTCCAATGAATAGTAAAATATACTTATTTTTATTGAAAATTGTATTTTTTTCAAGCATTTAAAAAGTTACATTTTGTTTTAAAATGGATTAAAAGTAAAAAATTGTTCTATTATATTATAAATAATTCAATTAGGTTCATTTTAATCAATTTTATTGTTGAGTTTGGTATAAAAACATTTTTATACTTAAAAAGGTATTTTTCTGAAAAATTGTTTTTCATTGTGTTTTTATTTTTTATATTAAATTAATTTCAACCAATTCTAGAGATTAAATCCTAAAAAATAGATACCATATTTGGAATCATGAGTTTCTAGTTTTTTAAATGGCCCTATCTTATTTTTTCCATTATGAATTGTAAACTGGGTAAATATTTGTCACCTCGATAAGGGTAAAATGAGTAAAATAGGGTTAAAAATTTATGTTGAGGCTTTAAAATTTCTCTAAAACATTAATTTATCTAATTTTATAGGTTTATTTCGGTAATTTAAATATAATAATTGGATATAGGTCCACTTGATTCCATTTTTCTTCGATTATGACCCTTATATTACTTTAAGAAAAGAATAAAAACAAAATGTCGCACTCTTGACTTTGATATCTCTAATATATTTCTATAAGGATAAAGATGGTTATGTTTATTTTTAAATTTTATTTTGAAATATTAATTAATTTTTTTATTATAGTAATTTATTTTTACTTTTTGTTGATTGAATAATTACCTTAAATGCTAACGCAGTGTCGATAGAGTATTTATTCAATTAATAGAAAAATAAAAAAAAAATTGATTTTAAAAATATTAAAAGTAATATAATTTGGATGAATTATTATATTATATGAATTTTATAAATACATATGACATGTTATAGGTGTTTTAAATGATTATATTTTATTTACATCTTTGTCTTTATTTATTTAAAGTCAACTTAAATGAATAGTGTCAAAAATGACATTAAGGATATTTTATAATAAATAATATTTTATTAAATGATATAAAATTTATAAAAATATTATATTCATCTAATTAAATGGTATATGGTTGAAAATATAAATAATTATCAATTTCTTGGACACTTTTTCTTTTACGATAACATTCCTAACCCTTAAAGTTTAGAAAACTTTGATATTATGGTAATTGTCAAAAAGATTAATGGGGGATTAAAACTAAAGGATAATGGTGAAAACAAAACCAAAAATTGTCAAAATTTTATTATATGATATTATTTAGACTCATACTTATATTATATTCTAATTATATCAATTTTTATACATTTGGACATGAAAAATAATTTATATTAATGTAATTCTTTAAGTAATTCCAAGAATGCCCCTCTCCTCAATTATAAAAGGTCACACCTCCATTATCTTATTTACAAAACTTTAATCCAAATATATTGACCAAAACCTGAAATTTTATTTTATAAAAATCATTATCCAAGTTCTCTATGTGGTGGTATTCCTAAAAAAACAACCCTAGGTCCCTCAAGAGAATATCTAAAGGAGCTCTTTCTAAGAAGAGGTAATCATCTTTACCGACTCTTTTTCTTATTATAATTACTTTAAATTTGTTGTACCAATACTAAAATAATAAAGATATTTATATTCTATTATGATTATGGTACAACCATTTTCCATCTATTTTCCATCCTGAAGAAAGAGAAAATATCACTCGTGTGTACGTACGGCTTACCGTCTCCACGTAGCAGTGTAATTATTTTTTCATCACCACTTTACTTGGATGGTTATAAATATATAAATAATAAATATATATGATATTTATGATGAATTTATTATTTTTTTAATTATAATAGTATATCTACCTTCTTGCCTTCCAATTTTTTGGAAAATGATAATGTTGCTCATGCGTACATGTGAACTATCACCTCCACAAAGCGATGTGATATGTTTTTCATTTTTACTTTACATGGATGCTAATAAGGATAGATTTAATAAATATATAATATATATATAATATAATTATTATTCTGTTGAGTTTAATTATTATTTACTTTTTTTGTTCCATCTTTCAAAAAATGGAAACAACATGCATGCGTACAAACGGTTTACCATCTCCATGAACGAGGTAATTCATTTTTCTATCTCTACCTTTTTATGTATGAATAAAAAAATATATATAATAAATATATATGATGTTTATATTATTATTAAAATTATGTATATTATTTAACCATAATCAAAGTACAAATACCTAAACTACTGAACCAGAATTCTCATGAAAAAGGAAGTAGTTAACATCTGAAATAATGATAATAATAAAATATTGTTAAAAATGGGTGATAAGATGTTTTAAATGAATAATATATGATATTATGGGTATTTATATGGTAATTTTATAGAATTATAATAAATCTAAATTTATTATATAGGAGGTTAAATGCATGTATGAATAAAGCCAGACTTGGGGTAAGGTTCTTCATCTCAAATTGTCTTATTTTAGACATATGTTATGTTGTACACCTATATTATTTTATGATGTGTGTATACTAACCCTTTGATATGTTATATATTTAATATATTTATATTCATGGTATTTAAATTTTCATTTCAATTCATTTATTTCAGGGTGGTTATAATTTGAAAGTTACCAAAGTGGTAAGGGTTTATTTCACAATCTCGTCATTATTCAGGATTGTTTATGTTTAAGTCTCCTTTGGGGGGATTATTTGATCTTTATAAAACCCAATATATTTTATCCACCCCTGTTTATTTTTGTAAATTATAAGTTTCATTTTCATTTTCATCTCTTTAAGTACTCAAGATATTGAACTAATGATTTTTAAGGAAAACCAAGTTTATTTTTCTACTCAATCTGAAATCTTTTTTCTTCCATATTCATATTTTCCTTAAAAAAAATTAAATAATATTTTTAATATTATTCAATGATTTATTAAATACATTTTTACCCATGTTTTACTTTTAAAAAAATGGTTTAAAAGGTATCTTCTTATTGTTTTCTACATGAGTCACCTTTTGACTTTTCTTACAAAAGTGTGAAAGGAATGTTTTTTTAATTATACACCATGAATGGAATTTCATTCCATCATGAAGACTCTATTATTTTAATATTTATTTACAATTTTTCATTTTTACTTTTAAATAAAATAATTTTCCTAATATTCTGGAAATTTTTAGTTTTTAAAATTGATTTTCAAAGTGAAAAGTGTATTTTCCTTAAGGGTGTTTTAAATGATATTTTAATGGTATTTGTATCCATAAATGACAAAAGGCCTTTATTTTACATATTATACACTAGGGATATATTGAAAAGGTATCATTCTTATCCTTTCTCTAGTTTTTTTATGATGATGAAGTATTAGTGTTTAATATTCTTGATTTAATATGGATAATTGTTGACTTATTTGGAATTTTGAGATTGAATTATATTAATCATTATAATTATGATTAATTCATTAGACATGTAAGTGAAAGGTGGGGACCAAAATTATATATACCCTTTATGCATCGATATCTCTCATGAAATAAAATAGATTTTCATGATGTATAGGTTGAGGCAGTGAGATCATGTCATAATAGTTGGGTATTTTTTGTATGCTTGCGCATACAATGATAATGTCTTGGATGAGAGGCCTTGACAAAATGATAATGAATTGGTTAAGATGCCTTGATGGAATGATAATGTCTTAGTTAAGATGTCTTGGTGGAGTCATAATGTCTTGTTTGAGAGGCCTTGATGGTAAGATTCATGATTTATTGGTTAAGAGTCCTTGATCATGAATGTCCAGAATTATGCATTTACTTTATTAAGAATTTGGTTTTAATTTCCCATGTGTCATATATATTGATATTAGGCATGGATTATCATTGAACTCAAGTTATTTATTGAATATAATGTGTTTTTATTATACACTATACTATATTAATTATTCTTTATTTACTCATGATAGCTTCCATTGTGCGTAACCCTTATTGAGTATCTGAGCTTACCCTTTATTTGTTTTCCTTTCCCTATGATATTAATAAGGATATTATGAATAATATCAAGGATGTGAGAATGTCTATTATACTATGTATTGTCACGACCCGACCCCACCCGGGCTCGAGTCGCAACTACCCCAAGCCCGCCTCCATAGGCCAGGGGCTGGCGACCAGTGCCGAAGGCTCAACAACTCGGGGAGGCCTTTGCCTAAGTACCTGTACACACACACGCAGCAAACTCAATGCAACAGTGTAGAGTAAAAGTAAAGACAAGAAAAGAAAAGGAAAGGGAAACTGCTATAAATAAACCACAGAGTGCATCGACCTCTACAAGTACAAAGTACAAGCTGAAAAGAAAAGGGGCAAAACACGCGCCCAACCAAAAGTGCCACAACCCGGCAATAGGTAAACAAAAAGAAACAGCTGACGGGTCTCCCACCTGGAACCCGGCCACGACCATCGCACGCGGTCCAAGCTCTCAAGCTCCTACGCTCCACCGAAGTCACGCTCCACCTGTCCGTCGTCTGCAAGGGCACACCAAGTGCGGGAAAAGCCCAAGCAGGGGTGAGTATAAAAATACTCAGTAGGATACCCTGAAGGCTCAAGGGAGCAACAAAGGAGGTACCGAAGGGTGAGCAGTAGAGCGAATAAGGAAAAGTAGAGGAGTACAACTGGAAGTGAAGTAAAGATTCTAGCTCAACCCAACAAGAGAAAGGAAGTAGACTCGTCTAGGCACAAGGAGCCGGAAACGATGAGAAGATGAACTTCCCGTCGAGTCTTCGCTACCTATAGCAGGAGAGTAGACTCATCCAACCACGAAAAGCTAGACACGGAAAGCACGTGGCATACCCCGCGTGTCTTCGCCTCTCCTGGAGGGAGAGTAACCAAGCCCAAGAAGGGGGGTACTCGAACAAGGTATATACATATACTTATGCTCAAACGAGAAGCCCAAACAATGTCGTAAGGGGATCTTCGTCCCGTAGCTCAGCCCAAGAAAAGAGTCACCAACAGTCCCAGAGGTAACACCATCATCGATGCCCAGCATCCCGCGCGTCTGCCCTGAACCGCAATCCAAGGGGCTCAAACCACCGCACCTCGACACTATCCGATTTGGGCGGCATTGACTCGCCCGCACGGTTTTAGGTCGCGTCGCAAGAATGCGTCTCGGTGGGGAAAGTGCCCCTCGTACTTGAGAGTGCTAGGGAAAGTCCAACCACACCTCATCACTGCCCTGCAGTCGAGAGGTCTCCTCAAGGTCAAGTCGTTCCATCACTGACCCATACAACCAAGGGTCCCGATCCGATAATCACGGAGGTAAGCCACAGACTAGCCTAGTCGAGAGGACTGAGTCTGGAATGCTAACAGGTGACCCACTTCCCAGCCCCACTAGAGGGTAATTCATAACCAGGTATCGGGTGACCCACTGCCCAGCCTTGCTGGAGGGTAAACCATAATACATCATCTGACGACCCACTGCCCAGCCCCGCTAGAGGGTAGACCATAATAAGATACTGGGTGACCCACTGCCCAGCCCTGCTGGAGGGTAAACCATAATACGTCATCAGGCGACCCACTGCCCAGCCCCGCTGGAGGGTAGACCTGGAATAAGTCGACAGGTGACCCACTGCCCAGCCGTGCTGGAGGGTAGACCTGGAAGAAGTCGACGGGTGACCCACTGCCCAGCCCTACTGGAGGGTAGACCCTGAGAGGTCGTCGGGTGACCCACTTCCCAATCTCTGCTGGAGGGTAGACCCTAATAGTGTCGGGTTACCCACTGCCCAGTCTCTCCTGGAGGGTAGACCCTAATAGCGTCGGGTGACCCACTGCCCAGGCCTGCTGGAGGGTAAGCCCGAGGAAGTCGATGAGTAACCCACTACCCAGCCCCGCTGGAGGGTAAAACTCAGAACCGCTCTGCCATCTCTACAGGAGGGTACAACATTGGCCGACCGAACACGGAGTGGGGGTCGCACAACCACCCAACTCTAGAACAGCTCTTCTAAAAGAGGTGCAGCGTCTGCCCCAGCACTGGGTGTCACTAGCACCGCTACCGGCCAATCCATCGAGAGCGAAACCAGGGGGAGACCACTCAACCCTGATGGTCAAACAAACAAGCACAAAGCCAGGGGAAATAAACTCCACCCTGGTAGCCAAACAAACGAGCACAAAGAGACCCTCTACGCCGCGAGAAATCCAAGTACGCAAAGCAGAACACGGCACGCACGTGGGGCCCACACGACGTGTGGCCCCAAGTCAACCCCAACCAAGCGCACGAACGTCTCAGGTACGAACCACATGTACCTCCAAGCGCTCTCGTATACTCCCAGAGTATACCACGTCTCCAGCCCAAGGGCTATCGTGCACACGGCACCCAACGTCAACGCGAAGGCGTGACGTAACAACTCCACCTCAAAGGCCCAGGCACGACCAACCACATCACTTCAAGCATTTACATCACTCACACGGGAGTGCACGCGATCACTTGCCAAAGGTCCGCTACAAGCAAAGTAGGGAGAACCACCATTGGAGCACCTTTCATGCTTCCACATTTAACAAGATCACGCAAGAGGCTCCATACAGACAAATGGATCACACTGTTGTAATCCTTGCAGAAAAACACGCGAGTTAGACTACTCACTCGCCCGAAACGGTCAACAGGTGGAAATGGTACTATTCACCGTGACCAAACCCGTGTGGGGCCCACCCCCAAGATCCTGAAACTGAACCAACGGATCACGCCACTGCGATCCCCTCGGAAAAACTCACGGGATTGAGTACTCAATCGCCCAAAACGGACACCCGGTGGAAAGGGCACTATTCATCGTAGTCGGGTCGGGTGGGACCCACACCACGTCCCTGAAAAAGGTCGGGCGAACTGCACCAGCGCAATGCTCTCGAAAACGCACGTCAAATTGACTACTTACTTGCGTGGAACGGGTATCCGAAGAAAAAGATGCGTTCTGGCACACCGCACACGAGCGGTGCCACGTGGGACCTACATCCCGGTCCTGAAACTCAACAAACGGATCGCACCGTTGCGATCCTCTCAAAAAAGTACACGAAATGGACTATTCACTTGTCCAAAACGGTCGCCCGGTGATAAAGCCGGAAATCACCGTCAAATCCCGAAACGGTTCCCGTAGGGCCCGCACTGTCGTGCGGAATTACAGCGGGCAGACTGCGCCAACGCGATGCCCTCGGAAAAACACCCAACATCGACTGCTCGCACGCCCCAAACGGACGACCGAGGAAAAAGTCGCTAAAAGCTGCACGCAGCTTAAAAGACGGGCCATGGGGCCCACGCCTCAACTTCGGCTTCAACGCCCGAAACCACCCTGGAAAACTTCACCCCGACGCTAGGGTCCCAACGCCACTGACGACGCTCAAAACGGACGTCGGACGCGTCCGCGTCGTCCAAAACAAGATTCGCCGATGAACCGACAAATCCCTCGACATACGTGTCGCGCCACCGAGGACCATCGTTTCGGGAATTAAAAATTCACGAAACCACCTCAAAGCATTCCCCTCGACGCAAGGTCCACGCTGCCGCAAACGGCGCGCAAAATGGACGCTCGTAGCCCGAAATACGGGCGTCCGAAGACGGAGGGGCAAAGCCCCTTGGGTCGGACCGGCCGGTCTGTCCTGCTTGGGCCGGCCCGCGCCGGCCGGCCCGGTCCACACAGTCGGCCCGCGGCTCAGCCGCAAGTCCGGTTCACCCCTCCGCGGCCAGCTGGCCGCGGCTTGCTCCTACCAACCGGCCGCCTCGCAGCCGGTTGTACCCCACAGCGACCCGCGTTTTGCGGGTCGCGGTCGTGCACGGGGGTCGCGTGCTTCGCCCCCCCCCCCCCCCCCCTCTCCTCCGCTCGCTGGCACCCGCGGCCGGCTTCCGACAGTCACCGCCGAAGACCTCCGCCGCCTCGAAGCCCCGGCCGACCGTCGACCGCCCTGCTCCGCCCCACGCCGCCCTGCGCCACCGCCTTCGACCCTCGCCGGAAACCGGCCGTGGCTGGAAAATTTCCAAGGACCACCGGGAACGATCCGGTGGTCGAAATTTCGATCCGGATAGCTCTCTAGAAATCTCGGGACGGGATCTACGCAACCACGGGATTTTTTCAAGGATCCAATGGTGGGATTGAGCATAAATAAGGATTAAAACGGGGAAGGGGAGGAAAACTCAAATCTGCCTACCTCGTTGGGCTTCGCCCGGTGCTTCCCGCGCGATCCGCCGCGCGCCACCGCACCTTGTCGGAGTCGCCTTGCCGGATATCGCCTTGCCGGAGGTGAATAAGGGGGAGGAGGGTTTGAGGAAGAAGAAGAAGAAGAAGAGGGGGGTGTTTAAGTACAAATCACTTAAACACTCGCCCGACAGCCCCGAACCCGAACTCCCGACGGGGTCGGGATTTAGCCTCCCCTAGGCTAAGAACCACGCTCTGAGCGCAATGGCGGTCTCGGAATTTTATTCTGATATCCCTTTCAAAAGTTATAAAATTTAACGTCTGAAGTCTCTAAATTACAAAAAATTCCCCTGGGGCCATTTTTCACCAACGGCCCGCGCCCGTGAAACTTATACCCCTCCTAGGGTAAACGGCATGCTCCGAACTCAACGGTGCCCTTGGTTTTCCAATACGAGCCACCGTTTAATAGATACTAGCATTTCTCCATTAAACGAATTAATTAATTAATTAATTAATCCGTTTAACGTTCCATAAGCGGGCGAGGGGTCCAAACATCCCGCGCCGATAAGTTTTATGTCGTTCCTAGGGTAAACACCCCATTCTGGACCCATATGTACACTCGGATCTCTGATCCGGAACTCCGTTTAGGAGTTATCGCATTTATTTGGCATTTCTAGTGTGAACGCACTGAAAATTTAATTCCGGCCACTCTGGGGCTCGGAATCCCATGCCGTCTGAAGGCCCTGCTCTGGGATATCATCAAGAATATTCCAAAGTCTTTCACAGCAAAAACCAGGTTCTTAAATCATTCCCTCCTTCAAGCTTTTCATCCTCGAAAAGCAAAACTAGGGAGCAACATAAAGTATTAAGCCCATACCTGGCTTTCCCATACCCAGAAGAACCGACGCACAGCTCTGTGCCACCGCACACAGACCAAAGGATTGATCTGTTCATGTGGGGTCAGCCCTTGCTAACGTCGTGCACCCACTCCAGACTTTGGGTTAGGGAAAGGCGGTAGGGAACCTCGCAATCCCTTTGCACGGTCTCAAACGGCCTGAAGGCCCTTGGGGGTAGCTCACCTCCCCGGTCAAACCTCTACGTCGCATGTCGCAACTGGAATCACTGCCCGCACCTGGAACAAGGCCCGGTGATTCCCTCCTTTAGAATATCCATACGGTGAATCACCCAAGGATATCTGGTCACGCAAGATTCCACTGTCGATGCTCTATTACACACTCAACACGCGAAGGAGCCAACACCATCGACTAAAGGGAAAAGGTCTCACGCCTTTTACCTTACCAACACAGGGTTACACCCGACGCCCTGCGTCACCCTGGTAACACATCAAACAAGGAGCATGGAGAAACGTCTTTCACACGCAGAGCCTATCAATTCCATTGCAAGAAGTAGAAGAGTCGCAATGGGTACCTCTCACCATCCCGTGCTCTGCAGGATCGTAGACATCCAAAGCTCGCGGCTACCCGCAGTCCCAACCGTCAGCTCCCGGATCCTGACGTGGACCGCCTAGTGGTGATGGGGAGATCTCGTAAAGCCATCCCCCACTACCAGCTCCTCCCGCTCCTCTGCTAGCACCACCTCCCTGGGTACTACCCCGATCACGGTGATGCCTCTGCTGTGGTGGCGCGCCTGCGGCCTGCCCGAAGCTCTCAGCAACTCGGGTCGGGCAGTCTCGTGCCAAGTGACCTCGCCCATCACAAGCATAGCACTGGCACTCTCTGGACTGCCCTGGTGTCCTCTGGCGCCACTGTGGTGTACAACCACGGCCCGAGATTCACTCACGGAAGTGCATCCTCGGCTGAGGCCCTGCGCCTTTTCGTCACAGTGGTATACGACCACATATCTGAAACCGGCAGTGGGAAGGCCACCTGCATCGAGATCCTGTCCTCCGGTGCCTGCTAGCTACGGCAGACGTCCTGGATCCGTCGCGGCCACTGCCACTACCAATCGCAAAACATGACAGGAAGCCCTCTGTCACCAGCACCTGCTCTAGCACCCCGGCATACGTGGAAATGACCAAGGGTACTATGAAAGCACGAATCTCTCTGTGGAGACCCTGCTCATACTTTCGCGCTCGGAGGTTGTCTTCATGAACCAAGTCTGGGTAAAAGCGTGCACAGTCTGCAAAACTATTAGCGTACTCAGCCACCATCATCCCTCCCTTCTGAAACTGCAGGAGCTCCTGAATCCGAACGGAGCACAAGAAGGAGGGGCAAAACTCCTCACAAAACAACAACTGAAAGTCGCCCCATGAAAGTGACGACTCATCAAGAAACTGAGTCACCAGACTCCACCAACGCCTAGATGATCCACAAAAAGGGTGGCTGCCAAAGCCACTCTCTGATCTGTCGGCGTCCGCACAATCCTGAAAAGGCAAACCACTGCCTCGAGCCAAACCTCTGCTGCCTGAGGGTCTAGCTCACCACTGAACCTCAGCGGTCTCCGCCACTGGAACTCACGGAGCGCGCTCAACCAGTGCTCAAGCTCAGCCTACTCTGCTGAAACTGTCGGCTGCTCAACAGGTGGGGGTGCTGCTACCAGCCCACCTGATGAAAGGGGCTCACATGATGGGTCCTGGACTGTGGCCTCATAGCTCACAGGGTCATCGTCACACACCCAAAGCCGGTATCTGGGCTAGCTGTCTTCACGGAGACATCATGAATATTATCAAGGAGTGCCGCGGTCAGATGAGCATATATGTATATACCACAACAACAAAGATGGGTAGCTGACTCAAGAAGGACAGTCAAAGACTCGGTCCTATGTGGTGCACAAACCAATTTTCCCTACAACAAGTGTCTTAGCATGCCGAGTCGACAAGCGGGTTATCAAGGTCCTGTTGAATGGATACGTCGGTCGCCGCACCATCACTGAACTCCCTGGCCTGAGAGCCGCTCTCGAGACACATTAACATTATTTCCCTATATCCCAACCAATTCCTCTTTTAGGGATGTCCGCACAATGTCCCAAGGAACAAACCAACTTTGATACCACTTTTTCACGACCCAACCCCACCCGGGCTCGAGTCGCAACTACCCCAAGCCCGCCTCCATAGGCCAGAGGATGGAGACCAGCACCGAAGGCTCAACAACTCGGGGAGGCCTTTGCCTAAGTACCTGTACACACACACACAGCAAACTCAATGCAACAATGCAGAGTAAAATTAAAGACAAGAAAAGAAAAGGAAAGGGAAACTGCTATAAATAAACCACAGAGTGCATCGACCTCTACAAGTACAAAGTACAAGCTGAAAAGAAAAGGGGCAAAACACGCGCCCAACCAAAAGTGCCACAACCTGGCAACAGGTAAACAAAAAGAAACAGCTGACGGGTCTCCCACCTAGAACCCGGCCATGACCACCGCACGCGGTCCAAGATCTCAAGCTCCTACGCTCCACCGAAGTCACGCTCCACCTGTCCGTCGCCTGCAAGGGCACACCAAGTGTGGGCAAAGCCCAAGCAGGGGTGAGTATAAAAATACTCAGTAGGATACCCCGAAGGCTCGAGGGAGCAACAAAGGAGGTACCAAAGGGTGAGTAGTAGAGCGAACAAGGAAAAGTAGAGGAGTACAACTGGAAGTGAAGTAAAGAGTCCATCTCAACCCAACAAGAGAAATGAAGTAGACTCATCTAGGCACAAGGAGCCGGAAACGGTGAGAAGATGAACTTCCCGTCAAGTCTTCCCTACCTATAGCAGGAGAGTAGACTCATCCAACCACGAGAAGCTAGACACGGAAAGCACGTGGCATACCCCGCGCGTCTTCGCCTCTCCTGGAGGGAGAGTAACCAAGTCCAAGAAGGGGGGTACTCGAACAAGGTATATACATATCCTTATGCTCAAACGAGAAGCCCGAACAACGTCGTAAGGGGATCTCCGTCCCATAGCTCAGCCCAAGAAAAGAGTCGCCAACAGTCCCAGAGGTAACACCATCATCGATGCCCAGCATCCCGCACGTCTGCCCTGAACCGCAAGCCAAGGGGCTCAAACGACAGCACCTCGACACTATCCGCTTTGGGCAGCACTGACTCACCCGCACGGTTTTAGGTCGCTTCGCAAGAATGTGTCTCGGTGGGGAAAGTGCCCCTCGTACTTGAGAGTTCTAGGGAAAGTCCAACCACACCTCATCACTACCCTGCAGTCGAGAGGTCTCCTCAAGGTCAAGTCGTTCCATCACCGACCCGTACAACCAAGGGTCCTGCTCCGATAATCACTGAGGTAAGCCACAGACTAGCCTAGTCGAGAGGACTGAGTCTGGAATGCAAACAGGTGTCCCACTGCCCAGCCCCGCTGGAGGGTAATTCATAACCAGGTATTGGGTGACCCACTGCCCAGCCCTGCTGGAGGGTAAACCATAATACATCATCTGGCGACCCACTGCCTAGCCCCGCTGGAGGGTAGACCATAATAAGATACTGGGTGACCCACTGCCTAGCCCTGTTGGAGGGTAAACCATAATACATCATCAGGAGACCCACTGCCCAGCCCCGCTCGAGGGTAGACCTGGAATAAGTCGACAGGCGACCCACTGCCCAGCCGTGCTGGAGGGTAGACCTAGAAGAAGTCGACGGGTGACCCACTGCCCAGCCCTGCTGGAGGGTAGACCCTGAGAGGTCGTCGGGTGACCCACTGCCCAGTCTCTGCTGGAGGGTAGACCCTAATAGCGTCGGGTGACCCACTGCCTAGTCTCTGCTGGAGGGTAGACCCTAATAGCGTCGGGTGACCCACTTCCCATGCCTGATGGAGGGTAATCCCGAGGAAGTCGATGAGTAACCCACTACCCAGCCCCGCTGGAGGGTAAAACTCAGAACTGCTCTGCCATCTCTACAGGAGGGTACAACACTGGCTGACCGAACACGGAGTGGGGGTCGCGCAACCACCCAACTCCAGAACAGCTCTCCTAAAAGAGGTGCAGCGTCTGCCCTAGCACTGGGTGTCACTAGCACCGCTATCGGCCAATCTATCGAGAGCGAAACCAGGGGGAGACCACTCAACCCTGCTGGTCAAACAAACAAGCACAAAGCCAGGGGAAATAAACTCCACCCTGCTAGCCAAAAAAACGAGCACAAAGGGACCCTCTACGCCGTGAGAGGTCCAAGTACGCAAAACAGAACACGGAACGCACGTTGGGCCCACATGACGTGTGGCCCCAAGTCAACCCCAACCAAGTGCACGAACGTCTCAGGTACAAACCACATGTACCTCCAAGCGCTCTCGTATACTCACAGAGTATACCACGTCTCCAGCCCAAGGGCTATCGTGCACACGGCACCCAACGTCAACGCGAAGGCATGACGTAACAACTCCACCTCAAAGGACCAGGCATGGCCAACCACATCACTTCAAGAATTTACATCACTCACACGGGAGTGCACACAATCACTCGCCAAAGGTCCGCTACAAGCAAAGTAGGGCGAACCACCACTAGAGCACCTTTCATGCTTCCACATTTAACAAGATCACGCAAGAGGCTCCGTACAGCCAATCGGATCACACTGTTGTAATCCTTGCGGAAAAACACGCGAGTTAGACTACTCACTCGCCCGAAACGGTCAACAGGTGGAAATGGTACTATTCACCATGACCAAACCCATGTGGGGACCACCCCAAGATCCCGAAACTGAACCAACGGATCACGCCACTGCGATCCCCTCGGAAAAACTCACAGGATCTAGTACTCAATCGCCCAAAACAGACACCCGGTGGAAAGGGCACTATTCACTGTAGCCGGGTCGGGTGGGACCCACACCACGTCCCCGAAAAAGGTCGGGCAAACTGCACCATCGCAATGCTCTCGAAAAAGCACGTCAAATTGACTGCTTACTTGCGTGGAACGGGTATCCGGAGAAAAAGATGTGTTCCGGCACACCGCACACGAGCGGTGCCACGTGGGACCCGCATCCCAGTCCCGAAACTCAACGAACGGATCGCACCATTGCAAACCTCTCGAAAAAGTACATGAAATGGACTATTCACTTGTCCAAAACGGTCGCCCGGTGATAAAGCCGGAAATCACCGTCAAATCTGGAAACGGACCTCGCGGGGCCCGCACTGTCGTGCGGAATTACAGTGGGCAGACTGCGCCAACGCGATGCCCTCGGAAAAACACCCAACATCGACTACTCGCACGCCACAAACGGACGACCGAGGAAAAAGTCGCTAAAAGCTGCACGCAGCTTAAAAGACGGGCCGTGGGGCCCGCACCTCAACTTCGGCATCAACGCCCGAAACCACCCTGGAAAACTTTTCCCCGACGCCAGGGTCCCAACGCCACTGACGGCGCTCAAAACGGACGTCGGACGCGTCCGCGTCGTCCAAAACAAGATTCGCCGACGAACCGACAAATCCCTCGACATACATGTCGTGCCACCGAGGCCCCTCGTTTTGGGAATTAAAAATTCCCGAAAGCACCTCAAAGCATTCCCCTCGATGCAAGGTCCGCGCTGCCGCAGACGGCGCGCAAAACGGACGCCCATAGCCCGAAATACGGGCGTCCGAAGACGGAGGGGCAAAGCCCCTTGGGCCGGACCGGCCGGTCCGCCCTGCTTGGGCCGGCCCGCGCCGGCCGGCCCCGGTCCGCACAGCCGGCCCGCGGCTCAGCCGCGGGTCCAGTTTACCCCGCCGCGGCCAGCTGGTTGCGGCTTGCTCCTACCGACCGGCCGCCTCGCGGCCGGTTGATACCCCATAGCGACCCGCATTTTGCGGGTCGCGGTCGTGCACGGGGGTCGCGCGCTTCGCGCCTCCTCCCCCCCCCCCCCCCTCCTCCGCTCGCTGGAGCCCACGGCCGGCTTCCGACAGCCGTCACCAAAGGCCGCCGCCGCCTCGAAGCCCCGGCCAACCGCCGACCGCCCTGCGCCGCCGCCGTCTGCCGCCTTCGACCCTCGCCGGAAACCGGTCGTGGCCGGAAAATTTCCAAGGACCACCGGGAACGATCCGGTGGTCAAAATTTCGATCCGAATAGCTTTCTGGAAATCTCGGGACGGGATCTACGCAACCACGGGATTTGTTCGAGGATCCAATGGTGCGATTGAGCATAAATTAGGATTAAAACAGGGAAGGGGAGGAAAACTAAAATCCGCCTACCTCGTTGGGCTTCGCCCGGCGCTTCCCGCGCGATCCGCCGCGCGCCACCGCACCTTTCCGGAGTTGCCTTGCCGGATCTCGCCTTGCCGGAGGTGAAGGAGGGGGAGGAGGGTTTGAGGAAGAAGAAGAAGAAGAAGAGGGGTGTGTTTAAGTACAAATCACTTAAACGCCCGCCCGACAGCCCCGAACCCAAACTCCCGACGGGGTCGGGATTTAGCCTCCCCTAGGCTAAGAACCACACTCTGAGCACAACAGCAGTCTCGGAATTTTATTCCGAGACCCCGTTCAAAAGTTATAAAATTTAACGTCTAAAGTCGCTAAATTACAAAAACGCCCCTGGGGCCATTTTTCACCAACGGCCCGCACCCGCGAAACTTATACCCCTCCTAGAGTAAATGGCATGCTCCAAACTCAACAGTGCCCTCAGTTTTCCAATTCGAGCCACCGTTTAAGAGATACTAGTGTTTCACCATTAAACAAATTAATTAATTAATTAATTAATCTGTTTAACGTTCCAGAAGCGGGCGAGGGGTCCAAACATCTCGCGCCGATAAGTTTTATGTCATTCCTAGGGTAAACACCCCATTCCGGACCCATCCGCACACTCGGATCTCTGATCCGGAACTCCGTTTAGGAGTTATTGCATTGATTTGGCTTTTCCAATGTGAACGCACTGAAAATTTAATTCCGGCCACTCTGGGGCTCGGAATCCCACGCTGTCTGAAGGCGCTGCTCTGGGATATCATCAAGAATATTCCAAAGTCTTTCACAGTAAAAACTAGGTTCTTAAATCATCCCCTCCTTCAAGATTTTCGTCCTCAAAAAGAAAAACTAGGGAGAAACACAGGGTACTAAGCCCACACTTGGCTTTCCCATACCCAGAAGAACCCACGCACAGCTCTGTGCCACCGCACACAGACCAAAGGATTGATCTGTTCATGCGGGGTCGGCCCTTGCCGATTTCGTGCACCCACTCCAGACTTTGGGGTTAGGTAAAGGCGGTAGGGAACCTCGCCATCCCTTTGCACGGTCTCAAACGGCCCAAAGGCCCTTGGGGGTAGCTCACCTCCCCGGTCAAACCTCTGCATCGCACGTCGCGACTGGAATCACCGCTCGCACCTGGAACAAGGCTCGGTGATTCCCTCCTTCAGAATATCCATATGGTGAATCACCCAAGGATATCTGGTCGTGCAAGATTCCACAGTCGATGCTCTCTTACACGCTCAACAGGCGAAGGAGCCAACACCATCGACTAAAGGGAAAAGGTCTCACGCCTTTTACCTTACCAACACAGGGTTACACCCGACGCCCTGCGTCACCCTGGTAACACCTCAAACAAGGAGCAGGGAGAAACGTCTTTCACACGCAGAGCCTATCAATTCCACTGCAGGAAGTAGAATAGTCGCAATGGGTACCTCTCACCATCTCGTGCTCTGCAGGATCGTAGACATCCAAAGCTCGTGGCTACCCGCAGTCCCAACCGTCAGCTCCCGGAGCCTAACGTGGACCACCTAGTGGTGATGGGGAGATCTCGCAAATCCATCCCCCACTACCAGATCCTCCTGTTCCTCTGCTAGAACCACCTCCCTGGGTACTACCCCGATCGTGGTGCTGCCTCTGCCGTGGTGGCGCGCCTGCGGCCTACCCGAAGCTCTCAGCAACTCGGGTCGGGCAGTCTCGTGCCAAGTGACCTCGCCCATCACAAGCATAGCACCGGCGCTCTCTGGGCTGCCCTGGTGTCCTCCGGCGCCACTGTGGTGTACAACCACGGCCCGGGATCCACTCAAGGAAGGGCATCCTCGACTGAGGCCCTGCGCCTTTTTGTCACAGTGGTATACGACCACATCTCTGAAACCGGCAGTGGGAAGGCCACCTACATCGATATCCTATCCTTCGGTGCCTGCTAGCTACGGCAGACGTCCCGGATCCGTCCCGCCCACTGCCACTACCAATCGAAAAACATGACAGGAAGTCCTCTGTCACCAGCACCTGCTCTAGCACCCCGGAATATGTGGAAATGCCCAAGGGTACTATGAAAGCACGAATCTCTCGGTGGAGACCCTGCTCAAACTTCCGCGCTCAGAGGTTGTCATCATGAACCAAGTCTGGGTAAAAGCATGCACAGTCTGCAAAACTAGTCGCGTACTCGGCCACCGTCATCCCTCCCTGCTGAAACTGCAGGAGCTCCTGAATCCGAACGGAGTGCAAAAAGGAGGGGCAAAACTCCTCAAAAAACAACAACTGAAAGTCTCCCCATGAAAGTGACGACTCGTCAAGAAACCGAGTCACCAGACTCCACCAACGCCTAGCTGATCCACAAAAAGGCTGGCTTCCAAAGCCACTCTCTGATCTGTCGGCGTCCGCACAAGCCTAAAAAGGCAAACCACTGCCTCGAGCCAAACCTCTACTGCCTGAGGGTCTGGCTCACCACTGAACCTCAGCGGTCTCCCCCGCTGGAACTCACGGAGCGCACTCAACCAGCGCTCAAGCTCAGCCTGCTCTGCTGAAACTGTCGGCTGCTCAACAGGTGGGGGTGCTGATACCAGCCCACCCGGTGAAAGGGGCTCGCAAGATGGGTCCTGGACTGTGGCCTCATAGCTCACAGGGTCGTCGTCACGCACCCAAAGCCGTTATCTGGGTTGGCTGTCTTCGCGGAGACATCCTGAATATTATCAAGGAGTGTCGCGGTCAGATGAGCATATATGTATATACCACAACAACAACGATGGGGAGCTGACTCGAGAAGGACAGTCAAAGACTCGGTTTTATGTGATGCACAAACCAATTTTCCCTACAACAAGTGTCTCAGCATGTCGAGTCGACAAGAGGGTTATCAAGGTCCTGGTGAATGGATACGTCGGTTGCCGCACCATCAATGGACTCCCTGGCCTGAGAGCCGCTCTCGAGACACATTAACATTATTGCCCTATATCCCAACCAATTCCTCTTTTAGGGACGTCCACACAATGTCCCAAGGAACAAACCAACTTTGATACCACTTTTTCACGACCCGACCCCACCCGGGCTCGAGTCGCAACTACCCCAAGCCCGCCTCCATAGGCCAAGGGTTGGCGACCAGCGCCGAAGGCTCAACAACTCTGGGAGGCCTTTGCCTAAGTACCTATACACACACACGCAGCAAACTCAATGCAACAGTGCAGAGTAAAATTAAAGACAAGCAAAGAAAAGGAAAGGGAAACTGCTATAAATAAACCACAGAGTGTATCGACCTCTACAAGTACAAAGTACAAGCTGAAAAGAAAAGGGGCAAAACACGCGCCCAACCAAAAGTGCCACAACCCGGCAACAGGTAAACAAAAAGAAACAGCTGACGGGTCTCCCACCTCGAACCCGGCCACGACCACTGCACGCGGTCCAAGCTCTCAAGCTCCTACGCTCCACCGAAGTCACGCTCCACCTTTCCGTCATCTGCAAGGGCACACCAAGTTTGGGAAAAGCCCAAGAAAGGGTGAGTATAAAAATACTCAGTAGGATACCCCGAAGGATCGAGGGAGCAACAAAGGAGGTACCGAAGGGTGAGCAGTAGAGCGAACAAGGAAACGTAGAGGAGTACAACTGGAAGTGAAGTAAAGAGTCCAGCTCAACCCAACAAGAGAAAGTAAGTAGACTCGTCTAGGTATAAGGAGCCGGAAACGGTGAGAAGATGAACTTCCCATCGAGTCTTCGCTACCTATAGCAGGAGAGTAGACTCATCCAACCATGAGAATCTAGACACGGAAAGCACGTGGCATACCCCGCGCGTCTTCGCCTCTCCTGGAGGGAGAGTAACCAAGCCCAAGAAGGGGGGAACTCGAACAAGGTATATACATATCCTTATGCTCAAACGAGAAGCCCGAACAACGTCGTAAGGGGATCTCCGTCCCGTAGCTCAGCCCAAGAAAAGAGTCGCCAACAGTCCCAGAGGTAACACCATCATCGATGCCCAGCATCCCGCACGTCTGCCCTGAACCGTAAGCCAAGGGGATCAAATCACCGCACCTCGACACTATCCGCTTTGGGCGGCACTGACTCGCCCGCACGGTTTTAGGTCACGTCGCAAGAACGCGTCTCGGTGGGGAAAGTTCCCCTCGTACTTGAGAGTTCTAGGGAAAGTCCAACCACACCTCATCACTGCCCTGCAGTCGAGAGGTCTCCCCAAGGTCAAGTCGTTCCATAACCGACCCGTACAACCAAGGGTCCTGCTCCGATAATCATGGAGGTAAGCCACGGACTAGCCTAGTTGAGAGGACTGAGTCAGGAATGCTAATTGGTGTCCCACTGCCCAGCCCCACTGGAGGGTAATTCATAACCAGGTATCGGGTGACCCACTACTCAGCCCTGCTGGAGGGTAAACCATAATACATCATCTGGTGACCCACTGCCTAGCCCCGCTGGAGGGTAGACCATAATAAGATACTGGGTGACCCACTGCCCAGCCCTGCTGGAGGGTAAACCATAATATGTCATCAGGTGACCCACTGCCCAGCCCGCTGGAGGGTAGACCTGGAATAAGTCGACAGGCGACCCACTGCCCAGTCGTGCTGGAGGGTAGACCTAGAAGAAGTCGACGGGTGACCCATTGCCCAGCCCTGCTAGAGGGTAGACCCTGAGAGGTCGTCGGGTGACCCACTGCACAGTCTCTGCTGGCGGGTAGACCCTAATAGCATCGGGTGACCAACTGCCCAGTCTCTGCTGGAGGGTAGACCCTAATAGCGTCGGGTGACCCACTGCCCAGGCCTTCTGGAGGGTAAGCCCGAGGAAGTCGATGAGTAACCCACTACCCAGCCCCGCTGGAGGGTAAAACTCAGAACCGCTCTGCCATCTCTACAGGAGGGTACAACACTGGCTGACCGAACATGGAGTGGGGGTCGCAAAACCACCCAACTCCAGAACATCTCTCCTAAAAGAGGTGCAGCATCTGCCCCAGCATTGGGTGTCACTAGCACCGCTATCGGCCAATCCATCGAGAGCAAAACCAGGGGGAGACAACTCAACCCTGCTGGTCAAACAAACGAGCACAAAGCCAGGGGAAATAAACACCACCCTACTAGCCAAACAAACGAGCACAAAGGGACCCTCTACGCCGCGAGAGGTCCAAGTACGCAAAGCAAAACACGGCACGCACGTGGGGCCCACACGACGTGTGGCCCCAAGTCAACCCCAACCAAGCGCACGAATGTCTCAGGTACGAACCACATGTACCTCCAAGCGCTCTCGTATACTCCCAGAGTATACCACGTCTCCAGCCCAAGGGCTATCATGCACACGGCACCCAACGTCAACGCGAAGGCATGACGTAACAACTCCACCTCAAAGGACCAGGCACGGCCAACCACAGCACTTCAAGCATTTACATCACTCACACGGGAGTGCACACAATCACTCGCCAAAGGTCCTCTACAAGCAAAGTAGGGCGAACCACCACTAGAGCACCTTTCATTCTTCCACATTTAACAAGATCGCGCAAGAGCCTCCGTACAGCCAAACGGATCACACTCTTGTAATCCTTGCGGAAAAACACGCGAGTTAGACTACTCACTCGCCCAAAACGGTCAACAGGTGGAAATGGTACTATTCACCGTGACCAAACCCGTGTGGGGCCTACCCCAAGATCCCGAAACTGAACCAACGGATCACGCCACTGCGATCCCCTCGGAAAAACTCACGGGATTGAGTACTCAATCGCCCAAAACGGACACCCGGTGGAAAGGGCACTATTCACCATAGCCGGATTGGGTGGGACCCACACCACGTCCCCGAAAAAGGTCGGGCGAACTGCACCATCGCAATGCTCTCGAAAAAGCACGTCAAAGTGATTGCTTACTTGCGTGGAACGGGTATCCGGAGAAAAAGATGTGTTCCGGCACACCGCACACGAGCGGTGCCACATGGGACCTGCATCCCGGCCCCGAAACTCAACGAACGGATCGCACAGTTGCGATCCTCTCAAAAAAGTACACGAAATGGACTATTCACTTGTCCAAAACGGTCGCCCGGTGATAAAGCCGGAAATCACCGTCAAATCCCGAAACGGCCCTCGTGGGGCCCGAACTGTCGTGCGGAATTACAGCGGGCAGACTGCGCCAACGCGATTCCCTCGGAAAAACACCCAACATCGACTGCTCGCACGCCCCAAACGGACGACCGAGGAAAAAGTCACTAAAAGCTGCACGCAGCTTAAAAGACGGGTCATGGGGCTCACGCCTCAACTTCGGCTTCAACGCCCGAAACCACCCTGGAAAACTTCGCCCCGACGCCAGGGTCCCAACGCCACTGACGGCGCTCAAAACGGACGTCGGACGCGTCCGCGTCGTCCAAAACAAGATCCGCCGACGAACCGACAAATCCCTCAACATACGTGTCGCGCCACCGAGGCCCCTATTTTCGGGAATTAAAAATTCCTGAAACCACCTCAAAGCATTCCCCTTGACGCAAGGTCTGCGCTGCCGCAGACGGCGCTCAAAACGGACGCCCGTAGCCCGAAATACGGGCGTCCGAAGACGGAGGGGCAAAGCCCCTTGGGCCGGACCGGCCGGTCCGCCCTGCTTGGTCCGGCCCGCGCCGGCCGGCCCGGTCCGCACAGCCGGCCCGCGGCTCAGCCGCGGGTCCGTTTCACCCCGTCGCGGCCAGCTGGCCACGGCTTGCTCCTACCGACCGGCCTCCTCGCGGCCGGTTGATACCCCACAGCAACCCGCGTTTTGCGGGTCGCGGTCGTGCACGGGGGTCGCGCGCTTCGCACCCCCCCCCCCTCTCCTCCGCTCGCCGGAGCCCGTGGCCAGCTTCCGATAGCCACTGCCGAAGGCCGCCGCCGCCTCGAAGCCCCGGCCGACCGCCGACCGCCCTGCTCCACCCCGCGCCGCCGCCGTCTGTCGCCTTCGACCCTCGCCGGAAACCGGCCGTGGCCGGAAAATTTCCAAGGACCACCGGGAACGATCCGGTGGTCAAACTTTCGATCCGGATAGCTTTCCGGAAAGCTCGGAACGGGATCTACGCAACCACGGGATTTGTTCGAGGATCCAATGGTGCAATTGAGCATAAATGAGGATTAAAACGGGGAAGGGGACGAAAACTCAAATCCGCCTACCTCGTTGGGCTTCGCCCGGCGCTTCCCGCGCGATCCATCGCGCGCCACCGCACCTTGCCGGAGTTGCCTTGCCAGAGCTCGCCTCTCCGAAGGTGAAGGAGGGGGAGGAGGGTTTGAGGAAGAATAAGAAGAAGAAGAGGGGGGTGTTTAAGTACAAATCACTTAAACACCCGCCCGACAGCCCCGAACCTGAACTCCCGACGGGGTCGGGATTTAGCCTCCCCTAGGCTAAGAACCACACTCTGAGCGCAACGGAGTTCTCTGAATTTTATTCTGAGACCCCGTTCAAAAGTTATAAAATTTAACGTCCGAAGTCGCTAAATTACGAAAATGCCCCTGGGTCCATTTTTCACCAACGGCCCGCGCCCACGAAACTTATACCCCTCCTAGGGTAAACGGCATGCTCCGAACTCAACGGTGCCCTCGGTTTTCCAATCCGAGCCACCGTTTAAGATATACTAGCGTTTCGCCATTAAACGAATTAATTAATTAATTAATTAATCCGTTTAACGTTCTAGAAGCGGGCGATGGGTCCAAACATCCCGCGCCGACAAGTTTTATGTCGTTTCTAGGGTAAACACCCCATTCCGGACTCATCCGTACACTAGTATCTCTGATCCGGAACTCCGTTAAGGAGTTATCGCATTTATTTGGTGTTTTTAGTGTGAACGCACTGAAAATTTAATTCCGGCCACTCCGGGGCTCGGAATCTCACGCCGTCTGAAGGCGCTGCTCTGGGATATCATCAAGAATATTCCAAAGTCTTTCACAGCAAAAATCGGGTTCTTACATGTATTTTATATTTCCAATTAAAAAAATAGGAATCATGTATGCATCTAGTTCATCAAGACTACTAAATTATTCGGTCCTTTGGGATGCAATCTTTTGTATATTATGATAATGTAATATAGTAATCACTAGATCTAGGATACTAAAGTCAGGGTTGTTACATATTATGACTGGGGAGTTGTGGTATGTGGATATATGGTATGGTGGCTAGTTATGGGGTGGAGATATGGTTGTTTATATGGGATTTTTTTTCTTTTATTCTCACATTTATGATCATGTGGAGAGTGGTCATCTTGCTAGTTTGCTACCAGTTTAAGGTGGAATGGATTTGCTGAAAGTTAAGGCCAATAGTTAATTCCCAGGCCCTTTTCTTTAGTTTATTTTAATTATGATTATAGTTTTGATTATATATTTCATTTCTTTATTATTGATATGGCATTTCAATCATTGTTTATTATAGGAATTGGTTTGAAATCTTGGTTGAGAATGGTGGAGTATGTTTTGTGAATGAAGGAAATTGTGGTAAATGCAGTGGAACGTGGATCTCAAAGATTATATCTCGTATTATTATTCTATTTCTATTTATGGTTACTTTTTTCTTGGATGATATTACACCTATTTACACATAGATACCTATTTCACGTGGATATTAATTTTTTATAAGGATAATCCTACTGAGTACTCCCAAGTGGTCAACCCTCCACAATTTTCTAAGTGTTATACAGAATAATTCATGGGAGATTATAGCTATTATTCAGGTAGATTTGATGGAGTTAGTAGATGATTTGGAGCCTTAGTAGTTTTTATTTTCATTTATTTTTTAGTATTTTTGTAATTGAAATATTAGTAACATTTAGGTTGTGGGGTTTATTTATTGAATTGAAATTATTTGGACTTGATTAGTGGTTTTTGTTATTTCCAAGTATTATGAGGTAAATTCCTCTCATTTGTGCATATTATACCCTCAGTGTTAGTCATCAACTCATAGCCTATTGGAGGCAGGATTTGTGGGTCACTCCTACCTTCACTACCCACCCGGGAAGAATTCCCATTGGGGGTAAATCATAAAAAATGGTATCAGTGATTTTTGTTGAGGGTTAGGGTGGAGTTTAGAGTTAGAAGGATGTAAGGATTACATGGGATTGGTGGGGAATTTGTGAAATTAGATCCTAACATGTGATTTGGAACAAGTATACTAACTAGGACATAGATGTACGGGCCCCCCTATGATCTGATGTAAGGACTTTGAAAACCTATTGAAAATGTTTAGGTTAAAGTGTTACCATTTTAGGGTATAGGTCATGGAGAGTACTTGTATCATTATAATAGCTACATTGGAATTCAATAGATCTTATTTGTGTTTCTATTATTATAATTATGTGCTAAATTTTTTATAATTTATAGATCTCTTGATGAAATGGTTACATTTTCTTAAGGAGAAGTAAAATGATAATTAGCATGAATATTTGATTTAGATAAATCTTTATTGATGATTAAAAGAGTTTTTTTCATGATTTTTACAATATTCTTCCACCCATAAAATTGATTTCAATATCATGTTAAAATGTCTCATGTAATAATTCACTTCCATGATGTTTAAAATTAGTGTAAAATAAGGTTAAAGAGACTTTATTTCAAGTAACTGAAAACTTGTAAGATCCTTTTTAAATCAAGTTTTTCCTTAATAAATTTCATGTTGTTAAGTTGAACATTTTATTTTAGAAACATGTTTTAGTTTTTTTATTTATATATGAAATTTTATGGCATATATTAACTTCAAATTATTATAAATTATATGCTTCTGTTGTAGATTTATTTCAATATTGGATTTTATTCGTTCATTTTTATTGGTTTTTGGAAGATTACAAGCATGCTTAGTGATTACCTATTAAAATTTGAAAACTTTTACACAAATTAACATGTTCTATCCTTTTTCAAGTATGATTTAAGTTTTGGGATATTGTAATATTTATGTGTTTCATGTTGAATTGTAAATACCATGCCATTTATAGTATGACAAGATATTTAAAAGCATGTGTAAAGATAAACAAAAACTTGAAATGATCTTGTGAAATAAGAATGGTAAAATATGGATTTCTTGTTATAGAAAACATTTCTAATGTTGAATAATTTTTTCATGGATTATTATAAAGTAACTAGTACAATCCTTCTAAATCAGTTTTGGGTGTTGAGTATGTTACACCTAAAATAGAAAAGTAATAGTATGTTACCCTTTATGTAATATGAAAGAATGTTTCAGTAGTGATAAAAAAATTAGACTATTTAGTTTGCGTATATCAATCATGATGCATGATAAAAAATACTATATAGTTTTTCATTCACAATTTCAAAGAATATTTATATAATATTATTGGAGTGAAAAGTATAGTGAATTCTCTTAAATGTAAATTAAATAAATTCAATAGTTATTCAAGATTTTATAGTTGATGATAAAGTGATTGTATGTCTTAAGGATAACATATTTACATAATTATAAAGTGACAATATAAAAATTTAGCTAATATGAGTTCTTATGATAATAAATCTTATTCTTGGGGGTTCTAGGTTATTTTTGTAAATCAATGTGAAGTAATCATTATTAGTGATGATTCCTCTTGATGTGATTATGTTTTGTTGTAGTGATTTCATTGATAGAATCACATTTCATAAAATTTTAATCATTTAATTATTATAATGAATTAGTTTTGTATAATATATAATTAATATTATGATTCTCATGAAAAATATATTGAATTGATATGAAGGATGTTTTAAAAAAGGAGTTAATGAAATGTTTCATTATTGAAATTGGATGTTATTTTTTGATGGTATGATTAGAATATATTTTTTTGACTAGTAAATTTTTTTGTGATCTATTGAGGATACTTATGGGGGTGTTGGAATAGATGGGATATTGTGTGGATAAGATTAATGTGGTGTGGTCTATTTTGTGGAAGGAAGCAGTTTTGTGGATATTGTGGGGTTATTTGAGTAGTTATTGGTGTTAGGTATTGTGTTTGGTTTTCCATGGTTGGCATGAGGTGATGTGGATAATGTGTGAGATATGGTATTGTGTTTTTCTCAATAGTGGTGTATTGGTATTATGTCAGAAGTTTCTTGTAGTGGTTTAATGGTGAGTCAATGGTGTGGTAGATAGTGATGTGTCTATGTGAAGTGTTGTGCATGTGAGATTATTGGGAAGGACAGTATATGGGTTGATGTGTTTTACTATTAAATGTTATTATTATTTGAGACATTGAGGTTCTTTATGTGGTTTATACAAACTTTATTTTTATTTTATTGAAAAGATATATTATTGAAATTCCATCGAGACGTTAAGCATGAGAAATAGAAAGTGGAATCATAGGACAAAGAATTTTTGAAGTTCTAATTACAAGAAGTAATGAAGTTTAATGGTGAGGCATCTATCCCTAAGTTTGAGTACTAGTTAGAATATATTAAAGTTTTCTTCAAGTTAGTGAAGACTCAGGATTGATTCCAAGTTACATTGGTGGTTTTCCTATTTTAAAAGGTGGTGGGAGAAGAATATTTCCAATGTAGAAGGGATATCATGGGAAGAGTTCCTAAAATTGTTCAATGATAATTTCCTTTCTTGAGTGATGATGAAAGATAGTTTGATGGAACATAAAAATATTTGTTAGGGTATGAGAGAGTGTGTAGCTTTGGGAATCATTTTATAGACCTAATCAGTCAGTTTCCATGCTTTCTTCCCAGTGAGGAAGATAAGTTGCATCATTTTGAGCATGACTTAAGGCTTGATATTTAGAGATTTATCATGGATATTTAGTTAAAGTTTTTAACAAAGGTTAGAGATAAATCAGATAATATCAACAATGTTTTATCTATGATGGAAGATTATAATAAAGTAACCTCTCAAGCAGTTGGGAGGTTGAGATGAATAATCAAATTTGCGGGTCGTAGGGTTTGAAGAAGAGGAGAGTGAGGTGATCTTCTATAGATAGAGCATTCCTTCGAGCCTTAGGTTTGAGTAGATCAATGTTTCGTGAGTCTGGAAAGTTTATCAGTTTTTATTATAATATTATGGGGCATCATTAGTATGATTTCCCTGAGATTCAATGTGATTCTCAGTCTTCAGTGGAGATTTAGTTATAGGAATGTTCTAGGATGTTTAACCAACTCCTTTCATTAAAACCACTATGTTAAATTTTGAACCCATTTTAAAAGAATGTATTTATTAGAATTTAAAATTTGAAGTAATTTTGTTTTCCTTAAAAATTATTAGGTCTATTTTTCAAAAGGGTTTTAACTAATAGAGGGTTTGTTTTCAAAGGGTACATATTTTAAAACATGATTTAGATGAAGGGGGTATCTAGTGAGGATTCAGTTGTGAGATGGGTTGGTTGGTGAAATGTTTGGTTTTTCTAAATGGTGAAGTTATTTTTTGATAAGTATTTCCCATAGTAGATATATTTTCTGGATTTTGTTAGTTTTATGTCTTAGATTTTTTCTTCAAGGTATCGATAGTTCATTTATTCTGTTTGAGATGTATCTCCCTTTGGTGGATATGCTTGGTTTCTATTTATCTGTAATGGCTTTCATTATCGAATATGAGAATAATTTAATAGGTATATAATGTGATAGACCATAATTTCTTGAACTATTACATTATATCTTTTGGGAATTAGTGATTTCAATATAAGGTTGGAGGGTGAGGTGAGCTACTGGAGTTATAATTTTTTTGGGAGGATAATGACACTATGTGGCCTTAGGAGTCACAACATGAAGGGATGGCTAGAGATTAGGGTAGTTTTTTAGTTTGATGTGTCATTCAATGAAGGGTTGATTCATGGTGTGGGTTTTTTTGTCATATCATGAGGTATTTTCATGGCTTGGGGGTACAGAACATGGGATTTAGACATCGTTTCGGTTTGGGGTTATACATATGGTCACAGTTTGGTGAGATCTTTCATAGTGTGAAGGCTTATAAAGGGAATTTTAGTAAAGTCTAAAACATTATTTTTTATAAAGAAACCTTAAATTTAAATTAAAAATATTACATATTATAATTTTCATTTTATGGTCGTAGTGTGTGGGTGTTCAGACATAGAGTGAAGGGGTTTTTGGAGTTTGTGTAATTATTCCATGAGTGGATATCATAGCATGGACGCCTATAACGTGGTGTGAGACCTAGAGGTTGAGATTTGGGGTTCTATATTTTGGGGCATCATCATGAAATTGTTCTATTGTCACTGCATGAACCTTCTCGAATATATTAAATTATTTGGATGGAAGGATTTTGATTTGTGGAATATATAGAAAATTAAGGAGTGACATTTTTTGGTTAGTTCAATTTATCCTTATCACAATGTGACTATTTACTATTATGTTTTGATGCCTTAAGCCTCCAACATCAGTATAAATTTTGAATACCCATATAAATTATTCATAATTCCTTTGTTTTTATCAAACCCTAAGAGACTAAAGGTGAATCATATGAGACATTTATGTTCCCTTTGATTTTATTTCACCCTTATATTCCTGAGATCAATCACTGGTGATTCAAGGTGGGTTTCTATTTCTTTCCTTTTACATTTTATTCCTATCTTCTTATTGGGATAGTCTTTGAGTGCATCTTGGTTGTCATTTTGTTGTCCTTTGATCATTTATTTTATGTAGATTGTTTTGATATAGTTTTTTGAGGTTTTCCTCGCATTATTTTGGCCTTGTCATCATATCTTTCACTTGTACTTTCATAGTTGTTATTGAAGTTTTGGTTGAGGTATTGAATTTATAAACTCTTCTTCAATATTATTGAATAATATACTTGATTTTCCTATTATGATTCCTTCCAAGGTTATTATCATATTCTTTTAATGTGTTTAAATAGTTTCATGAGTGATCTTAGTTTTTAAGGAAGGGTAATTTTTTGGTAAAACTCTCTTAAGGAAGAATGAAACTAAATAAAGGTGATGAACTGGGTAAGAATAATTTAGATGGGAAAGGACTATCACATGTTCTTTATGTATTTCCATGTTATTTATTATGTGTTGATTCTTATCGATTTATATTCACTGATGTGATCCTTTTGATTCCCATTATTGTTGGATAACCATTTCACCTTCATAATTGGTTAAATATTTAAAGATGTTAATGTAAAAGGGGATTATTGAAATTTGTAAACCATGGAGTTATCATTTTTGTTAATTTTTATGCATGATTTTGTGTTTGTTTATGCCTAATCTTATTGTGGTTTGGGTGTTCTTGGTTAGGTTGGTTCGTTGTGGTTAAAAGGGGGTGTTTTGTGTTCTTATCTGTTGTTTACCCTATGATATATTAATAAGATGATTGATGAGTTAAATATAATAATAGTAATGGGGATGAAAGTGAAATTATAGGTTGGTATCAATAAATTTGGTAAGTAAATAAATATTGAGGGATGGGTTTTATATTGAGAAAATCAATCTTGTTCATTTTTTTATTATGAATATAATGGTTGTATTGGGAGTGTTGTGTAGATACTTGAATAAAGGAGAAGGGGAGGTGTTTGGTGTGATTAATTGGGTTGGGTATGGGATAATGTTAAATGTAAAAGTGACAGGATAATAAGTAATTTTGAATTGAATGAATCTGTTATCATTATAATGATGGATGGATTGTGAAAACTAAAATAGAAATAAAAAGAAGATAGGGTTGATGTGTAATGACTATGGATGAAATAAATGTGATTAATGGTGAATGATTGGATTGTAATATGGGTTATGGAAAATGAATCTCATAATAACCCTAATGAGACAGGTAAATGAAAATTGTGTGATTGGTAATGATATAGAAATGTGAGGTTTTTTATTGTGTGACTTTATTTTCCTATGTATTCGGTTATATTATTGATAAATATTTATTTTAGAAAGTAGTGTTTTTGTGTGTCTTTTATATGTTTTCATTTGATATTGTGGAAGTGGTTTTGGGAATATGATGTAGTAAAGGAGGAGGAAGGGTGTAATTTAAGGGTCTTGATGGCTCAAAGTAGGTATATGTATACGAGATGTGATTGCTTAAAGTTATATTATGTAATGTACTAGATAAGTTAGTTATGTGACTAAGATGATGATACATGATGGGGATTATGCATGATGGGGGAGGGTATAAGTTTTACTTCTAACATGTTCATGATACCCTATTGTGATGAGGATGATGTGGTATATAATAGGTGGTGGTTGTAATATCCTGTTTCCATCTATCATGTATTCCCCTTATTTTTGTTAGTTTCCCTCTTTAATTGGGTGTGTCTTGGGACTCCTGAGTATTGAAAGAATTTTTTGGGGAAATGACATAAATTTCAGAGAAGTATGATTGTTTGAATTAATGGAGTCTATGTATAAATGGGATAATGGCATGGAAGATTTATTCCCAAGTATGGGGAATGTTTGAGTTGGTTTGGGGTTTTTTTGTAAGAATATGAGTTTTCTACTATGTTTTGGGAGATTACATGGAATGTAAAGGGTTTACACAATGTGTAATTGGTCACCAGATACAAGTTTTGAACTTGGTACATAATGTGAAAGTAATACATGTTGTGTAGGAGTTACACACTATGTAAGTATTAAAGATAGGTTTTTATTAAAAAAATGATAGTTTTTTCAGTATACTTAATCATCGTGGATTAGAATATGTGTAATGGGGTTACACGTTGTGTAACTATCCAGAGTTCATCTTTTAGGGTGTCGATTGGCTGAAATTTTGTTTCATTCATCCACATCTCCTTTGTCTCTTGACCTAGAAGGATTCTATAGTAATTTTGGGAGTCTTCGTTCACTCTGGATTGATTCGTTTGATATTGGATCACCATTGTGGTTGGATCACTTATATTTGGGTGAGTAATCCTTTCTACTTCTTCATTTCTTTGATCACAGTAGTGTTATTGCATTGCATTATCGGATCTGTTGATCTGTAGTGATGTTTCCTTTTGTTTGTCTCTAAATCTGTTGTGTGATCTAGTTCCAAGGCGAAATTATTATTGGTGGATCCCATTGTAGGTGTGTGGGACATATGTTTTGAGTTAGGTGGTTCTGTATCTAAACTGTGTTGGATGAACTGCATTTCTCCTATTTTTATAAATTGATTTATAAACAAATTTGGCATGATTTTTTTGTGTGTGTAAATGCATTTGTGATAAATGGTATTTTTTCCTAGCTTTTGGTAAATGGAAAGGGGGTATTTTCTAAGAATAGAAATGATTTATGAAATGAAACATATGGGAAGCCTTGGGTGCATAGGTGGAAGGTTTATCTTTGGGCCATCGTCCATATTACCATTAGGAGTTTTGGTCGTGGGTCTTTTCCCTACTCCCTAGGCTCATTGTTCTAGGGACATATTCTTAACATTATTAGGGGGTTCACTCATGGGGTGTTCCTTATCTCCTTAGGCCTATGTTATGAGGACTTTTTGTGCACTAATCATTCGTTGTTGTATGAGTAGCCTATTAGGATAACCTGTTTAGTTCCTCGATGTGATTTACCTATTCATGGATTTTTATTATTTTGACTGTGATATGCGTGATTTTTATTTTTGATAAATGATAATGTAAATTATTTTTAAAATTGATATACCTGCCTTTTTTGGAATTATTGGAAAAGGGGAAAATATTTACCATACTTTTGATAAAACTACTTTACTGCTTATCATGCCATGTTTTATTTAAAATGAGCATAATTGAGTTATTTATATAGAGACTTGTTATGGAGCACTTGGGTGGGACCCTACTATTCCAATTATCTCACACCATGCATGCCTCTTTATATATTTGTAGACCTTTTTATGTCTTTAAATGTAGGGAAAGGAAATGTGTCGTAATAAGGTGAAAAGGTTTCCGGTCAGCTGAGTATGGGTAGCCAGTGGTGATATGGTGGGATTATACACATGATATCACATGTATTATTTTTTTTTCCTATTTTGGTAGTCCTTTATGGTTGGACTTGTACTTGGAGATTTGTTCTTCTTTATATTTGTCGGTTTCTGCTATTTAGTTTTAGTTACGGAATATATTTATCCTTCTCTTGTATTATATATATATATATATATATATATTCTATGTTTTTGCTTCAGGTTGGGAGATATCATTCCCTATAGTTGTTGTTTGATGCCAGGGTGCTATTCTCCAACACATGGGGATCAGGAACTCCCTTTGGGTATGTGATGGGTCAGGTCGAGTACCAATTTGAGTGGGTACTCGGGTCAGTCCGTTATAGTTTGGTATAAAAGTCAGTCTGTCCTCAAGATCCCTTGTCTTTGGATGTATGGTAGACTGAAGATAGGATTATCAGAAATTGGGAGGTATATTTGAGTGAGTTTCTAGCCATATCTTATCATGATGAGACTCAAGTTACCATGGGATGTGTGTCTCATGTTTTGAGTTTTTATGTTAATCTCAGTTTTTTCTTATGGATTTTCTAGTTTGTATTGAGATTGTTCTATTTTATAATCAATACTTTTGTTTTGGTGTGTAGCAGTAAGCCTCTAAAATGTGTTCTACGGGTTCCTTAGGAAGGTTTAGTTGACGATTCTCAAGGAAATAATCCGATAAATCAAAATATGATTAAGGCTATTGTGTGAGCAATTCATGCTATTGATTAGAATGTTCCACAAGTTCATAACGCAGTTGTTGAGGTACATCCAATAGCTATGGGAGAAAGATATTGATCATGAGAGTTCTTGTATTAGAAACCATAGTTCTTTAAAGGTACAAATTAACCTCATGAGGTGGAGGACTGGCTGAATAAGATCGATTATATCTTTGAATTCTAGGATACACATAATAGTATAAAGGTGAAGTGTGCACCGTTCTGACTTGAGGGTCCTAGAAAATGTTGGTGGGATTCCATGGTATAGGATGATAATCATGTGGGCTTGGAATAAAAGGGTTTCAATATTATCTTCTTCTAACAGTTATTTTCAGAGTCTCTAATGTTAGTGAAGTATATGGAGTACCTCTCCTTACACTAGGGAGAGTATGTGGTGTTGGAATACACCAATCAGTTCAATAAGTTGTTTTGTTTTTCATTATAGGTGGTGAAGAGTGACTAGCTAAAGGCTCAGAGGTGTCTACAGGGTTTATGACCAGATATCAGATCGTAGGTATTTATGCTAAATCTTTTGACCTATGTAGAGATAGTGGATGAGGATATGATGGTAAAAATGAACATTTAAGGAAAGGCTGTATCTTATTCCCCTTCTATTCCACAAAGTAGCAGCTTTAGTGGTGCACTAGGGAAAGAGAAATTGGCAGGATCATCACAAGAGTAGCAGAGGTGGTTCTCAGTAGCAGGCCTCCTCAGCTCCCTCGATTACAGCTATTAGTGTGCGTCTGACTTGATATTAGTGTTTCAAGGTCGTACACACCTGAAATTCTTGTCATTCACTAGTAAATATGTGCAATAGTTGTGGGAATTATGGTCATCTATATAGATTTCATTAGGCCATGTCAACTTTTTGATATAGGTAGGTATTATTTCCTCCAAAGGCTACTATGTCACAATTATATGCTTCAAATACTATAGGGATCTAGACACATGCCTTAGGAGTGAATCACCTTCACGCGGTAAATGAGTTTCTAGTGGAGGTAGACTCAGGCCCAACGACAGTGAGAGGTACCATATTTATTGCATCCTCAGTAGTGATTGCTTTATTTGATATTGGTTCTTCCTAATCGTTTATATCTAGTCCTTTTGTTGATATGATTAACCTACCAATAGAACTCATTTCCTTTTTTATGGATTTAGTGAAACCTATAGGGAAGATGAAAGAGAATGGGTTTTTTTTCCTTGTTGTGCACTATCAATAGTCAATACATAGCTAGTTTGGGATTTTTTTTATTCTTGATTTGGATTTTTTTGACGTCAACATTAGGATTGATTGGCTTGTCACTCATAGAGATGAGGTTGATTGTTATCATCATCATGTCTCATTTATTGTGGTCGATGGGAACTTATGGATGATTCAAGGAGAGTGGGATCTGAGGTATGTTCATGTGGGACCTTCCCACCCAGAGCTCAGGGGGTTTGTTGTCTATTGTTTTTTTTAGCCCAATGATGTTTTTATGTCATTTATCATACCACTATTGATCGGGTTTTCCTAAAATTTTATCAGATTATTTATTTGGGCTTCCACTAGAGATATATGTAGATTTTACAATTGGCCTGGTTTCAGGGATGCATTTGATATCAATACGTTCTTATCTTATGGAACTAGCAGAGCTAAAAGATATCAAGATTTAGTTGGATGATCTAGTAAAAAATGTTTTTGTTTTCTATAGTGTTTCTCCTTGGGTAGCCCTAGTGCTCTTTACCAAAAAAGAAGATGGTTCACTTTGATTACGTGTAGACTATCGAAAGTTTAACCAGGTAACAATTAAGAACAAGAATCATTTTCCTCATGTGGATGATTTTTTTGATCAGATAAAGGGAAAAAGTGGTTTTCAAAGATTAATCTTCGATCGGGTTATCATGAGCTCAGAGTTTGGGAGTCTTATATACCAAAGATGTCTTTTAGGAGTAGTTTTGGCCATTATTAATATCTTGTGATGTTATTTGTTCTGACTAACACACCTATAGTTTTTATATATTTGATGAATTAGATATTCCATTAGTATCTCGATGCTTTTTTAGTAGTATTTGTAGATGACATTTTAGTTTACTCAAGATCCAATTGTGATCATTAGAACCATCTAAGTTTGGTTTTGTAAATCCTGATGATTCACTATTTGTATGGAAATATTTTGAAATGAAACTTTTGGATTCATGAAGTGAAATTCTTAGGGTATATGATTTTTAAACATGAATTATCATTTGATCCTAAGAAGGTGGAGGTTTTCTTGTCATGGAAAGATCCACGTAATGTATTTGAGATTTAGAGGTTCCTCGGTCTTTTTGGATACTATTGATGGTTCCTTAAGTAATTCTCTAAGATGGTGTCACCTTTGACTAATTTTACTAATAAAGGCGTAAAATTCACATGGGATGCAAAGTTTAATTCTTTTTTTGACAAGATGAAGTGACATCTAACATTGGATCCTATTTTGATCTTACTGGATCACGATAAGGGATATGTGTTTTTCTATTATTCTTCTAGAACAGGTTTGGGTTTTGTGCTCAAGAAAGATGATCATATGGTGTCTTACGGTTCTCTTCATCTTAGACCGCATGAGAAGAATTACCCCACTCATGATTTAGAGATTTCTGAAATTATTTATGTGCTTAAGTGTTGGTGGCATTATCTTTTAGGGGAAATGTTCATAGTCTTTTCTAACCATCAGATTTTGAGTTATATATTTTCTCATAAGGAATTGAATCTTATATAGAGATGGTGGATAGAATACCTTTAGATGTTTGAATTCAATATCGCTTACACCCTAGTAAAGGGGGATGTCATTGCAAGATGATCTTAGTAAGAAAGTACCCTCACAGGCTGTTTCTGGAATCAAAAGAAGAGTGGAACCTTATGGTTCTTTTTTCTTAATTACATCTGGATTCTCGGGAGGATGTTTTAGGTATGGTTCTAAATAATCTTCAATTATCATCATATCTCCTTGATTATATTATATATATCCATTAGCATGATGATGATTTAAAAAGAATTATATAAACCCTATATGGTGAGGATACTATTTCTGGTTGGTCTCTCTCTTTAGATGCTATACTTCATTTTGGAGATTGTTTTTTGTCCCATCATCGGTGAGGAGATTAGTTTTGTTTTTTTATCATAGTTCATCATGGTTCATTCATCTAGGAACTATGAAGATGTATTATGACATGATATTGATATTCTAGTGGTTGGGTATGAAGCATGACATTACTGATTATGTGTCCCACTATTACACCTGCTAGCAGATAAAGGTAGAGCATATGAAACCTTCTGGTTTACTTTATCCCCTTCTGATGCATGTTTAGAATTGGTATGAGGTATCCATGGACTTTTTATTAAATTTCCATGAAATCCATGAGGTGGGAATTATATCTATGTGGTGATTGATCGGTCGACAAATTCATATAATTTTATTCCAATCAAATACACCACATAAGTTGAAGATATAGGTAAGCTATTTGTGTAGAAAATTGTAAAGTTTAATGGGGTTTTTTCTATTGTTGTTTCATATATGGATTCTAGGTTTACTTCTAGGTTCTATAGGAGTATCTATAAGTTGAAGGGGATTGAATTCATATTGAGTAAAACATACCTTTCATAGACAAAATATCATACAAATAATGCTATTCAGATTCTAGAGGATATTCTTTGTGCTTATGCCTTAGATTTTGGTGGATCTTGGGACAATCGTCTAGGACTGATTGAGTTTTTTTTATAACAGTGTTTAGTAACAAGTTAGAATATATCCTTTAGAGACTTTGTATGGCCACCCATGTAGGTCACCTATTTGTTGGGAAGAGGTGGGAAAATATTCTTTGGTGGGACTGAGTTTGGTTCAAGAGATGTTCGTGACAATTCAAGATATCTTTTAGCATCGGGTTATAGTATAGAGTTGGTATAAATCTTATGTAGATCAAAGGTGTCTTACTTTTGAGTTTTATAATGGTGACTGGGTTTTATTTAAAGTTTCTCCTCAGTTTGGCTTTCATCATCTAGGGAAATAGGAAAATTTAGCTCTGAGATATGTTGGACCATTTGAGTTCGTTGAGCAGCTTGGGAAGGTTGCTTATCGATTGGAATTTCTTGCTCAATTGACAAGAATTCATGATGTTTTCCACATATCACAACTCAAGAAATATAATCATGATCCCTCTCATGTTCTAATTTGGGAAGATATTGATTTATATCTAAGATTTTCTGTTATTGAATAACCTGTTGAGATTTTTGACTACCAAGTGAAAGTCTTGTGTGAGAAGTCTATTCTGTTGGTCAGAGGTTTATAGTGACATAGATCATATTCTCATGAGACTTGGGAGCATGAGTTGTTGATGAGGGAGTAATGGCCTCACCTATTTATAGGACTTCATTCTTCCATTTGACTTTACAGGGATGGAAAGTCTTATGTTGGGGAGTTTGTAACATCTTGTTACCATCTTTCAGGTATTTCCCTTCTCCTTTCTAGTTTTCCTTTTTAATTTGTTGAATCTCAGTACTCTCGAGGATAGAGATAATTTATTGTGGAAATGACCTAAAGTTTGGGGATGTATTCTTGTTTTAATTAAATGAGTATGTGTATAAATGGGATAATAAAGTGGCGGGGTTCTTCTTGAGTATGGGGAACGCACAAGTTGGCTTGGGGTTTTTGTATAAGAATACGATTTTTATGTTATATGTTGGGAGATTACATGATGTGTAAAGGGTTTACATGAAATGTACTTAGTCTCCAGACACAAGTCAATAACTTGGTACACAACGTGAAAGTAATACATGATGTGTAGAAGTTACACACCATGTAAGTATTAAAGATCAGTTTTTAATAAAAAGGCGATAGGTTTTTCAGTCTACCTAAGTGTCATGGGTTGCACGACATGTAATGGGTCTACACATCATGTAACTATTGGGAGGTCATATTTTAGGGTGCCGCTCGGCTGAAATTTTATTTTATTCATCCACATCTCCTTTGGATCTCAACCTAAAAGTCTTATCCGGTGGTTTTGAGAGTCTCCATTCATTCGGGATTAATTCATTCATTATTGGATCACCTTTGCAGTTGGATATCATCTCTTTTGTTAAGTAAGCATTTCTTATTTTTCATTTATTTGATATTGATAGCACTATTTCATTTCATTATCAGATCCATTGATATGTATTGATGTTTCCTTTTGTTTCTCTCTAGATCCATTGTTCAATCATGTTTCAGGTTCAAATTCTTGGTGGTGGATCTCATTGTAGGCATGTGTAACCCATGTTTTGAAGTAGTTGAATCTATCTCTATCCTATTTTGGATGAATTTTATTACTCTTATTTTTATAAATTGATTTATAAATAAATTTGGCAAGATTTTTTTGTGTGTGTAAATGGATTTGTGATAAAAGGTGGTTTTCCCTGATTTTTGGTAAATGGAAATGGGGGTACTTTATAATTGAAATGATTTGTGAAATGCATCACATGGGAATCCATGGGTACGTAGGTGAAAGATTTGGTGTAGGTATATCATCCATATTACCATTGTGAGGTTTTCTCATGGGGATTTTCTCTACTCCCTAGTCATGTTGTTCTAGGGACATGTTCTTGACATTGTTAGGGGGTTTACTCATGGGGTGTTACATTGCTCCTTAGGCCTATATTCTGAGGACTTTTTGTGCACTATTCATTCATTGTGGTATGAGTAGTCTGCTATCATGACCTGTTAACTTCCTTAGTATGTTTTACTTATGATTGGATTAGTACTATTTTGGTTTTGATATGCATGCTTTGGATTTTTGATAAATGATCATGGAAATTATGCTTGAAATTGATATACCTACCTTTGTTTTGGAATTTTTGGAAAGGGGAAAAATATTTACCATGCTTTTGATAAAATTGATTTTCTGATTATCATACCATGTTTTATTTAAAATGATCATACTTGAGTTATTTATATAAAGACTTGTTATGGAACACTTGGGTGGGATCCTACTGATCCATTTAGATCTCACCCTATATACCTCTTTGGAAGTGCATAGACCTTTGTATGTCTTTCGATTCAGGGAAAGTCTAGGTGCCGTAGTGAGGCAGTGAGGGTTTTGGTTAGCTGATTCTAGGTAGTTGGTGGTGAGATGGTGGGAGTCTTCCCATGCTATCACATATAGTAGTTGCTTTTTTGGTTTTGGTATTCCTTTGTGGTTGGACTTTTACTTGGAGATTTGTTCTTCTCTTGAGTTGTTGGTTTCCACTATTTGGTTTCAGTTATAGAATATATTTATCTTTCTACTATTGTATTTATATATATATATTCCATGTTGATGCTTCATGTTGGTCAAAATAATTCCCTCTTGTTTTTTTATGCACAGGTGCTAGTCATCCACCCATGGGGATCGGGAATACCCTTTGGGTATGTGACGGGTCAGGTCGGGTACCAGTTTGAGATAGTATTTGTAAGGACCCGACCCTAGTTTTCTGGATTCTGTGCCTTATTTGATTACATTGGCATATAAACAAGTAATGGGCATCCTGAAGTACCAATTAGTTTAGTAGTATTGGAAAAAAGACACATAAATAATTTTAACTTTACATTAAGAAGGGAAATAGAACACTAATTTATTCTATTAGAAATATCCATGCCTCCTAGATTATGCTTGCAAGTCATTCATAATTTACTTCTTCATATCCTGGGAAAATGAAACATAAGAAAGGGGTGAGCTCAAAATCACATTAAGGGTAAGAAATAAAGTGGAAGATAGCATAAACATAATACATGGTGAATAATTTCAAACACATTCCATTAATAATAAATTTGAACACATTATGGTAGGAATATGAGATGAGTAAATAATGTCATAATAAAAAATAATCATGGGTATTCTACTAGTCGAATAACCACATGAAATTTCAATTACTGGCTTCATAATGAGGGTAGTGCATATTCCAGACATTCTGAAAAATTTTGTCAAGGCCTCGGCCAAGACGTCTAAAAATGATTTAGGCCTTAGCCAAAATCCATATATCACATTGGGAAAGGCCTCGGCAAATTCTACGTCTATTTGTCTCCTGATACCTACTGATGCATCGAGGGGATATAGCAGGCCCCACCCATCACATAATAATTCCAATTAATTCCTCATATTATTGGGGATAAACATAAACAACATATACATTCATATTGAAACTATCATATGAAATGTAACTAACTTTCCCTAATCATTAAACATAAAACACTAACCATTCTGAGTAATATGGTGAATGGTTTTAGGATAGATCATCCACAATAAAGTCATTAATAAACCATTAAATCAAATATGGTATATGAATTAATAAATTATTAAACCCAATAATACATAATAATCAACAAGAGTGTTGAATGAGACGAAAATACTCTTATAAAATCATTAAGAAATTCTTGAGATAAATACTCTTTGTTTTGAAAAGAAGGGTAATTTCAGAAAAATATTTGTATAAAACCAGAAGTTAAGTAAGATAGTATTTTAATAATAAAATGAGTTATTTTATAAATATAATGGTTTACAAAAATATATTATAGAGTGACCTTGAAAATATATAAGAATTTGGGAAATTCCCTTGAATCGGGCTTGTATTTTGGAAACAGTTTTGAAAGTTTATTTTAAAACATGTAACTATAAATAAAATAGAGAATTATTATGGTTGGTGTACATATATATAATACTCGCACAGAATTTATTATGATTACATAATAATACATAATAATTTCATTGAGGTATTTAGACAATAAAAGTAACCCGAATAAAAATGGAAGTTCGGGTGGAAAACCCTTACCTTAAGTCTGAATGTGTTCCGCTCTTGAACTTAAGGTCCTGGAATATGAAATTAGACTTATTAATAACTTATTTCATAACCTAATATAAATTTATTTATTTATTCATAATTATTTTTAGTTCATTTATGTTCTTATTAATAAGTTATTACATTGAATTTCGTCGTTCCAGAGTGTTTGTTTTCTTGATTTTCATAATTGGTTCACTTGTTTTTATGTAATAGAGTTCCTGTGGATTGGTTGTAAATATCTATAATTGAATTCTAATATTATTTATGATCATACATAGGTGTTATTGTTCATTTATATAAGTTTTTTACATGGCATGAGGATGAATTATTATATAGTACTTTAATGATAGCTGTTTTGTTTAATTTGTGGGTTTTGATTACAACGCACTCATTTTTCTTTATAACTTAATATCATTTGTACTAAGGGATTACAGAACCTTACATAGGGTATATTGAATATATAATAATCTGGTTAAACCATAATCAGAATGGTTTCATGACTATAATTGAGATTGATAATAGAAATCAAAAACCCATCATCCTTGAATGTAGTAAATTGACACATCTCGGATGGTGTTCTTACTACTAGTATAAAAGAAGGTAAAAGTAAGAGATGATGATAAATTATTACACTATCATGAAAACATTCCAGTACATGTAAGGTACTCTATTCATCACAACATTTATATAAGGAGAGGTAATAATAGAAAAAGAAAACAAATGAACTTGAAAGGAAAGACAAAGAATTAAAAAGAGGAATTTACCTCTTGAACCAAAATTCCTTGAGAGCCTTCTTAAGGGAGGGGTTTTGGTCTTTTCATGATACCAAGGCTTTCTAGAAATGGAAGAGGAGGTTGGTAGGATATTTGGACAGAATTTGGAGAAGGAACAAGGCTTGAGAGGAGTGAAGAGAAGAGGGAGTGATGGGGGGTTATAATGGAGGGGAGAGGGGATTTCTCAATTTTATATTCATTAATTTAAAATTTCTCCACAAGATAAGGAATAGTGAGTCTTTTATGACCAAGAATAGTAATTTCATCATGTGAATCCGAATCAATTGGGCTTACATTAGTAGAACATCATACATGACTCTATAATTAGTATATTTAGCTTATTTTGTAAATTATGGTATTTCACTATTCATCAAAAATTCAAGTATTTCAAAAAATCCCAAAAATTCACCCTAACCCTTTTTTGATGTGTAGAATCCAAAAATGAATTCCATTTTTGAAAAATAATTTTCTAAATATGATTACTTTAAAATTTAATTAAAATCATAATTTATTCTAAAAAAATAGTTTTAAAACATTTATTTACTTATTCCAAAACATAGGTATATCTTACTTAAACTTGAATATTATTTATACACTATCATATGTAAGGTTACTATTCATTAGGTTATATCACTATTCATAAGAGTATGTTACTATTCATAAGGGTTGGTTACTATACACCAAAAATTAAGTTTTTCTTATCAAACTCTAAATAACTTACTGATCGCAACTATGTATGTCCACTACAGGAAAATAACCTATTAGCAACGGTTTTTTATTCATATAACAGTGGTTTAAACTGATGTTATATGCTTTGGCGGCAGTTTTGGGAAACTGCCACTAAATTTCACGTCGGGAAACTATTAGCGGCGGTTATATCCGTTTCGCGGCAGTTTAAATGAATCGTCATAGTTGCCTCATTTCGCGGCGATTATGGTTTTTTTAGCGGTGATTTTACGGCTGATGGATCTCTTTTATTTGAGGTGGTTATAACCGTCGTGAATAAAAAACACCCCCTCACCAGAAAAGTGCCACTAAAATAATCAAAACCGCCATGGAATACACGCGGATGGTGGGACACTGTAGCGGCGGTTTTAATCACTACTATGAGAAAAATATCTATATTTAGCGGTGGTTAAAACCGCTGCTGCAATTTTACCAGTTTCACTTAGCGGCGGTTAAAACCACCGCTAAAAGAAGATCTGGGAAAAAAATAGCAGCTCTGCATCCCCTGCACCAGTGCCCTGAAAAACAAACCATTCTAGGAATACGAATAGTCTAACAGAATACATACTAGTCAATATGAAAAGAGATGATTAACTAAGCACAATAAAATGCATCTTTCAGTAAAGGAATGAAAATAAACATATCACATGGCCATTATACCTTTAAAAAATATATAAACAAGAATGTCTGTCATATTTCATGAAAACAATGCCAAGCATAGGTTCAACCTATTCCATCCATACCAATTCCAACCTTGACATAATAATTCATATCAACATACATCCCACTTGTAATATATGATGAATTGTGTATGATATTCATAATTTATGGACATTCTCTCATATCATTATTATTATATTATTATTTCATATTATTATCAATTGATATCTCTTGCGTTTACCCTTAATGAACTTCTGATTTGACACATTCTTCTGTTTCCCTAACCACTAGGTTATAAAGAACTACTACCCAACCTGTGAATTAGCATGACACGATCAATCAATTACACGTTCTCATAAAAATAATTTTAATTTTTTCCAAAATGAATTATTTGAAAATAAGTGCATACAAGAATGGACTTATATTCTATAAAAGTTAATACTAGTAATTCATAGTGGAAAAACAGTGCATACAGTATTTATCTCACAATTACATTCTATATAAGTGGAAACTAGTAATGTATACTAGAAAATAAGCACATGTATGAATATGTATATTGGAAAAAATAAAATTAGTAATATATATAGAGAATAAAAATAGATTCCATGTATAATAATAAAGCACATCCTTTAGTAATATAAATCAAAAATTCACAAAGAGAAACTACAAACATAAACTAATGTATGCACTTATGTTACGAAGTTAATTTTGTGTGATTGTATCATCATTAATTATTCAACATCATCTTGCCTCTACCTCTATTATGATAACGTAGGAAATGAATTGTTTGGTAACTCTACAACAGGGATTCCCATGACCGGGTTTAGATTCTATGAGCCTTGTTGGCATGTAAATTTTTCTAATGCCTTTATTATGCTCCAGATATAATCAATTAATTCAGTCTATCATCACACCCAACCCATGATGCTCGAGTCCATCTCATATTTCTCGTACATCCTATTCACCCTTGTGAATAAAAACCCACCCTATAGTGATGTGAATGACACCCTTTGTAGATAACAATCAATGTAATCATAGTAGGGGAACAACCATTACATCCCAAGAATGATGTCAAACCCATCATCTCGAGGAAAACGAGGTCCCATATGAGGTGACACCCACTTATATCAAGGTCTACTCCCTACACTAACATAAATTCCCTAATCAAATCCCCAACAAAGTTTTGAGTGCCATCACTTCATAGGAAAACTAAATGTCGAGCCCAAGGATCTCCACAACATGCACAAATATGATGGAATGAGAAGAACCTATATAAAAAAAATAGATACTAAAGTGGAAGCTACCAAAATAGTACCTCTACCTATAGAAGGTCCAACACTCTGTTCCTCACATATTGGTCTCACTTTATACAATTATACTAATTTGTGGCCCTAATATATAGCCTAGATACCTTGATCAGGTCCTCTATTCTAGTGATGTAAGTCTTGTGTCTGGATTCTTTAACCATGACCACTACTTCGGACTGATCGATTGGAAAAACAATATCTCCCTTTCTAACATGAAGCTGATTTATCCACTCCTAAATTTGGAATTATTGCAGACACTCATTCACTGTATACTATAGGAAAAGATCTACAAAAAACCTGTAGATGGCTCATCCTACTGCAATCTCGACACTCAACTTGATTACTATCACACAGTCTCCCCATGTATCCCTTCCTCCCACACCAATGATAGAAAATATAATTACCAACACCAATGAACTAGAAATTATTCCCTTAATGATAGGTCACAAAGTGTCACTTCCTTCCACCAAACAGTTTTCCATTGGGTCAAAAAACTGAACTACCCTACTTTGTGCCCAAACCTTACCTCGAGATATGTTATGTAATAAGAACCTGATTTATTTTTGATATGGTGGACAACCAAAATACATTCACCTATGATCAAACAACATTATTGTGCCCGAATGTGAATCATATCACCCTAGATGGATCATCTATAAGAAAAATATGCCCAAAACCTAAAAGCTCGTACAGTGAGTCAAACACTCCATAAAAAACATATAACCATACTCTAAATGCATAAAATCTTTGGCCCTTTCAGTCCTAAAATTCTATGGAAAAAAATAATCATAAAAAATGAATCATAAAAAATGAATCATCACAATAAAGAATCGACATATATGGTGCATACCAGACTCAAGAAATCAATACATGAAAGGAAACATTAGAAATCAATAAAATGCATGAAAGGAAACATGAGAAATCAAGAAAATGTTAGGTCATGAAAATGTTTGGTGGCAACTATGTGCCACACATAATACATATACAAACCAATTGTTCCCATATTTGTCCAACACATCAATAATAAAACTACTCACAATCTGATTATGAACACGTATCGTCACCCTCTCCACCTCCATCTCCACTTCCTGCTGTCACCTGTAAGAACATTATATTGAAAATTAAATACTGTTTTATATTTATATTTAAATTCAAAACCAATAAAAGTTTGAAAACTAAATGATTTTGATTTTTTGTGATTTACCTACTTACCACCAGTCGATGAACTACCATCGGAGGCATATCTGCTCATATGCTGATATATATCAGTCATCGCTTTCTGCAAATCAGATATCTGAGACCCCTGGTCTTTAACTGTGGTTCGTAGAGAAGAAATCTCCCTTTGATCATATTTGGGTATGGACTGACTATAACCAGAAGTAGATGTAGCTATAATCCTTGGTGTCCTACCAAATACCTTAGATGGTACGGGTCTAAAACCCATCCCACTCACTCTAACAAGATGCTCCTTCCCAAGGACTTTAGCAACCGGGTCATCCTGGGAGACTGAGTAGGACTGCCCAGGATTGGCATCCCATAGTTCTTTAATTTTTACCTATAAATCAAATATCAATATATATTAACATAGTAAAAACTGATAATAAGTTATTATAATAAAAAATTGACTTCATACCCCAACTTCTTTTTCAAGCTCATTAACAAAACTTCCATCTGATTTTTTGTGAACATCCAACCACACTTCAGTATGGGATGCTTCGTGCCCTAAACTCTATGAATTAATTAAGCAAAGATAAATCAAAAATTTAATATATTAAATAGATAATATTGTCTTATAAATATATAAACTAATTAAAAGATTACCAGAGTCGTTCGACTTATATAAAATCTTTTTGACCCCGCAGTGTGAGGTATGACTTGCTTAGCCCGGTTTGATGCATTCTGTATTGAGAGATCCTGAAATAAATAAAATTAAATTTTACAGTAATGTATTCAATGTCATATCCTCTTCATATACATGTATAAATGTAAAATGAGGATAATATAATAATATATATTTCAATACCATCCGCTTCTCAGCATGATGTCTGTCAACAAAAACTTTCCACTGTTCTTTCGGTACCCCACTGGGTAGATTCTCATACATTTATTGCATGGTCAACAAAGTATCGTTGACATCGCACCACAATCTCCATTTGAAGTCTTTCCATTTCCTACCAATATTTTTCAACGTCCACTTTTGTGTTATCACATCAGCAACTGCAAAGTGGAAGAACATCTATATAAATAAATTCATTTTGAACATATTAGTAACATGACATTCAATTAAACCATAATTTATTAAAATTACCTTTATTCGGGAATCAAAAACTTCATTTTTCCAACTTGGAGGCATATTTCTCCAATCATCATAAGAAATAGGTAGGGAAATGGGCTCCGCTGCCAGTTGGCCTAGAATCTGGCCAAGTAACCCTGTCGCGTCATCCATAGGGACCCCAAATGAATCAAATGGCACAACTATATTCTCTCCATTAATATTCCAAACATCTGAACTTTTTATGTTTTTCTCCATAGTTTCATTTTTTTCATCTTCAATGAGAAAACAATTAGTATAAAAAAATGCAATAAATTTATTTATATTAAAAATTTTACCTATGACAGTGACCCTTTAGTATGCCCGTGATGAACTAGAAGGGGTGTGTTGTCTCCCCACTACTGAGGCTCCTGAAGGGAGAGTCGATTACTCGGTCTCTAATGGGACACCCACAGAGGGTGTGAGAGATGGTGTAGGGGGAGATGGTGCAGGGGTGTAGGCAACTAGTGGTTCAGATGTCGTGGGGAGGGAGACAGATGAATCATCATCTATCGTAGTAGTAGATGAAATAGTGTACCTCTTCCTCCTTGGAATTCCTGTCATTTAATCAAATAAAATTAAGTTCAGAATATATATTTCAAAAAAATTAGGCAGAAAAAAAAATTAAAAATGATAATAGATGCCCAATAGTAACAAACAAAATATATATAACAATGATAATGAATGACTACACAAATGAAATAAGTGGTTGCTGAATGAATAAATAATTGTACATACAATCATTCTCTCCTTCAATCGTGTCGGTTTCCTGCTCCATTACTTCATCCACTTCATTCATCCTTTCTAGACTAATATTTTCAATATAATGATGGACAAATAATTCTGCTTCTTGTTGTTGATGAGATTCAATTTCAGAGGTCAAATCTTCTACTTCATCACCCATATCATACAAATCACTTTGTATTACATGAGAAACTACACTCCACCCTTCATCCAAAACATCATTCACATAATACAACATTTTTGCTGGCGATGATAAGATATATGGATAATGTAGTTCATGATCACCAACATCCATCAAGCGAGAGTAGTTCATAGAAGTAAATTGCAAGGAATATCTTTTAACACCTCTGATAATATCGACCCGATTGCATTTGAATAAAACAATAGAAAAATGCATGTGGTAGTTTAATTAAATAATATCAAGAATCTTTCTATAGTATCCCACTTCAAAAAATGTAAATATACCACTATTCTGTGTTTTCAAACCCACTTCTCGATTGACTGTATGAAATCTAAAGTCATTCACATTGTAAGCGTCAAACTTTCTAACTTGTTTTATAGGACCTCTAGCAAGAAAATTCAAATATTCTGACAACTCTGCTCGAGTATCAGTATTCATTATATAAAAAAAAGAAATATAATTTATTAGATTTACAAAATGTATATGTCAAACTAATATTCATATTTATTTCAATATTTATGAACTTACACATCGTGCAAACAATTCTACAAGATCTTTATTCATAGCTTCCATTATATCTTTCTCATTTCATGTTCGGCCTCTCATTCATCTCTTTATTTGTATCCTCAACTCTTCAATAAATGGATCTTCAATTTCACTATTCAGTAGCACATATCTATGTGCCTCTAATAATTCCAATTCTGTCAGTGTCACATTTTAGGTCCTCCCAACTAATTGGCCAATAACAGGAAATATTTTTGATTTCTGATGTATTTGATATTGATTCGATGTGTCGTCAACACGTCCAACTCGATTAAATATTGTATCAATATCATCCAAGTATCTGGAACAAAAGGTAAGACACTCCTTATCCAAATAGCCTTCAGTAATAGAGCCTTCTGGTTGAGCTTAATTTCTCACGTATGCTTTCAAATGCCCAAGATATCTGTGAAATAAAATAACCATAATTATGAATTTATATGAATTCCAAAAATTGTTTACTTAACTAAAAAATATATAAATAAAATACCTCTCAATTGGATACATCCATCGGTAATGAATGGGGGCTCCTAATTTATCTTCCTCAACCAAATGCACAGTTAAATGCATCATGACAATAAAAAAATATGGAGGAAAGATCATCTACATTGCAGAAAGGGTTAATACAAACCTTTCCTGGAGGTTTTCAAGCTAAAATGGATGTAGAGATTTCTCACATAATTGCCTAAAAAATGTGCAAAATTGGAGTACAAAAGTAGTAAATTTTTTGGGTAATAATGTATGCAATTCCAATGGTAGTAAATGTTATAACAAAATATGTGAATCGTGACTTTTCAATCCATGTAACTTACAATTCTTCAAGTCAACACACCTCGAGATGTTACTCTAATACCCATTAGATACCTTCAAATTCTTTAAAATTCGAAGGAATGTATCTTTATCCCTATTTTTCATTGAAAAAATTGTTGGGGCATACTTTTCATTCTCATCTAGAAAGAGACCACGTTTTATGTTCATTACTTGTAAGTCTTTGCGAGCATTGAGATAATCCTTTAACTTTCCATGCTCATTAAGTAATGTGAAAATCAAATTGTCATAGACATTCTTCTCAATATATATCACATCAATATTATGCCACAAAAAATTAAATTCCCAATATGGAAGTTTGAAGAATATACTTTTTTTCTTCCATTGTTGCGTTCTGATTTCACTTGACAATGTACTTCGAACCCATTTTACACTATCATTCAAAATATGAACCTTTATAAATTCTGTTTCAACATTTTCAAGTTGTGTCAATATTTCAAAACCAGTTAACAACTTTTTAGGTGGTCTACGATCAATGAAACCATTAAATTTTGATCTATTCAGCCGAAATCTTTGAGATGCATCAAGAAAACTTCGATGGCACAAGAAGCACCATTTTCTACTATGAGGTAGCCGTTTGGTCTCAAAATAAAAGTTATAAACAGGAAAATCCAAACCCATGTATGTGTTCCAACCATATAAATTCCCAAGCCTATAGAAGTCACTAATGGTCCACATTAAATCAGAATGCATTTTGAACATTGTTTTAGAAGAAGCATCAAATGTCTCAACACTGTTTCTCTATAAATCCTGCAATTCATCAATCAAAGGCTGCAAGTATACATCAATATCATTTCCAGGCATTTGTTTTCTAGGAATAATCATCGAAATGATAAAAGATATTTGTTTCATACACATCCACGGAGGCAGATTTTAAGGGATCAAAACAACTGGACAAATGCTATAACTGGTACTCAAAGTCCCAAATGGGTTGAATCCATCGGCAGCTAATCCCAATCGAAAATTCCTAGGATCAGCTAATAAATATGGATGTAATGAATCAAATGTCTTCCACAATTTTTAATCTCGTGTATGTCTCATTAAACCATCATTGTTATTATCTACAAAATGTCACTTCATGTGTTCGGCAGTTTTCGATGACATGAATAATCTTTACAATCGAGGCTTCAAAGGAAAGTAATGAAAAACATTTACAGGTGTGTTCCTTTTCTTCTTCTCCATTAAATTATGTTGATTCAGACTTCCAACATCACCCTTTGACTGTCATCTAGAAGAAGAACATTTTTTTCAATTCGGTCTACTTGAATCATCTCCCCAATAAAGCATACAATCATTGGGACACACATTTATTTTTGTATAATTCCGACCAAGCCTGTTAACAACTTTTTTCATATCATAAAAAGACTCGGGGATTTTTGCTTCAGGAAATGCATCACGAATCAATTCCAATATCATGGACATTGTCTTATTTGTAATTCCACATAGACATTTGATATGGTACAACTTCAGTAGAAAAGAAAGCTTTGAATATTTCAAACACCCACTATACAACTCTTGATGTCCATCTTCAACTAAATCATGAAACACATTTTCCTCAATGAAGTTTTCTCTTACATTTGGCTCCACATAATCAATAGGAGGATCCAATGATATGTTACAATCTTGATCTGGTTGTGTTACAGTCTCAAAAATATCACTTGTCACGTTGCAATTTGTAGCACCCTCATCTGGTTGTTCTGTTATGTTTTGATGTTGATAGTGGTGTCTTGCAGTGCTGAATGCATCATTTATGAGGTTTTTCATTTCATTTTCCATTTTCAATGAAGTTGGGACCTCATTCTGTGGATTAACATCAGTGCTCAATCTTTCTATAATGTTTGATTCTCCATGCCAAATCCAACACAAATATTGACCAAGGAATTGCTTCAGTATTAAATGTTCATAAACTTAATCTCTCTTCAACCATCTTCTAAATTTACATTTAGGACATGGACATCTTATTCTCCCTTCAACGGATCGATTAGAAATTGCAAAATCTAAAAACTCCTTCAAACCCTTGACATAATGAGGTGTGTTCCTCAGTAATGTGATCCAGATTTTATCCATGTATATCACAATGTGCCTACACAATATTAAAATAAATTAAAACACATAGTTACTACTAAATAAAGAAAGAGATTCATATATACGATAGTGTAAGATTACAGAAACATAATATAATAAATATGATCCATTGATCATAAAGTAGGCATAATATAATTGTACTCATTTGAGGAGAATATTCTCATGTTTATGTGCTATGGTGTAGTGAAATCCATACTTTTTTTAATGTGCTCACACGAGGAATTGAACATGTTGGAGCTATATTAGATCTTAGATTCTTGGGATTAAGTATCGTAAGGTCATTATTGGGCCTATAATGTTTGACATGCGCTTCCAAACTAGGCTTGGTGTGTATTTTGTTCTAGTAGAGTAGGGCTGGCATGAACTCGGGTTTGCGTGGATGTAATTTTGTGTTGCCTATGCACTTTTGATTGAGGTTTCTTGGTATCCATTTAATTTTTTACTACACCAGTAGAGACTAGATTCAATGCATGAACATAAGTATCATGATTCATCACCATTAAACATTTTGACATAGTAAAGAGATATTACAATCCACTCATTTGTTAAATTCAATTAAAATTATTATTTAATAAATTTAGTTCATTAGATCCAGCTGGATTTATTATTTTCCATTACAATTCTTAGATTTCCATGAAATGCTCCTCTGAGCATTAATCTAATCATCCCATAGTTTCCATTATCCCATAAACCAACATCAATACTCATCCCATGAGTTCAATGTCAATTACATTATCAATTTCATAATCATGGTATTCAATGATCAATCATAAGCTACTACAATGTAATACACTCAATAGGGCATATATAAACTACAAAAAGTAGTTGGGAACCAAAACAATCATCGATTTTATAATAATAAATAAAATCATTCGACAATGAATAAGAAAGATGGGAATACCCATCTCTAAATTGAAACATAAACCACCCATCAAAAAGCTTCACACAATAACCCAACAAACATGATAACACAAATCTAAACCTGAGGCATCTATTCCTATTAGCCATATGACAATAAATGGAAAAAAGAGATCCCCTGTAACATCCCCAAATGATATAGGGTTAAATGACTAAATGATATGACTCATGGCAACAAGGTGCACTTTCCTTTTCGAGAGCCTGTCTGATTAGAACTCCACAGTTAAGTGTGCTTGGTCTGGAGTAGTGATCAGAATGGGTGACCTTCTGGGAAGTTTCTCAGGGTGTGTTTGAGTGAGGACAAAGCACACTGGAAAGGACATGTGTTGGCCTGTGGGGACAGTCATTAGTCAGATGACTCATTCAGGCACGTGGGTGGGCCCCACGGTGGGGACCATATTTCTGCGAGGCAACTGGTGGTACCTGGTGGGCCAGGACCCGACGACCATGTTAAGGTGGGGTGGTTGTGCTATCACCAAGACCCAGTTTTCACATTTGGTATCAAAGGAGGAACCCAGCCTTAAGTGTAGTGTACTGCCTGGGTTGAGATGTAGGGCCCACAATGAGGGCGTTGTGCTCTAAAGGGGGTGATTGTAACATCCCCAAATGATACAGGGTTAAATGACTAAATGATATGACTCATGTTAACAAGGTGCACCTTCCTTTTCGGGAGCCTGTTTGATTAGAACTCCACATTTAAGCGTGTTTGGCCTGGAGTAGTGATCAGGATGAGTGACCTTCTGGGAAGTTTCCCTGGGTGTGTGTGAGTGAGGACAAAGCACACTGGAAAGGAAATGTGTTGAACTATGGGGACAGTCATTAGTCAGATGACCCACTCAGGCACGTGGGTGGGCCCCACGGTAGGGACCACATGTCTGCGAGGCAACTGGTGGTACCTGACGGGCCAAGACCCGACGACCATGTTAAGGCGGGGTGGCTGTGCTGTCACTGGGACCCAGTTGTCACATCCCCTCTCTTAACAATCACCATCCTCCACTTTTTTCCATCAAAACCCCAGACATCAATCTTAAAATGACTCTACCACCCTAGAGCACACATATATAGAATCAAAAGTATTTTTATCATCGGAAACACAAGGGGAAACTACGTTTATAAAAAATTAATAAAATCCTTTAGAAACCAAACATAGACTCACCTAGCCCCAAATAATTATTTCCATAACCAACCTGATCATTACCAACTTGAATTAATACATTCATTATGAATAGGTTTCAGCACTAGAAAACCTATAATCACCAACTATCAAAGCCAATAACCAAACATAAATGATATGACTCATGATATGACTCATGTCAATAAGGTACGCCTTCCTTTTTGGGAGTCTGTCTGATTAGAACTCCACATTTAAGTGTGCTTGTCCTAGAGTAGTGATCAGGATGGGTGACCTTCTGGGAAGTTTCCCAGGGTGTGTGTGAGTGAGGACAAAGCACACTGGAAAGGACATGTGTTGGTCTTTGGGGACAGTCATTAGTCAGATGACCTATTCAAGAACATGAGTGAGCCCCATGGTGGGGACCACGTGTTTGTGAGCCAACTGGTGGTACCTGGCGAGTCAGGACCCAATGACCATGTTAAGGCGGGGTGGTTGTGCTGTCACCGGGACCCATTTGTCACATCCCCTCTCTTAACAAACACCATCCTCCACTTTTTTCAATCAAAACCCCAAACATCAATCTTAAAATGCTTCTACCACCCTAGAACACACATATATAGAATCAAAAGTATTTTTATCATCGAAAACACAAGGGGAAACTACATCCATAAAAAATTAATAAAATCCTTTAGAAAACAAGAATAGACTCACCTAGCCCCAAATAATTATTTCCATAACCAACCTGATCATTACCAACTTGAATTAATAGATTCATTATGCATAGGTTTCATCACTAGAAAACCTATAAGCACCAACTATCAAAGACAATAACCAAACATAAATATATTCAAGAAATATTTCAAATTCAACAGTTTTTATGGATGAATGGTAATCAATATCTCATGCCACTTTCATTAATCAATTAATTATTACCCACATTATTTTCTTATCCAATTTCAATACTATAAACCACTATAAACAACAATAAAAATCATATAAAGTAGATAACACACTATTTTGAAAATTATAAGAGGTGTTATGAGCAATGCATTAATACATATGACCACAACATCCATTCAAATTAATTATTGATTCTAGTTATTATATTTATTAGGATAATTCCACTATAAACCCAATGATGTTATACCATGATACCTTAATATAAACACATAAAATGGAGAAGTAAAAAAATCCCATACCTAGTGAATTTAAACTTTCTTTGAGAAATAATGGAATATAAGGTATAGATCTCTAATAAACTCTCCCAAAAGAAACTCATGATCCCTATAAACATCCCCCATGGATCCACCATCAAACACCAATAGAAACCCCATGATAATTTAAGGAAACCAATTTTCATAACTTTTAAATAGAGAACATGAATTAGAATAACTAGCTGGTGAAGAAGAAACAAACCCCAAATCACTAACTGGACGTGGGGTCGTCGGGAGAAGGGGGTCACGGGGTCATCGAGAGAAGGGGGTCGCGGGGTCATTGGGAGAAGGGGTTCATAGGTTCGTGGGGTCACGGGGGGTCACGGGGTCGCAGGGGGTCGTGGGGGAGAAGGGGGGGTCACCAGAAGAAGGGGGATCTCTGAGAGAAGGGGGTTGCGGGGGGTTGCCAGGGGGGTCATCAGGGGGTCACCGGGGGAGTCGCCGGGAGAAGGTGGGTCATGGGGGTCGTCGGGAGAAGGGGGGCCACGGGGTCGTGGGGGTCGGTGGGAGAAGGGGTCGGGGTCGGGGATAAGGTTTGGGAGTGTAAAAAAAGAAATGGTTTCATGGCAGTTTATTATAAACCACCACGAAACCATTTAAAAAAATGTTTAGCGGCGGTTTGGTGAACCACCGCTACAAAACCGCCACTAAAGTCAATTTATGTTGTAGTGGTCAGATTTTCAAAATTCACATCACTAAAGTGACAAACTTATGTTTAAAGGTCACATAGAACTTAGTAGTTCATTATGTTTTGATTTCATGTGATTATGACATGTTTATATGAAAGTAATTTCCATTGAAAAATATTGGGTCGTTATATTCTCCCCTCCTTACAAAAATTTCATCCTCAAAATTCACAAAATGTTACCTAAAAATATTTGAGTATGTCTTCAACATAAGCTCATCAGTCTCCCATGTTGCCTCCTCCATATTATGGTTCCTCCAAAGAACCTTTACCAGATGATTCGTTCGATTTTTCAATAATTGTTCTCTAGTATCAAGAATATTAATAGGCTCTTCACAATAAGACAGATCAGGCTCAAGTTCTATTTCTTTATAGGTGATTACATGTGTTGGGTCTGGCATGTATTTCCTTAACATTGATATGTGGAACACATTGTGAACTTTGAAGATACTTGGTGGCATTTCCAAACAGTAATCTATGGCACCAATTCGACTCAGAATTTCAAAAGGTATGATGTACCTCGGACTTAATTTTCCCTTCTTACCGAATCGTATAATACCCTTCCATGGAGATACCTTTAAGAAAACATGATATACTTCTTGAAATTACAAATCCTTCCTTCAGTTATCAGCATAGCTATTTTGCCTACTTTGAGCTGTTTTGATATGGGTTTGGATAATCTTCACCTTTTCCATTGTTTCCTCAACAAGTTCTAGGCCTATGAGCTTTCTTTCACCAACATCATCCTAGAAGGTTGGTGTACAACATCTCTTTCTATACAATGCTTCATATGGTGCCATCTGAATACTTGAATGGAAGCTATTATTATAGGAAAATTCTATGAGAGGTAAATACTGATCTCACATGTCTTGACAGTCAAGTGAACAAGACCTCAATATGTCTTCCAAAGTTTGAGTAGTCCGTTCTTATTTTCCATCAGTTTGTGGGTGGTAGGCAGTGCTCAAATGAAGATCAGTATCTAGGTCCTTCTAAATAATTTTCCATAATTGTGATGTAAAATGGGTATCACAATAAAAAAAAATTGATAAGGGTACACCATGAAGTCTTACAACTTCATTTATATATAGTATTGCTAAATGTTAAAGTGGTAAATGTTCTCTTATAGCAATAAAATGTGATGATTTTGTAAGACGGTCAACAATGACCCACATCACATCATTCTTTCTTGGAGTCTTTGGTAGCCCCACGAAAAATTCCATCATAATATCATCCCATTTCCACATAGGAATAGGAAGAGGTTGCATGACTCCTCCAAGATGTTTTCTTTCAGCCTTCACATATTGACAAACCAAAAATCTCAACACATAATCCGCAATCTCCCTCTTCATGTTTTCCCACCAAAAATGTTCCTTTAGATCTCTATACATCTTTGTGCTACTAGGGTGTATAGAGAAATTAGAGCTATTAGCATCATCCAATAGTTCCCTCTTTAGCTCTGGAATAGCAGGAATACAAATACTCTTTTCGAATTTCAAAATACCACCTTTATATATGAATTCCATCAACTTCCCATCATTTAGAGCTTTAATTTTTTTTGAAACTCCTCATTATCATCTTGAGAACTTTTTATCCTTTCCAATAAAGAAGATTTGGAAACCATTTGGAAAAGTAGTGATGTGTTACCTTCCTTGATAATTCCCATGTCCATATTTACTAGATCCATGAACAAAGGATCCCTTTCAACTCTCATCTAGTTCATAATTTTGTGTTCCTTTCTACTCAAAGAGTCTACCACCTTGTTTGCCTTCCCCGAGTGGTAGTTTATTGCACAATAATAATCCTTGATTAGCTCAATCAATATCCTTTGTCTCTTATTGAGTTCTTTATATGAGAAGATATATTTCAAACTCTAATGATCCGTATATATCTCAAAATTTTCACCATAGAGGTAATGTCTCTAAATATTCAGAGAGAATATTACCGCTGCTAACTCAAGATCATGAGTTGGATAGTTTTGTTCATGAATTTTTAGCTGCCTAGATGCATAGTCAATCACTGGATCATTCTTCATAAGGACTCAACCAATTCCTTTCTTTGATGCATCACTATAGATAACAAACCCATCCTTCCCCAATGGTAGGGTTAGGATCAGAGCATTCACTAACCTCCTCTTCAATTATTCAAAAAATTCTTCACATTCCTTTGTCCATACAAACTTAACACCTTTTTCTTGTAATCTTGTTCATTGGGTTGTCTAAACGGAAAAAGTTCTGAATGAAACGTCGATAATAACCTACTAAACCAATAAAACTACGTACCTCAGTTATGTTCATTGGAGTAGTCTATTCTTGCACAACCTTTGTCTTCATAGGATCTATAGAGATTCCATCCTTAGAGACAATGTGGCCTATAAAGGAAACTGATTGGAGCCAAAAAATCACACTTGCTAAACTTCCCATATAATTTATTTCTTCTAAGTGTCTTCAGAATAGTGCACAAGTGATTTTCATGATCTTTATGGGTTTTAGAGTATACCAGGATATCATCAATAAACACCATTACAAAGTCATCAAGATATTCCTTAAAAACTCTATCCATTAGATCCATGAAAACATATGGTGCATTAGTTAGTCCAAAAGTCATAACTGTAAACTCATAATGCTCGTACCTAGTTTGAAATGTTGTTTTTGGAATGTCTTCCATCCTCACAAGCAACTGATGATATCCATATCGAAGATCAATCTTCGAAAAATATTGGGCTCTATAAAGTTGATCAAATAAATCATCAATTCGTGGCATAGGATACTTATTCTTTATTGTAATAGCATTTATTTCCCTGTAATAAATGCACAGCCTCATGGATCCATCTTTCTTCTTGAAAAAGAGGACACGGTCTCCCCATGGAGAAACACTAGGGCGAATAAATTCTTTATCACTCAATTCCTCCAGTTGTTTATTTAGTTACACTAACTCCATAGTGGCCATTCTATAAGGGGTCTTTGATATGGGCCTTGAACCAAGAATTAAGTCAATTGAAAACTCAATTTACCACTCTGGAGGATGTCTAGGTAAATCCTCTGGAAAGATGTCAATATATTCTTGCACAATAGGTACGTCCTCTATCTGTACATTATTCTCCTCACCCATATTTATTTCATTCCCTTCCTCCCTAATAATTGAATTTGGTAGAGCTATTGGGGGTGGATCTAGATGATAATAAAATGGAAAGGTTTCTAATCTAAAAATAAGGGATTCTACACCATTCTCGAAAATTGTAACTTTCTTCTTCTTACAATATATCTTTGCATCATAATTCGACACCCAATTCATACAAAGAATTATATCAAATCCAGTCATTGGTATGATGATAAGGTCAGAAACTAAAGCATGTTTATGTATCATGAGGGGGGCTAATCGACACGCCTTTGTTACAATGATACATCCACTATGAGTTTTGACTGATAACTCCTTTATTAAATCAAATTGGACATATCTAATTTTCTTGGAAAACTAGGAAGATATAAATGAATTCGATGATCTATAATGAAATAAAGCATTGGATAAGTTTGATGAAATGATCAAAGTACCTACCACCATGTCATTTGGAACTTCAACCTCTTCAGTTGTGATCATATAATCTTGTCCCTGCTCCCTTGGCCTTTTCTATTACATGTTTCCTTGACACTTTAGACAATCATTAGCATAGTGTCCTGTCTCCCAGCAATTATAGCATTGAACATTATTAGCTTCCTTATTCCCATTCCAACCACCAATAATATGTCCTTTCTTTCCAAATTTTTAGCATACTCCTTTTCCCCTATCTCCCATCTTGCATCGGACGGAAAATCTCTACAGGGGACACGTGCATTCGTTCAGTTTCCATTCTTTCCACTAAGTGTCATTTCTAAATAATGTCATACACTAGATTAGGGTATGAATCATAATTTATAATCTCAATATAGAAAAATACTTAGAAAAAATCTAAATTCTACACATAGATAACCTCTTAATCATAAACATGGTATCTTTTATTTAAATCCTTCATAATGTCTTGTAAAGAAAATTTGAATTATCCTAAGCATGTCCCCTGGAAGTGTCATAACTAAGAGTGCAGCAAGGCCTATTGTCTCATGAGACCTATCGATGCATAGAGGGGCCATAACAGTCCCCAAACATCACATAATAAGTCCAATTCATTCCTCATATGAGAGGGTATAAACATAAACAACATATACATTCATATTGAAACTATCATATGAAATGTAACTAACTTTCCCCAATCATTAAACATAAAACACTAACCATTTTAAGTAATATGGTGAATGATTTTAGGATAGATCGTCCACAATAGAGTTAGTAATAAACCATTAAATCAAATATGGTAGTTGAATTCATAAATTATTAAACCCAATAATACATAATAATCAACAAGAATGTTGAATCAGATGAAAATACTCTTATAAAATCATTAAGCAATTCGTGAGATAAATACTCTTTATTTTGAAAAGAAGAGTTCTTTTGGAAAAATATTTGTATAAAACCAGAAGTGAAGTAAGATATTATTTTCATAATAAAATTAGTAATTTTAGAAATATAATGGTTTCCAAAAATAGATTATAGAGTGCCCTTGAAAATAGATAAGAATTTGGGAAATTCCCTTAAATCCGACTTGTATTTTGGAAACAGTTTTGAAAGATAATTTTAAAACATGTAACTATACATAAAATAGGGAAGTATTCTGGTTGGTGTACATATATAGAATAATCACACATAATTTATGATGAGTTCATAATAATACATAAGAATTTAATTGAGTTATTTAGACAATGAAAGTAACCCGAATGAAAATGGAAGTTCGGGTGGAAAACCCTTACCTTAAGTTTGAATGTGTTCCGATCTTGAAATTAAGGTCCTGGAATATGAAATTAGACTTATTAATAAATTATTTCAGAACATAATAGACATGTATTTATTTTATCATAATTATTTTTAGTTCATTTATGTTCTTATTGATAAGTTATTACATTGAATTATGTCGTTCCGGAGTTTTTGTTTTCTAGATTTCCATAATTGGTTCACATGTTTTTAAGTAATGGAGTTCATGTGGAATGGTTGTAAATATATAGAATTGAATTCTCATATTATTCATTATCATCCATAGGTGTTATTGGTCATTTATATAACTTTTTTTCATGTCATGAGGATGAATTATTATATAGAACTTTAATGATAACTGTTTCGGTTAATTTGTGGGTTTTGATTACAATGAACTAGATTTTATTTATAACTTAATACCATTTGTACAAAGGGGTTAAAAACCTTAAATAGGTTATATTAAATATATAATAATCTGGTTCAACCATAACAATAATGGTTTCATGACCAAAATTGAGAATGATAATAGAAATTGAAAACCCATCATCCTTGAATGTGGTAAATTGACACATCTCGGATGGTGTTCTTGCTACTAGTATAAAAGAAGGTAAAAGGAAGAGATGATGATAACTTATTCCCCTGTCATGAAAACATTACATTAAATTTAAGGTACTGGATTCATCACAACATTTGGATAAGGAGAGTTAATAATAGAAAAATAAAACAAATGAACTAGAAAGGAAAGACAAATAATTAAAAAGAGGAATTTACCTCTTAAACCAAACTTCCTTGAGAGCCTCCTTAAGGGAGAGGTTTTGGTCTTTTTATGAGACAAAGTATTGTTGGAAGTGGGAGAGAATGTTGGGAAGATATTTGGACCTAATTTTTATAAGTCACGAGGCTTGATAGAAGTGAAGATAAGAGGGAGTGATAAGGGGGTTCATAGTGGTGGGGAGAGGGGATTTCTCAATTTTATATTCATTAATTTAAAATTTCTCCACAAGACAGGGAATAGTGAGTCTTTTATGACCAATAATATTAATTTCATCATGTGAATCCAAATCAATTGGGCTTACATCAGTAGAACATCATACATGACTCTATAATTAGTATATTTAGCTTATTTTGTAAATTATGGTATTTCACTATTCATCAAAAATTCAAGTATTTCAAAAAATCCCAAAAATTCACCCTAACCCTTTTTTGATGTGTAGAATCCAAAAATGGATTCCATTTTTGAAAAATAATTTTCTAAATATGATTAATTTAAAATTTAATTAAAATCATAATTTATTCTAAAAAAATATTTTTAAAACATTTATTTACTTATTCCAAAACATAGGTATGTCTTACTTAAAATTGAATATTATTTATACACCATCATATGTAAGTTTACTATTCATTAGGGTATATCACTATTCATAAGCGTATGTTACTATTCATAAGGGTTGTTTACTATACACCAAAAATTAAGTTTTTCTTATCGAAATCCAAATAACTTACTGATCACAACTGTGTATGTCAGATTTTTGAAATTCACATCAAATAAGTGACAAACTTATATTTAAAGGTCACATAGCACATATTAGTTCATTATTTTGTGATTCCATGTGATTATGACATGTTTATAAGAAAGTAATTACCATTGAAAAATATTAGGTCGTTACAGTATTTGGATCATTTTGTTACAGTGGTTATAATGATGCGATTATGGTTTTGGTGAAGAGGAGGTGAATGTATGAATATGGGTAGGGGTGTACATGGAAGGAGGAGGGAATGAGGCTGATGTCCTTCATGTTTACATTACCCAACTGATGTGTGGTTTAGAAAGTTGTTATGTGTTGGTGTAGTATGTGGTGGTGGAAATGTGATTATGATTGTGATGATGTGGAATGTGGATATGTGGTATGATGGTAGGTTATGGGGTGAATATATAATTATTGTTGTTCTGATTTTTGTTTTTTCATTCTTGAGTTACTGGTCAAATGGAGAGGGGTCGTCCTACCATCTCACTATTAGTTTTAGTTGGAATAGATCTATCGATAGGTGAGAGTAGTGGTAACTTCTTGGGCCCTTTTCCTTTAGAGATTTTGATTATGTTTACATGGTTGATGATATATCTCATTTTTTGATTATTTATATGGAATTTTAATCCTTTTTTGGAATAGTAATTGGTTTGGAATCTTTTTTGGGAATAGTGGAGTATATTGAGGGAATGGTGGAAATTTTTGGTTAACAAGGTGGAACGTGGATCTCATTGATCATATATCTTATCTTTATTATATTTCTATTTATGGTTATGTTTTTATTTTTTGATATCATATTTTTCTACACTTTCATATCTATTTCACATGGATTTTTATTTTTTTAGAAGGATTATCCTACCGAGTACTTCCAAGTTCTCACCCCTCTAAGGTTTGATAAGTGTTTTATAGGATAGTCTGAGGGAGATTGGAGTTGTTGTTTAAGTAGATTGGATGGATTTTATTGATGATTTAGGTTCTTAGGAGTTCATATTTTCATATATTTTCCAGTGTTTATGTAATTGAAATATAAGTAACATTTGGGTTGTTGGGTTTTTTAATTAAATGAAAATTATTTAGATTTTATTGGTGGTTTTGTTTCATTTTTTATCCATAGGATTGTGGGGGTAATGCCTCTCGTTTTTTTCCCTTTATACCCTTAGCGTTAGTCATCAACCCATATCCTACTTTAGGTGGGATTTAGGGGTCACCCTCACCTTCACTGTCCACCCAAGAAAGGTTCCCAGTGGGAGCAGGTCATGAATATATATTTTTCTTCACCACTAAATATTTTATTTTTCTTAATGCCAATTTCTTTTAATTTTTTCCTTTTTATGTCTATTGAATAAAAAATTTCTTTACTTTTTTTGTAAATTTATCCTTTATTAATGATATAGTTTTCATTTTCAAGTATTTTTCAACCTTATATTTTTTAGTCTATATTTTATAGCATATTGTTTATCTTTATCACTATTAACTTAGTTAAAAGACCTCAAAGACTTATTAGTTGAAACATTATCAATGTATCCTTCCTTTATACCTTCACTTTTCATTTCACATGATTATTTATATATACACAAGTAATGTATTAAAATTTTAATCTCTATTTTAAAAATAAAAAACAAAATAATCTTCTTATTTTTATTGAATAGTCTCTAACTTCCTCAAAAACATAAATGAAATATCATTTTTAGTTTGTACATGCTTCTTAATAGTTTTATTTTATTCTCATATAATAAGAAATTAGAATATTTTATAGATTATTTAGTGGAACTTGATCTGAAACTTATATTCAAGAGAATAAAATTTGATAATCATATTTATCATGTAAAATTAATAGAGGCTTCAATACCAAAATAAAATATTATGTCTTCTCATCAAATCCTATGATATAAATCAAAATCTAATTAAACCTGGTGAAGAATTTATCTACTAACATATATTTCAAAATCATTGTATGTATAAAATTTTCTCTTCAAACTTTATGTTCTGATTTCTTTACCTTTTTTGGATTATTTATATAAATTCTTAATTTATATCATATTTATTTTTCACATTTATAATCCATTAACTTGTTTAATTATATCTATGATAAGGATATAAATAAATAATTGTTACCATCCCTTGATTCTTAATGTTCATCTTGGTAATATTTTTTATAACTATCCCAATTTCAAGGTACCTATAACATGTGAAGTGCCCTCATGAAGTGAGTTGACAAATCTGAAGATTAAGAAACCCTAAATGAGACTTTATCGATATAGTGATATTATTTACACTGATATTTGGAGTGATCGCTAGTGTAGAAAGGGGTTTTCATATTGGTTTTTTTAGTTTTTAACATCAATTAAGTAGTATTATATTTGTAAGAGACATTGTAAATATGATTTTTATATCGGTTATTGTTGTAATAGTGGGTTCTATATACCCAACTAAATAGTACTTTTGATTACCATATCATGGATACAATGAGTTATATATGATGTACACTTACCATTATAGTGTATATATTTCTACATACACTATTTAAATGGTAATTTCCATAGATTAATTATCATATCAGAAGGATATAGCAGTTCCCAAGATATAGTGGTAACCTAGAGATACTATGAAATTAATCTTAAATATATGTACTATAGTTTAGATACGTCATACTAAATGGACATAGTTGATGTATGACTATTAAGTGTCTAGGTCTCATAAGTATCACTACTAGAAATTTTCCATATACCCATGGTTTGAAACCATGGGTATATCCCAAAAAACTATTGGTATAGGATATACCCACGATTTCAAGGAACCAGGGGAAACTAAGGCGTCGGTATAGCCTTGAGCTATTCCCATGGTTTGAAATACCTATGCCCACAATTTTGAAACTATGGGTCATCAAGGTGTGGGTATAAGAATGACCTATACCCATGGTTTAAAAATGTTATACACACGGTTCTGAAAATGTGGGTATAGGATTAAAAAAAATGCCGCACGCGTGTTTCAAACCCTCACCGCCTCTACACAACCATTGTCCTTAACCACTACACCATTTATACTTATGTGTATATATATATATATATATTCTTATATATATTTATAAACTATGGTTATAGGTAAAAACTGTGGTAATAGGTTTTCCCACCTAATTTTTTTTCCACGCAAACATAGGGGAACTTATACCCACGGTTCATTAAAACTATGGGGATAGCATTCCGAACTAAAACCTATACCCATTGTTCACCAAAACTGTAAGTATATCTTTTAGTACCTAAGTCTTTCCCCATGGTTCATTAAAACCATGGGTATAGGCCCACCTATACCCACGGTTCAGTGTAAATTGTGGGTATAGGTTTTCTCGCAGTATTCCCATGAAAGTTTTTTGTGTTCTCACGTGTACGTGGGAACCCTATTGCCATGGTTTATCAAGAACCATGGGTAAAGTTTAGAAAATATCGCTTATACCCATAGTTCATGAAAACCATGGGTATGGTCCTATTTTCCAGTAGTTTATTGAGACTTCTTCTCATGAGTTTCACACTTGGTGATCTTTGGTAGGTGAGAACATGAGGACAGACCTTACAATAGGAACAACATAGGTTTTGGGTGTTATTGGTTGTTCATATCTATAGAAATGTGTATTGGTACCCTGACATGATATCATTATCAATGTGTGTCATTTGATCACATACTTTGATATAATAAAAAAATCATGATAATAAATTTGTTGTGAGATAGCTTGTGTTGGGTGCGTCTTTGGTGGTGTGCCATTGGTTGAATGGTCAAGATAGAATTTTTCACTTCTAAGTTAAAGAAGTGATATCTCGGGGCTATTTTATCATGATGGGAGTACCTTCATTAATCCTTGTACAAGTTAGTCAGATATAAGTTCATCCAATTATATCAATAAATAATAAATCATGAAAGGATGATGACACAAGTGTGCATCCTAGTTTATGAGATATCATGATGTGGAGATTATATTACACAGTGTGTGTTCATAGGATGGTTGTTGTTTTTGAAGGACCTCAGAATACCCTGAGAGGGGAGGGGTGAATTAGGGTGTCAAATTTTTCTTTTAAACTGATGGATCTTGTTTCCACGTTGGTAGAAACCTGTTAAACATTTCTGAAGAGGAAGAGGAGAAAATAAACAATCACATGCAAAGAAATGACACTACAATTTTACTTGGTTCACCACTGAGGTATACATCCAAGGATCATATGATGACAGTGTGTTGTCCATACAAAAAACCATTAATTTTCACAATTTGTGGATTACAAGAGTTTATCAGAGTCACTCTATGTCAGGCGCACTGCCTTTACAAGGTTTTAGGGATAGCACATTGTGTCCCTTGGATCACTTCTGTTGTCTCCCCCTTTCTCACTACGTTGGAAGAATCTTCACTCATTTTATCGACTTGAAGGTCACTTCAATGGTTTAGCATCAAATCATGCATTCTCAACTGTAAATGAATGCTACGTTGAAGTCCCGTAATCACCCACATATGTAATTTATTTTCCCATACACTGATATGTTATGGAAATTAATTTCATAAACTGATTTGGTCAATTTTCAGGCTTCCTTGGGTGTTTTGCATACTAATTCCGTTTCCGCATACCGCTGTTGTTTCAGCATACCATCCAACTCCTCCGCGAACTACCCTTCTTCGTGTACTGCCCTACTCTGCATACTTCTCCACTCCTCTGCGTACTGTCCTGCTCCACGTACAGCCTTGCTCCTCCACGTATTGTGAGAGCTTCCTGCACTAACTGCACTCTCTTCCACGGATGGTTTCATTGATGCGGATGATTCTCTCCACGTACCGTCTTCTCCTCCGCAAACCACTTTGGAATTCACCAGATTTATTCTTGAAATTTTAATCTACAATCTCTACTTTAACAAAGGGAATTACTTCTCTTTAAGTAGGCACATAACTTCACAAATTTTTCTAATCTAATTTACCCAAATTTTCAATGTGGGACAATCTTCATTGTAAACTAAACTCCATCTATGTACCGTTAGCCTCCACCGTATACTAGTCCTATTTCGCAAACCGCAACAATCCTACAAACCTTCTACATTCCACATATGGCATGCCTTCACCGCATACTGTCGTTGTGAACCGTTTTCGGCAGCATTCCGTGTATCATGCGCCTTCACCGCGTATCATCACCGCAAACCATTTTCGACAGCATTCCGCGTACCGCACACCTTCACTACATATCGTCACTGTGAACTGTTTTTGGTTATGCACACCACTCCGTGTACCATTCTGTATGTGGCTACGAACCATCACCAAAATCCCAATTTTGAGGCCCAAAATTTTGGCAAACACTGGGAAACTGCTCCACCTTTAATACTACTTTCAGCCTCAAATGTATGACCCCATTCTTTGCAAAATCCCTTGTCATCCATGTGAATATTGACGACAAACACAAACCAAACTCCAATATTATCAACGAACAACCTTGGTTCCAACAATCACCCCCTTTGGATTTTTTGGAAATCTCTAGATAAATTCACTGATGTGCCAACCCCAATCAAAACCTGAACCTTCAAGAAACAACTCAGCCATCACTCTAAGTCTATGTGAGCAGTTCTCAGTGTAGAAAAGAAGAGAGAGGACATTAATTAAGTTTTCATCATTTTCTTTTCTCCCTATAGTTGCATTGCTAGATTTTTCTATTCTCCGTATTTCCTATATCTAGAAAGAAACAGATCACTTTCCATTGAATTTATCCATTATCCCCCATTAGCAATAAACCCAATAAACTGAATCTTGACTTGTAGAGAGAGAAAAACATTCTCCCCCTGGATTGTATCTCCCCCATAAACCTGCATCATTTCCACAAATAGATTAAAAATAGATAAAACAATTGGGGAGAGAGGAATCTCATAACATCCTTATGCACTGGGAGGTGGCTTAACATCGAGGTCCAACCGATGTTTCTCAAACACAATTGCTGACGGTGGCTTGGTCATAATGTCAACCACCTTCTCATCGATTCCCACATGGTCTATTTTGATCATGCCTTGTTCAACTTTTTCCTTGATGAAGTGATATCTGATATCAATATGTTTCATATGAGAATGCTGAATAGGATTCTTTATAAGATCAATTGTGCTCTTATTATCACAGTAAATCACCATTGGTTGTTTCGCCTCATCACCTATGTCAATCAGTTGCTGCTTCATCCAAAGTAACTAAGTTCACACCTTGGTAGTGAATATATATTCAGCTTCGGCGGTACTAAGAGAAGTACGTTCCAATTTCTTTCTCAGCCAGCCCATGCATTTCTTCCCAATATAGAATGATCCACCACTAGTGGAATTTCTGTCCACTACATCTCCAGCTCAGTCAGCATCAAAAAAAGAAGATAGTTCATTATCTCTTCCTGCAGAAAAGTATAGCCCATAATTATGTGTACCTTGAATGTATCTCATGATTCTTTTCACTATCGCCATATGTTATTCCTTCATATTACTCTAAAAGTGGGCCGTAAGGCAAGTTACAAAGACAATATCTAGTCGTGTCTCTATCAAGTATAGTAGGAATCCAATGATTCTTCTGTACAAGGTGGGATCCACATAAGTCCCATCCTCATGCCCCCCGAGCTTTTTTACAACCACAATCGGAGTCGAAATTGGTTTGGAATCATGTATATTGAATTTCTTCAGAAGCTCTCTTACATGATTTTCCTAATAAATGGAAGTGAAATCCTTATTCTGAATCACCTACAACCCTAAAAATTATGTGAGTTCATCAATCATGGACATTTCAAATTCTGATTTCATTTGATTGTAAAATCCATCCACTGATCCATGCCTTCTTCCACTGAAAATAGTATCATCCATGTATACCAATACCATGAATAGGTCCTTTATAGAGTTCTTTACATAGATATTGTCATCCACTCCTCCTCTTTTAAAATAAAGCTTTCTCAGATAAGAGTCCAATCGAGAGTACCACGCACATGGTGCTTGTTTCAGGCCATAGATAGATTTCTTTAATTTGAAAACCATCAGTTCATCATTGCCAAGAAATAACCCCACAGTTTGTTCAATGTAGACTTCTTCTTCCAATACTCCATTTAAGAATGTTGTCTTGAAGTCCATTTGATACACTTTATAACCACTTTAGATTTCCATGGAAAGAAATAGTCTAATTGACTTCAGTCTCACTACTGGAGAAAATGTCTCTTCAAAATCAACACCATCAATTTGTGAATATCCCTTATAGACCAAACACACCTTATTTTTTATCACATTTCCATACTCGTCAATTTTTTTTCTTGAAAATCCACTTCGTACCAATCACATTGTGACCTTCGGGTCTTTTGATAAGATCTCAAGTTTGATTTTTGTCAATCTGATCTAACCCTTCATTCATTGATTTTACCCATGACTCATCCTTTGTAGCCTCTTCAAATGAGGATGGTTCCACAACTAATAGAAATGCAGATTGTGTATTATTCCTCATTATCATTGTCTGTGTAGGTGCATTCTGATCCCTGATAATGTTGGACTGATTAATCTCTTCTCTTTGATTTCTTATTTAGGGTTCAACCAAATTCTCTCCAATTATGGATTCCTCTTCTGATTCTTCTTCAGAGTCAGAATCGTGATGTGACTCTTAAGAGTTTTTTACACCATCCTCTACCTTTGTATTAGCATTTGTTCCATATACACATTATTCATCATCTTCTATCACATCAGCATAATAATTCCTTGAAGCATTCATGTTTTTCTCTTCATTGATATTTACATCACTTCTTTCCACAATTCTTCCCAAGTGCTTATTTAAACACTTGTAGGATTTTATATTCATTTATTATCCAATAAATATTCCTTCATCTACATTGTATCCATAATTCCCTTGATTTCCTTCTTTGTTTCAGATAAAACATTCGCTTCTAAAAACATTAAAATATTTCAAAGAGGGATCCCTTCCATGCCATAATTCATATGGTGTCTTTGTCTCACCCATATATAGCCCTGTTTGATTTTGAATATACATTGAAGCTTGTACTGCCTCTTTCTAGTAAGGTCGAGAAATACGACTCTCAATTAGCATAGTTCTGGCCATGTTGTTTACCTGTCGATTCCTGCGCTCAATAAATCCATTTTTTTGTGGAGTTATCACATGCTTCTCTAGGTAATTTTAAAATTCAATGGATATGTATTCACATCCATTTTCAGACTAAAGTACTTTGATCTTCCGTATAGTATCATTCTTAGCGATTCGACGATAGGTTTTCATGCAATCTAGCACTTGTAGCTTACTGTGTATAACGATCACACATGCAATTCTATTGTAACTGTCACGACCCGTCCTCGGGGCCCGTGCCGTGACTACCCCAAGCCAGCCTTCCATAGACCAGGGGCTGGCGACTAGCACTAAGGCGTAAATCCCGCTAAAAGGGAAGGCATTGCCTTTGTAAAGAAAACAAACACCACAGAGCAAGCAAGCAGCTAGAAGTAAACACTAAGTAAAAACTGAGTACAACAGTAAGTGCGGAAAAATAAGTGGGCCAGAATACAAACCCAAACTGAAAGTAAAGTACAACTCGAAAGGGAAAACAACAACTGAAAAGTAAAGCCGCAACGTCGAGCCTTCCACTGGAAGTCCCACCAGAAGGGTGAGTACAGATAGCATCCACAGCTCCTCAGGTCCAACCGTCCACTCCGAGTACGTCCCGCCCAGTGGTCCACCTCCAGGTACCATCCTGCTCCGCAAGCCTCAACCACGATCAGCGTTGTCCATCATCTGCAACCAACACAATGTAGTGCGGGCATAGCCCGTGCAGGGGTGAGTATAAGCTACTCAGTAGGGACCCTGAGACCCCTGAAGGTCTCCCATAATCCACAAAGGAAAAATCCACAAAGGAAAGATACAATCACGAAGTCACATCCGACACTGCTTAGGTATATGACCACACATATACCTAAGTCATCAATTCTCATTCGGCTCCAACATCCGAGCCCAAGTACAACCCAGTCCACACAGGAAAGCAAAACGTAAATCCACACAGGATAGCACAACACAACCCACATAGGAAAGAAATACAGGATTCAGCTCACACAGGTATACTTCTTCGTATGATGATAGAGATGATCAGATATATCCACTGATTCATCTAAGCCGTCGGACCCACAAAGGATCAATAGGTACTAACCCCGCAATGACCCACAAGGGATCTGACCCACACAGGATCAATAGGTAACTAACCCCCGCAAAGACCCACATAGGATCGGACCCACATAGGTTCTGTAGGCGCTGGCTCACAAAAAACCATTGAGCGCTGACCCACACAGGATCGGACCCACACAGGATCGGTAGCATTGATCCACGTAGGATCGTTGAGTGTTGTAGTCGTCGTCGTCGAATCCACTGAGGATCTCTGCACAGTCGTCGTCGTCGTCGCAGTCGTAGCCAACTCTAGGGTTCCCGCACACAGAAAGCTCGTTCGGGAGGGTCCGCTCCACGAGCCAAGAGACTGATACATCAACTGACACATATTCCTCAGTTGATGTATCCAAAAGTTCCGTATCGTCAACAAGAACTCAACGCCGCAGACGGCACGTCAATCGGACGCCCGGTCTGAGAGTTATTGGCTTTTTCGTTCCAGGGGCCCGGTTGGTTTTTAAGGAAAAACCAACCCGACCATACTCCACCTGCATCCAAACCTCAGGCGGAGTAAGCCAAAAGATCCGTCTCACTTAGAGGAATCCAAAAAAGTTGACGGCACGTTAATCGGACGTCCGGTGCTCAAGATATGAGTGTTTCTGCTCCGAGGGCCCGGTTGGTTTTGTGTACGAACCAACCTGGACAAACCCAAAGTACTTCGAAACCTTGAGTACGATATACCGAAACGACCGTCTTGATCCAAGGATCGTATCGCCGCTGACGGTGCGTCGATCGGAGGCCCGCAGCTCAAGTTATGAGCAAAAGACCAAAAATGTCTGAAAACAGGGGGTATGGGCCCGGCCGACCCGGCCCAACCCCCCCTGGGTCGGCCCGAACCGGGTCGACCCGACCCGGGTCCGGGTCCGACCTGGCCGGGGCGCGACCTGGCCCGGCCGGCGCGGGTGCGGCCCGACCGCCAGGCGGGTCAACTCGGCTGTTACGGCCGAGCCGCGGGCGGGGGGCGCGCAGCCCCCGCGTGAAGAAGTTGCGGCCCCGTGTGGGGCCTCCCTTGCCAGCGGACGCAGCCGGGCCGCTGCGTCCCGCTCCTCCGGTCCCGCGCGGTCGCGGGACCGCGCTGCTGCCGCCACGGCTTTAGCCGCGGCAGTTCTCCACGGCGGCACGCCGGGCGCCGCCGCCTTCCGCCGCCGTGCCGGCGTGGCACACCGGCAGGTCGCTCTGCGGACCACCGAACGAGTTCCGATGGTCGGAAATCCTTGTCGTCTTCGCCAAAAGCCCTCCTGGGGTCCGTCCTTCACTACGAGGACCTTACATCGCCCGTGCGGTTGATTTTGTCGACGTTCGCCGTTTCGCACACCAAGAACGAAAGGGGTGGTGGGTTCGGACTTGTTCGTTAGTCCGTACCCACAGCGTTAGCAGTTTTAGAAGTCTCCCAACAATTTTTAATAATCAAACGCCGCGGGTATAAATCACAAAGATTTAAAAGAATCAAACCCCTACCTCATCGTAGTCGTCGAACGAGAGTTCTTTGCGGAATTGATCGTCGCGGAAGAAGAGGATCGTCGCATCGCGGAAGGGGCGTCGCGTCGTCACGGTACACGGCGTCGCGTCGACGATCTCTGAGGGTTAAAGAAAACACACAGATTTAATTTCACGAATTAAATCCATGTTGAGAATAAAATCCACAAAGGAAATTTAAAAGATCTGAAATCTCCTACCTCAAGCAGTTGATGATCGGAGATTGTTGTGGGGAAGAAACTTCGCGGAAGAAGCGTCGTGGAAGGAGAATCGTCGGCGTTGCGGAACACGGTGTCGCGTCGTTGATCTGCGAGGGTTCGGCGTTCTTCGCGTTCTTCACGTTCTTCGCGTTCTTCGCGTTCTTCGCGAAGGAGGATGAAGAACTTAGAGTTTCTGTCAATCCTCTCAACAAGCCACCCACATATGTTGGTCTTATTTTATTCTTATGCCAACAAAAGAAAAACAAAGTTAAGAAACGAACCATTAATTTGGTGAATTAATGGTAACGACCTAACTTCCCAATTAATAGGTGCGTTAAGAATTTAAGAAAACGCGCTGGTTGACTTTCATTTAAAAGGAGTTTTTGCGGGTGCGTTACTTAGAGGAAAAGAAACAGTGGGGCTCGTGCGGGCCCCACCTCACAAATATCCTACCAAGAGGGTAGGATATTTTGGGTCCCACCCTATCCGCTTCAACTTAGTTTAAGTATCTTTAAGTGTCTTTAAGTGGCTTTAAGTGAAATAAAATAAAGTTATCGCACAACTTTATTTTATTTTCTTAACTTAACCCCAAAAAAAATTAAAAACCACACCCAAGAAAATGCAACTCCGAAAAAGGCGTTTCTAAGCAAATACCTGCGTTGCGATTCCATCGGTGCCCTCGGAATTTGATTCTGAGCACCGGTTCAAAAGTTAGAAAAACCCGCTCATTCGTTCACTGAACGTACCCGAGCCAAACTTTGGAAAATGATTTCGGGCACACCGGGCCTCGGAATCAGGTGCCGTCAGAAACTGCGTTCTTGTAAAATTCCCAAGAAAATTAAGAAAAAAATTCCTTGAATTTTATGGATCTTTACATTACTCCCACCTCAGGGCTTTACATCCCCGTAAAGATACATCATAAACTAGGGAAACAAAATTGGGTACTGAGCATGCATCTGAGCCTCCCGCTCCCAAGTGCTCTCCTGGAGGTTCCTGTGCTGCCATTTGACGCGCACAAGAGGAATTGACCGTCCATGTAGGACCCGCTCCTGTCGATCCTCGATCTCCACTGGGACCTCCTCAAAAGTCGCCCCATCATCAACGTCCAGCTCTCCATGGTCAATGATATGCGTCGGGTCGTGCACATATCTCCTCAACTGGGATACGTGGAAGACGTCGTGCACCCGGTGCAATTGAGGTGGTAGAGCCAGGCGATAAGCCACCTCGCCAATCCTGCTGAGGACCTGGAATGGTCCGATGAAGCATGGAGATAACTTGCCGCCTCGGCCAAATCTCTGTAAACCACGTCGAGGTGAGACACGTAGGAAGACGTGGTCACCATCCTCGAACTCTAGTGGCCTCCGCCTCCTGTCAGCATAAGACTTCTGTCAGCTCTGAGCTATCCTCATCTGCTCTTGGGTGACCTGGACCTTCTCTGTCATGGCCCGGACCATCTCTGGTCCCACAAGTGCTGACTCCCGAGGGTCTGTCCAGCACAAAGGAGATCTGCAAGGTCGGTCGTACAACGCCTCGTACGGTGTCATCCCGATGGTGGAGTGGTAGCTATTGTTGTATACAAACTCCACCAAGGGTAGGTGGTCCTCCCAACTGCGACCAAAGTCGAGGAAACATGCGCGGAGCATGTCCTCGAGAGTCTAAATGGTACTCTTCGTCTGACCATCCGTCTGAGGGTGAAAGGCAGTGCTAAGACGTAGCTACGTCCCGAACGCCTCCTGCAACCCCTTCCAAAGCTGGGAAGTAAAGCGAGCATCTCGATCAGAGACGATAGATGATGGAACACCGTGAAGTCGTACAATCTCCTGAACTTAGAGACGTCCCAGGCTCTCTACTGAGCCCTGCTCTCTGATGGGTAAGAAGTGAGCTGACTTGGTGAGTCGTTCGACAATCACCCAGATGGAGTCGTGACCTCTGGAAGTGCATGGAATTCCAGTCACGAAGTCCATAGATATCCCGTCTCACTTCCACTCCGGGACCTCCAAGGGCTGTACCAAGCTTGCTGGTACCTGGTGCTCCGCCTTCACCTGCTGGCAGGTGAGGCATCGAGAAACGAACTCTGCCACAGCCTTCTTCATGCCTGGCCACCAGTGCTGTCGTCTGAGGTCCTGGTACATCTTCGCCACTCTAGTATGTACCACCAAAGGAGAAGTGTGAAACTCTCTTAGCACCTCCTCCCGTAAAGCAACTAGTACCAAGGTACGTCCTCTGAAAACGACGTTGTGCTCTGCTCCAAAGGAGAAATCATCAGGTGCATGTCCTGAGGATATCTGCGCCCGCCGTGTCTCATAGTCAGCGTCCCCATGCTGTGCCTCTCTGACCCATTGCAGTAGTGGAGGGGTGACTGTGAGAGACTAAAGGAAGGCTGCTCCATCTCTATCTATGAAGGATATCTGCAAAGCGGCTAGCTGCTCTATCGCCTCCTCAAGTAGCTGAATGTCCGTCCTCCTCCTAAGAGCATCGGCTACCACGTTCCCCTTCCCGGGAGTATAGACTATCTCAAAGTCATAGTCCTGGAGGAACTCGAGCCATCGCCGCTGTCTCAGGTTCAGTTCCTTCTGAGAAAAGTTGTACCTAAGACTCTGATGGTCAAAAAAGACTGTAAAGCGCTCGCCCATCAGATAGTGTCGCCATGTCTTCAGAGTGAAGACCACTGCTGCTAACTCCAGGTCATTGGTGGCGTAGTTCTGCTCATACAGCCTCAACTGACGTGATCCATAGGCGATCACTGCCCGCTCCTGCATCAGGACACATCTGAGTCCGGTCCCTAATGCATCACAGTAGACTACATACCCTATCCCCTCCTCCAGCAACCTCAAGATAGGTGCGCTGGTCAATCTCTGTCTCAGCTCCTGGAAGCTCTACTGACATCTGTCTAACCACACAAAGGGTTTCCCCTTCTTTGTCAAAGCTGAGAGTGGTGCCGCAACTCTGGAGAAGTCTATCACAAACCTCTGATAGTATCCATCTATTCCCAAGAAACTCCGCACCTCCGTCACGCTCCTGGGTGGCTCCCAAGCTAGCACCGCCTCGATCTTCGCAGGATCCACCACAACTCCCGCCTTAGAGATGACGTGTCCCAATAAGTGGACCTCATGTATCTAGAATTGACACTTCGAGAGCTTGCCATAAACCTGGTGCTCTCGGAGTGTGTCTAGTACAACACGCAAGTGGTAGGCGTGCTCCTCCTCAGTGGTCGAGTAAATCAAAATGTCGTCGATGAAGACCACGACAAATCGATCGAGGTATGGCTGAAAGATCCTATTAATGAGGCCCATGAACACTTTCGGAGCATTGGTTACGCCGAAAGGCATAACCAAGAACTCATAGTGGCCATACCGACATCTGAAGGTCGTCTTCTGTACGTCCTCATCCCAAACTCTGAGCTGATGATAGCCTGACCTGAGGTCTATCTTCGAGAACCACCATGATCCTTTGAGCTGATCGAAGAGGTCATCAATCCTCGGTAGCGGATACTTGTTCCTCACTGTCACCTGGTTCAGGCGACGATAGTCAACACAAAGTCGCAAGCTCCCGTCCGCCTTCTTGGCGAATAGTATCGGGGAAGCCCAGGGTGAAACACTGGGTCGGATGAATCCCTTTCCCTGCAAGTCCTCCAACTGTACTCATAGCTCTCGAAGCTCAGCGGGGGCCATCTGATATGCTGGAGTCGATATCGGGGTTGTCCCGGGGTACAGGTCAATATAAAAGTCTACCTCTCTGCGAGGAGGTAGCCCTGGAACGTCGTCGGGAAAGACGTCCGCATACTGATCCACCACTGCAGGAAAACTAGGACTTCGCATTTCAACTACTCCAAGGATGATGCTAGACAACTGATGAGTGATGTGTTATCCTCTCCTTTGCGGAATTCCATCTTGTGCTGTGAAGGCTCCCTTCTAGCCGGTGAAGGTGAACCTGCTCCCGTTGGTGCGTACACATCACACCTTGCGCCTAATATAGTCAATCTGTGCATGGACTGTAGATAACCAATTCATGCCCAAGATGACGTCATAAGGCCTCGACGCCGCTATAAGAAGATCCCAGTCGAAGATCTCGCCTCCTAGAGTAAGATCACACTGTCGGCACCAGTGTGTAATCGTTGAGTCTTCTCCCGTAGGAGTCTCTAGCCATAAGGATCGAGCCAACGGCTCTGTCGGAATCTCCGAGCTTCGAACAAGGGCAGCGGCTATGAAAGAGTGACTCGCTCTTGTGTCTATAAGAACTGCAGAAAGGGTGGAATAGACACAGATAGTACCTCGAATCATCTCGGGCGCGCCGTGGTCGTAGGCCTCTGCTGCCTGGAGCTGTGTCTGTCTCTGCCCGCCAGCTCTCTGTGATCGGGGTGGACCTCCTAGTGGTGGTGGTGGTAGAGCCTCAAAGCGTCGCCCACCACCCACTGCTCGTCCAGCTCCTCTGCCTCATCCTCCTACTCCCTGCGGACCGCCACGGTCGACCCTCTGCCTCTGCCTGGGTGGCCCCTCAACTGTCTGCTGCTCCTCGGCACGGCGGGTCGGGCATTCACGAGCTATGTGACCCTACCCGCTGCATGCGTAGCACTGCCTGCCCCTCGAAAGACTGGCTCTGTGCTGTGTGCCCCACACAGTTGAGCCAGTTTCCTAAGGTCGTCTGCCTGAAGGTCTGGTTTGCCTAGACCCATGAGTCATCCGTTGGTTGCCTGCTGCAGAAGACTCTGCTACGTGCCGCCCCGCGGTAAGTCTCGCCGTTGGTGTAGACTCAGCAAGAAAGCTCTCGATCAAAAGGGCTCGCTCCAGTACTCCTGCCTGAGTCATAATGCTGAGGGAGATCAGCGACGCCCTGATCTCGTGTCCCAATCCCTGCTCAAAGGTCCGGGCTCGGAAGAATGGGTCCCGCACCATGTCTGTCGAGTAGCGCGAGAGATCGGTAAATCTCGCCAAGTACTGGGCGACCGTCAAGCTGCCCTGCCACAGCTGAAGAAGCTCCTAGATGCGCACCGCACGGAGGGTGGCTGGGACGAACTCTGAGTGGAAGAGGCTCTCAAAGTTTGTCCAGAGAAGAGATGCCTCATTGTGCACCTGGAGCATCAAGCTCCACCATCGGCCTGCTGCCGCGTGCAGTAGGCTCGCTGTGAGGATCACCATGAGGTCTGCTGGTGTCCTCACTAACCGAAAAACTCGTACCACTGCCTCCATCCAGTCCTCGGCTGCCTGGGGGTCCGTCTGCCTGTGGAACCTAGGCGGTCGCTAGCGCTGGAACTCATGCAGTGTACTAAGGTGACGTGCATCATCAGCGGCTGGGGCTGGAAGCATCGGTGGCTCGGTGGGTACAGGTACCGTCGGTGCCTCAGCTGTCAAAGGGCCCAGTACCGAGGCCTCGTCGCTCGGTGGGCTGTCGTCACGCTCAACTCTCGGAACCCTAGCTGGCTGCCGTCGTGGGGCCATCCTGAAAAGAAAACAGGTGCGCCACGGTCAGAACAGTATACCTGGTGAGCTGACACAAAGTAATCACAAAGAAAACTTGAAACACACATGTAATCAATTTTTTCGTGCATTAAGTCGAAAATCAGAAGTCAGGGTCCTGGTGTATGGATACGTCGGCCGCCGCACCAAAACAGGACTCCCTGGACTGATTAACCACACTCAATACGTTTAACACTATTGCTTCACATAGAAAAAGATCAGAGTCCAAAGTTCTATGGTAGAACCGAACTCCTCTGATACCAATTTGTCACGACCCATCCTCGGGGCCTGTGTCGTGACTACCCCAAGCCCGCCTTCCATAGGTCAGGGGCTGGCGACTAGCACCAAGGCGTAAATCCTGCTAAAAGGGAATGCATTGCCTTTGTAAAGAAAACAAATACCACAGAGAAAGCAAGCAGCTAGAATTAAACACTAAGTAAAAACTGAGTACAACAGTAAGTGCGGAAAAGTAAGTGGGCCATAATACAAACCCAAACTGAAAGTAAAGTACAAGTCGAAAGGGAAAACAACAACTGAAAAGTAAAGTCGTAGCGTGGAGCCGTCCACTGGAAGTCCCACCTGAAGGGTGAGTACAGATAGCCTCCACAGCTCCTTGGGTCCAACCGTCCACTCCGAGTATGTCCCGCCCAGTGGTCCACCTCCAGGTACCGTCCTGCTCCGCAAGCCTCAACCACGACCAGCGATGTTCGTCATCTGCAACCAACACAACGTAGTGCGGGCATAGTCCATGTAGGGGTGAGTATAAGCTACTTAGTAGGGACCCCGAGACCCCCGAAGGTCTCCCAGAATCCACGAAGGAAAAATCCACAAAGGAAAGATACAATCACGAAGTCACATCCGACACTTCTTAGGTATATGCCCATACATATACCTAAGTCATCAATTCTCGTTCGGCTCCAACATCCGAGCCCAAGTACAACCCAGTCCACACAGGAAAGAAAAACGTAAATCCACACAGGATAGCACAACACAACCCACATAGGAAAGCAATACAGGATTCAGCTCACACAGGTATACTTCTTCGTATGACAATAGAGATGATCATATATATCCACTGATTCATCTAAGCTGTCAGAACCACAAAGGATCAATAGGTACTAACCCCCGCAATGACCCACAAGGGATCTGACCCACACAGGAGCGATAGGTAACTAACCCCCGCAAAGACCCACACAGGATCGGATCCACACAGGATCTGTAGGCGCTGGCTCACATAGAACCACTAAGCGCTGACCCACACAGGATCGGACCCACACAGGATCAGTAGCACTGATCCACGTAGGATCGCTGAGTGCTGTAGTCATCGCCGTCGAATCCACTGAGGATCTCTGCATAGTTGTCGTCATCGTCGCAGTCGCAGCCAGCTCTAGGGTTCCCGCACACAGCAAGCTCATTCAGGAGGGTCCGCTCCACGAGCCGAGAGGCTGATACATCAAATGACGCATAGTCCTGAGTTGATGTTGTTGTACCCCACTCTCTTGGATTTTAATGATCACAATCACTCTCATCGTGATCTAATATTGTTTCAAGTGTTTTTGATGATAGGAAATAGGGTGCCTAGAAGCTGGCCCAAGAAGTGGCAAAAAAGGAAAAGTGGACTGTTTTCAAGTCCACCGGCCAGCCGGTGTAGGACCACCGGCCAGCCGGTAAGGGCACCAGCCAGCCGGATCCAGCCCATCGGCCAGCCGGTGGACCAGGCAGAAGGCCTTGCCCTCTGCCAGGTGCCACCGGTCAGCCGGTGTCTGGCCACCGGCCAACCGGTGGCCCCAGACAGAATGGGATGGCCTCTGTCCAGACCACCGGCCAGCCGGTGGCCTCCTCACCGGCCAGCCGGTGGAACTCCTTGGAATAGTGAGACCTACTGTCTCACCACCGGCCAGCCGGTGGCCTTCCCACCGGCCAGTCGGTGGCTCCTGGGCAGAAGCACTCTCCACCTACCAAGGCACCGGCCAGCCGGTGGACAAGCACCGGTCGGCCGGTAAGCAAAGTCAAACTAGCCGTTGGAGCTTGACCAGACTTGCCCACTTGATCCCCAACGGCTCCGAAAGCCCTCCAACGGCTATATTGAAGTATTTGGGAGTATTTCTCCTATAAATAGACATCCATGGATGCCGGGAAGACTACCGATCATATACCGAAGCATACCAAAGCTATTTTGATCATTTGAGGCTCCTACGACAATTCTCAAAGGCCACTTGAGATCCAATTGCCATCCTTGAAGCTTGGGCTGCCTCTACATCAACTACACTCACCTCTTGGCGCTCAAGGCTTCCTCTAGTTTGTTCTAAATTATTTACTTCATTTGTTTAGTTCTTAATTGGGTTTGTATTAAAACAAACCACCCTTTTTCTTCCTTCTTTCAACTTGGGTTTCTTGCTACAACCATAATAAAAAAGCAAGCTGTAAGAAGGTGATCTAGCCTACCTTAAAACGGCTAGTGGGTTTCTTGCTATAGCCATTAAAAAGCAAGCGGTCGTATAAATCTCCCAATGGTTGAGTTGGGAGCGGAGACGTAGGCTTGAGTTTAAAGCCGAACTCCGTTATCAATTGTGTCTTGCCATTTTACTTTCCGCTGCATTTAAATTTGTTTTAAATTGTTAATTAATTTTAAAAAGGCAATTCACCCCCCCTCTTGCCATCACCTCCGACCCAACATTTGGTATCAGAGGAAGCGTTTGTGTAATACCTTAACCGGTTACAAACGAAAAATCCATAGTGATGGCTTCTTCCTCACAAGCACCCGAAGGGTATTCCATGACTCGGGCTCCATACTTCGATGGAACCGATTACACATATTGGAAAACACGAATGATTACTTTTCTTAGAAGTATTGGATATCCTATATATAGAATTGTTATGCAAGGCTACACTCTTTCTAGTAAGGATGAATCTAATTGGACCCCCGAAGACATTGCCAATTTTGAGCTTGATGGCAAAGCCATGAATGCTCTTCATTGTGGGTTAGACCGTAATGATTTTAATCGTATTTCTACTTGCACCACCTCACACGAAATTTGGAAACTTTTGGAAGTGACCCATGAGGGCACCAACAAAGTCAAAGACACTAGGTTAGATATGTATCGTCAAGACTTTGAGAGTTTCACAATGCACCCACACGAGTCAATCACTGAAATGTTTACTCGTTTTACTGATGTTTGCAATGGGAGAAAGTCCCTTGGTGATGATGTTTCAGCAGAAACAATGGTGAAGAAAATTCTTTGGGTCCTACCAAGCTCTTGGGCACCAAAGGTGACGGCAATCCAAGAAGCGAAAGATGTCAAGAAGATGCCGGTTGAAGAACTCATAGGGTCACTCATGACTTATGAGATTACCATGAAGAGGCAAGCCGATAAAGAAGGAAAGATCTTCAAGGAGAAAAAGAACATAGCTTTCAAGGAAAAGGAAGAAAGCTCCTCCGATGATAGTGAATCCGAGATGGCTCAACTAGCAAGGAAAATGAGCAAGTTCATGAAGAAAAAGAAGAAATTTCAAAAGGCACGAAAGGAAGAGCCAAAGGCGGAGAAAGAAATCACTTGCTTTGAATGTGGAAAGAAAGGCCACATCAAACCGGAGTGCCCCATTTTCAAGAAAAGGTTAAAAGAAAAGAAAAACAAGAAGGCCTTCAAAGCATCAACATGGAGTGCAAGTGATGACTCCATGTCTTCAAGCGACTCAAGCGATGAAGATGGAAAATGCCTAATGGCATTTGATGAGGTATCCTCTTCTCACTCTTCTTCTCACTCTTCTTCCTCATCTTCTTCCTTTGATAATAATATGTCTTATGAAGAACTCCAAAATGCAAGAGATCAATTAGAGGAAGGTTTTCACGAACTTACCTCTAAATTTTTGACCTTGAAAAAGAAAAACAAAACTCTTATTTCCGAAAAAGACAAACTTCTCAAAGAGAATGAGGAGCTTGCCCTTAAAGTCAAAAATATTCCAAATGTAGATTCTTTAAATTCTACCATTAAGGATTTGAAGGAATCTCTTGCCAAGTTCACCCAAGGTGAACAAAACTTAACTAAATTACTAGGTTCTCAGCGTTCGGCTAGAACCACACATGGACTTGGCTATAACAAGCAATCCACTTTTACTAGGGCACCCACTACTTTTGTAAGGGGGAGCTCTCAATACAAATTTTGTAATTATTGTAAAAAGACCGGTCACATGATTTATGAATGTGATTGTAAAAATGCTAGGTATGGAAGACCCAAATCCATTACCTACTCGGATGAGTATCATAGAAGGAATCCCTCTAGAACATTATGGGTTCAAAAGTCTCTTTTTGCTAATCTTTCCGGACCCAAACTTATATGGGTACCAAAATCTCTTCTTTCTTGATTTTGTAGGATAAACGCCAAAAGAGTAGGACCTCTAAAGGCTCATGGTATCTTGACAGCGGTTGCTCAAGGCACATGTGTGGCGACCCCTCCGAGTTCAACTCACTTGAAGAATTCGATGGAGGATATGTCACCTTTGGTGATAACTCAAAAAGCAAGATCGTCGGAATAGGTACCATTGGTTTTGGTAGCTCCTCTTTTATTAAAGATGTTTTATTAGTTAAAGGTTTAAAGCATAATTTAATTAGCATTAGTCAACTTTGTGATAGTGGTTTTTCAGTCAATTTTCAAAATGATTTATGCAATGTGTTAGATTTTCAAAACAAGTTGATATTTTCTGCTTCCCGTTTTCAAAATGTTTACATTATTGATTTAAAATCTCTAGCTAGCCAAAATGTTAAATGTTTAAGTGCTCTTGACAATGAGTCTTGGCTTTGGCATAGAAGATTGGGGCATTGTAGCTCTCATTCACTTCTAAAGCTTAATAAGAACAAGCTCATTCGTGACCTTCCTAAACTTAAATTTAAGAAAGATTTGATTTGTGAGCCATGCCAACTTGGTAAGCAACACAAGTCTTCTTTCAAATCTAAGAAGGAAGTGTCCACCTCAAAATCTCTTGAACTCCTTCATCTTGATCTTTTTGGTCCTACTCCCGTAGCAAGCTTAGGTGGAAAATCCTATACCTTAGTTATTGTTGATGACTTTTCTCGTTTTACTTGGGTTTTCTTTTTAGCCCATAAGAATGATGCTTGTAAAACCTTTTTGAAATTCTCTAGGAAAGTAGAAAACGAAAAAGGATATAAAATCATATCTCTTCGTAGTGATCATGGTGGTGAATTCGAGAACAAAGAATTCGATGAATTGTGTTCCTCTCAAGGATACAATCACACCTTCTCAGCCCCTAGGACTCCTCAACAAAATGGAGTGGTTGAAAGGAGAAACCGAACTCTCCAAGAAATCGCTCGAACCCTCCTTAGTGAATTCGACCTCCCTCAATATTTTTGGGCCGAGGCGGTAAACACTGCTTGTTATACTATTAATAGAGTCCTTGTAAGACCCCTTCTTAAGAAAACCCCCTATGAACTTTGGAAAGGCAAATTGCCCAAAGTTGGTTATTTTAAAGTGTTTGGGTGTAAATGCTTTATCCTTAACACAAAAGATAACCTAGGGAAATTCGATGCCAAATCCGATGAAGGTATTTTTCTTGGGTACTCCAACTCAAGCAAAGCCTATCGTGTCTTCAATAAACGTTCTAAAACCATCGAAGAATCATCTCACGTCAAATTTGATGAAACTCTTCCAAAACCTCACCCGGTCATTGAGGATGTTGAAGATAAGCTTGATAAGCTTCATTTGGATGATTCCTCTTCTCCTCCCAAGGAGGATGACCATCAAGAACCCTCTTCACCTACTTCACCTTCCACCTTGCCTAAGGTTTGGAAACCTTCTAGAGACCATCCTTTAGAAAATGTCATAGGTGACCTTCAAGCCGGTACTCGAACTAGAAGATCTATCCTCAATGAAGTTGAACATCAAGCCTTCATTTCTCACCTAGAACCTCAAACCGTTAATGATGCCATTAATGATGAGAATTGGGTTCTTGCAATGCAAGAGGAACTAAATCAATTCTCTAGAAATGATGTTTGGACTCTTGTTGAAAGACCCAATGATCATCCAATTATTGGCACTAAATGGGTTTTTAGAAACAAACTTGATGATCAAGGAAACATAACCCGGAACAAGGCTCGCCTAGTAGCTAAGGGCTATAATCAAGAAGAAGGAATCGATTATGGTGAAACCTTTGCCCCCGTTGCTAGGTTAGAATCCATTAGGATCTTGTTGGCATTCGCCGCCCACTTAAATTTTAAGCTTTTTCAAATGGATGTTAAAAGTGCTTTTTTAAATGGTTTTATTTCTGAAAAAATCTTTGTTGAACAACCTCCCGGTTTTGAAGATCCAAAATTTCCAAATCATGTTTTTAAGTTAACCAAGGCTCTTTATGGCTTAAAGCAAGCCCCTCGGGCTTGGTATGAGCGGTTAACAAAATTTCTTTTAGAAAATGATTTTAAAATGGGTCAAGCCGATTGTACCCTCTTTTTAAAACACACTTCAAAAGATCTTTTAATAGTCCAAATTTATGTTGATGATGTTATCTTTGGTTCTACCAAAGAATCTCTTTGTACTGATTTTTCAGATTTAATGAGAAAAGAATTTGAAATGAGTTTTATGGGAGAATTGAAATTTTTTCTTGGTTTTCAAATCTTTCAAAATTCAAAAGGTATTTCTCTAAGCCAAAGCAAATACACAAACGAGCTTCTAAGTCGTTTTGGTATGGATCAAGTAAAGGAAATTAGTACACCCATGAGTACTTCATGTAAGATTACGTTAGACGAAGCCGGGAAACCGGTGGATAACAAGCTTTATAGGAGTATGATCGGGAGTCTACTTTACCTAACTGCGACCCGTCCTGACATCATGTTTAGTGTTTGCCTTTGTGCTCGTTTTCAAGCCAATCCTAAAGAATCCCATCTCAAATCGGTCAAAAGAATTTTTAAGTATTTAAAAGGATCCAAAAATCTTGGTTTATTTTATCCCTCAAATACTTCTTTTGAACTATCTTCTTATTCGGATGCTGATTTTGGCGGATGTCAATTAGATCGTAAGAGTACTAGTGGAACCTGTCATCTGCTAGGCAAGTCCCTTGTTTCGTGGAGTAGCAAGAAGCAAAATTGTGTTGCTCTTTCTACTGCCGAGGCCGAGTATGTAGCCGCTGGCAATTGTTGTGCCCAAATTATTTGGATGCAACACACTCTCTTGGATTATGGTATTTCCTATGATCATGTCCCTATTCGGTGTGACAACACTAGTGCCATTAATATCTCTAAGAATCCAATACAACATTCTAGGACAAAGCACATAGACTTAAGGCATCATTTCCTTCGTGACCATTTTCAAAAAGGAGATATCACTTTGGACTTCATTCCAACTGATTTCCAATTAGCTGATATTTTTACCAAACCGCTCCCAGTTGACCGTTTTGATTTTATTAAAGGGGAGTTAGGAATGATTCGTCAATGAGCACTATTAAATATTTGACTTTCTTGGCTTGCTTATATTTTATTTTTATTAGAATTTTTTTTAAAACATTTTTTCTTAATTCTGTTTTTTTTATATTTTTTATGACTTTTAGTGCCACCGGTCAACCGGTGGTACACCACCGGTTAACCGGTGGTGTCGGGCTTTGCTTTATGGGCCGACCCGAGGAAGGGTTAAAATCAATTTTAAAACCCTTCCTCCCTCATTTCTCTCTTCTCTCTCGGGCTGCTCCTCCTAAAACCGCAGGTTCTCCAAACCCTAGCCTCCTTTCTTGGTTTTTGACCTCTCAAACCTCCTTTCTTCTCTCAATCTCTCTCTTTTTCTTCCTTTTGCCAAATCATGGGTCCTCGCTCTACACGTAAAGGGAAGGGAATCGCTCAAGAAGCTCCTCCTCCTCCTTCCATCCCTCAACTCCCGGACATTTGGCATGACAAAGTCATTTTGCCGGGTAGAGTAATTGATTATCCTTGGCTGTCTACTGCTCGTCTTGAGCTTTTCTCGATCATTGAGTATCAACATTGGCATTCTTTCTTTGAACCCCCTGAGAAGGATGTCATTTATCCTCTTCTAGTCAAAGAGTTCTATGCTCATTTGACGTGGTCCGTTTCTGATGACATTGATACCATCTCCTCCACTGCTCTTGGGCAACCCATCACTATCACTTCGTTGGAGATTGCCCGGATGCTCGGGGTTCCTCATGTTGGACCCCATGCTTTTGCTCAGGGGGAGTTTCCTCGGGACCGTGAGTTTGATATAGCCGTAGCCCTTGAGCATCTCACAGGGCAGCCCTCAGATCCCATTGTCAAGCTCTCCCAGCTTTCTCCTAATCATCGTATTATTGAGCGCCTCATTCAAACTTCTCTTGCGGCCCGTATCGGGGATCATGATAATGTCAAATTCATTGATATTTATCTGCTCTCCTTTATCACCATAGGCATTCACTTCAACCTGGTCCGGTTTCTGTTCCGGGCCATGACTTATGTGGCTGAGCACCCGCGCCGGTCCAAAACTCTACCCTACGGACGCTTCTTGACTAAAATCTTTTCCTTTCTTGATGTGCCTCTTCATACTACTTCCTTCGAGCAGCCAACGAAGGATAGCATAGTAAATTTTATGATGGTGCAACGAATGCACATCCGTTGGCACCCTTGGCGTCAGGAATGGATTGTCGACAAGGACGGTCTTCTCAAGGCCTACTCTCCTCAAACTCATTCCCATCCTCCTGCCAATGCCATGCCTCCTGCTATAGCCGCTGCCTATCCTCTTTCAGACAGTGAGGATAGTGATGATGATGAAGAGGAAGGAAGTGGTGACGGCGAAGGTGAGGCTGATACTGCTGCTGATGAGGAGGCTGGAGAGGGTGATGATGCACCTGAGCCTGCTGAGGCTGTGCCCCCTCCTGCTGATGCTGGTGGCTTGCCGGTGACGGCTGATCAGTTCCTACGCTTTCAGGATCAGATTGAGACCCGGCTCGATCTTCAGTTCTCTTACTTCAGCTCCCAGTTTGATCAGCTTCACTCACAGATTGATTCTCTAGATCGTCGCTTTGAGGCGGTCCAGGCTCCTCCGGCTCCTCCGACCTTCAGGCGCCGCCGTCACTCTCGGCCCTCTAGGAGTGAATAGAGCCGTTCCTGTTTTTTGGCTTGTATTTGTATTTGTATTTGTTTTTTGAACTTCCTTTGTATCGTTTCATCTTTTATGGAATTCAAGTTATCTTATCTATCCATCCTTTTTGTCATAACTTATTAGTATTTTTTCTTTCATAATTTTTCTCCTATTTTGATAATCCCAAAGGGGGAGAAAACTTCTCTATTACATAATTATTTATTAAAATGCTCTTTTTTACAAGTTTCATTTTAAGTTATTGATGTCATCAAAATCTGTTTTAAATGATTAAGTTATTGTTTTCATTTGATTTCTTTAAAAATGGCATTTGGTTGCAATTTCAAAAAATGACCATTTCTCAGTATTTCAATACTTTCAAGATCATTATATTTGGCACATCTCTACGTTTTCCAAGTTCAAATTGTTTATTTAAGTTTTCAATTGACATACCTTTTTTTAAAGGCTTTCATACCCTTTTTAAAGATTTCTTTTTTTGTGATTGTGATCATCAAAATAGGGGGAGATTGTTGTACCCCACTCTCTTGGATTTTAATGATCACAATCACTCTCATCGTGATCTAATATTGTTTCAAGTGTTTTTGATGATAGGAAATAGGGTGCCTAGAAGCTGGCCCAAGAAGTGGCAAAAAAGGAAAAGTGGACTGTTTTCAAGTCCACCGGCCAGCCGGTGTAGGACCACCGGCCAGCCGGTAAGGGCACCGGCCAGCCGGATCCAGCCCATCGGCCAGCCGGTGGACCAGGCAGAAGGCCTTGCCCTCTGCCAGGTGCCACCGGTCAGCCGGTGTCTGGCCACCGGCCAACCGGTGGCCCCAGACAGAATGGGATGGCCTCTGTCCAGACCACCGGCCAGCCGGTGGCCTCCTCACCAGCCAGCCGGTGGAACTCCTTGGAATAGTGAGACCTACTGTCTCACCACCGGCCAGCCGGTGGCCTTCCCACCGGCCAGCCGGTGGCTCCTGGGCAGAAGCACTCTCCACCTACCAAGGCACCGGCCAGCCGGTGGACAAGCACCGGTCGGCCGGTAAGCAAAGTCAAACTAGCCGTTGGAGCTTGACCAGACTTGCCCACTTGATCCCCAACGGCTCCGAAAGCCCTCCAACGGCTATATTGAAGTATTTGGGAGTATTTCTCCTATAAATAGACATCCATGGATGCCGGGAAGACTACCGATCATATACCGAAGCATACCAAAGCTATTTTGATCATTTGAGGCTCCTACGACAATTCTCAAAGGCCACTTGAGATCCAATTGCCATCCTTGAAGCTTGGGCTGCCTCTACATCAACTACACTCACCTCTTGGCGCTCAAGGCTTCCTCTAGTTTGTTCTAAATTATTTACTTCATTTGTTTAGTTCTTAATTGGGTTTGTATTAAAACAAACCACCCTTTTTCTTCCTTCTTTCAACTTGGGTTTCTTGCTACAACCATAATAAAAAAGCAAGCTGTAAGAAGGTGATCTAGCCTACCTTAAAACGGCTAGTGGGTTTCTTGCTATAGCCATTAAAAAGCAAGCGGTCGTATAAATCTCCCAACGGTTGAGTTGGGAGCGGAGACGTAGGCTTGAGTTTAAAGCCGAACTCCGTTATCAATTGTGTCTTGCCATTTTACTTTCCGCTGCATTTAAATTTGTTTTAAATTGTTAATTAATTTTAAAAAGGCAATTCACCCCCCCTCTTGCCATCACCTCCGACCCAACAGATGTATCCAAAAGTTTTGTATCGTCAACAGGAACTCAACGTCGCAGACGGCGCGTCAATCGGACGTCCGGTCTGAGAGTTATTGGCTTTTTCGTTCCAGGGGCCCGGTTGGTTTTTAAGGCAAAACCAACCCGACCGTACTCCACCTGCATCCAAACCTCAAGTGGAGTAAGCCAAAAGATCTGTCTCACTTAGAGGAATCCAACAAAGTTGACGGCACGTCAATCGGACGTCCGGTGCTCAAGATATGAGTGTTTCCGCTCCGAGGGCCCGGTTGGTTTCGTGTACGAACCAACCCGTCCAAACCCAAAGTACTCCGAAACCTTGAGTGCGATATACTGAAACGACCGTCTCGATCCAAGGATCTCATCTCCGCTGACGGTGCGTCGATCGGAGGCCCGCAGCTCAAGTTATGAGCAAAAGACCGAAAAGGTCCGAAAACGGGGGGTATGGGCCCGGACCGACCCGGCCCAACCCCCACTGGGTCGTCCCGAACCAGGTCGACCCGACCCGAGTCCGGGTCCGACCCGGCCGACGTGGCCCGGCCCGGCCTGGGCGCGACCCAGCCCGGCCGACGTGGGCGCGGCCCGGCCGCCAGGCGGGTCGGCTCGGCTGTTAAGGCCGAGCCGCGGGCGGGGGGCGCGCTGCCCCCGCGTGAAGAAACCGCGACCCCGCGTGGGGCCACCCTTGCCAGCGGATGCGGCCGGGCCGCCACGTCCCCGCTCCTCCGGTCCCGCGTGGTCGCGGGACCGCACTGCTGCCGCCGCGGCTTTAGCCGCGGCGGTTCTCTACGGCGGCACGCCGGGCGCCGCCGCCTTCCGTCGCCGTGCCGGCGTGGCGCGTCGGCGGGTCGCTCTGCGGACCACCGGATGAGTTCCGGTGGTCGGAAATCCTTGCCGTCTTCGCCAAAATCCCTCCCGGGGTCCATCCTTCAGTGCGAGGACCTTACATCGCTCGTGCGGTTGATTTTGTCGATATCCGCCGTTTCGCACACCAAGAACGAAAGGGGCGGTGGGTCAGGACTTGTTCGTTAGTCTGCACCCACCGCGTTAGCGGTTTTAGAAGTCTCCCAACAATTTTTAATAATCAAACTCCGTGGGTATGAATCACAAAGATTTAAAAGAATCAAACCCCTACCTCGTCGTAGTCGTCGAACGAGAGTTCTTCGCGGAATTGATCATTGCGGAAGAAGAGGATCGTCGCGTCGTGGAAGGGGCGTCGCGTCGTCGCGGTACACGGCGTCGCGTCGACGATCTCCGAGGGTTAAAGAAAACACACAGATTTAATTTCACGAATTAAATCCATGTTGAGGATAAAATCCACAAAGGAAATTTAAAAGATCTAAAATCTCCTACCTCAAGCAGTTGATGATCGGAGATTGTTGCGGGGAAGAAACGTCGCGGAAGAAGCGTCGCGGAAGGAGAATCGTCAGCGTCGCGGAACACGGTGTCGCGTCGTCGATCTCAGAGGGTTCGGCGTTCTTCGCGTTCTTCGCATTCTTCGCGTTCTTCGCGTTCTTCACGTTCTTCACGTTCTTCGCGTTCTTCGCGAAGGAGGATAAAGAACTTAGAGTTTCTGTCAATCCTCTCAACAAGCCACCCACATGTGTTGGTCTTATTTTATTCTTATGCCAACAAATGAAAAACAAAGTTAAGAAACAAACCATTAATTTGGTGAATTAATGGTAACGACTTAACTACCCAATTAATAGGGGCGTTAAGAATTTAAGAAAACGCACCGGTTGACTTTCATTTAAAAGGGGTTTTTGCGGGTGCGTTACTTAGAGGAAAAGAAATGGTGGGGCTCGTGCGGGCCCCACCTCACAAATATCCTACCAAGAGGGTAGTATATTTTGGGTTCCACCCTATCCGATTCAACTTAGTTTAAGTAGCTTTAAGTGGCTTTAAGTGGCTTTAAGTGAAATAAAATAAAGTTGTCACACCACTTTATTTTATTTTCTCAACTTAACCCCAAAAAAAAATTAAAAACCACACCCAAGCAAACACAACTACGGAAAAGGCGTTTCTAAGAAAATACCGGTGCTGCGATTCCATCGGTGCCCTCAGAATTTGATTCCGAGCAACGGTTCAAAAGTTATAAAAACCTGCTCGTTCGTTCACTGAACGTACCCGAGCCAAACTTCGGAAAATGATTCCGGGCACATCGGGCCTTGGAATCAGGTGCCGTCAGAAACTGCGTTCTTGTAAAATTCCCAAGAAAATTAAGAAAAAAATTTCCTTGAATTTTATGGGTCTTTACAGTAACCATCTATGAAAATAATGAAGTACCTTTCTACATGTGTTCTGGCAACATTTATTAGATCACATACATCTGTATGGATGAGGTCAAGGAGATTTGATGTTATTTTCTTCTTTGGTCAGTTGGAACTGCAGACCAGTTTCCCTCTCATGCAAGCATCATACGTATTTTCTTGTTCACGCATTAGATTAGATATATCCATGACTATATTCATCTTAGATATATTTTCTATGTCTTTATGATTTATGTGCACAAATCTTTGATTCCATAAGTTGTTTTACTCTTCAACTGTTAGGTAGAAAATGTTATCTTTACTGTCAACCTGGTATAAGTTTCCATCTGTTCTACAACCTTTCATGAGAGAATTCCCAGACTTTCCTCTTATGGTACAGACATTCTAATTTAATGTCACAATAATACCTGAGTCACATAGTTGTCTCGCACTAATAATATTGTGACGCAAACCATCCACATAAAGGACTTTAGTTTTCTTCAGTTCTCTATTAGCAAGCTCAGTACTTCCACTGCCTTTCATTTTCAAAGCACCATCATTACCAAACATCACTCTTCCATCGACCTTTTTCTTGAAATTCGTTAAAAGGTCTTCATTACCCATCATGTGGTATGAACATCCACTATTAATAATCTAAGTGTTGTGGTTCTTTGTATCTTTGATAGATACTTCTGCAAAATTGGATTTTTAAATTTTCCTCTTTTATTTCCATGAGATATTGGATTGAGCATAGGACATTAATGGTCTTTCAATTCTCTCTTCTATGTACATGGGTTCTTCATATTTAAATTATTCTTCTAGATGATAAAACCTATTTGAAATAAAAACATTGTCCGGTTGATGATTATTGAATCGTCTCTAAGCATTGAAATAATTTCTCCTATCATACCTCTTCCTACAATACAGAACTTTATGGACAAAGTTAGAACAGTGAAAACAATATCCATAGAAATTATTTCTTCTATAAGAAGTATGATATGAATATGTTCTTCTTTGTTGAGCTTCCAACTCTTACCCATTCATGTAGCTCCTTACCTCTTCGTAGTATGACATGGTATGGCCCAGATAGCCACAAAACTGACACTTCATGAAAGGAAATGTCTTCTCACTTCTATTTCTCATCATGCCTTCTTCCTCAGAAAAATAGTTTGACTCCATATCATTTATGGAAACTCGAGGATAATCTTCAGTTCTCCTTTCAATTTGATTTAAGGGCTTCTTTTTTAGAACTTATGGTGGCTTTTTAACATGATAAACTTTCAACTTGCCTTTATTCTGGTTCACTTTATTTATAGAATTTAATGTTTTAGCATCACAACCAATTCCACTATTTCCCATGCATGTGGGTCTTTGGTCACTCAAGATCTTTTTAACTTCATTAGAACCACGTTTTTCTCTCTCTAGAATCTCAGCATCCGAGAACCTTCAAAATCATATTTTCTTTTTTGATTCTTTTGAAATTGATTCACTTTAGAGTTTATTTCTCAGAGTAACAACTTCTTCTTCGAGTCCCTCAATAGTCTTGGACTTATCCTCTAGTCTCGAGGTAAAGTCATAGATGACCTTTTCTTGTTTATAAATTCTGAGTTTTAGTTTCACAACATCATCAGTGCTTTCAAGTATTGATGATTGTACTTTCATCGGTTCTTTCAGTCATTCAATTTCCACTTCCATCTGATCAATATATTCTGAATATTCCTCCACCATTTCTTTCCACTTATTTCATCTCTTACATTTATTCTCAATCTTACAAAAATAATATTAATTTGCAACTTGGGATCGACATTAGTAGTCAAATTATTATCTCTAGCTTTATATGTTAATGGTTTTGACTTTTCAATAGTATCCATCATGGAAGCATGGTTCCTAGATTTGAATTTTGCTTCCTCGTCCTCAAAGAGTTCATTATCATCATCTTATACTTCATCAAAAAAACTATTTCGTTGAAATTTCTTTCCATATTTGAAGTCTCTCTTTTTGAAAAACTTTTTTTGATGCTTTTGAATTTTTGTATCTTCACTTTCTTCATCATTGAACTTTCTTGGGAAACAAGAGGCAATGTGCCCAACTCTTCCATAGTGAAAATAATCCATAGGTAGTTTTCCTTCAAATTTTCCTATTCCATTCTTGAGTTTCTTGGAAATAAGAGAAATAAATTCTTTTTCCTCGTCATATTTATCAAAATAATCTCCTAAAATTTCCATTTTTTTGTGGATTTGAATTCCATTTCCTTTCTTACATGAGTCGTTGTATCTTCTGGGTTGACTCTCATCTCATATACCACCAGGCTGCTCAATATATTATCAAGAGAAAGTTTGGAAAGATCCCTTTCTACAAGAGATGAAACCATTGAATTATAAATGGGCAAAAGTCTTCTCAAGATTTTCTTTACAATATCAATTTCTTTGATCTCTTCTCCAAGCCCTAAAATTTCTCCTACAACTTCAGTAATTTGATTGAAGAAAGAATCTGCATTTTCATTAGGGTGCATCTTTAGATCATCAAACCTGTTGTGTAAAACTGGGAGCTTCACCCCCTTCACTTTTTTTTCACCTTCATAAATATTCTCCAGTTTATCCCACATTGACTTCGTTGATATACAGTTCATCACCTTCAGATATATTTGATCAGAAAGAGCTATAGTTAAGGAATTATGTGCTTTAGCATCAGCATCCAACATTTTTCAGTTTGTATCTGTCATAGATAAACCGGTTGGATCAGTGACCTATATTCCTTGTGCAGTGGAAAAATTACATCTATTCCGAGAGATCTTAGATGTGATCTCATAATGTTCCTCCCTATTTTAAAGTTACTTTCATTAAAAAAAGGAACTCCCCTAGCATTAATTGTATTCTTCGTGTCAAAATAATAGGACAGGTTTAACACTAGCAACCTTTATGCTCTGATACCACTTGAAGGGCCCCGAAATACCCTAATAGGGGAGGGGTGAATTAGGGTGTCAAATTTTTTTATTAAACTGATGGATCTTGTTCCCACATTGGTAGAAACCTGTTAAACCTTTTTGAAGAGGAAGTGCAGAACATAAACAATCACATGGAAAGCAATGACACAACAATTTTACTTGGTTCACCACTAAGGGATACATCCAAAGAGCATATGTCGACAGTGTGTTGATCATACCAAAAATTACTCATCATCAAAAGTTGTGGATTACAAGAGTTTATCACAATCACTCGGTTTCAGGTGCACTGCCTTTACAAGGTTTTAGGGATAGCACACTGCGTCCCTTGGATCACTTCTGTTGTCTCCCCCTTTCTCACTGCGTTAGAAGAATCTTCACACAGTTTATCGACTTGAAGTTCGCTTTAATGGTTTAGCATCAAATCATTCATCCTAAACTATAAATGGATGCTTTGTTGAAGTCCTGTAATCACCCACAAATGTAATTTATTTTCCCGTACATTGATATTTTATGGAAATTAATTTCTCAAACAGATTTGGTCAATTTTCAGGTTTCCTTAGGTATTCTACGTACTGCTGATGTTTCGGCGTACCGCAGCAATTTCTGCGTATTGTCCAGCTCCTCTGTGAACTTCCCTTCTTTGTGTACTTCCCTACTCCACGTACTGCTCCACTCCTCCGCGTACTGTCCTGCTCGGCGTACTGCCTTGTTCTGCTACGTACTACAAGATCTTCCTACACGAACCGCACTCTCTTATGCAGACTGTTTCCCTTACGCGGATGATTCTCTCCGCATACAATCTCCTCCTCCGCAAACCACTTCATACTTCACCATATTTCTTCCTGAAATTTTAATCTCCAATATCTGCATTAACAAAGGGGATTACTGGTCCTTAAATAGGCACATAACTCTGCAAATTTCGCTAATCTGATTTACCTAAATTTTCAATGTGGAACAATCTTCACTGTAAACTAAACTTCATCTATGTAATGTTAGCCACCACCACATACCACTCCTGTTTTGTGAACCATAGAAATCCCATAAACCTTCTGCATTCCACGTATGGCATGCCTTCACCGCGTACCATCACTGCGAACTTTTTTTGGCAGCATTTCGCGTGCCACACGCCTTCACCATGTACCATCACTACAAACCATTTTTGACAGTATTCCACATACTGCACGCCTTCACTGTGTACCTTCACTGCAAATCGTTTTCAGTTCTGTGCATCGCTATGTGTATCGTTACATATGCGGCCGCGAACCATCACCAAACTCCCAATTTTGAGGTCCAAAAATTTGGAAAATACTAGGAAACTGTGCCACCTTCAATACTGCATTTAGCCTCAAACATATGACCTCGTTCTTTGAAAAAACCTTTTTCATCTATATGCAGATTGACAACAAACACAAACTAAACTCAAATATTATCAACGAACAGGCTTGGTTCCAATAGTTATTATGACTATTCTTTATCTCTTTAGGGTCTTTGATGAGTTGTTAGACTTCACTCTTGGTCTATGAATATTATTCACTATTTTCAAGATAAGGGCCTAGATATTCACACACAATAGTGTATTCGAAAATTCACCCTACTATAGTGAATAGGTATATAGGACATGGTGGGTCCTATCATGGGGTCTAAGAGTTTTCCAGGTCATCGATCACCGATGAATAAATAAATTCATTATTATTTGAGTATAGAATAATTTGGTTGAATTTATTTATTAAAAGTATTCACAAGGTATATACATGAAAAAAATATTATACGAATGAATATTATTTTAATATTCAAGGTTCATTTAATATTAACAGAAATTACAAGTTGAGTTAATAACTCGAGTTTATCATGTAATATATTTATTATATATTATAAGGAGGTGATAAAATATAAATGTAATTAATGGTGTAATTAGTTCATCATAACGTGTCATTAACTGCTTATTTTGTGGGTGCTTTATTTCCGAGGGCTGAGAAACCCTTTTGAATATTTGAGCAATCCAAAATATAAATAGGGGAGGAGCTCTATTCTAGTGACTATTCATGCCAACATAATGAGAGATTCTATCTCCCACCACATCCTAGAGAGAGAAAGTCTCTCTTCGAGCGACCGATCCCAGAACGCCTTTAACGGATCAAACAGATGGGATCAAGGTGATCTTCGCAATGTCAAAGGATTATTTGTAGCTCTATACTAGCACCTAGAATTCAATGAATGGTGAGCACATAGATTCTTGGAGCATTTGTGGATGATCTAGAGGGGTTCAACTTTAGATCCTTCGAGCAATGATCAGTAGTGACTTACTACTGTTGAATGTTCCACCAAATCAAATGAGACACTCACTTATTTATTTGTGTTCTTATTAAATTCATGCGATATCCTTAGACCTCTATCGAAGCTCAGATCGTCGGAGACGACAAGTTTTGTTGCTCTGGTGATGACAATTTTTAAATCCTTAGTCCACTAGCTTCTATTGTGTAATTTGGTACCTTCAATTGGTATTAGAATGATCGCATAAATTTTCTGAGCTAATAAAAAATTAATTTATTAAATTTGATACCAATTGAATAGACTGTATGTTGATCTAATTTTGGACAGCCAAGTTATGACCATTCAAAAAATTTAATATGGATTATTTTTGTGGTTTTCAGGTATTAAAGTTGAATAACATGTGTGTGTGTGTGTCAATATATGTTGTTTTATACCCCAAAGGTAATCGGTGGTGTAATTTTGGTCATTTCTGAACATCTGTTGGGTTACTGGTTATAATTTCGATCATCCCACAAATCTAACCAGGTTCTGGCCAAACAATGAATGCCAAAATAGTTTTTTCGATCAATCAGTAATTTCATATGTCTAATTAGTTTTCCAAAAAATTATGGAAAACTTTCTCAAAAAAAAGCCTGTTCAATATTCGTAAGATTTTTAAAAGATTAGGAGTTTTGGCGAGGAGTGTGGAATTCTCAACACAATAAAAAAACCCAAGGTCGAAAAGGGTGTGGTGACATCAAAGTCAAAAAAATGAATCTTATCATCTCATCGCTGCTTCCAATTCCTACCCTGCAAGTACGGTCCCCAACTCCTTTGTTTCTCCTTCCTCTATCAGCATGCAATGTCGCCCCCTCACTCGTAGCCCCTCGTCCAGTAGCCCACCACAGATCTAGCCGTTATCAGCTTTTGTAGTCGGAGCCGATTTGCACCAATAGTCCTTGAACAATTCTCCTGGTGTCTTCATCCACATATTATTGCTCTTCTTTTTCATGAGACACATTCGGCAGACCACACATCACCCGACCGAGCACCTAGTCCAGACTATCACCTCCCCGTCGATCTTGGTCTGTTGAGATTGAGAACACCATATCCACCTTGGGACAATGTTTCTGCCCCCTAGGAACACGATGTCGCCCGCCACTACAGTCCGCACCAAATGCAACATCGCCCGCCACTACATTCTACACCAACTACAACATCGCCCGACTCCAGCCATTGCTACCCCACCGTAGCACCACCCCAACCCCATTCATCAGCATTCCTCCTATGGAAGACCTAGCATCAAATCGATCTGATATCATCCCATTCACCAAATCTAACCAACCGCTAGGTTCGACCTCCTTTGGTGTCACCTCACTAAGTCGGGATCCTCTGAAAATCCCCTCTTTCCCCTTATCGAGACACCCCCAACCCTGATCAGCCGAGTAGCAAACCTCTGTGAGTCTTGTTTGACAAGACCCGCCCCATAACAAACTTAAGTGGATTGGCCTGACCCAAAATGGGTCAGGGAATATCCTCCTAACCCAGAACACCTCTATACGAGGTCTTTCCCAAAAAGAGCCTTCACAAGTTCAGCATGACCCGTAATGGGTGTGGGTGGGATTTTGGGGCCCAAAAAATTATTTTAAATATAATAAAATTTTGTTTATTAATTTGGATCATAAAAATAATAATTTTAATTTTTTGAATAATTAATTTAATTTTGGGTATAAAAGTAAATTTATTTATTTATTTATTTTTTGGAATAAAAGTTAAATTAATATGAGTACTGTATATAATTAAATTATTTGAATTTAAATAATTCATTTAGTTTAATAAATTCCCTTGTACTTAAATTTGTTGCATTTAATTTTTATCAGGATTTACTTTTACCCGCTGACTAGTCTTGAGCATCGACTATGCATGTCCAATTTTACTTATTTATTTATTTAATTATTTAATTGTGTGTGATGAATTTATTCAATTAATTAAATAATATGGTCTGCGCATCATTTTTTCTAGTTTAATATGTATAACGGTCTACGTGCCCAGATAAAAGTGAATTATCTATATTTTTCACTCTCAAGACCCCCTCGCCTGTGTGCGAGCATTTTTTTACTATGACATGGACAGTGTAAGATGAAAACAATTCTAAGTCGAGGTGAAGTCCAGAGGAGAAGTGGACACACTGGGTGGGGACGAGAAGCATCATGAGTCAAGACATGACTCAGTATGATTCTCATAGGTCACAGTTGATCCATTGAGTTTAAATGGATCAACCAATATTAGATGCTCAAGACTAGTCAAGTAATTTTATTTTATTTATGCATTTTTTATTATTTGATAAATTTTCATGTCTACAGGAAACACATAAAATAATAAACAGTAAAAAGCATAAAGATGCGATGGATTTTTTTCTATTAATATTCAGTTGTGAGCATTATAACACGGTATAAACATATTAATAAAAATGGATTACTTTCGTCGAAAAATATTAAAACCCCTCAAATAAATATTAAGTAGAAAATTTCTTCCATTGTTTGAATTTGAACACAACCAGGTTTTCAGGGTGATCATCAGTCATATTTGAGGATATCTCTTACTATTTGGGAGTTATTATGAGAGCAATTAGTTGACTTAACTAAATTTTGTAGCAAAGAAGTAGTCATATCTAGCTTGTTGTGACTTTAGAGGAATGAATTGAGTAAATCATTTTTATTATTTTATCAGCTAGGAATTCACTCAATAGATCAAATATCCATGAGTTAATGTGGTTGTTCAATCAAACACCTACCATGAAACTCTTTGAGTGGTGGTTTAGTCATAGCTTTTATACTATGAGGATAGGTTTCAAGGATCCTTACCACTATAATACTTAAGCGACATATTATTTTGATGCTAGAACAAAGGGTTGTTAGAGTTTGATAGAATAGTAGGATACATTTAATTATTTAAATAATTAGTAATTAAGATAAAAGTAAAATATTCTATATTTTTATTTTTATAGAAAATGGAAAGTAATACCACAAGTACACTATGATAATATTGGACAAAGAAAATGTCCAAAATGAAACAAGTTTCCAACGGAAAGTACAGGTGCTTCTGATAAGTACTAAAATATAAAAAAATCAAGGTGTCGGTCACCCCAATACCTATTAATCCACCTCATGAAGTGAGGGTGTGTAGATGCTTATAGGATATGATTATTTCATAATTGTATCATCAACATCTGATGTAAGTTGTGGATACTACATCAATATATGGATGATATTACATGTAGTCTCATCTCTGAGAAACTTTTGAGGAGAAAAATAAGCATAGATATGAATCAGTGATGATTACACTGGATACTTGTATATTGAAATATGGATCGTGATATTTCAATGGATCAATTTATCATTTCATTTTCACCCATTTACTCCAGTTTTTTTTAATATTACAAAATGAATAGTATGGAGAAAAATGCTTCATTAAATTTTGGGTAAGGTTCTCTAAGTAAATATGTAAAGACCCGGAATTTCCATGTATTTTTTTTAATTATATGGGAATTTTACGAGTCCGTGAAAATTTACAGCGCGTGATTCCGAGTCCCAGTGTGCCCAGAATGAATTTCTGAACTTTTTTTTGGGTACGTTCAGTAAACGTGCGAGTGGGTTTTTGTAACTTTTAAACTGGTGCTCGCAATTGAAATCGGAGGGCACCGTTGAACTTGAAACGCTAGTATTCTCTTAAGGAGACCTTCACCTCGTCCGCAGTGGGTCGAGGGTGAAAGTTAGTTTTTGTGTTTTTCGTGAAAGAATAAATTAAAATAAAAATGTTTAACATTTTTATTTTTGAAACCCCTAAACATAGGTTATGGTGGTGGGGACCTCCTGATACTAAACCCCCCAATTTGAATTCCTAAATGTGGGGACCACCGGAACCCTCATAATGGGAGAAACCCTTAAACTCCCTCTTTAATGTAGAGAAGTCTCTTAAAATTCCTCCACATTAATTGTGCTGCACCCTTTAATTAATTATGCCAATTAAATGTGCCAAAAAATTAAATTGGTAAACTTAATTTAATTGGTGTTGGCTCCTCACTTGTGTTTGGTTGGGAGAAATCTTTGGCGAAAGGGAAGACATTGGAGGAACTCATCTCCAACGAAAAACGAGGACAGCGCTTGAGCCCGGATCGGAGGCATCTTCCGGAAGTGACGAACGCCGACGCCACCATCCCCAATGACTTCGTCTCCTTCCTCATGACCTCCTCCAATGAATGACAAGGTAGGATTTGTTGTTTTTTATTTTTTCCCTTTCCCATTCTTGATGACTCTTTTTAATTCAAGAATGAATCATAGCCGCTTGCTACTGCTCTAACGGGGAGAGTGCAAGCCAAACGAACATGGCCCGACCTCTCTGCAAATTCTTGTGATTATTTGTTATGTTCTTCATGACGAAGGTGACGGTGCGACCGCACCGCCTGACAGAAGAGAACCGAGTCTTGTGTCGCAGCGTTGAAGGAAGGACGGTAGGCCGAGCCGGCCGCCGGAGAAGGCGCGTCATGCGACCGCGCCGCGCAGTGAGGACGGTTGGCTATCCGGCCAGCCACGACGGACCGCCCCACCGCACTGCGGCGCCCCGCTGCCCTACGGTCGCCCCGCCGCACAGCGGCCACCCCGCTGCACTGCACCACTGGCCGGGTTAGACCCAGCGGGTCGGGCCGGGTTGACCCGAACCGGGTCGACCTAGGCTGGGCCGGGCCGGGTCGGACTGGACCCAGACCAGTTTCGACCCTATACACTCTTTTTGGCCATAACTTTGGTATCGGGCGTCCGTTTGACGAACCGTCTGCGATTCCGGAAACCATATAGAGAGAAAGTACTTTTGGTATACCCCACTTGAGATTTTGATAAATTTGGGGTACAGTTGGGTTGGATCGAGCATGAATCCAACCAGGCCCTCGGGACTAAAAGGCTAATAACTTACAGACCGACCGTCCATTTGATGCACCGTCTGTTGAGTTGATACCCCTTTGACGAGGTAGTCCTTTGGGATACTTCTTCGTGGGAATTCGTGGAATTTTTAGTATCTACCATTGGATTGAAGAGCGGACCCTCCTGGAGACGAGTAAGCTTAGTGCGGGAACCCTGTAGTGACAATGTACTAGGATCATGTGTGGGTCTGACGATGTACAAACGATGCACTAGGATCCTGTGTGGGTATGAAGACATACTGAAGATGTAATAAGATAATTTGTGGGTCTAACGACATACTGACGATGTACTGGGATCATGTGTGGGTCTGACGACGTACTGACGATATACTAGGATCTCGTGTGGGTCTGACGACGTACTGACGATGTACTAGGATCCTGTGTGGGTCTGACGACGTACTGATGATGTACAAGGATCCTGTGTGGGTCTGACAACGTACTGATAATGTACTAGGATCCTGTGTGGGTCTGAAGATGTACTGACTATGTACTAGGATCCTATGTGGGTTTGACGATGTACTGACAAGGTACTAGGATCCTGTGTGGGCCTAACGATGTACTAGGATCTTGTGTGGTACTAACGAGGTACTAGGATCCTGTGTGGGTCTGATGATGTACTACGATCCTCTATGGGTCTAATAATAATATAGTATCCTTCATGGGTTTGCCTCTTAATAGAGTAAGATGATTCATTAGATACATCTAATCATCTCTACTATTGTACCTAAGTTATACCTGGTGTGAGGTGAGTTCGTACCTGTGTGTTAATTTCCTTTATGGTAATACCTTGGTGGTACTCTTCTGTGTGGCATACATGTGTGGTACTTACCTTTGTGATATTCTTTACTTTTTGGAATAGTTGAGCTTTGGGTTTTTGGGTTGGACCATGTGTTTCCTCATGATTGAGATGGGTATACTTGATAACATAGGTATATGTATTCGCATATACCTAAGTAGGGTTGTCAGTGGATTTCATGATTTGTGGTTTATCCTTTGTGGATTTTGTGAGACCTTGAGGGTCTCTGGGTCCCTACTGAGTATCGTTATACTCACCCCTACACGGGCTATGCCCGCACCTTGTTGTGTTTGGTGCAGACGACAGACAACGCTGATCGAGGCTGAGGGTACCAGGACTGGATGGTGTTCGAAGGTGGACCATACGGCGTGTCGGTACGCAGAGGAGACGGGCATACGTGGAGTGTTGATGAGGCGATCTGTACCTACCCTTTAGGTAGGAACATTAGAGGATGACCCAGTAGCTATCTTTCTCTTTCTTCAGTTGTATTGTATTTTAGTTGTACTTGTACCTTTACTGTTGGGATTGTATTCTGACCCCTCTTACTTTTAGCACTCTTTTTGCTATACAGTTTACTTGGGTTCGTATCTTGTTGTCTGATTTTTTGCGTGTGTTTACAAGATATAAAGGAAATGCCTTCCCGTTTCTAGGGAATACGCCTTTTGATGCTAGTCACCAGCCCCTGGCCTATGGAAGGTGGGCTTGGGGTAGTCACAACACAGGCCCCAGGGGACTGGTCATGACAAATTGGTATCAGAGGAGTAGGTTCTACCATAGAACATAGGACCCTGATATTTATTTTAATGACAATAGTGTTAAGTTTAGTGAGTGTGGTTATAATTTTATGGAATTCAGTGTTGGTACGGCGGACGATGTATCCATACATTAGGACCCTAACTTCTGATTTCTAACTCAGTGCATGAAAACACTGAATTTCATGTGTGTTTTCAAGAGTTTTCTTTGTGATATCTTTGAGTCATCTCACCATGTATAACTTATTGACCATGGCTCACCTGTTTTTTTTAAGATGCCTCCACGCAGACATCCAGCTAGGGTTCCAGGTATAGTACACACTGATAGACCACCAAGCGACGAGGCCTCGGTGCAGGGCCCTCTTCCAGTAGAGGCACTAGAGGAGGCATCAGCAGTACCATTACCCGTTGGGCCACTGATGCCACCAGCCCCAGCAGCAGAGGGTTCATGCCGCTTGAGCACATTGCATGAGTTCCAGCACTAGAGGCCACCCAGGTTCAGGGGAGAGACGGACCCACAGGCAGCTAAGGATTGGCTGGAGGTCGTGGTGAGAGTCTTCCGACTGGTATGGACACCAGTTGATCTCATGGTGATCCTTGCCGCCAGTATTCTACAGGAATCAGTAGGCATATGGTGGAGCTTGACGCTCCAAGTTCATGATGAGGTGATGCTTCTATGGGTAGACTTCGAGAGCCTGTTTCGAGCAGAGTTTGTCCCGGTGACTCTTCGCGCAATGTGTATACAGGATCTACTTCATCTGCAGCAGGGCATCATGATTGTGGCTTAGTACTCAGTGAGGTTCACCGACCTCTCATGCTACTCCACTGATATGGTATGGGACCCATTCTTCAGGGCCCAGGCCTTCGAGCAGGGAATCGGGCAAGAGATCAGGGCATCGATGGTTTCTCTCAGCATCCTGACACAGGCGGGGGTGTTAGAGCGAGCCCTCTTAGTGGAGAGTTTTCTTGCTGAGCAGTCACCAGCAGTGAGACCCACCATCGGATATCACGTAGTGGAGTCTTCTACAGCTGGCAGCAGATAGATGTCACAGAGGTCCAAGAGGACCAGACCTACAGGTGGACGACCGCATGACTCGGGATCGTTTGTGCAGGGTACCGGAGATAGAGCTAGTCATGCGAGTGGTGGGAAGTGTTTCACATGCGGTGGGCAGGGTCACATGGCTCGTGACTATCCGACCTTCCGTATGGATGATCAGCAGACAGTCGAGGGACCACCCAGTAAGAGACATAGATTCGACCAAGGAGGTCCGCAGGGAGCAGGCGGATGTGGTAGAGGAGTTGGTCGTGCATCTGGAGGTGGGCGACGATTCAAGATGTTACCGCCACCACCACCAGGTGGTCCACCCCGACTATAGGTAGTAGGTGGACAGGGGCGAGCTTAGCTCTAGGCAACTGAGGCCTATGACCATGGCGCTCTGGAGATGATATGAGGTACGATCTGTGTCTACTCCACCTTAGCTGTAGTACTTATAGACACAGGTTCCAGTCATTCATTTATTTCAACTGCCCTCATTTGGAGCTCAGAGATTCTGACGAAGCCACTGGCTCGATCCTTACAGATAGAGACTCCTACGGGAGCGGATTCAACTATTACACACTGGTGACGGTAGTGTGAGCTTACTCTAAGAGGCGAGAGCTTTGGCTGGGATATCCTAGTAGCGGCGTCGAGTCCTTACAACGTCATCTTGGGTGTGGATTGGGTATCTACAGTCCATGCTCAAATTGACTGTATTAGGTGAAATGTGCGGTGTGTTCACACAGATGGGACCAGGTTTACCTTCACTGGTGAGAAGGGAGCCTTTGCAGCACAGGACGGACTTACCCTAAAGAGAGTGAAACTGATCACTCATCAGTTGGATAGCCTTACCCTCAGAGAGGTTGATGTGGAGAGTCTGATAAATCCTATAGTGGTGGATCAGTACGCGGATGTCTTCCCTGATGATGTTTCGGGTCTAACTCCTCACAGAGATGTGGACTTTTACATTTACTTGTACCCTGGGACGGCACCTATATCTACACCAGCATATCGGATGGCTCCCGTAGAGCTTTGTGAGTTGCGGGTATAATTGGAAGACTTTCAGGGGAAAGGGTTCATTCGGCCCAGTGTTTCTCCTTGGGTAGCCCTGATTTTGTTGGCCAAGAAGGCGGATGGGATCTTGGGAATTTATGTTGACTATCGGTGCTTGAACCAGGTGATCGTGAAGAACAAGTACCCACTCCCAAGGATTGACGGCCTCTTTCATCAGCTGAAGGGAGCAAGGTGGTTCTCGAAGATTGACCTCAGATCAGGCTATCACCAGCTCAGAGTACAAGATGAGCATGTGCAGAAGACGGATTTTAGATGTCATTATAACCATTATGGGTTTTTTTTTCATGACATTCAGTGTCACCAATGCCCCAGTAGTGTTCATGGGACTCATGAACAGGATCTTTCAGCCATACCTTGATCTCTTTGTAGTAGTCTTCATCGATGACATTCTGATATACTCGACTACTGAGGAGGAGAATGCTTATCACTTGTAGATAGTTCTGGACACACTCTGAGATCACTAGATTTATGGTAAGATATCGAAGTTCCAGTTTTGGATCCAAGAGGTTCACTTTCTCAGACATGTCATCTCGGAGGCTGGAGTTACGGTGGATCCAGCGAAGATTGAGGAGGTACTTGCTTGGGATCCACCTAGGAGTGTGACGGAGGTATGGAGTTTCCTGGGTTTGGCTGGATACTACCAGAGGTTTGTTCCAGATTTCTCCAGAGTTGCAACATCCTTATCAGTGTTGAAAAAGAAGGGGCGACCCTTTGTGTGGTCGAAGAGATGCCAGTGGAGTTTTAAAGAGCTAAGGTAGAGGCTGACTAGTGCCCCATCTTGAGGCTTCCAGAGGAGGGAGTTGGGTGCGTAGTATACTACAACGCATCAGGGACCGGACTCAGATGTGTCCTGATGTAGGAGCGATCAGTGATCGTGTATGGTTCTCGACAGCTGAGATGACATGAGAAGAACTACACTACCCATGACCTGGAGTTAGCAGCAGTGGTCTTCGCCTTGAAGATGTGGTGACATTACTTGATGGGTGAACGTTTTACATTCTACTCAGATCATAGGAGTCTCAAGTATATCTTCTCACAGAAGGACTTGAACTTGAGATAGCGACGTTGGATCGAGTTCCTCTAGGACTATGACTTCAAGATAGTCTATACTCTTGGGAAGGGGAATGTTGTAGCAGATGCACTCAACCGGAGATCTGGTATACAGCTGCTAGGTGAGGCGACGGATCAGCTGGCCTCTTTGCAGATATCCTTTTTGGATCAAGATGGAGTAGCTTTTCTTCAGTCTCTTACAGTCACTCCCCCACTTCTTCAGCAAGTCAGGGAGGCATAGCACAGTGATACTGACTGTGGGTCTTGATGTGCTCAGATATCCATATGACAGGCACCTGATGGATTTTCTGAAGGTGGGGAGCATGTCATTCTCTTTAGAGGATGTACCATGGTACCAGTGTCCCTTCAAGTGGAAGTATTGAGGTAGTTCCACACATCCCCTCTAGCGTTACATCCAGGAGTGGAGAAGATATACCAGGACCACCGACAACAACACTGGTGGCTGGGAATGAAGAAATCAGTAACAGAGTTTGTCTCTCAGTGACTCACTTTCCAACAAGAGAAGGTGGAGCATCAGGTACCAGAGCCTTTAGAGGTTTCAGAGTGGAGGTGGGATGGGATATCCATGGACTTCAGATGGTACTTCCACATACATCCAGGGGTCATGATTCTATCAGGGTTATCATTGACCGACTCACCAAGTCGGCCCACTTCCTACCAATCAGAGAGCAGGGTTCAATAGAGAGATTGGGATGCCTCTATGTACAGGAGATTTTACGGCTACATGGATTACCCTCGACGACTGTCTCCAATCGTGATGCACATTTCACTTACTGGCTATGGAAGGGGTGCAGGAGGATTTCGGGATGCAACTTTTTTTGAGCACCGCCTTCCATCCTCAGACGGATGGTCGGACTGAGCAGACTATTCAGACCCTCGAGGACATGCTACGTGCTTGCATCCTCAACTTCGGTCACAGTTGGGAGGATCACTTGCCTTTGGTGGAGTTTGTATACAACAATAGCTATCACTCCACCATTGGGATGGAATCTTTTGAGGCGTTATACGGGCGACCTTGCAGATCACTTTTTGTGTTGGGCTGACCCGGGGGAGTCAACACTCGTGAGACTAGAGATGGTACGGGCTACCGTAGAGAAGGTGCAGATCATCTAGGAGCGGATGAAGACTGCACAGAGCGGAAATAAGTCTTATTCTGATAGGAGATAGAGGCCTATGGAGTTTGAGGATAGTGACCACGTCTTTCTATGGGTCTCACCTCAATGGGGTTTGCAGATATTTGTACGAGGTGGCAAGTTATCTCCAAGGTTCATCGGACCTTTTCATGTCCTCAACAGAGTTGGCGAGGTGGATTACCGCTTAGCTCTTCCACCTCAGTTGCACCGAGTGAAAGACGTCTTCCACGTATCCCGAATGAGGAGATACGTGCATGAACCTTCTCATATCATCAACCATGGCGAGCTGGACGTTGATGATGGGGTGACATTTACGGAGGTTCCAGTAGATATTGAGGATCGATAGGAGCGGGTCCTTTGTGGATGGTTGATACCTATGGTGCGCATTCGCTGGCAGCACGGGAACCTCCAAAAGAGCACATGGGAGTGGGAGGCTTAGATTCATGCTTAGTACCCCCACTTGTTTTCCTAGTTTTGTGATATGGCTTTCAGGGATGAAAAGCCCTGAGGTGGGGAGAATGTAAAGACCCAGAATTTCCATGTAATTTTTTTTAATTATATAGAAATTTTACGAGTCCGTAAAAATTTATGGTACGTGATTTTGAGGCCTGGTGTGCCGAGAATGAATTTCTGAACTTTTTTTCGGGTACGTTTAGTAAACGTGTGAGCGGGTTTTTGTAACTTTTAAACCGGTGATCGAAATTGAAATCTGAGGGCACCGTTGAACTCGCAACGCCGTTATTCACTTAAGGAGACCTTCACCTCATCTGTAGTGGGTCAAGGGTGAAAGTTATTTTTTGTGTTTTTCATGAAAGAATAAAATAAAGTAAAAATATTTAACATTTTTATTTTTGAAACCCCTCAACATGGGTTATGGTGGTGGGGACCACCCAAGCCTAACCCCCCCAATTTGAATTAATAAAGGTGGGGACCACCCAAACCCTCATAATGGGAGAAACCCTTAAAATATATCTTTAATGTGGAGAAGTCTCTTAAACTTCCTCCACATTAATTGTGCCACACCCTTTAATTAATTATTCCAATTAAATGTGCCAACAAATTAAATTGGTAAACTTAATTTAATTGGTGTTGGATCCTCACTTGTTTTTGGTTGGGAGAAATTGTTGGCGAAAGGGAAGACATTAGAGGAACTCATCTCCAATGAAGAACAAGGACGATGCTTGAGCCTGGATTGGAGGCATCTTGCAGAAGCAACGAACACCGACGCCACCATCCCCAATGACTTCGTCTCTTTCTTCGCGACCTCCTCCAACGAACGACAAGGTAGGGTTTGTTGTTTTTTATTTTTCCCCTTTCACGTTCTTTATGACTCTTCGTAATTAAAGAAGGAATCATAGTCGCTTGCTACTGCTCTAAAGCAGAGAGTGAAGACCAAACAAACATAGCCCGACCACTCGGTAAATTCTTGTGATTATTTGTTGTGTTCTTCACGAAGAAGGTGATAGCGCGACCGCACCACCCGATGGAAGAGAACTGTGGATTGTGCCGCATCGGCGAAGGAAGGATGGTCGGCCGAGCCAGCCACTGGTGAAGGCGCGGTGATCGCACTGCGTGGTGAATATGGCTGGCCATCCGGCCAGCTGTAGCGGACCGCCGCACCGTGGCGCCCCACCGCACTGCGGCCGCCCCGCCTCACTACGGTGCCTCACCACATTGTGTTCGCCTCACCGCACCATGGCGCCCCGCCACTTCGCGGGTTGGGCTGGACTCAGCGGGTTGGTCCGGGTCGACCCGAACCGGGTCGGGCCAGGCTGGGACGGTCGGACCAGACCCAGACCAGTTTTGACCCTATATACTATTTTTTTCATAACTTTGGCATCAAGCGTCCGTTTGACGGACCGTCTACAACACCGGAATCCTTAGAGAGAGACCGTTCTTTTGGTATACCCCACTTGACATTTGGATAAAGTCGGGGTATGGTCGGGTTGGATCGGGCACAAATCCAACCGGGCCCTCAGGACTAAAAGGCTAATAACTTACAAATCGGGCGTCCGTTTGACGCACCGTCTATTGCGTTGAGACCCCTTTGACATGGCTATCCTTTGGGATACATTTTCGTGGGACTTCGTGAAAGTTGGATTATCGACTAGTGGCTTGAATATCGGACCCTCCTGAAGACAAGAAAGCTTAGTGTAGGAACCCTATAGCTGGCTGTGATGATGTACTAGGATCTTGTGTGGGTCTGATGACGTACTAACGATGTACTAGGATCCTGTGTGGGTCTGACGATGTACTAGGATCTTGTGTGGGTCTAACGAGGTACTAGAATATTGTGTGGGTCTGACGATGTACTATGATCCTCTATGGGTCTAATGATAATATATGATCCTTCGTGGGTCTTCCTCTTAACAGAGTAAGATGATTCATTAGATACATCTAATCATCTCTACTACTGTACCTAATTTATACCTAGTGTGAGATGAGTTCGTACCTGTGTGGTACTTTCCTTCGTGGTAATACCTTGGTGGTATTCTTCTATGTGGTGTACCTTTGTGGTACTTACCTTTGTGGTATTATTTCCTTTGTGGAACAGTTGAGCTTTGGGATTTTGGGTTGGACCCTGTGTTTCCTCATAATTGAGATGGGTATACTTGATAACTTAGGTATATGTATGGGAATATACCTAAGTAGGGTTTTTAATTGATTTCATGCTTTGTGGTTTATCCTTTGTAGATTTTGTGAGACATTGAGGGTCTCGGGGTCCCTACTGAGTATCATTATACTCACCCCTGCACGGGCTATGCCCGCACCTTGTTGTGTTTGGTGCAGAAAATAGACAGTGCTGATCGAGGGTGAGGGTACCAGGATTGGACGGTGCCCAGAGGTGGACCATACGGTGTTTCAGTACGTAGAGGAGACGGGTGGACGTTGAGTTTTGAGGAGGCTATCTGTACCTACCCTTCAGGTAGAAACCTTGGAGGACGGCCTAGTAGTTGTATTTCTCTTTCTTTAGTTGTATTGTATTTCAATTGTACTTGTACCTTTATTGTTGGGCTTGTATTCTGGCCCGTCTTACTTTCATCACTCTTTTTTATATATATTTTACTTGTGTTTGTATCTTGTTGTGTTCTTGGTTTCATGTGTTTACAGGATATAAAGGCAATGCCTTCCTGGTTTTAGGGAATACGCCTTTCGGTGCTAGTCACTAGCCTCTGGCCTATGGAAGGCGGGCTTGGGGTAGTCACGGTATGGGCCCCGGGGGATGGGTCGTGACAAAATAAGAACTTAAAGAAATTATAATATCTAATTATTATGGTGAAAAGTTAAAAGAGAAGGTGGAATGACCAATGGAAAGTGTGAAATCAAAGTCACCTTTTCAATTTATTTCAAAGAAAATAGGTATTAAATAGGAGGTTATTTTCTTCACATGTCACGATATAAAATCAATGGAAGTTTAAAATAAATTAATCTTATAGAAGAATCTAGTGATCTCTTTTTCTTCAAGAATATTCATCAATTTCAAGTAATGTTTATGTTATAATTCTTCGGTGTTAAATTCAATATGTAAATCACATATGTGTATTTAAATATAGTAACCAATTAAGCAATGAAACATTACAAGAAGTATGGTTTATTCTCCAAGAGGCTGAAAATGGGTGGTCCATAAGTCAACGGTGAGAAGAACACAACTTCTAATATCCAAGTAAATGATTCTCATTGAGATTTTGTTAAGTATTACCAAAACATTAATCTCACATGTTCATTGGACACAAGGATAAGTTATTATTATAGAATGGATGTTTTTTTGTGTTTAATGCTCAATTAATAGTTTAGTAATACTTAAATCATTAGCAATATGAGATGAATATAAAATGTAAGACTTATATACCTAGTTGTGGAAAGATAATTCATTGTCAAGTAAAACTAAAAGTGGACATCAAGGATATACCCAGTATGGTATTTAGACTCAGTGTAGCTAAAAACCTTAGGTATTATCAATATATATACTTATTTAGTTTGGAAAAAAACTTTTGAATTAAAGGTACGCCACAAATCTTTCAAAATCAGTTATTCTAGAGAGTGTGAAATGTTCTAAGGGTAAGAAAGTAATAAATATACTTCATTAGATTCCTTTAAGATATTATTAAAGAATTTGAAATTGGAGTATGATATATGCATGGTAAGAATATATAAGATGCTTTGGGCAGGTGCGCAGAAGAATATCTTGACCAAGCATTCACTGATCATCACAATGTAGTGTGGAGTAATTCCTAAATAAATATTAGCTTATACACATCAAATCTATGATGTTAATAAAGAGGATCAATGATGATTCTTAGATGTTAAAATTGATCAAAAAATATAGTGTGGATTAATTCCAAAATGAACATTCCCTTATATACATCAAATTCATGATGCATGTAAAAGGAGTATCAATGTAGCAAATTATATTCATTGCGGACACTTCCATTATTTTTCAAGACATGAATCGCAAATAATAGTGTTATCCCACAACTATATGAAAACTACTATGAAAAATGGATATCATATGACTAACAGTATGATATAAATCCATTATGTCATAAGAACATGTTTTTCAATGAAAAGTGTTTGTTAAGGATGTAAACAAACTTTCATCATGCAAAAAAACAATGTGCATCTAAAGTAATTATCCTAAAAGTTTCTCAGGATATTATAGAAATCACTATGATAGAAAATATGTAGTCAACTGATTAGCTACATTTCTATAAAAGGGTGCACATATCTACTTAAAATAGTGAGAGCAATATTAACTTGGGTTTAGTCAATTCTAGTGATTTACAAATAGTTGGCCTAGGAACAAGTTCCATGAGACTTTGTGAAAAAAAATGTTCCAAAGACACATGCTGCATAAGAAGGATAAAACCATGGTGATGGTTTTATATTCATTGCAGCTAGTGATACATTATTCATTGAGAATAATAATTCCTACAATTAAGAAATATATGGAAATTAGCTAAGATTGACAAGACCAATTAATATTCAATAATGGATTTCATGAATCAAAGTATATGGTGGTTGTTATTTTGAATATTGTGGTGGGTATTCAAGTGATACAATACATGGATGGTACAAGTATGGTACCAATGAGGCTTAATTAGTAACACCTAGTCATTATGCATGAATCACTTAGAATTTTACTTGTTATGGCTATTTTCTATGATCATTTTATTTTTAATTGGATGTAAAGACCACCAATCATGGAAGGAATCTATATGACAAAACCAGAAAATGATGGTGACACCACATAATGCCAATAAGAGCTACAAGTTACTGAAATCTAGTTTAGGATTGAAGTAAGCAATAAGATAATATAATAATCATTTTGAATGAATCTTTTCCATGTATCTACCAGAGGTTAGTGGGAGAACCATTGTTTTCCAAGTAAAATATGTTTGGTAACTTATGGAAAACAATTATTGGTCTTATTCATAGTTAATACTAGAATGAAAGAATATCTACAAAGGTTGACTTAATGTCAAAACCTAAGTTCTAGTGAATAGTATCTACTAAGTTAGCTCTAACAGTTTCTTAGAACAATTCAATAGTACATATACTGACAAGGTATTGAAAATACAAGTTGGAACAATTAGAGAGAGAATTATTTCCAAATTCACATGGCATAAATCTCTCAAAGAAGACATACATGTGCATATGAGGATATTAAAGTGGTGAGTTGAATTGCATACACTTCTATGATGGATCAATCATGTATGTCATGTTACGTACTATATATATTGATATTTCCAACATATACTTAATGGTAGGAAAATATCAATTATATTCAGGATAACTGCAAGGAAGCGGTCAGAACTATCTAAGTGTACTTGAGCAAGTATAAAAGATATGTACCTGGTTTGTGGAGAAGAAAAAATAATAGTTTTTTAGGGGACACAAACTAGTATTCCTTTAGATAAATATGATCTTATATCATAGACAATCTAAGTAAATGAGCAAGATGAACTCATATAAGCTAGTGGTATCCATATCTACAAACACCAAGTACATTGCAGCTTCTGAGTTAGCTGAGAAGTAATGTATTAAATAAAAGGATCGATTCCATCTCTTGGAATCACACCTAGTAAGTAAATTTTTATTATGATGATAATTCTTTTATTGTTACTAGCCAAGATTTTAAGTTTAGATGGTGGAAAAAAGAGATATACTCGGGGATTAAATCTCTTGAGGAGTCTTACTCAAGGATGTGAGGTCGCTCATAGCAGAATAGCCACACAGTGGAGATGTGGAAGACCCATGAATAAATCCATGACTCAGTAGAAACATGATCTTAATCCTATGAGAGCTAACAAGGATAGGTATCATATTGGATCTAGTGCAAGTAGGAGTGTTGTAATAGTGGGTACCCTAGACCCAACTAAATAGTACTTTTGATTACCATATCATAGATACAATGAGTTATACATGATGTACACTTACCATTATTGTGTATATATTTATGCATCCACTATATAAATGGTAATGTCTATAGATTAATTGTCATATCAAAAGGTTATTATAGTTCCCAGGATATAATGAGAAGCTCGAGATACAATGACATTAATATTAAATATATGTCATATGGTCTAGATACATAATACTAACTAGAAATAGTGGATGTCTAACTATTAGGTGTTGGGGGATCATAAACATTGAGAATTATTTTCAAGAAGTTCACACTTTTTGATCTTTGGTAGGTGAGATCATAAGGAAAGATCTGCTAATAGGAACACCACAAGTTTTGGGTGTCATTGGTTGTTCCTATATATAGACATGTGTATTGTTCTCCTAACTTGAGATCATTATTAATGTGTGTCATTTGATCGTGTACTTTGATGTAAGGAAAAAATCACGATAATGAAGTCGTGGCGAGGTAGCTTGTGTTTTGGTGTGTTATTGGAGATATGAAATTGATTGAATGGTTAAGATAGAATTTTTCACTTCTGAGTTGAGGAAGTGATATCTTAGGCCTAGTTGATCAGGATGGTAGTACCTTAATAAATACTTGGACAAGGTATTCAAAGGTAAGTCCATACAATTTGATTAATAAATAATAAAGCATGAAAACATGATGATCCAAGTGTGTGTCCTACTTTATGAGATATCGTGGGACAAAGAGATTATATTACATAGTGTGGGTTTGTAGGATGGTTGTCATTGTTATGAATATTCCTTATCTATTTAGGGGCCTTGATTCTTTGTCAGACTCCACTCTTTGTCTTTTAATACAATTCATTGTTATCGAGATAAGGGCCTAGAGGGTCACACACAATAGTGTATTCAAGAATCTACCCTATTCTGGTGAATAGGAATATAGGACATGGTGGGACCCACAATGAGGTCTGAGATTTTTCCAATTCATAGATCACTAATGAATAAATAAATTTATTATTATTCAAGTATAGAATAATTAGGTTGAATTTATTTATTAGAATTATTCACATGGTATTTAATGAAAATAGGGGGGAAATATTATATAAAAGAATATTATTTTAATATTCAAGGTTCATTTAATATTAGTGGGAATTATGAGTTGAGTTAATGACTTGGTTTTATCAATTAATATATTTATTATATATTACAAGGAGGTGATTAAATTAATGATGCAATTAGTTATTCATAACATGTTATTTACTGCTTATTTAGTGGGTATTTTATTATTAGGGGTTGGGAAATCCTTCTGGGTATTCTAACAATCCACTATATAATTATGGTAGGATCTTTATTCCAATGAATGTTCATGCCAATGTAATGAGAGATTCTCTCTCATCTCGCATACTAGAGAGAGAAAGTCTCTCTTCAAGAGACCGATCTAAGAACACCTTTGATAGATCGAAGGGATGATATCGAGGTGATCATCGTGACGTTAAAGGATTCTTTGGAGATCCACGATAGCACCCTAAATTTGGAAAATAGTGAGCACGTAGATTCTTGGAGTGTGTGTGGATGATCTAGAAGGGTTAAGCTTCAAATCCTTCATGCAACGATCATCGATGACTTTCTTTTGTCGAATGCGTCGTTGAATCGAACGAGGTACTCATTTATTTATTTTTGTGCTTATTAAATTTATGTGTGATCATCTGACCTCTACAGGGGATTAGATCACTAGAGATGACAAGTTTTATCGCTTTAGTGATGAAATTTTTTAAATCCCCAGCTCACCAGCTTCTGCTGCATGCCTCGGTACCTTTAATTATTTTAAAAACAATAAATAAAATGTAAAATCAGGCAATTTTTTATATGGGTTTTAAAAAAACACTGTAAAATTGTGTTTTTTATACTAATTGTTTTAAATAACTGGTGTAAAAAAATAATATTTTACATTGATTATTGTATAACCAATTTAAAAATAGTGAAAATGAGTTTTTATGTTGTTTATAAAATAAAATACATAAAAATAATAATTTTCTTAAAATATTTTTGAAAATATAGTTTGACTCAACCTATAATAGATAAAAACTAGTAGGAACATAAAAAAATATATAATTCCATAAAAATATTTACATTACATATTTTTTCAAGTTACAAATATATAATTTGAAATTTAAACTTCAAAATCTATATTATCAATTAAGATAAACTAAATCTAAGTCGGTCTTTTAAAATATTTCACCCATGTTCCGTGTATATGATTTAAATATTTTCCAGTACAAGGGTGAGAATCATCAAAAAACTAAAAATTAAAAGAAAAATATTAAATGATCATTTTCAATATAATTATAAGATAAATAAAAATAAATATTATAATAAAATATAACCTTGTAGAATTTTATAATTGTCTCAGTTGAAATTATTTCAAACAAAAATCTAAGAACAAGATATCCACATTATGTCATTCCTTATTGATGATGAAAATTCTATTTGAAAAAAAATCAATTGAAAATTACATTTTAAGTATCTTCTAAATTATAACAACTATAAATGAAGTTACCTTCATGCATATATATTTGATTTTTGATTTCCTCTTTCTAATTGTAACTCTATAGTGTTCTCAGTCCCTATTTGAATATGATATTTATGGTATAAAATTAGAAGTTATTATAATATATAATTATTCAAATAATATAATGTATGTCTCCAATGCTTATTTAGAGTTTTCTCATATGTCACTATGTATGGAGCATATCAAGTAAGATTTATTTTCTTTTGGACAAAAAAGACACAACATCAGATGGCCACTAATATACAAAAATATAATGTCAATAGTTATTTAATTAAGTGAAATAAAACTTTATTAAATATATTTTTAAAACATATCAAGATAAAAAAATATCCAAAACTGAATTACATCATTTTGATATCTTTCAGAGATACATATTATTGTTTCATCGCCCTTTATTACTTTCATTACTAAAGAAATAAATTGTGTGTCCAAGAATCCATACATTGATATTATATCATATTGAATACAAAGTGTATAAATATACCTAATAAAAAAAATATAAGTATTAATTTAGATCAATAAAATTCATATAGTTAAACAAATATGATAATCAACTTACATGGAAAATATTTGTATCAATGTGAGACCCAAAATTTTTGATTTTACAAGCACCGTGATATTCTCTTATAAATCATCATAACAATATTGTGCCAAAAAATATCAGCATCCATTGGAAGCTCATAAACATCTAAAAATGTATATTCATGTGTTGATAATTCAGAAATCCCTTCAGTAGTATCTGTAGTCAAAGGGGCCTCAACATGTTTTTGATTTCCGTACAACATTTCTTTACCTTTAATGTACTCATGTAATATATATTTTTTAAAAAAATATTAAAACAATTTTAAGATCGATATGAAAAATAAATATTATAATCTATACATATCTCAATAGTGAATTTCCTAAAAGTTCTAGATAGTCGAACTATAAAAACCTTATATGTAGGGAATGATACTTTAGATAATGCATCTATAATATCTTTTATTATTACCCTACACTAATCCATCTCCATAGATTGATGATGTAGGGTATCCCCAATATAACATATGGACTGATATTTACAATAGGATACTGGGGATTCACAATATATAACTCATAGTATATGGGAAGTTGTGGGGGAGGAGGTGTAGGAATGGGATATACAAGTAGAGGTAGAGGAGATAAATATGCATCCGAAGGTGTAGGGGTAGGATATGCACCATGAAACTATCTTTGTATATTAGAAAACATTTATTATACTGAATCTCTAATCCTATCCTCAATCATCTCAACCATCTCCTAAACTTTTACTTCTATCAAGTCTATTTTTCTTTTTATATACATCATCTCTTGAGGAAGTTCCAGGATAACAAAACAATTTTTAAATTGATACACCCACCTTGTATCCTCGTATGTAACCCAAGTGTTCAGGAATTCCTAATGCAATAGCTAAAGTATCCTTCCTACTCTCATTTATGAAGTTCTCTTGTGTTCTCTTCTTCTCAAGGGAATTCTGTATAGAATATTTGAAAATTTTATTAGTGAATTACAAAATATAAAGAGTTTTAAAATAACTTAAATAACTCTTTAAAATATTCTTAGCTACATCCCTTGATTATTCTGTAAGATATGTTCCCTTTTTGGTCATATGATCCTTATTTTATTTTTCATGTATGGGGGGAGGGGGTCAATATCTACTGATCTTGAAGACTCGGCTCTCAATTTTTGAAAATTTTCACCCGTCATTTTCTCTTTCAATAAGGAATACACTCCATGAGATAAACTATGAGGGTGTATGTTTTTGGATTAGATCTCTTAATCAGATCACCTCATTTCCTGTTAATTAAGGACAAACACATCATTAAGATGATCATTTTTAGTGATTATACAAAAAACTTAAAAAGGTTTACATTTCACTCACCAAAAATTATTCTTACTGTCTAATTTAAAAAAAAATTATTCCATGTATCTTCATTGAGAAAAGGATATATATTACATGGATTTTCATTTTTTATTTCACCAAAAATGAAATTCAAAGTTAGGTTTTATTTAAAATCCCTCCATATCCTAGCATAAAAAACTAAACATTTCTTCTTAACTTATTTAATGTCAAGTATATCATATGTAATCTAATGAGAAGGAAAAAATAACATATATTAGTAAAAACATGTCATGATAAGTAAAATAATAATAAATGGTCTTACCAAAATTATCTCCCATGGATGAACTAGTGTCTTATTTTAAAAACCTCTATGATCATAAATCAAAATGAAAACTTTCTCTCTATATTACATTTCCAAAAACTTCTATTTTTTTAATTTGAACCCCTAGGGTTACCATTATCATCAAACTCAATAAATATCATCTAGTCCTAGCTACGAGTAAGTGATAGTCTAGGTAAACATGTGCTACCACGTTTACCAACCCTAGAAGCCTTCTCCAACCCTATATAAGTGGAAGGTTCCCATATAGAAGAATGAGGAGGCTCTTTATTATAAGTGTGTGTAGGGTCCTCCCTAGAAAATTATAGTGAATAAGCTATTTGATTTGACATTATCCTACAAATCAAATATAATGGCTCAGACCTCCCCGGTCCATTACTTTGTGAAAATATAGTGTTTTATGTGTTATGGGAGGCAACTATGACTCATTTCAAGAGTTTTCCAAAAATCATGTTTTCCAATGATAGCTCATCCAACGATGGTTCAGACCGGTGAGTCGCAATGGTGACTCGCACCGGTAGGTCGCAACGGTAGGTCGTCAGCAGTGACTCGCACCAGTAGGTCTCCAGCGGTGAGTTGTGATAGTGATTCATGATGGTGAGTCATACACTTGTAGCTCAGAATAGTGATTCATCCACCGGTAGCTCACAACAGTGAGTCAGGACCGATGAGTTATATCGGTGACTCGCATCGGTAGCTCACACCAATGACTCACACCGGTAGCTCATCGAATGGTGACTTGCACCAGTAGATCACACCTGTGACTCACATCGGCAGCTCACCGAATGGTGACTCACACTGGTGACTCACACCGGTAGCTCTCACTGGTGACTCATCCACCGGTGACTCTTTTCCAACAGTTTTTCAAAATTCCAATTTTTTCTAGTTTATCCAGTTTATCCCCTTTGATGTTTCCTTTTACATAAAATTAGTTTAATACCATATTAAATGGTTTTTGGAGTTTTTTCGAATCATATATATCTTCTAAAAACCTAAGTCTTCCCTTGACTTCCAAACCATGTGGTCTTGGTCAAGATATGCCTTTAATGGATTTTAAAAATGGTTTCTTCCATTGATTTAGGATATGGACTTTATAAATCTGAAACCCTTTCTTTCTTTTATGTTTCCATTTACCCTTGATACCAGACCTCCCCCAGAACCTTTCTTCCCCAAGGATCTGTGCGTTGTATTGCACCTTTTTGGATCGCGTTTTTCCCTGCAATCTTTTCTACTGCATGCACACCCCCTGTTTTGGCGTAATAAGGAAGTTTTGTTCGTCTATTCTTTGAGGTAGGGATACCTTCATATCTATTTTATTTGTGTATCATGTGGGGTGGGTGTATTAATGTCTCCCATGTAAAGATATAATAATACCGAATAAATAAAGATAATTGAATTGGTTTAAGATCAACATGTGGGGCCGAGAAAAGTGACTTATGTTCTACTTTATTATCTGTTGATGTTGTGAATTATATGGGCTATATGCCTGTTGAAAATCATGGTTATTGGTGTTCCTTGTTTGTGAACCTATGATGGATTGTGAATTCTTATGGTTGGTCTTATATTGAATGACTATATATTTATATGAAATTGGTTAACCATGTATATCTAGTTAAATAAATGGATTCCTTGGGATCAAACTTGTTCTATGATAACCCAAAAATTAAAGAGTGAAATTAAATAAGGGATGCCTTATTAAATCTGGATTTTGAGCCTTGTGTGATTTGTATGGTGTTGTGGTTGTGGGGTGGTTCGGGTGGTGTAATGGAATCTCAGGTTGAGATATTGATTGATTGTGGAATGGATGATCAGTGTTGTGCAGTAGGGTTGCCAAGAATGGTTGTTATGGGTGTGGCTATGAATTGGGGGTTTGCTCTGTTGAGATTATGTCTTGGGTGGAATGACTTTGAAGAATGATGATAGTAGTGGTTGGTATGGGTAATTATCCCAAATTTTCTCCATGATTATCATGCCCAAAGCTTCACTCTGTGTCTCAAAATCGATGTATGTTATGTTATGAATGGGTGTTAAAAAGAGCATAAATATGAAGTGGGTTAATTTTACCATGGTTTTTATTTCTCTGTATGACTTTTTTTGTGTGCCTTTTTGTGTGCCTTACTTAGTATTTGCCTGGATAGTGATGGAATGAATAACTAAATTGTTTAATAAATAATTATAATTGTTTAAATGAATTGGTTGGGGAATGTTTTGAGTTGTGACTTATTGTGTGGTTTTACATTTAGAAGTAGAAGCAGAGGTGGTATTGTGAGATGATTGTTGGATGAAAACCCATAGTTTGGGCTTGATTATTTGGTATCTATATGTATTACTAGTATTTTCCTTGTTATTTCTATAATAACCCCACCCTAGTTGAGAATTATGTGTTTAACACCCCCATAGTCACAGTGGAGGGTGTCTTTCCCAAACATCCTAGTGGGAGGATGGATGGTTGGCCACCCGCTCTTCCCTGCTCCCTCTTCCAGGCGTTGATAGCCCAAGATTTTTCAAGCATATTGTGTTTTGTGAGGCACAGGTGTGTGTGGGCGAGTTGTGTTTTACCAGGTGCCTTTGGGATGAGATGTGTTGTGTTTTCCCAGGTGTCTTCGAGATGGGAGGTGTTGTACTTCCCAAGTGTTTTCGAGATGTGACGTGGTATGTGGCCCAGGTGTCTATGGGTAGGATGTGATGTGGGTGTGAGGCTCTGGTGTGTGTGGGCAGGATATGATGAGCTTCATTTACCCAGGTTATGGGACTAGCTGTGAGGCCCAGGTGTGTGTGGGCGGGTTGTGACATGGTACTTTTGGAAGAGGTGGGAGCACCAAGACATTTGTCGTTAGGGTGTGAGAGTGGTTAATTAGTGGGCAATTGGTGTGGGATACCCTATTATCGATGTTCTTACTATATTACTTTACTTGACTTGCATTATTTGGTGAGCGTGTATTAGTGAGGTTGGGGTGGCTAGTATACCTTGTTAGGTGTTTTTGGGTTCTATTGTTTCCTCACAGGGGCATTAGTATGCTTCCTCCGCTTATGCATGAGAGACTTTGGTTTTCCCTACTGAGTATACTTGTATGCTCACCATGCATATATAAAGCTGTTTTTAGGTTTCTAGGAGGATTTTGTGGATCGTGCGAAGCACTACTAGCTCAGACTCTGGGATAGTTGTTGTGTCATTGTTTATCATTACTTTTGGTATTTACCTTATATTTTTTATTATATTTATAACAGATTTATTTTTAAACATGCATGTGGGGTGGATTTTGGTTTTCTTTTATATATGTCTTGGAGTTGTTTTGAGGTTGATACATATTATATCTTGGTCTTGTTTTCTTAAAAGGTTAATGTCTCCCATATTATGAAATATGTATACCCTTTGTGCTAGTTTCAACCCCGGATCCTACTGGAGGTGGGACTTGGGGGTTATTATCTCTCTTTCTCAATTTCCATCTTAGGAGGGGTATCTTTGGAGGGAGGGGTCATGACATAATGGAATCAAAGGGAGGTTGGTTGAGATATAGGATGGAGTTTGGAGTTAGAAATAGTGAGGATTGCATGGGTTGGTAGGGAAATAGTGTTATGTGGTCTTGGTGTCTGAAATAATCTAGGGTAGACCGGTTAGGACATGGGATTTTAGGGGGCCCTGTGATACGATGCAAGTACTCTGAGCCTACTGAACAAACAAGAGGGTCTTCTCATGCCCCTAATGTTGATTATGCCTATCAGAGGTCAGACCAGCTTGTTTGATGTGGAATGGGGATGTAGACTGATGATGGGACTGAATCAGTTCTATGAGGATCTCTTCTTGCTACAGATGCAACCATATGATTTCATTCTTAGCATCAATTGGTTGTATTTTTTGCATGTTGTTATCAACTGCTTCCGGATAAGAGTTGTGTTTTTAGACGTGAATGGCCAGTGTGTGGATTTCATTGGTGAGAGGAGTTATCTAGTGGGTGGTCATCATGTGTAGTCCCTTCTCTCTTTATTGGATAAGTTATCAGTGGAAGCAGTGGAAATTGAAGTCCCTAGGGTTGTTGGGGAGTTCTTGGATGTTTTCCCCAAGGAGGTTGTGACGCTACCCCCTCGACGTGATGTTGAGTTCAGGATAGACCTACAACCCGGTGCTTCTTCAATTTCGATGGATCCTTATCAGATAGAACCTTATTAGTTACGATATTTGAGGATTCAGATAGATTATCTAATGAATAAGGGCTTTATCTAGCCCAGTGTGTCGTCATGGGGTGCTCTAGTGTTGTCCGCAAAGAAGGAGGACGGTGGTCTGAGGTTGTGTATAGACTACAAGAGACTAAATCAGGTGATGATCAAGAACTGTTACCCTCTCCCAAGGATAGATGATCTTTTCAACCAGCTAAGAGGAGTGATTTGATTCTCTAAGATCGATCTGTAGTCAGGATATCACCAGTTGAGGGTGAAGGAAGCCGATATCCCGAAGATCGCTTTCAAATGCAGGTACGACCACTTCGAGTTTGTAGTCATGTCATTTGGTGTTACAAACGCACCAGTCATGTTCATGGGGCTTATGAACTCCATATTTCATGAGTTCCTGGACCGGTTCATCATCATATTCATCGATGAAATCTTGATCTACTTGAAGTCAGAGGAGGAGCATACCGAGCATCTCAGGATTATCTTGCAGGTTCTTCGACGCCACCAGCTCTACAGAAAATTGTCCAAGTGCAATTTTTGGACATGATAGCTTCATTTCCTTAGTCTTTTGGTATCCTATAAGGGTGTGTAAGTGGACCCATCAAAGGTTGAAGCAGTTGTTTCTTGGGAAGCACCCAAGAATGTGGCATAGGTTCGCATTTTTCTTGGTCTTGCGGGATATTATCGGAGGTTTGTACCCAATTTCTCTTGAGTTGAAGCTCCATTAACAGCTATGAATAGAAAGGACTAAGTTTTTTTGTGAAGTGATCAGTGCTAGATATAATTTGGTTATCTAAATGGTAAGTTGGTTAGTTCTCCAGTGCTCTAGTTTCCAGAGGAAGGGGTGATGTTTGAGGTTTTTTGTGATGCTTCCCGTATAGTTTTTGGGATGTGTTTTGATGCAGCAGTGAGCTATGGTCTCTTATGGGTCTAAGAAGTTATATACCCATAAATTTAAATATTCCACCCACGATATAGAGTTGGCAATAGTTGTGTTTGCGCTGAACTTGTGGCGACATTAACTCATTGGGGAGCACTTTGTGGTCTTCACAGATCACAAGAGTTTGAGGTATATCTTTTCCTAGCATGATCTGAATCTGAAACATCGGAGGTGGATGAATTTTCTTCAGGAATATGATTTTGAGATCTCCTACACCTCAGGAAAGGTGAATGTTGTGGTTTATGCCTTGAGAAGGAAGTTTCATAAGGAGGTAGTTTGGGAATCTGCAGATGCTTGGAAAGAAATGGAGGTGCTATCAGCCTTACACTTTGATGTAGGAATGGATGGTGGAAGAGGTTTTTTGTTTCAGATGTCAGTGTGGTCTTCCTTTATGTAATAGGTGGAGGAGTATCAGTGAGGAGACCCGTAGTCATAGGTTATGAGCAATCGTGTTAACTATGGTGATGCTCCGAAAGGATGGTTAGAGGATGGTCGGAACCAGATTTTGTTTCAGGGAAAGTTATTTGTTTCATTAGCGACGTGTGAGGAAGTCCTTTGTGAGTTTCATAGATCACCCTTGGTTGTACATCCAGAAATTTATAAGATGTATCGTGGCTTGAGGATGCAGCTTTTATAATGACCCACCAATTCTCATTGGCTTGAGAGTACAACGAGTCATCACTAGGCCTTAAGCGACATCCCCAAGATGCCAAAGGCTGGTAATAAATGTCGAAGGGTTTCAAATACAAGTGGGGGACGATTTTACCTTTAAGAAATAAACTAATAAACCAACCAACCATAACCAAACATTCACTATATGATTCATGAATGAATTAAAGAAAACTCAACAACTTCATGTATCTCAAAACCACGTCAAAGTAAGCAATAACGGAAGAATAACCAAGTATCAAAGTACACAGCGGATAAACTACACAAGATTCTCCAAAAATCTCAAGACTCCATGATCTATAAGATTCAAGCTTCATAATCTCCAAACAACCCAAACATCATGAGGTAGTGCTAAACATGTGTGAAACATTTCCTTTGCCCTTGTCCCGGAAGATAACATCTGCAAAAGCACCAAAGTGCCAAAGCAGGGGTGAGTATAAAACTCAGTAGGTTTTCCCCAATGACTTACCTATTCATGCCACTAGGATATAAGAGTTAGCAACAATTATATAAAAAAATTTATATAAAACAATTTCTCAAAAATAGTTTATAACTAAATATAAACAAGTTTCCAAAACCATTCATTACCAAAAGCATACAAGTGCAATTGAAACCAATTTTTCCAGAAAGATATTTTTCAAGAAAAATAACTAAAAAAGCTTTAAAATCATTTCACAATATCCCTTTCTTGGAATACCCAACCATTCCACAGACCCATGCAACCAACCATGCATGCTACGTTATGATAGTTCCATACTCATGGGCGGTTTCTCATTGATCTACCAAGTCATCACAAGGTAATTGTTTCCCATGTTCCATTAACCCTTTGGCACCAATAACAAGGTCATATTTCAACAAAGCCCCATATATGCAATATGAAATTTATATCATGTGTGCCATTTAACCTTTGTCACTAAGAAAAAGGTCATATTTCAACTAATCCCCAGAAATGCAATATGAACTCACACACCAATATGCCCAACGATCATGACAAAACACATTTTAAATAAAAACACCCTTTTTATTGAAAACCAAATTTTAATCAAACCATTTAACAATTCCAAAAAATCAATAATTTAAAATCTTCATTTTAAATTCAAGAGGCTAAATCACATTGCACAACAATTCACCAAGATTTCACAATTTCACTAAAACCATAAATCAATACTGAAGAAGATATATTCCATGATTTTCACAATCAATCCCATTAAAATAAACCAATTTGAAACTAATACAATCAATTCTAGAAATATTATTCAAGAGATAAGCCTCATACCTCGAAGGTTTTGATGAAACTCGACAACAGACGAAGAACGCACAAGAAGACAGGTCAATTCTCCAAGAACGGCCTTAGTTCTCTTATCCTAGAAAGATCACGACTCAAGATTGAATTATTTGGAATAAAAAATGTAGATATACCCCCTATAGGTTCATATCTGAGAAATAATGGAGATTGGAGAAGTAGATCTAAGCAGATCTAAGAAAATGTGACAAATCAAAAAAGAATGGTGACATACCTCAAGAATCGGATCAAGATTCCAAGAAAGTAGCTTAGATATCTTCCTATATCATGAACAGAACCATATTTAGCCTTAATTGAAATTAACAAACTTATATCTACCCACATGAGGTGTAGATATAAGAGAACGAGAAGGAGAGAAGGAGGAGTTTGCAGAAAACGGAAAAGAACCAATAAGATCGGCACTTACCCCAAGAATCGGGCTTGAAATCACCAAGGGGATGATCTAGGTTGGCTCCAACTCGTGTAGGGAGGGTTCTCCACCCTTCTAGGGAGAGTAATCTCGAAATAGGGGCGTTTTTAATCCAAAAAGAAATATATAGAGGAAAAAATAGTAAGGTCTTAGAAAATAGGATCTAGATTTGACCTCTGTGCAAGGTTTGACCGCACGATTTGGGCCAACCGTGTATGGATCGTGTGACCTTACTTTTGGTCCAAACACTCCTTATAAAACCCCTAAACTCTCCCATCCTTCACCTTTACCCTTTTTATGGAATTTTTTTTTGGAAACATCCCACTTTATAGAAACACCCTACTTTATAGAAACACCCCACTTTATGGAAACACCCCACTTTATGGAAACAACCCACTTTATGGAAACAACCAACATTATGGAAACACCCAACTTTATGGAAACTCTCTATATTATGGAAACTCTCTATTTTATGGAAACCCTCTATTTTATGGAAACCCTCTATTTTATGGAAACTCTATATTTAATGGAAACTCTCTATTTTATGGAAACCCAATCAAAGACACACCCTTTAAAAAAACATGAGGAAAGGGGTTATGTACCTAAAACTGGGTGTACTACAGCTTTGGTGGCTCGGTATAAAGTGGGTAGTGGAAGAGTTTGTGGTAAAGTTCTTAGTGTTCCAGTAGGTGAAGGCTGAGCACCGTGTTTCTGGTGGTTTGTTGCGTCCCTTAGATTTCCCTAAGTGGAAGTGGTATAACATCTTAATGGATTTCTTCACAGGGTTGTGCAGGGCTTAGGGAGGCTACGATGTTATCTGGGTAGTATAGGATCGGCCAACAAAATTAGATCACTTCTCAGCGATCAAGAAGCTAGACATAGTGGATTCCTTGGAGAAGATGTATGTGGATGAGGTGGTGCGGCTGCATGGAGTTTCGAGATCCATTATCTCAGATCAGGATACACATTTTACCTCATGATTCTAGAGGAGATTGCAGCATGATTTTAGCACTCAGTTACAACTCATCACTACTTTCCACCCTCAGATATATTGGAGACAGAACGGACTATCCAGACATTGGAAGATATATTGTGGGCATGCGTCTTGGACTTTCACAGATCTTGGGTATAACACTTGCCCTTGGTAGATTTTTCTTACAATAATAACTATCACTCTTCCATTGGCATGGACCCATTTGAATCTTTGTATGGAAGTCCATTTCATTCTCCATTGTATTGGACAGAGGTTGGGGAGACAATTATCCTTGGCCTCGAGGTTGTACAGAACATAAAAGAGAAGGTTTATCTCATTCGTGAGAGGTTGAAAGTAGCGTAGGACCAACAGAAGTCATATGTAGATTGTAGGAGGAGGCCCTTGGGGTTAGAGGTTGGTGACCAAGTGTTCTTGAATGTCTCCCATCAGCGTGGGTAGTGGAGTTTTGGCAGAGGTAGTAAGCTTTCTCTTAGGTTTGTTGGACCCTTTGAGGTGTTGGGGAAAGTTGGCGAGGTGTCATACCAGTTGGTGCTATCATTAACTGGGGAGAGTTGGATATCTAGGAAGACGCGACATACATAGAACGACTAGTAGATATCCAGGATCATCAGGAGAAGGCACTACGTGGGTGGACCATTCCTTTGGTTTGTGTGTTGTGGAGGCATGGTGGCCTGGAGGAGAGTACTTGGGAGTGGGAAGCGTAGATGAAGGCCTAGTACCTAAAGTTGTTTTGAGTTTTTTCATGTTATTTTTTGCTTTGAAATGTGCTATTTAAACCTTTATTGTTATGATATAAGTTGTTTCCTTGTTCCGTGATATGTGATTAAGTCCTGACATGTGAAAGGGGGGACCTAATTCCTAATCGAGACACATTAATTGTGATGCAATTAAACCCGTGTAGGCGAGTTAGTGTCACCCATAGCGGATAGTATCTTGACATGGAGGATGGAACTCCCTTGTTCACATGTTCAGATAGTGTGGTTGTTGTGATTTAATGGTGTGTTTTGTGGTTGTTCAGGTTAAGTAGATGTCAGAGGAGGTGTTATTGGATGAGGAGGTTTCCGCTCCATCTTTTGAACAATGTAGGTGGTTTATCATTGGATGTTTATGTGTTTGGTTATTAGCGATATTTCAATTGTATCAGGATCCTTGAGAGGTATCTCATGGGGTGGTTGTTCGGACCTCTATTTTTATTTTGGGTTTGGTTTTTAATTATCAAGGGTGATAATATTTTGAGAGGTATCTGATGTAATGGTTTGGACAACCCTAGTCCATTAATTTTTGAAAATCTAGTGCTTGAGGTGTTCTGGGAGGCAATAGTGAATCATTTCAAGAGTTTTCCAAAAATCAAGTTTCCCAATGGTAGCTCATCCAACGGTGGGTCGAACCAGTGATTCACAATGGCGACTCGCATCGTTGGGTCGTAGAGATAGGTCACCAATGGTGACTCACACTATTAAGTCACCAGCGATGAGTCGTGATGGTGAGTCACGATGGTGAGTAATCCCCTGGTAGCTCAGAATGGTGAGTCGTCCACTGGTATCTTGCAACGGTGAGTCAGAATGGTGACTTCCACCGGTGACTCACATTAGTAGCACACACTTGTGACTCGCACCGGTAGCTCACCAAATAGTGACTCGCACTGGTGACTCACACTGGTGACTCACACCAGTGACTCGCACCGGTAGCTCACACTGGTGACTCATCCACCGGTTACACTTTTCCAATAGTTTTTCAAAATTACATTTCTCCTCTAATTTTTTGAATTTCACCCCTTTAACATTTTCTTTGACATTAAATGAGTTTAATACCATATTAAATGGTTTTTTGAGCCATTTAGAATCATATCTATCTTCTAAAAACCTGAATCTTCCCTAGACTTCCAAACCACGTGGTTTTGGTCAAGATTCGCCTTTAATGGATTTTAAAAATGGTTTCTTCCATTGATTTAGGATCTAGCCTTTATAAAGCTGATACCCTTTATTCCTTATATGTTTCCCTTTACCCTTGATAGTGGACTTCCCCCAAAACCTTTCTTCCCTAAGGAGTCATGTGTTGTGCTGCACCTTTTTGGATCACATTTTTTCCTAGAGGCTTTTCCTACTTCATGTGCACCCCCTATTTTGGCACAATAAGGAAGTGGTGTTCGTATTTTCTTTGAGGTAGGGATTCCTTCATCTCTCTTTTATTTGTGTATCATGCGGGGTGAGTGTATAAATTTCTCCCTTATAAATATAAAATAATACCAAATAAATAATGATAATTTAATTGGTTTAAGATCAACATGTGGGGCCAGGAAAATGACTTATGTTCTACTTTGTTATATGTTGATGTTGTGAATTGTATGGGCTATATTCCTACTAAAAATCATGGTCATTTGTGGTCCTCTTTTGCACACTTGTGATGGATTATGAATGATTATGGTTGGTATTTTGTTGAATGGATGTGTATTAATATGATATTGATTAACCAAATATATATGGTTAAATAAATGGATGCCCTAGGATTGAACTTTTTCTATGATAACCCCAGAATTAAAGAGTGGAAATAAATAAGGGATGCCTTGTTAAATCTGGAATTTGTGCCTTATGTGGTTTGTATGGTGCTGCGGTTGTGGAGTGGTTCGGGTGGTGTAATGGAATCTCAAGTTGAAAGATTGATTGATTATGGAATGGATGAGTAGTGTTGTGCATTAGGGCTGCCAAGAATGATTGTGGTGGGTGTGGCTGTGAGTTGGGGGTTTTCTCTGTTGAAAGGATGTCTTGGGTGGAATGAATTTGAAGAATGATGATGAAAGTTGTTGGTATGGGTAATTCTCCCAGAGTTTCTCCATGATTAGCATGCCCAAATCTTCACTTTGTGTCTTGGGATCAATGTATGTTATGTTATGAATGGGTTTTAAACAGAGAAGAAATATAAAGTGGGTTAATTTTACCATGGTTCTTCTCCCTTTGTGTGACTTTTTTTGTGTGGCTTGTTGTGTGCCTTACTTGATAGTTTCTCGGATAGTGATGGAATGAATAACTGAATTGTTTAATAAAGAATGATAATTGGTTAAATGAATTGTATAGGGGTATGTTTTGAGTTGTGAATTGTTGTGTGTTTGTACATTTAGAAGTAGAAACAGAGGTGGTATCATGAGATGTTTTTTGGTTGAAAACTCATAGGTTGGGATTGATTGTTTGGTATCTATATGTATTACTTGTATTTTCCTTGTGATTTCTATACGCACCCCACCCAAGTTGAGCATTATGTGCCAAACACCCCCATAGTCACAAGGGAGGATGTCTTTCCAAAACATCCCAGTTGAAGGATGGATGGTAGGCCACCTGTTCTTCCCTGCTCTATCTTCCAGGTGGTGATAGCCCAATATTCTTTGGGTAGGTTGTGGTTTGTGAGGCCAAGGTGTGCAGGAGAGTTGTACTTTCCCAGATGTCTTCGAGATGTGATGTGTTGTGTTTTCACAAGTGTCTTCGGGATGATATGTGTTGTACTTATTAGGTTTTTTCAAGATGTGACGTGGTATGGGACCTAGGTGTCTGTGGGCAGGATGTGATGTGGTTGTGAGGCCCAGGTGTGTGCAGGTGGGATGTGATGACCTTCATTTTCCCAGGTGACCAGACTAGCTGTGAGGCCTGGGTGTGTGAGAGCGGGTTGTGACATGGTACTTTCGGAAGAGGTGGCAGCTCCAAGACGTTTTTTGTTAGGGTGTGAGAGCGGATAATTAGTGGGAAAGTGGTGTGGGGTACCCTATCATCGATGTGCTTACTATATTACTTTACTTAACATGCGTTATTTGGTGAGTGTGCCTTAGTGAGGTTGGGGTGGCTAGTATACCTTGTTAGGCGTTACTAGATTTTTTTGTTTCCTCATAGGGGAATCAGTATTCTTCTTCCACTTGTGCATGAGATACTTTGGTTTTTATTACTGAGTATACTTGTATGCTCACCCTATGTGTATAAAACTATTTTCAGGTTTCCAGGAGGATTTCATGGACCATGTTGGGCTCTACTAGCTCAAAATCTGGGATAGTTTTTATGTCACTGCTTAGCCTTAATTTTGGTATTTACCTTGGATTTTTTATTGTATTTGTAACAATTTTATTTTTAAACATGCATGTGGGGTGGATTTTGGCTTTCTTTTATATATGTCTTGGAGTTGTTTTGAGGTTGATACATCTTATCTCCTGATATTATTTTCTTAAAAGGGAAATGCCTCCCATATTGTGAAATATTTGTAACCTTGGTGCTAGTCACCACCCCAGGGCCTACTGGATGTGGGAATCAGGGGTCATTATCTCTCTTTCACCATTTCCAGCTCAAGAGGGGCATCTTTGGAGGGAGGGGTTGTGACATCAAATTAGCAACCAATTGGTAAAATATTATACAAATCCAACTATTTCATATGAAACTAAATATAAGTTAAAAAATGGTCTAAAAAAACTAAACTAAACTAAACTAAACACATTGTTATTTATATTTGTTAAAGTATGTAACTAAAATGCTAAAAAAATGCTGAAAATGATTACGAGATAGGAAATGATTCAAATAGAAGAAGAAAAACTTAGGTAAAAGATTATACAAATTCAATTGTTACATACAAATAGAAATAACAATTGGAAAATGATACAAACTAAACTAAACAAACACTATCATAATCATTAGAGTAGTTAACAATAATGATACAAAAATAGTGGCAGTATTTATGAAACATGAAATCACATAGACAAACAAAAAACAAATCTTAAGTAAAAAATTATACAAATCCAATAGTTGCATATAAAATTGAATAAGTGGAACATGTTGTAAACAAAAATAAACTAAAATAAAAACAATAATTTATCATATTTGTTAAAATATGTGACTTAAGTAAAAAAGTAAAATTACAAGTAGTATATATAACCATTTGAAAAATTTGAAAAGTTAAACAAGAAATAAATATATGTTACTTGTAATGTTATGGGATTACTAAAGAATTATTTTCCCATATTCTTTCCTCATGATTGTTCTGTATGGAACAAACCATATCTACAATGTGTTCATCAATATCCTATGATAATATTTCCATGGAAGTAGGTATCTCACATAATTCATCATTGATGTCAAGTTTTTTATCATCAAAATACTATTTTTTCTTTGAAAAACAATAGACCATTGCACATTTGATTGATCAAAAACATAGAAAATTTATTTCATATATGTTTTCATGATATAAGGGTTGTTTGTGTATTCCAATCTATTCAGATTTACTAGTATCATACCGAATTCATCATGTTTAACATTTTTGTTACCAACAACCCATTTACAATTAGACACAGGAACTCAAAATTTAATATAATCAATCTCTCATATTTCTTCAATAACTTCGTAATATGCACTTGATGCAGAGATTGGGTTTTTGTATTTTTCACTCAAAAAATGTGTTACTTCAATGAACATCAATACGCTATTATTTAAAACCGCACTTATGTTGTCCTGATCTTTGGTATAACATGTATAGTTGTTAATTTCATACATGGACCATGTTATCACATTTACACTTAGTTCATATATTAACCATCTCAATGTTTCTATCATATTTGATATACTATGAATTGTCTCTTTAAACCCTGGAACATGAGCCTCAACCCAGTTGGTGAAGTATCCTTAAGTGCATCCACAAGACCCAGGTTCAAAACAAGGTAGAGGCATATTTCCGATACTATAGTAGTACTGTACATTGTGCGGGTACTATAGCAGAAATGTACACTGTATAGGCACTGTAGCAGAATTGTACACTATACGGGGATTATAGCAGTTATTGTAGCAGGTGTTGTTCGGTACTGTAGTAGCTAGAACTATTCACCTTGGGCCACCGGTTTGGGATTGGAGCCCTTAAGGCTTGAGGGCTACCCAGGCCTTTGGGTCAGTAGGGATTTCAGGCCACCTTTAAGGCCTTCGGGCCACCTCAAGGTCTTTGGACCACATGCAGTTTCCCTAGACACACTACAAAAAAGGAGTAGCCCCAGAAGAGGATTCAGAGCAGGTGTACTCACCAGAGCAGAGTCAAATGGATTTGTCAGAATGAGAGGGTATGGCTATGCCATCAAGACCAACCTGTTCTTGCATGGGAAGCCTGGCCAGACGGCCATGAAAAGGTGGAGAGCTACTATCATGATGCAGATGTTGGGGAGGGGCAGTTCCTTGTAGATAGTTTGGTTGAATTACCTAAGACCTTCGGGTCATGTAATCTCCTAAGCCTACGGGCAATGTAATCTCTTAACCTACGGGCCTTGTGAGGGTTCCCCCTCATCCCTTGAAAGGGGGGTTATAAAAAATCAATAAAAATGAAGGCCTTTGGGCCATTCAGGATCTTTAAACCATGACAAAAAAGTTTTTTATGCTCATTCAATGCCCACATATATTTACTCTTCAGATAACACTATTTTAACACATTAATATGAAATGTTATATATGGTTATACATCATATATGTTGTTCAAGATGTAAAAATGTGCCTAATTTATTTGTTCATTTTCCAATGATTTTATTTTCAATCCATGGATCCCCTTTCTCACAAAATCAACCCCTTCATAGCGAGATGCAGGCAAACCGACATGCTCCACTGTAAACAAGTAGTCTATACAAAACACTATAACCTCTTTGGAAATATAATTCTCAACAATGGATTATTATGGTTGATATGGTTTTTTAACATGAATATTCAATATCTTCATATACATTTCAAAAGGATACATATAACATAGATATACAAGACTATAGGGATTTATTTCTCACACAAAATGAACCATTATATAAAAAAGATGGTGTAAAGTACATTTTCAATTAACAAAGTATATAAATTGCATCATTATCCAAATTATTCAATAAATTTAGATCCATCACTTTGTTACAAATGGAATTGAAAAAAAACACCCTTATGATAGTCATTTTAACATGAATGGGTAGTGTTCCATGCAATGAATTTGGTAGGTTCTGTTGCATCACAACATGATGATCACGAGATTTCATTCCTATTAACTTAAAATATTTTAGTGACATAATTTTTTTTTTACATTTGAAGAATAACCTATAGGAACTTTGATACCATGGAGGCATGGATAGGATCTGAGTTTCTCCCTCTTGGATAATGTATGACAATCCAGAGGCAAATATGTTTGTTTTCTTTTAGGAGTGGGATTTAACTCCAAACGCATTCCCATTGATAGTAAATATAATATTGCATTCAAATAATCTTTCATCTTACCATTAATAGCTAACTATTTTCTAATCAAACTGTCACATATATTCTTCTCAATATGCATCACATCAATGTTATGTTTGATATCATGATATCTCTAATATTAAAGATCAAAATGTATTGATTTTTTCTTCTGTACATTTCTATCATTACCAGATTTTTGTGTCTTTCCAAATATGACATCAATGTTTTTCACTCTCTATAAATATTGACCAATCGAAAAAGGATTTAGAGTGATATAAAATTATTGTGATCTATTGAAAGTGCTTTTTTATCTTTGATAAGAGTTATCCATCAAAAAAAACTTTTGATGACCCATGTACATTATTTTCCTCCCATGTTGTAGTTGATAAAATGAAGTCTCTTCTTTATAGATTGGATAAGATTTATTCCCCTTAATATTGTATCCATATAAATTTCCATATATTGGGAAGTAATCTATAGTAAACATAAGCATTGCATGCAATTGAAAATACTCCTTTTTATAAGAATCATAAACTCTGATACATACCTCCCATAACTATTTTAAATCATCAATTAATGGTGATAAGTAAACATCAATATCTTTTCCAAACTGTTTTGGTCTAGAAATCATTAAATTAAACATGATATATTTACGCTTCATGCAAAATTCTAAAGATAAGTTGTAAATTACCAAAAAAAAAGCCATGAACTATGTTTTCTATTAAGGATCTAATTTGGATTCATTCCATTTGTGCACAACCCAAGTTTTAGATTTCTAACTTCATTTCCAAATTTAGGAAATTATTGATCAATTATCTTCAATTGTGGACAATTATTGAGATGATGTAATTTTTTATCAGATGTTCACTCATTTTCATTTCATATTAACCTTTTTTCATCATTTGAATTTGCAAATAAATGTTTCAAAAGAGGAATTATAGAAAGATGTCAAGTTTTCTTAGCAAGAGTCTTGGTACTTGGAATAATAAATGAACTGACTTTTGGTTTTTCTTCCAACTTATATTGTCATGTCCCACATTTAAGACACTCTAAAAGACTATTGTATTCTTCTCAATATAACACATAGTCGCTGGGATAGACATGTATCTTCCTGTATCACAATCCCATCAAGAATCATATTTTTTGTATTATAATTTGAATATGAAAGATTATTGTGTTTAGGAAGTATGTATTTCAACAACTATAGCAATTCTATAAAACTCTCATCACTCCACCATTCCTTCCTTTCAAGTTTACCAATCATGAATCTATTGATAGAACTATGAATTTTATACAACCTGAATATAAAATTTTTTCAGCATCACCGTATAAGCGCTTAATCAATGATGTTTTCTTAGTTGCCTCCATTTCAATATCACGGACCATTTCTTCAATTTCATTTGAACTTCCATTTTTAAAATCTTCATCGTCGTTTTTTCTTGAATTCTATCCAATTTCACAGTGCCAAATCCAAGAACTATAACTCTAATTAAAACCATTGGAAATTAAATGATATTTGATTTCTCTACTTTTCAGCTTTCTCATATTTAAATATATTAAACATGGATAGAAAAATAGGTCATTGTTTGGAACATTTCATTTGAAAAAATCCAAAAAAGCATAAACCCATTCCTCATATTTATCATTTTTTCATCACGTAGTAATCCAACCATGATTCGTTATCACCCGTAACAAATTTCAAGTATTAAATATAAGTTACTTTATTTTGAAATTTAAATTCATATTTACTTTTACAAATAACTATACAAACAAAAAATACAAATCATTTACTTTTATTATCATTGTTCATTATGTAATGAAATATTATTCAAACCAAATTGTTGTATTAGATTAGCAAAGTGAAATAAAAAACACTTGATGTAAAATAAAATAACTAAATATAAAACAATGATAATTTAGAACACATAAAATAAACCAAACATTAATTATAAAATTTAATGAAAACTAATAGTAATTACAGACATTTATAAAGTTTATATTTTAGCTTTTAAATTATTTATTAATTTAATAATTCAATTTTAAATATGAAATCAACATGTATAATTAGATAACAAAAATGATTTATGAATAATTACCCATGAATGTCTGAGAATTGTTTTTTGTTTATAAGAAGTTCCATTTGTAATGAATAGCGACATATTAAAAAAATGGGGAAGAGTATATATAAATGCAATAAATATTAATATAGATTGTAAAAATTCATTACAATATGTTAAAAAATATTACTAATTATCAAATGTGTTGACTATAGAAATATTAATATTAGCTATCAACTTTATAACGTTCAAGATTAAAATGATAATAAAAGAACCTATACTAGTTATAACGATAAATAACGTAAGATAAAATAATTTTGATTTATAAGTAGTCATAGTGAAACAAAGTTAATAAGAATTAATAACTACTTGGTTATTTTCAATTATTTATAATGATTTGTAAATAAAAAATAGCTTATAAAATCTACATCAATAATAAACAATCATTCAATGACAATCTATAAAGTAAATCTCCTAATGAGATTTTTAGAAAGTAGTATGAATAGTTAAAGTATATTGTCTGTGGTTGCTAAATTGAACCATCCAATGAAATTTTCAAACAATCAATTCTAGTATTTAAATTTAAAATTTAAAATAATTTAAATGGAAAAAAGAAATGACATTTTAAACACATTAAAATAATTAAGCTACGTAGCATGATCACCCATAAAATTTTCTTATATTCATAAGCATCATCATTTATGCATCAAACATGTTTGCAATAGAACAAAATATATCAGAAAAATGAAAATTATCAAAGAACGGTAAAATAAATACAAATTCAAAAAGTGGATAATAATATAAGATATCTAAATATATTGAATGTTAATATAGATTGAAAAACTACTGTGATTTGTTAGAGAAACATCTATAGTTTTTGAATGTGTCAACTTAAAGAATGTAATGATTAACCAGCAAATTTGTATCATTCAACCTTCTAATGATGATAACAGAACCTATAATGAGGTGTAGTAAATCCTAGCCCTTCTAACTAAGATAACTGAGAGGGTGGAGGATGATGAAGATGAGCGACGAAAGAAGGCGCAGAGAACCTAAACGACGACGGTTAAGGCTAGCTGAAAGATACTCGAGGCCATTTGGTCGAAGAATGAAGGTTAGGGTTCACTGCATGAGAGAAAACCAACTGTTGTCCCGAGAATGAATAAACGCAAAATGACTTATCACGAAATTTCAAAAAAAAAAGGTTTTTCGCATCGGTTATTTAACAACTGACGTGAAAAACTAGTTTTCATCGTCGGTTATTTAATAATCGACATCAAAAACATACACCTTGGGTTTTTAATGTCAGTTATAAAATAACTGATGTTAAAAATGTGTTGTTTTAAATGTATTTTGTGCTAGTTGCTTCCAAAGAAATTACTCTATGTGCTAATATGGTGTTTTATTAACTTTCACTTTGGGTGCTTACTATGAATTGTTTCATGAGCTGATGATTCGTGAGATTCAACCATGTTTTTAAGGAGATTTTTGTGTCAACATGCTCGTTGATTAGACGAAGTTTGATTCAAGTTATGTGTGAGGGAAAAAAAGCTTTCATGAGTTTAGAAAATCATACCATGACAAGGATTACATTACATTGTAATACTTTATTCGAGGATGAAAATTTCCACATATGTGAGAAAATAAGTTGCAATATATTCTTATTGTCATGTAGTAATTTCATGAGGCTTAGGAGTTCCACATGTATAAAAATTACAACATAACTATTACACAGGTATTACACTATAATCTCATGTTGTGGTTTGTAAAGACGAGTTTCAAAATTTTTAAAGCTTCTTAAGTTTGAAGGAGCTAAAATGGGTGCATCGCAGGGCATTACCAATAATATTTCATGCCAAAATTTCACACGTTACAATGTAGTATATAAAACAACCCTGTAATGTACTAGTAGGAGAATTTATTGCAGCTACTAGAATTGAAAGTCGATGATTCATGACATGGTTATCTCATACTATTCCACAACACATTTTTTGAATTTTCTTGATGATTGGATGTATGAAATTAATTATATTGTGATGTAGTTTACCATATCATATATTGTTCATGATCTATGCGAATTTGTAGGAATTTATTGATGTTTTATATATTTTTTTAATTGATTTTACATTGTTTTTTGAATCAGGTTTCGACCAAGGACTGCACGTTAATTTACAATGTCACGCCGTTAATTAATAAAATTAATAAATATCTTTAGTGTTTCTTTTATAAAGGATGGAAAAACATTGAGATAATTGCCCAAACATTCGAGAGGGTGTTCCCCAAAAAAATGAGTCGGGTTTGAGGAGAATAAGAAAGTGTATGATGCAGTATCATTTTATACATGTTTTTCATATCGTTTTCTGATCAGTTTTGGATGTTTTATTACTTAGACCAGACATAAATGCACAAATTCATTGTAATCATATTTTTATTATTTAAGGTGGCATTTGTTTTTTAAAGTAATTATATTTAAGTTTTTTTAATCTATTTAATTAGGTAAATTATTTAAATGTTCAAGATGTTTAATTTGTAATTCCAAATATTGCATTTTAAGCGTAGAAATCAAATTATATCTTCAATTGTATTGGTAAATTTGTTCAGTTTTTCAGTGGGATGGAAATGAAATTGAGATAATAACTATTTATGATCAAAACACGTATTTAATGTCAGTTTTGATAAAAAAACATGGAAAACATTAACAAATGATAAAAAACATTATGAATTTTAAATTGAATTGAGATTTAGCTTTAGTTTAAAATAATACAGGCCCGTTTGCAATGAAATTTGCGCTCGGCCACGAAATCTGAGCTGATTATCTGATGTCTCCATTTCAATTTTAAACGGTTGTATCATTTTACACGGAGACGATTGTTTTGAGACTGACTAGGGAAAGGGCTGAAGAAGGGGTTTTTGTGTGGCTGTCAGTGATCTGAAGCTATCTGGCCGCTTGATCCAGCTGGTACGCTGCGTCAATTCTCGGAGGCCGACGGTTCTTTTGTGAGCTGAAGCTGCACCAGTGAACGAAGTCTATATTTGGAGCTTTGTTTGGGAATTGCTAGTTATCGTTGTAGGAGATGTGGATGCTATTGTTTGGTAGAATTTCATTGGAAGTTCATCGCACGTCCATTGGTAGCAAGCAGGGAGTCTGCTGGTTCATAGACCTAGAGCCCGAGCGTCGCGCTGGTCATGGAGATCGCGTGAGACGGAGTTATTGGCCACTGCTGACGTGGTTATTGGATGGCTCATGCTCGGATTTGAGACCAAGATTTGGTGCTATTAGAGGATTCGTATGAATCCGGAGAGGCCAAGATGACGAATCCGGTCATCTTTTTGTTTGCTGTGTAGAGTCTCGTTGAGATGCAAGGAGGTGAGGGGCCACTGCCGCTGTTTATGAGTTCATTTAGTGACATATTGCTTAAGTCCATGGAAGATTGATGTTTGATTCCTGCTGCTTTGGTTTTTTTTTTCTCAGATGGTCGAGCTGATGTTTGCTGCTGCTACCTGGTTCATGTGAGGTTTGAGCTGGAGTAGTTGGGTTTATGTTGAAGACGAGTGTCAGTTTGTTGCAGATCAAGTTTTCAGCCAATATCCAGTCACGTGTAGGGGTGTTCGCATTGCTGCCGCGGGGTCAAGATTTCAAGCTGGAGTTAGGTTAAGCTGCTGGTTTGAATTGGTGCTTGTCTGTGACAGAGTTCGTGATAGAGTTCCAAGTGAAGCTTTTAGTTTGGTTTATGTGTAATGAAGCCGAAGCATCCATCTGAAGACCACTGTTTATATTTGTAGTGCTCTGAAGATGTTCGATGAATGTCGCAGAGGAGGCCGAATGGTGCTGCGTAGCAGGTTTGCATTTGTGTTTTCCAAGTTTTCTAGTAGGACTCATTTTATCGTTTGTGTTAGAGAAAGAGGCCACAGTAGTGTTCCCTATTGTTTGTTGTGGCTGAAGTGAAAGCTGATCGGCACGATAGGACACAGTGTTGATGGTGGAATTAGAGCCATGTTTAGTGGCTATTTGGGCACTGTTTAGTGACAGGAGCATCAGTTTTAATAGCTGTTTGACGGGGAGGTTAGCAGGTTTATTTTTATTAATTATTTTGTCTGTATGTAATCAGTTGGGGGTTGTTTGGAAACAGGTTGTTGACTGGATTAAAAAAAGGGATAGCTGGTAGTGTTTTAGAAGGACTTCAGACGATGGGAGAACTTACTCGAAATTATCCGAACACAAGCAGAGGCAGGCATATATATTTCCAAGGGGGTTTCAACGCTTTTCAGTCAAGACAGGATAGAGATATCCGAGGATGGGCCACAGACGGGAGAATGAAATTCTCTCGACAGAGAAGAACTCTCTTTCCTCTCTTATTTTACGTTCTCCCGACAGAGAAGAACTCTCTTTCCTCTCTTATTTTATTCAACTATATTCCACTGCTTTGAACATATTTTATGCTTTCTTCGCCAATCTTGATTCTGAACATGATTTTGTGTGGCTGAGCTTGTTTTGAGGGAACAAGACTGACGAGGTTGTGTGTTGTATTTTGCCCCTGCATTGTTGCATTTAAATTCATTTAATACAGTTTTATACGATTTATTCATATTGCATTAAGGGCGTTCTATTTTCATGGGGTATATGCTTGCATGACACTGTTCACGCGGGGTTTTATTTTCTTTTTTCAGATTATTTGTATACCTGTATATACGTTTTCCTTACCTGAATAGTGGCTGGTTATCTGGACTGTTGATTGACTGATTATCTGGACCGTTGATTGACTGAGATCCAAAGGCCCTCATTTGCTCCAGGTGTGTTTCTTTTGCTCGACTTCGATCTAGAGTGCCACCACCATGCCAATCCCGTGGCACCACATGTCCGGTGTGCTATCCCGCCTTCAGTTATCCGAGCTCGTGCCGCCTCCTGCAACCGGCCTCTCTGGTGGAGATTCAGTGGAGATCGACTCGGTCTTGGGTTCCGGAGGACTGCGCATCAAGGAGGTTTCAAATCTTGAACCATCTTTCATCGTAGCCAGGTTTTGGTTTAGATTCAGTGGAGTTCGACTCTGTCCAGGAGTGGACGACGTTGACTCTACGTGATAGGCTTCACCGCTGCCATCTAGTTCAACAAGGCTGGCCTCATCGGATAGTTTCTTTGGTTTGTTTTTTCTTTCGAGTCTGTATTTGCTTTGCTTGCTTTCTTACTTCGTAATAAAAGGTTTACTCGGGTGGTGTTCTCGCCGTGCACGTAGGACCACACTGATTCGAAGCACGCTATATCTGTTGTCATTTACTTTTCTGCACTCGTTAGATTTGTTGTTCCAATAGCTCGATTTGAGAAGAATTACATTTTGTTTCTTTGTCTCCAATTGATTAATCAAACATATCAAATAATCAACCCGACAATACGCGACAGTGGCTCTTGGGTGAATTAGGGTTTAAAAGGTTTAACCCCAACAAGTGGTATCAGAGTCTACTGTAACGTTAATCATGGGTTCCACTAAATTTGATATTGATAAATTTGATGGTGAAAACGATTTCAATCTTTAGAGAATTAAAATGACAGCTTTACCGGACCATAACGATTTAATTGATGCCCTTGTTGGTTCTAGAAAGAAAATCACCACCCCTGCCTAGGATGGGCAGATTGCCACTACTTACATTGATGTCCTTGAGGAAACTCTTAGGAAGGCCTGTAACTTAATTCTTTTATCCTTAGGAGATAAAGTTCTTAGAGAAGTTGCATACGAATCTTCTGGTGTTGGTATATGGTCTAGGTTTGAATCCATTTATATGACTAAGTTCCTTGTTGGTAGATTATATAAAAAAATGAGATTATATACTTTCAAAATGCGCCCTGGAACTGCATTCAGGATACACATTGATGAATTTAATAAAATCTTGTTAGATCTAGCCAACATAGACATTAAATTGGATGATGAAGACCAAACCATTATACTGTTAACTTCATTAGATGATCCCTTTAATTTTGTTAAAGACTCTATGATGTGTGGCAAAGATACACTTACTCTTGAAGAAGTTAAAATTGCTTTACTCTCTAAAGACCTTAGGAAGGGTAATGTTAAGACTGAGGTTGAGGGTTTAAGTATTAGGGATAGAAGTGAGTCTAGAGGCAAAAGTGAGTCCAGGGGTAGAAGAAAGGAAAAGGGTTAGTCTAAGAAGCTAAGATATATGTCTAAGAGCAAAGTAATCTAAGTGTTTTCATTACAAGCAACCTAGACACATTAAGAGGAACTGACCTAATATGAAAGGTGACTATAGAGATAATAGTAATGACCATTCCTTATTAGTTGAGCGGGACTTTGACACTGCTGATGTGTTGAATGTCTCTGACATTGCCATCTTTGATGAATAGATTTTAGATTCCGGATGTTCATTCCGCATGTGTCCTAGGAAGGAATTCTTTACTGAGTTGAGGGAAATTGAATCTGGTGAGGCATTTCTAAGGAACAACTGGAGTTGTTACATTATGGGAATAGGCTCGGTTTCATTAGAGCTTCATGATGGGACTGTTAAGACTCTTGAGGAAGTTAGGTGGGTACTTGAGTTAAAAAGAAACCTAATCTCCCTAGGAATCTTTGACCAGAAGGGCTATAGTTTTAAATCAAACTCTGGAAGCCTAAAAGTTGCTCGATGATCCCTCACAGTTATGAAAGGAACTCTTCGTAACGGTCTTTATGCGTTAGATGGTAAGGTTCATAGAAGTCAGTTGGACAACTCTTGATGTTCAGAACTTGATTCCACCACCCTTTGACATATAAGGTTAGGGCATGTTAGTGCCAAGGGCCTTAGCGAACTCAAAAAATAGGGGATTTTGAGTAACATCACTTCTAATAGTCCCCCATTCTCTGAGGATTGTCTATATGGGAAATCCAGAAGAGTCCGCTTCAGTAGGGCAATGTATAAGGCTAAAGAACCCCTTGAATGTGTTCATTCTGACTTCTGGGGTCCTTCTAGGGTCACTTCCCATGATGGAGGCTTATACTTTGTGACATTCATTGATGACTTCTCTAGGAAAGTTTGAATTCATATACTCAAGCAGAAGTCTGATACTTTTCAGACCTTTAAGAAATGGAAAGTTGGGGTAAAAAGTGAGTCTAATAGGAAATTCAAAGCCTTAAGAACTGATAACGGTTTAGAGTATCTATCCACATAATTCATTGAATTCTGTGAATCTGAGGGAATAAAGATATACGAGACTGTTGTGGAAACTCCACAGCAAAATAGGTTAGCAGAGAGGATGAATAGGACTGTTCTTGAGAGGGTTAGGTGCATGGTGTCCCACTCAAAACTCACCAGGTCCTTCTGGGCCGAGGCCGCCTCAACAACAACCTATCTTACCAACCGTTGCCCATCTTCTACTAATTCTTTTAAGACATTTGAAGAACTCTGGAAAGGTTCACCCCCGAGCCTTGCACACCTTAGGACTTTTAGATCCATAGCTTATGCTCATACACGCACCGATAAGCTAGCTCCTAGGGCTGTTAAGTTTATATTCGCAGGTTACCCAGAGAGTGTTTAAGGGGTATCGTTTGTGGGTAGACAAACCTGGTTATAAAAAATGTATAATTATCCGAGATGTCGTGTTTCATGAGTCCGGTCTCTCCAATGATAAGGGATCTGAACCTGTAGAGTCCTCTGATGACACTGCAAAACCCTCTAAAGTTATAACACTCGCAGGTGTTGAAGTCCCTTTTGAATCCAGTGACCACTCCCAGTCCGGGACTGGTCCTGTTCCTCCCATTGTCCAGACCCAAGTTGAATCTGATTCTAATTTGGATTCTGAACCTGAAACAGTGGAACTAGATGATCTGAGCAATTATCAGCTCACTTGGGATAGAGGGAGAAGAGTTATTAGGCCTCCAGCCCGTTTCAATCAGGCATACATTACTGCCTATGCGTTTAATGTAGCACAAGATTTGTTTAATGATGAACCTCAAACTTATAAGCAAGCTATTAAGTCCAAAGAAGCTACTAGTTGGTTGAGTGCAATGCAATGAGAGACGAATTCACTTCTTAAAAACAACACTTGGGTTGTTGTTTCCAGACTTAGTAACTAGAAGGTCATAGGTTCTAAATGGATTTATAAGAAGAAAGAAAACAATGCAGGAGAAACTAAAATCAAATTCAAAGCCTGAATGGTTGCTAAAGGCTTTCTTCAACGTGAAGGCATTGATTATAGTGAAATATTCTCTCCAGTTAAACATTCATCTATCGGAATTCTTCTTGATTTTGCTGCAAGTTTGATTTGCATGTTGAACAATTAGATGTAAAAACTGCGTTCTTACATGGTACCCTTGACGAAACAATTTATATGACTCCTCCTGAAGGATTTTCAAAATTGTTCAAACCTAATCAAGTTTGTCTTAAGAAGTCTTTGTATGGGCTTAAACAATCTTCAAGGCAATTGTATAAAAGGTTTGATTCTTTTATGATTGAAAATCAGTTTTTCAGAAGTAAATTTGGTGCATGTGTATATTATAAAACTGTTAAACATGAATCTGTTTACCTGTTGTTATATGTTGATGACATGCTTTTAATTTGTAAAAACATGAGGATTATAAATCCCGTCAAGTGTCAATTAAACCGTGTCTTTGAAATGAAAGACTTAGGACATGCTAATCAAATCTTAGGTATGGGCATAATAAGAGATAAGAAGGCTAAAACCTTGTACTTATCCCAATCTGCTTATGTTAAGAAGGTATTGAGAAGATGTCTGTTTGAGCATGTTAAACCCGTTAGTGTTCCTCTAGGACAACATTTTAAATTGTCTTTGGATCAATCTTCTAGAAATGATGATGAGACTGCCTTCATGAGTAAGATTCCATATGCTAATGTAGTAGGAAGTCTTATGTATGATATGGTCTGTTCTAGGCCAGACATTGCATTTTCTGTTTGTACTTTGAGCAGGTTTATGGGGAAACCTGGTAAGCCTCATTGACATGCATTGAAATGGCTACTCAGGTATGTCTCCATGTCTGATAAACTGTGCATATGGCTTAAATAGTAGTTTTGATAATGATATAGTTGGCTTTGTTGACTCTGATTATGCTGCAAATGTTGACACTCGAAAGTCTTTAACTGATTTTGTATTTCTTGCATATGGAGGACCGGTCTCCTAGAAGCGCAATATGCAATCAATGGTTGCACTCTCCACTACTGAGGCAGAGTATATTGCCTTGACAGAAGCCATAAAAGAGGCTATGGTTGAAAGGTTTGCTTTCTGAGTTGTTTTTATCTGCTGATAGCATAGTAGTCCACCGTGATAACCAATTTGCATTGCATTTATCTAAGAACTATGTATGTCATGGTAGATCGAAACACATTGACATTAGACTTCATTTTGTTAGGGATATTATAGAATCTGGGACGGTGAGTGTCACTAAAATACCCACTGGGGACAATCCGACCGATAGTTTGACTAAGGCCGTGCCATTGTCCAAATTCATGCATTGCCTTAAATTAATGAATTTAGTCCCAATTCTATAACTTAGGTTGCGAGAACATCATCCTTAAATTCTATTTAATTGCAAAGTGGAGATTTGTTGTATTTTGCCCTTGTATTGTTGCATTTTGTAGATTGTGAATTCCCCTTACCTCAAGGTGAGGTGGATACATTCTTTTATAGATGGATAAAAATGATTACACGTTGAAATAATCCGATGTGGGACTCGAAAATACCCTTTACCCGGAAATACAATAAATCGGGTTCAACACTCCCCCTCAAGCTAGTACATGATAGCTTGGAACATGAGTCCCACAAAAAAAAGACACCAAACAATACCATACACACTTCCCCTCAAACTGGGCCGCTGATGCTGTGGATGCCCAGCTTGGTATAGAGAGATTCCAATCGAGCTCCCGGGAGGCCTTTGGTGAAGATGTTGGCAAGTTGATCTGCCGTCGGTATGTGGGTGAAACTGACATGGTGCTGCTCGAGGTGATGGCGAAGAAAGTGAGAGTCCACCTCGATATGCTTTGTGCATTCATGAAAGACGGGATTGAAAACAATCTTTGTAGCTGCTTGATTATCACATCAAATATGAGTAGACGTCTGCTGCAAGAAACAAATCTCATAGAGGAGATGACGAAGCCAAATGATCTCAGTAGTGACCATGACCATCGCATGGTATTTAGACTCAGCCCTGGATCTGGAGACGACAGTCTGTTTCTTGCTTTGCCATGAGATGAGGTTACTTGCCAGGAAAACGACAAACCCAGAAGTAGACTTTCGGGTAGCAAGGCAACCAACATAGTCAACATCTCAGAAGACCTCAATATTCAGATGATCGTGATGTGAATACTAAAGATGTTGCGGAATCACCGGGAGACAGAACGACAGAAAAACGAGAAAACGAAAGAAAGAAAAGCAACAAAGAACACGACGATTTACGTGGTTCGGGAAAAATCCCTACGTCCACGGGAGAGGCAGATTTTCAATATGATTCGGGAGCACAGAAATTACAGAGGATTTCCAACATCAAACCCTAGCCCGAAATGGGCTATAAAACAAATGGAGAAGACGATCACTATTCGAAAAGTGGTCCGCGTCGCTACAGTGAACGGCGGCTGGCTTTGTCAAAAGCGCTACAGTGTCTGCCGGCTGGAAGTCAAAAGCGCTACAGTACTGTTGACCCCGAAGTCCGCACCGCTACAGTGCCTGTCGGTGTCGGTCGGTCAGCTCCGCTACAGTGGTCAGCATTGCTACAGTGCCGAAAATTTGGGCCACAAGCATTCGGCCCAACCGGATCGGGCAACACCAATCCAACAAAAGACCATGGACATAGTATTTCTTAATGTATTTGGCAATGCGAAGGACAACATCTCATTGAGATTTTTCAGATGTTTCATGAATTGGCTAACCTTGCTGATGGCGCAGACAATGTCTGGACGAGTCATGGTGAGATAATTGAGTTTTCCCACAAGACGACGGTACCTCTCTGGGTGAGAATATGGTTCTGTGTTGTCATATAGAGAGATCGTTCCCCAGGCTCAAGAGGAGTGTTGACGATAGTTGCCTGAGTCAAACCAACATTCTGCAAGATATCCAAGACATATTTCCGTTGACAAAGAAAGATGATGTCCGGTGAACGAGAGACCTCAGTGCCAGGGAAGTATGTCAGAAGACCTAGATCTTTGGTTTGAAAGTGGTGTTGAAGAAGACCTAGATCTTTGGTTTGAAAGTGGTGTTGAAGATGCCCCTTTAGATGAGTGATTCCATTTGATTCGTTCTGAGTGATGATGATATCATCAACATACACAACCAGCAGGATACAACCAGAGGACGTTGTGCGGTAGAAGACAATGTGGTTCTTCATACTCCGAGATATGCCAAATGTAGTGACGACGGTGCTGAATCTGCCAAACCAAGCATAAGGAGACTGCTTGAGTCCATATAGAGAGCAACGAAGTTGACAGACATGAGAGTCGGCTCCTGAGGCACGAAAACCAGAAGGTTGTTGCAGATATACCTCTTCTTCAAGAAAGCCATGGAGAAAGATATTTTTGACATCAAGTTGATGAAGATGCCAATGATGATGAGCGACAAGAGAGATAATAATCAGACAGATGCCATCTTTGCAATCAGAGAGAAAATATCAAAATAATCAACACCATATGTCTGAGCAAATCCCTTTACCACAAGTCTGACTTTAAGGTGATGAAGAGTGCCATCTTCATTGAGACGGACCGTATAAATCCATTTGGTGCCGACCACCTGTTTACCTGCCGGAAGGGGGACCGGATCCCAAGTATAATTGTCGTCTCGAGCCTACAATTTATCCTGCATCGCTTGAAGCCACCTAGGGTGGGATTTGGCGCCTGCTCCTTAAATCCATATATTCGCCTGCCGTTTGTAGCACATGTTCCTCGAAGTCCTTTTAATCTTCTTTCTATCAGTAAGCTTACAAAAGACTTCAACTGTATTGTTATTTTTACATCTTTTGAGGTTGTGTTTCAAGAGCGGACGACGAATCGAGAACTTGGTAGAGGCCAGCTTTGGGACGGGGTGTACATGTTTGATGATCCGACATCCGTAGCCTGCACGACACTTCCTGCTCATGCGTTGGATCTTCATTCTTGATTGGGACATCCACCTGCCTCCACCCTTCATCAACTTTTTCCTGATCTTAGTCCACATATGTCTTTTCAGTGCGAGTCATACAAATTTGCGAAACATCATCGCACATCATACATTCCTCGGTTGGTAACACAGGTCTCCAAACCATTTGATTTGGTTCATTCAGATGTATGGGGTCTCTGTGCAGTCCCGAGTCAATTAGGGTACCGATATTATGTATCCTACATTGATGATTTCTCACGTATGACATGGCTTTACAGGAGGGAGCCGCGCGCATGGAGGAACGCGTAGATAGGGTTTTGCTGAGTGGGACTCGCACGCAGGGAGGAGCACGCAGGGAGGGAAGGAGGTGGGGTTGGGATCTCTGCAGGAGGGTGTCGTCGTATAGGCGGGCTGGAGATCGAGGTCGAGACGTCGCAGGGGAGGCGAGCCGGGTGTCCGTGAGGGAGGCGAGGTCGGGAGCTCGCCGAGCAGGCGGGGCCGGGAGCTCGCCGAGCAGGCGGGGCCGGGAGTCAGCGAGGGAGGCAGGGCCGGGAGCTCGCTGAGGGAGGCGCGACCGGGAGTCGCCGAGGAGGAGGCGGGGCCGAGAGACCCTGAGGGAGGTGGGGCCAGGAAACTACGAGGGAGGCAGGGATGGGAAGTGCCGAGGGAGGCGGGCCGGGAAACGCCGAGGGAGGTGGACCAGGAAGCGCCGAGGAGGGCGGGCCGGGACGTCACACCAGGAGGCGGCCTGAGGGTTTCTTCGGGAGGAATGAGGGTAGCGAATGGGAGAAAAAAAATTATCGAGAGTTTTCCTTTGATACCATATAGATTGTGAATTCCTCTTACCTCAAGGTGAGGTGGAGACATTCTTTTATAAATGGATAAAAAAGATTACAAGTTGGAATAATTCGATGTTGGACTCGAAAATACCCTTTACTTGAAAATATAATAAACTGGGTTCAACACATTTAAATTCCTTTAATATAGTTTTATATGATTTATTCATATTACATTAAGGGTGTTCTATTTGCATGGGGTATATGCTCGCATGACACTGTTCATGTGGGGTTTTATTTTCTTTTTTCGGATTATTTGTATACCCACATATATGTTTTCCTTACCTGAATAGCAGCTGGTTGTCTGGACCGTTGATTGACTGAGATCCAAGGGCCCTCATTTGCTCCGGGTGTATTTCTTTCTCTCGACTTCGATCTGGAGTGCCACCACCGTGCCAATCCCGTGGCGCCACATGTCCGGTGCGTCGCCCGCCTTCAGTTATGCGAACCTCCGACTTTGATCTGGGTCGTCCATGCGGATGAGATCCAGTGATTCCGCCTGACCACCTGACGCTCCCCTGGCGCGCCATCATTGCTCTGTCTGTGCATCGATTCGTGGATTCGCTCTCTCGATTCTGTGTGTCTCTCATTTGGTTCATCGAGAGCTCTCCCTGTGTGAGGCTCTGCTGCGACTTCTGTGGCTTCTCGAAGGAGGAGGAGGACTAAGGGGTTCCGACCATCCGCGCTCCCCTCTGCTGAGCTCGTGCCTCCTCCTGGAACCGAAGTACCTCTCCGGTGGAGATTCAGTGAAGATAGACTCGGTCTTTGGTTCCGGAGGACTGCGCATCAAGGAGGTTTCAGGTTTCGGTTTAGATTCTCGGCTCTGTAGCGATTTTGTCAAGTATAGATTTGTATCCTTTTTGGGTGTGTGCGTGAGTCCGTCCAGGAGTGGACGATGTTGACTCTACGTGATAGGCTTCACCGCTGCCACCTAGTTCAACAAGGCTGGCCTCCTCGGATAGTTTCTCTGGTTTGTTTTTTCTTTTGAGTCTGTATTTGCTTTGCTTGCTTTCTTGCTTCGTAATAAAAGGCTTACCTCGGTGGTGTTCTCGCCGTGCACGTAGGATCACACTGATCCGAAGCACGTTATATCTGTTGTCATTTACTTTTCTGCACTCGTTAGATTTGTTGTTCTAGTAGCTCGATTTGAGAAGAATTCTGTTCTGTTTTTTTTGTCTCCAATTGATTAATCGAACATATCAAATAATCAACCCGAAAATACGCGATAGTGGCTCCTGGGTGAATTAGGGTTTAAAAGGTTTAACCCCAACATTGTGAAATACTTTCATCTTCATTTTTCTTGATTTTAATGGAATGTTTAGTGTTGTCTTTGCTTCCTTACCACCTCAAAATATATTTTTTGTCACGGACATATGCATTTTTTTTTCTGTTTTGAGTTTAATTCTTATTTAGTGATTGTTACTGACAAATACAAAGCACAACTTGTTCAATCTCATCTTAGGAATAAAAATGTCAAGAGGCATAAACATAGAGAGTATTAGGCTTTCTCAAAGGGCTAGGAATTAGGAAATCAAGCAATCCTACCACTCACGGCCACCGGCTTTTAATGATTTGTCTAATGAAGACACTTATTTTTGGAGTAGTTCAGCCGTTACCTCTTAAATGATTGAGTGAAGATGAGCTGAGGATGAGGGGTTTCCCTTTTTCTTGAAAACCACTGCTAGGAATTTGTTCCTTCAGCTTGTCGAGAACACTTTTAAACACGGGATCTTGTTTATAACTCATTTTTCATGAAATTCTATCCCAAACGGTTAACTGGAGAGCTAAGAAATAAGATGACCAAGTTCATGCAGGATAAGTGTGATGTATTTCTTGAGCATCGGGATAGGTTTAGAAATCTTCAAAGGCAGTGTCCATACCACCAGCCACCTTCACACTTGTTTATAGATTCATTCTATGATGGAACCATTTGATCTTGTAACACATTTGTAGACCAATCTATCAGTGGAAACAATGCTGATAAGATGAATGAAGAACTCTAGGAAATCTGTAATACAATTGCTCAGAACACTCAACACTAGTCCTGTAGGTGTAGAAAAGTCAATAGGGATTAGAATAACCCTAGTTCAGGGGTAGAAATGAATGCTCAACTTGCTGAAATACAAAAACAGCTTCAAACATTATTGTCTTAAAGTGCCAAACAGGTCACTTGTCAAAAGCATGAGAGGTTACTCAGTGAGGAGTGCTCATTCCGTGGAATTGTCTCAATATTGACATGCCCATACAACCCACTGAGGGTGCTATTTATTCTTGTTTTGGGGGAAAACAGCAAGGTAGTTTTTGATCCCTTTTCAGATAATATCAACGTTGGTTACAAATCTCACACAAATTTGTCATGGAGAGACTAAAGGGTGATGAAACAACCTGCTATCCCTTGATACACCAATCAACATAACCTTTAGTTTCAAAGTGCCGATGACCTTTTAATCTCAAGGGAATTTAGAGGGTATAATGAAACAAATTTTGAACAAATTGGAGTATCAAAAGGCTGAATTTGACACCAATATAAATTAAATGAATCAACTTCATCAAACAAGCATTCACAGCTTGGAAATTCAGTTGGGTCAAATAGCTAAGGGTTTGAATGAGAGAGACAAAGTTAAGCCATCTAGTACAAGTAAGATCAATTCAAGGGAAAATATCATGTCTATCATAACCAGGAGTTGTCGATAAACTCAATAAAATTCTAGGGAACAACCTAGGGAAGACCATAATGAGAGCTATAATGAATCTGGAAATAAAAAGCATGAAAATGAGCTATCTAGAAAAGTGGATGACAAGGTCTAAACAGAGCTGAAATCTGCTCCTTCACATGAAAAACACCTGGAAATAGAGTTGAAATAGAAAATGAATAAGGAAAGAAAGGAAAGAAAGGAAGCTGCGGATGAGAGTGTTCATGACATGAGAATTTTTTCTCCACCCATTCCATTTCCATAAAGACATAAGCCAAAGAATGATGAGCTTGGTTATCTCAAGTTTATTAAATTGTTTAAAAAGCTATATGCAAACATTCCATTCATAGAGGCTTTAGCTCAATTTTGTTCTTATGCAAAAGTTTTGAAGAGAATTGTCACCAATAAAAAGAACCTAAAAGAGTTTGCTACCATCTCTCTGACCGAGGATTGTAGCGCTATCCTTAAAAATAAAATCCATATAAAATTAAAATACCTCCGGAGATTTTTCATTCCTAGCATGATAGGAGGGTCCTCAAAACAGCTTGTGCGATCTTGGTGTTATTGTCAAATTGATTCTTGGTAGGAACGTGGAGCGTGAGAGAAGAATCGGTGGTTTCCATTATTAACAACAACAACAAGGTACAACAATTACAGGGCAACAGAAGAAAGGAGGAGGAAGAATAAATGGGAAGAAGAAAAAATCTCTAGGAGATGCTGCACCCTGGGCTGAGGCCGAACCCTCCGACTGCTTCCACAATCATCATAATTCTCCCCACCTAACTACTGCAACCCCACTTTATTATCCCCCAACCAAACCAACTGCCCAGCCAACAACTTTCTAATGTATTTGCAATACTGCCCCCTGTCAGTTATCACTCACTCCCAACCTACTCATACACAGCAGCAAAGCCAGACCCTGAACTCAGCAGCAGCCTTCCCCCCCCCCCCCCCCAAAAAAAAAAAAAAAAAAAATCACCATGTCCTTTAGGTGGAAAACTTGCTGAGTTTCTGGAGTTATTGCTACTGCTGAAGTTGATGCACCCGCTGCTACCACTGAGATGTTGCGGAATCGACGGGAGACGCAACGACAGAAACGAGAAAATAAAAGAAAGAAAGCAACAAGAACATAACGATTTACGTGGTTCGGGAATAATCCCTACGTCCACGGGAGAGGCAGAATTTCACTATTCGGGAGCACAAAATTACAGAGAATTTTCAGTAGTAACCCTAGCCCGAAAATGAGCTATAAAACAATGGAGAAGACGATCACTGTTCGAAAAGTGAGTCCGCGTCGCTACAGTGAACGGTGGCCAGCTTTGTCAAAAGCGCTACAGTGGCTGCCGGCTGGAAGTCAAAAGTGCTACAGTCCAGTTGACCCTGAAGTCCACACTGCTACAGTGCCTGTCGGTGTCGGTCGGTCAGCTCCGCTACAGTGTCAGAGATGCTACAGGCCGAAAAATTGGGCCGGGGACCTTCGGCCCTCGGACCCCCGGAGCAGGGGCGCGTTGCCCCCTGCAACCCCCAACGAGCTCACCGCGAAGCTCGACCCGCGGCAGTTGCAGGTCACAAGCATTCGGCCCAACCGGATCGGGTTACACCAATCCAACATGAGAGTGAATTTAGAGCTGCTGGAACTGCTGTGCAGTGAGGAATGTATGCTTTTACTGGAATTAAACCGCTAATTGCCCTCGTCTCTAACTAAAGGAGCCCATTCTGGTAATGCCACAATAGTATGCAAAGCTGCAGTTATTGTGCAAGCATGCTAATTTACAATATATAATCGTGCATAACCTGCTGACATGAGGAAAATTGAGAGTAGCAAAGCAACTCCATTTTGTACTATTGGATTCTGGAAACATGATACCAAGGAGACAACTGTAACCACATGAATTGGTCTGGTATAAAATGAGAACCCTACTTCACCGGTTGCTTGAGATGCAGATTTGGTCATTCTGTCATTGTCAATACGCTGTGCATTCTAAGGTTTTACTTATGGCCGAAATGGATTAGAGAGAATCTGCTGTTGGGATTCAGCTCATTTATTGAGGAGAGAAAAATTAATTAATGGAGAGATTTTTCTCAACATTAATAGTTAATTCTCAATATTAATGGATGAACAATTTAATGTTTTACTGCATTAATTGGAGATATGGATTTCGTGTTTATATAATAGGATGCGGTAACATGTTTTAGAGATGTGTCAGCACGATGTAGCCGACAAAAGAGATTTGGGAAGGGTTTGAGACGTGCGACAGTCTCTCCATCCCAGAAGTGCGGTTCTCCTCGCAATCTTCGACACAATGCAGTTAAGGTTTTACCCAGCGGTTTTCAGATCTACAACCGGCGAAACTCCCCTAGTCTGATCGGCTTTCATCTGTAGTGGTTTTTGATTCGATCCTGGTGTTTTTTCGACTGCACCTTTTTTCGTACAGCGAACACCTGCTTTCACTAGTCAGATCTATTTGAGTTTCTTTATCAGGTTGTGTTCTTCGTTTCAGGCTGCCTTCAAACTGCATCTGTGTTCTTGATGCGGAAACGTTGGGAGTTGCAACGATAAAAAGAAACTATTTACAGAATAGTAAAAGGGAAAAAAACAAGAACACAAAGATTTACATAATTCGAGAATAATCTTTACGTCCATGGAGAGACAAAATTTCACTACTATTTGGGAGCACAATTTATAGGGAGATTTTTCAAAGTTTCTAACACACAAAACCCTAGTCCGAAAATGGGCTACAAAAGGAGAAAGACGATTCACTGTTCCCACCAACCACACAGGAAGTCCGCATCGCTACAGTGAAAGGTGGCTGAAAGTCCGTGTTGCAACAGTGTCGTGACCACACAAGTCTAAAGTACTACAATGACTGGCAGTTGGAAGTCCGCGTCGCTACAATACTGTTGACTTTAGAGTCCGACCTGCCATAATGCCCCGTTGGTATCAGTCGGTCAGCTCTGCTATAGTGGCCAAAGATGCTACAATGCCCCAAATTTTGGGCCCTTTGGCTCCCGGATCCCCGGACTAGGGGCGCGCTACCCTCTACAACCCCCAACGAGCTCACCGCGGATCTCGACCCACAAAGATTGCGGCCTGGTGCACAGTATGGGCCACAAGCATTCGACCCAAACATCATCCAAAACGGATCAGGTTACACCAATCCAACTGTTCTGTCTTTGATCCACTATTTAATCTGAGTATGATTTTTGAGATCTCACACATATTATTTGCTCGTTGCGCATCCGCTTTAGTTTCATAGGCTTGTTCGAAAGGAAAGAAAATTTATTTCTGTTGCGTGTTCGCTTTGCTGTTGTTTGCGCGTTCGTTGCTTGCCATCTTTCCCAACATCTGCTCTTGCAACACATCTTGTATCTCGCATTGTTGCTTCAGACTGGTCGCTTCATTCAATCGTTTTAAAAATCCAGAAGTAAAAGAGCTTGCGCTTGCGCCTGCACCTGCACCGACTACAACATCTGATGCTGCGGTTGTACAGGACTGGAAGCATCCTGCTCCGCACATTGTCGATCAATAAAACCATCGAAGGCTATGGCGCATGTCCGTCCCTGCTACAGCTTCATTAGTGCGCGCAACTCCTCGACACTACAGCAGAAGCAGTTGCAAAACACACTAGAAGATTCACCCGAAGACCTTTTATCACCCGAACAAATTTTACACATCACCTGAAGGTTTTTTACAATGTACCTAGAGGATTTTTTCTCCTAACACCCGAAAGAATTTTTCTCTCACCCGACGACACTTTTTATACACACATGGACATAACATTTTGTTATACTGCCGATCATCATAACCAGAACACGCTATTTGATCTCCGCAACCAAGAAGACTTTCGATACACAACTCTCCATCATGAATCTCTTTGCACGCTGTCGTCGACAATTCTCTCGCCATCGCCGCACGCCGCCGTCTTCATCATCTCTTTGCACGAGCTATCACAACCGCAGCAGCCCTTTCTCGGTTATTTCTTGGCGGCTATATCTTGACCGACCTTCCTTCCAAAATATGCTACCGCATCCTTTTATATAGACATCAAGTCCATATATCTAATTAATGCGGTCAATATTCATTTTAAATCTATTAATATTGAGAATTAACTCTCCATTAATGTTGAGAGAAACTCTCTTATTAATGTTGAGAAAAATTTATCTCCTCAATATTCAAATATTGAAATCCAAAATCCCAACACGCCTCATCCCTTCGATTTTTTTCTTCAATTTCCGCTAGCTTAGGTCTGCTTTTTTCATCCTCTGCGACGACCAACTTTCTTTCTGCCTAGTACTTAAAGAGCTATTCTACAACTGCAGTAAGCTGCCGCATCTCTGTCTTCAATTCAGCAACGGACGATTCCACTGCTGCAAGCCGTTTGCACGTGGGCATCAGCTGCTGCTCCTCATTCCTGTCCAGTTTGGCCATTATCGCCTTGAGCTCTTGCATTTGAGTGACACTTTTAATCTTGAGATCAATAATCACTTTCTTGAGTTTCTCTCTAGAATCCCTATCTACAGCTCGATTCTCTCTCAAGAACCTCTCAATAAAAGCACCAATTGATAGAAATGTGGAGTGAGAGAGAAAAACCAATGGTTCCTGTTATTAACAACAGCAGTAAGGTACAAAAATTACAGTAGGACAACAGAAGAAGTAGAATAAAGGAGGGAGAGGAAATGGGGGGAAGAAGAAGAAACCCCTGGGCGAGGAGGCCTAACCCTCCGACTGTTTCCATAGGAAGCCAAATCTAAAATCCTTCGTAATTCCCCCCACCTAACTACTGCAGCCCCACTTTATTATTCCCCAACCAAATCAACTGCCCAACCAACAATTTTCTAATGTATTTACAATACTTCCCCTGGCAGTTACTACTCATTCTCAACCCACTCCCTTAAACAACATCAAGGCAAGACCCCGAACACAACAGCAGCCTTCCAATGCCTTACCAACCCGCCAGCCACTGTGCAGCCCCACGTTCCTATCAATTCTGTTCTCATTGTTTCAACATTTAGGAATTGTAGAATACAAACCAACCATTGTTTCACTTTAATTGGTCAACAGGCCAATTACTCACTCTATTGGGAGGGTAAATGACTGGTCGGTGAAAGTTGGAATTTTTTTTGTTACCAACTAACTTTTTAATTCTGAATATTGAGTGTGATAAGGAGGTCCCTATAAATCCTGGTATGTCATTTTTAGCTATTGGAGGGGCTGTCATAAATGTTGCAAATGTAATTTTGGTTTTATATATTGGTGTTGCGGTAGAGGAGTTTAATGTCTTTGAATCTAAAAGAAAACCCACACTTTTGTTGATTGATGTGGTCGAGGAAACGATTTTAGCTGAAATTAGGAAAGACGCTTGAGATTCTTTTGAGGTTATCGTTCAAGGTTTTATTGATGAATTCACTCGAACCAATTTCCTGGCTTCTAAATCCACTTATGAGCATGGAAAGTTAAGTGGGTTTGAGGTGGCAAGTCATATAGTGGCTGTTGAAAAACAAGCTGTTATTCAATGTAAACATCTTTTCTCTATTGAAAATCACTTACCTGCTGTGAATGATGCTGTGAACAATCAATTTCAACCTTTTCTTATGAGGTTCACTTCATTTGAATCACGTGAGGATTCTAAAAATACATCAAAAGTGCTAAAATGCTATTATTTAAATGTTAGTCTGCTACACTGCTTGAAACTCAAGCTATTTTGAAGTCAATTTCTGGGAATGCCGAGCAGGTTACAACAATTTTTACACATGTTTCGGTGTGTTTTGATGCTACTAAGGCGGTGGGGCGGTGAAGTTAATTCTACTCCTTTAGGAGACATTTCCAAAAAAATTACACGTTTTGACTTCTGAATACCCTGGTTTATATTTAAAAATATATTGGGATAGCAAGTTGTTTCCTGCTGGCTTGGGAGAATTTGGGAAGTCTGGGATAAACATTTGGGTTAGGATGTTAATGAAAATCCCTTTTGAAGTTTCGTTACCAAATGGAAATGAAACTCCTGATATTAAATCACATCTCCCCACCGATTATGGTTAAATCCATTAGGAGGGAAGTCTAACTAGAGACTAAGATTAGGGATTCAAGGGTTTCAACCCATGCTTTCAATTTAACAACTGTCTGTTTTTTTTCCCTCTACTTTTTAGCTGAAATAAATGTATCACCCTCTGTTTCCTCGATGTTGCTTAGTGAAGGACTCTCCGAAATACGAGTGTGGCAGCACCTACCAACGATCCACTGGCTTGGAAGAATTATTTGCTTCAAACTTCTTTTTTGTTTCTCTTAGTTGCATTATTTTGTTCTTAAAACTATGAAATTATATGTTGAAATTTGTTTGTTTTGCAGGTGATTTAAAGAAAAATGAAAAGAAAAAAATCAGCGTGGATAATGTTGGCAAGACAGGTGTCATGACCGACTCCACCTCAAAACTTGGGTTGGCAATGAAAACAAGTGTTACCTCTAAAACCAGCATTCATTAAGTCATGAGTTGGTGACTAACACCAATGGTATAAACTCTGGGAGACATTGCCCTTATAAAATTCACTGAAATAAAACAAAATCATCGTCCAACCGCCAAAGTTCTCATAAAATAAGTAATCTCCTCGCCCCATAATATCATTATACATCAATATTCTTAACAATAAAAATAAATAGGCATAATAACCTTCAAAAACTTCAAAGCACCAATCAAAATTCACTCATAATAAAGGAAAAATATGGAGTGGTGGGCACAAATGTATAAGATATGACATGTGCAATGTCATCCAAGAAAAACGAACTAAGAAATAGAAACATAATAAGCATAATGATTAGGAATCATTTATTTAATCTCACAACTCCACATTTCATTCGAAGCTTCAAAACTTCATCCAGTTTAGGCATCACTTATAACCACATCTTCTCAAGCTAAGAATTACAAATATCATAAACAAAAATCAATAATCAATTAAAGAGAAATATCATCAATTTTTATGGATACACGTCTTCCCATGATAAGGTTTTCTTCTAACAGGATACCAAGAAAACTACACTTTAACACAATAGTCTAATTCACGTATCTCTCAAGACCCCTCAAATCATGAAAACTTCCTCCCTAAGATGTGATGCCCTGTCTATGTTCACTCTGAATAGTAATCGGATTAGGTCGCCACGTGACCTCAGACGCGCCTCCTGACACGTTAAAGGCTGTCGACTTACAGTGAGGGCCTCAGTTATTATTGTGGGGAGATATACCCCCATATCAAAGTGCACAATATCAGTGGAAATAACCTAAATATAATCCATCATAAATAATCAGAGTACACAGAAGCAATAAACATCAAACACAGTAACAAGTGTAAATACAGAAGCAAGCAGACATGCAAGCTCATAGTCATGCTGACACACAATGACTGATCGCCCACCGGACGATCACAAATACAATCAAATGAAATAAAAGTGTACGGTTTTACTGTTATCCTCGAGACATACCTCATCCATCTCCTGGCTTCGTCCAACCTATATAGCCGAATGATCAAATCTCAAGCCTCTGCCTGACCAGAACTCGCGAACAGTAAAGACTGCTTGGGTACCCAAGTGTCATGACTACCCAAGCAGGGTGTGAGTACAAACTCAGTAAGAGACCACTAATGCGGTCCCATGCATAACCGGTAAAAGCAGTGTACACATGTGATATGCTCAACATAATAAATAAATACAGTGTGGAAGTGTAAACAAATAAATATTGCCAATACTCAGGTTCTAACGTGACACCCAGGATTGACCCAAACCTGCACCAGTCAGTGTTGGAGTGTCTTTGAACACGTCACACAATTATGCCAATCAATATCAGGCCCATGAACGATTCCTAAGAGAAATTCCTAGGCAATCCAGTAGTATCAGGCTAAACAGATGGATCCTAGGAACAAGTCCTAGGCATCCACTAGTATAATGATCACTCAGTGGGTAGTGCGTCTCTCCCGTATCATCTCAAGTATACCTCTCATTAGGGGAAAGTGCATCCCTCACGTAACATCTCACAATATATTGATCACTCGGGGGGTAGTGCGTCCCTCCCAGATCATCAGCAGTGCGTCCCACTTGTCCATCTCATGTATCACATCAGGGGGGGGTGTGTTCCTCTTGTCCATCTCATATATCACATTAGGGGGCAGTGCATCCCTCCCGTCCATCTCATAGTAGCATGCATGGAGGTTAGATCTATGAAGAACATCCAAGTCATCTCATGTATCTCAATACATCTCGGTGGGTTGTGCGGCCCACTCAAATAATCTCATTATACACATCTCACTAAGGTCGGCCATCTGCCCAAATCTGTCTCACAAGTATGAGGTCAATCTCTAAAGTGCACCACCTATCATTATCACTACAACCACGTCAGGCTCACAACATCAATTTGAGTTTTAAGGTGAAATCTACAATCATCACTACCCATTACCCGCACACACCCTCTCAAGGGTCAACATATCACCGAGGCACCTACCGAGGTCCCCTAGGCTGCATCAAGCACGAACACCTCACGTGGGATCCTTAGTCTCAATATTGTCTCTCAGGTCAACACTCACTCAGAGAGCATAATACCCCTCATGATCATCGTAATCATCACATGGCCTCGTAGGTAGTCTCGTACAAGTATCACACAAGGGAAATAGCCTCAATCCCATCCCCCTTCCCAAGTCACCCTAGGTCGGTCCTCGCACCCAACCTCTCCATCAATCTCCATGGGGTCTACCCACCTAGGTAATCACATCTCAGTGGGGGAGGAACACTCGTCCCAAAATCATCTTGAGTAGCCCAAAAGCTCGAAGGCACCACAAGGTTCTCACATGGCCTACTTGGGTCGAACACTCTAGTCCAGCACCCTCATCTACTCGGAGGTCACTATGGGCACCTGTCACTAGGTCCACCACGTCTCGTTCATTTCATTTCATTTCATTTAATTCACACCTCTTTGGGTCCAAGTATCTCAAGGCATACAATAATCAAGGCATCGACCATCGGTGACCAAGGCATCAAGCCAGTTCACAAGTGTTCGTCTTGGCCCTTAGCACTTTGTTCATCCCATAAGCATTTCATTTAAATGAAACAATTTATTTAATCGAAATGGTCGATCGCCCATAGTGGCGAGACCACACATATCACATGCTATATAAATAGGATGTATAATACCAAAGGGATATGATCAAGGGCCACTTACCTTAATCCAAATCCATTTCCTTCAAATCATAGCCCGGCCATCACTGCCTAGGCTCGTCCAAGTGACACATCGACTCCCAAACACCTATCCCACGCCACAACATCCAATAATTAATTATAATAAATTATAATTAATTATTCAAATTAATTTTAACAATTTATAGTTAATTTACAAATTAAATCAATTAGGCGTAACTGCCTAAAACTCACTGGTCGACAAACACTTGCCTAAACCTCATGCAACAGGGTGCGATCCCCTCCCAACACATACTAAAACCTAATCCATACAAAATCCCCATCATTCGCCAATGGTTCAATGACAAAATTCATCCAATTTAGGTAAAAGCCCTAAATAAAATCATCAAGCAACACGCCTTTAACGCAATGGCATGAAACTACTTGTAATCATTGAAGATATTCATTAGGGTCTAGTAACAATTATTAGAGTTATCAAAAGCATTAAAACCCTTGCTCGAGGATCTGTCACACAATAAATATGAAACCATGTAACATTGGAAATAAAGAAAACTGTTGTAAACGTGCACCGCTCACCGAAGAGTATCCGCATCATCTTTATTACATTCAAACATCTTCGAATATGCTTGATAAAGATAACTGAGAGTAGCATCCAAATGAAATCCCACCTTTGGTGGTATCCACATGTCACACTTAAATTGCTTGACATTCAAGTGAGATTCTCCAACCACCATGACATACTAGTGTCTCTAGTGTAAAGGTGGTAGGAGAAGGGAACAACAAATTCTAGTGAGTTTCGGCAAAGAATCAAGCAAGCACAATCACCACACCTACCATCGCACGGTAACCGGATTTGTAAATCCATTGAGGATTCTTCTCGATAGTGCATACATTAACTCATGCATTTTCAATTCATTAGTTAATGATTTGGATAGTTTATACATTCATCACATAAATGCATTTTCTTCCACACATTTCATCTTATGAAATAGTTTATTAAATGATTATTTAGGTAGAGGATTGCTCGAGTGTCCAACATAGGTTGTATGGAATAATACACCGATTATGCATGAAAATCAAAATTTTCATGCAATATAATATAGCACATATATATATCATATACATATAAATTTTTAGGGAATATCTCCTTTAATCCCCCACTTGCACTAAATCTTAAAGTCTCCATGCTATTTCACCTAATATTGTATCATATATAATAACTTGTGAATCCATATCCAAAACCTTTTTTGCATATCCTCCAAAACACATTTTTGGAAAGCTATCATTAATTTCACCTCATATCACATTGTATGAAAATCCATGTGAATACTCATCCAAAACTCCTTTTTGGATTAACTCTAAAACACTTTTAGAGTAGCTCTCTGAGTCAAACTCAATTCTTATTTAGTCAACCACAAAGTGTGACCCCATGAGCCTTTATAACATTGACAAAAAATAAGAATCTATGGATTCATATATATAAGCAAAGTGATGTCTTTAGAAAAGTGTCAATGCTACTCAACCTATAAAGGGATTTGACGTGATCTCCATTAAATACATGTATCTCTATACCTATGTCCACCAATCTGCATCATATGAAAACATGCATTCTCATATTTTTCCCTTTTCCAAGACATCGAGTGACCATACACTACTAGAAATAGAGGTTTTACCAACGGTTTTATACCAACAGTTTGAAGAAACTATTGTTATACTATAAAAACAAAAACATTTACATATGGTTTATTCAAACTGTTGGCATTGTGTTTTTATAATCAAGCTTTTTCAATGGTTTGAGTAAACTGTTGGGAAAGCTTTATGTATACCAACAGTTTTTTAAAACCATTGGTAAAGAGTAGATCTCCCAATGGTTTTTAAAAACCGTTGGGAAAGATTTCCCCTAAATACACAGCAGCCCGGCTCCCAGTCCGCCCGATTACAGGCACCCTAATACGAAGCTCCCGAAGGTCTCTTTTTACCCTAGGCTGCAAAACTCCTTCCACCCGATAGATCCATCTTCAATCAAGAAATTTATTATTTCTACACTTCAAATTAGTAAGTGCTACCTTAGTTTTAATGTTCTGCATCTATTTTTTTTTGTTTTCTGTTTTGATTTGGCCTACATCAGAGTTCCATGCGGTCTGTGGCATGGTATACCAAACACTTTGATTTGTTTTCTATTTTTTGTTCTACACTTAAAAGATGGTAAAAGGCTTGTTTAGTCATATGGTCTTGAGGTGGGTAATGGATATAAGGATGGTCTATGTGAAGGGATTGGGGATGTTTGGGTAGTGGTGTAGGTGGTTTTCCATTTTTTTAGTGGAGTGATATGGTAGTTTCTATGGACATTAGTTTAGTTGAAAATTAGATTTGGATTTTTTATTTATAGTTTTTGTTCAAGGAATAATGGGAAGGGTAGTGATATTGAGGATGAATTGGTTATTGGTTGGGTGATGGATTGGAATTGTGATTTTTGTTGGATTGGGTATAGGTAATTTTTAAGGTATTATATGGGTATTGCCACCCCTGAACACCCCACCCCACCCCTGTTTTTGTTCAAGGAATAATGGGAAGGGTAGTGATACTGAGGATGAATTGGTTATTGGTTGGGTGATGGATTGGAATTGTGATTTTGGTTGGATTGGGTATAGGTAATTTTTAAGGTATTATATGGGTATTGCCACCCCTGAACACCCCCACCCCACCCCTTGGACACCCCCACCCCCTGGACAACCCCCCACCCCCTGAATACCCCCCCAGACACCCCCCCACTGGACAGCCCCCACCCCCTGGACACCTCCACCCCCCTAGACACCCCACCCCCAGACACCCCCACCCCCTGGACACCCCCACCCCCCTGGACACCCCCACCCCCCTGGACAACCCCCCCTGGACACCCCCCACCTGGACACCCCCACCCCCGAGACACCCCCACCCTCCTGAACAACCTTCACCCCCTTAGACAACCCCACCCCCTTAGACAGCCCCCCTAGACACCACCGCACCTCCTGGACACCACCCCACCTCTTAAGTGCTTGGACCAATTTTTAAATTGGAATTAACCATGTATGTGATTTCCCCTTTCCCCAATGACATTTCCTAAGTGACCCATAGAGTCTTATAAATTGAATTTTTCATGTTTTGATAAATTGAATGGGTTGTTTTGAATGAAATTGCTAATGCATGATGGTTTTCCATTCTTAATTAATAAAATGGTTTTAAATAAAATTACCCTAAGAGTGGCTGCAGGGGGTGGGGGTTGTCCAAGTGTGTGGGGGTGTCCAGGTGGGGGTGGGTTGTCCAGGTGGGTAGGGGGCTGCAGGGGGGTAGGAGGGCTACATGGGTGTGGGGGGGGGGGTGTGGGATGTCCAAGGAGGGGTGTGGGCTGTCAAGGGGGGGTCAGGGTGGGATGTCCAGGTGGGGGAGGGAGTGTGGGCTATCCAGGGGGTGGGTCCAGGGGGTGGGCTGTCCAGGTGGGGGAGGGGGTGTGGGTTGTCCAGGTGGGGGTGGGGAGTGGGTTGTCCAGGTGGGGGGGGGGGGCTGGGCTGTCCAGGTGGGGTGGGGTGGGGGGTGGGCTGTTCAGGTGGGGTGGGGTGGGGGGGTGGGGGGTGGGGGGGGGGTGTAGAGACCCGAAGCTTGACGTACATTGAAATTACATTACATTTTCGGAATACTTAGTACATAACAAAAACACACACACAAGGATCGTAATAGTTTAGTGTCTTTGGAAACTCGGAACGTAATCTTCTAATCGTGGTGAAAGATCTTCAATATCTCCCATAAAGATCTTCCCTTTTTTTTACCTAAAACCTTTATTTATATCCTGGGGAAACGAAAACATAAAAGGGTGAGCTCAAATGCTCAGTAAAGGTAAACAAAAGAAATATCAATCACATCATATACATAAGAACATAGCTTTTGGAAATCTTAACCTGCAAAAGAGAGCATAATTTCATAACATGGGATAAATCATAGTAGTGAAATGAAATCCCAATAAGCATAACATAAAACATGAAACTTTGTGGCATACACACATAATCATAGAGAATCATTTCTTGTTAGTCATGACTCATTGCCAAGACTATCTTAGTGGACAGAGTCCCTTTCTGAACCGAGTCAGCCTCGTTCCAGTCCTATTTCACTGAACCGGTATAACCTACCGTTCCAGCCATGTCTATCTCATGAGATATAAAATCTTTACCCAATGCATTGGAGGGAGATATAGGTCCCACCCATCTCTTAATGATACCATTCTTATGTGTGCCACAAAATCAAAAAACCATAAATCATTTCATAACCCATGTAATAAAAATGGGATTCTTAAACATCATGACATCATAAAACAATTCATATAAGATAAAGGAATTCATAAAAATAATTCCATCACAACATAATCAAATCAATGTAATAATAGGGATAAAAATAGAACCCTTTATTATCTTAGATGGAAAATAATTTTGATAAAACACTTGAACTCCATTCTTGAGGAAAATATCCTTTCTACTTCAAAAACATTTATCCTTTCATAACATGTCATACAATTTTAAACTAAAAGAAGTTGATTAAAAATAAACTTGAAAACTTGTAAAGGAAGATTCTTGGAAATAATGTTTTAAAAATCCATTCATGCCGTATAAGTTAAAAAAAAACATTCTTCGTACTTTTGTCGAAAAATTCAAAAAGTACCTCGTACGAAAAAACGACAAAAGATTCCTTTCATATTCTTTACTAAAAACTCACCGAAGGGTAAAATTGGATTTAAACTATTGTAAGTGGATGGAAACAATATTATATATTGAGAAAACATGGATGTGGATGATAAAATACACCCCAGTAAATACATACGAATAAACAATCTCGGATAAAAATGAGATTGTGATATTTTCCTTACCTTAGGTCCGACTTGCTTTGTAAGTGTTTGAACCTCCTCTTCTTTGGAACGCCTCTTTGAATCCTCCACATAGGGAACTAAGATTGGTCTTTGAAGAAGACCAGGACCTCTAGGATTATTCTAGGGAAGTGGAGAGGAGAAAATGGCAGGGGTTGGCTGAGCTTGAGTGCTCAAATTTTTGTGAGGAGGAGGGGGAGGAGGTGTCCTTTTATAAGGGAGGAGAGGGGCACCTTAGGAATTCTAAAAAAATATTAATTTATAATAAATCTAACCCCACTTAAAAACCTCCAAAAATGACTCATATTCGAAGCTTAGATGAGATAGGGTTGTAATCTCATCAACCAATCAAATTTAGACATGTTTGGATCTTATTTTAAACCTTATCATTTTGATTTATCCTTATTTAATCTATTTAAGTTTATTTGTGGTAATAAAATTCTAAATTTTAAATTATAACAAATAATTACTTATTTTTTTGTGAATTTTACATAATTTCATACTTTATAACATTTATAGACCATATAAATTTAAATTTATAATTTTTAAATATTTTTGTGATTTTTAAACTATTTTATAATATGTTATTTTTATGAAATAACAATAGTGTCAATTTTGACACTATTCATTTATTTGAATTTAAATAAACTATATACAGAAGATATGTTCAAACTAAAAGCTTTAATATATTAATAAAAGGTCATAAGTGTCTATAAAATTAGTGGATCACATTAAATAGTTCATATAATATTTATTTTATTATTTTTAAAACCATTTATTTGGTTTATCTCTTAATAAAATAATTACTACATCATTTTTGTATAATTATTTAATATACTTATTTGTTGCATAAAAATTAAAAATAAAATCCTATGATGAAAATAAATCTATTACCTTTCACAATAATACGTTTACTAGAATTTATCATCTTAAAATCACAATATTTAAATTGTTATATTTATTAAATTATGAAGGTGACAACTTTGGCATCATTTAAAATAAAATAATATAAGTGTCATAATCGCTTTTATAAGGCTCCAAATGGTCAAATATTCTACCATTGGATGCTTATGGTTTACCTTTACATGGCCAATAAGTTTTGGTTAGGTATTTGTGCATTTTATGGTCACTATTAGTTTAATAAAAACAATATTCTTGATTTTTCACTAGATAAACAATTTCTGCATCACTATTGAGTCATAATTAATGATAATTATTTAATCCCTAAAAATTATAAATAAATTTATATGATGTAGATAATTTCATTAGATTTCTGGAGACTATTCATGTTCAAAGTTTCATGAAGTTTATCACTAAATTAAAATTAATATACTTATAAGATTTAAGAGAGTGACATGTTGTCACTTTCATTGGTTTTAATAATAATTAAGTTATTTTCATGGAAAAATGTCCATTAAATGATTCTAATCCGACCCTTAGGTGATATGGGTCGACTTTCAGTCATCCAATAGGATTTTGACATTTGTTAGGGTAATTTTAAAATATTATATTTACCCTTAATTAACCGATTTACCTTTAACTATGATAAATAAAATTTACCGTAGTTACTATTCATAATTCCCAAAAATAAAAAGTAGCTTATTAACATAATTTGGACCCACTGATTCCAAATATGGAATCCATTTTTCCAAATTCAATACACAAAATATGCAGAAATTAAATTAAAATTAATCCCGTTGTCGAAAGAAAACGGGTTTTTCTTTAAAACATTGCAAAAGATTGAATTGATTTAACCTACGAATTCAAGGTAAAATCAATGCTAATGACATAAATTATATTAAATGGTAAAAATATATTCTATTTATACTTTAAAACCATTCAATATTATAATTTAACCACATGAGATATTACGATGAAAAAAGTTGTTTTTAATTAAAATATAGCGTGTTTTTACTATTCATTAAAATATGAAAGTTATCGGAAAAATATCAAAACTTTATCTAATGTAAATTTTTATATCCTGATTCAAAAGAAGAATATTATTTTGTCAAATTGAACATATAAACATGTCAAAAACTAAATTTAAAGTTGGTGCGCCATCAAAAGGCGGTAAAACTGCATTTTTTGAAAAATACTTATTTTACCCGAAAAATTTATTTTGTTCTTATACCATGTTCTAGAAATGTGTAAGATGAATAATAATGTTATAAAATTCAAAATTTAGTTAATACTATTCATAACGGCTAGTTCATGACAATATTATAATAATATAACATTGTTTATTAAAACCTGGTATTGCGTACAACACACGCTATCGAGGAAGGTCGCGATTGCGTGTAATGCAAGCCAAGTCAGGGTTGCGTGTTGTGAAAGAATCCTTCGTTGTTTCATATAACAGAATCCAACCATATTTCATTTATACATTTAATATATATATATATATATACACTCAATGTTGCGTAGAATAACTATTATCAAAATTATGTGTAACACGGTCCAAGAATAGTGTTGCGTATACTGCAAGCTAATATAGCGCAGGGTAATCTTGGTGTAGAATACAACATAAGACATTAATGAAATTAAAATAACATTTTTCATAAAATCTCGGGGTGTTACATTCTACCCCCCTTAAAATGAATTTCGCCCTCGAAATTCGTCAGGGTTATAAATGGTTTACTATTTGAAAGTTTCTTTGATAGAAACCCACATCGTAAAAAGGAATACCAAAACTTATCTTTAAAAACAAAAGTATGAAACGTAACGGTTACCCAAATAAACTAATCACTGGGTTTCCACATAGGTGAAAATATGGATATGAAAGAGAAATCTAACCATCATGTTCTGATGGAGAGTGGTAGAGAACATGGCTATGGAAAAGCCAGCAATCACAAAGCCATAAATTTGTGACGATCTAGGGTACCATCTGATTCATCGGATATAAGGGCACTAGGACAACATTTTTGGTTTTCAAGATTATTTCCCTAAAGTTGAAGAATTTGAATTAGAATAAATACTTACTTTATTTTGGTACAATCTCACTGTTGTTCGTGCCTTGAACAATTTCCACTTCATCTCTTATATAAATGAAGTTGAATTAGTTATTCGTGAAGTGTTAGAAGATCTTGTGAGAGAATGACGGGTCATTCCATCTGTCTCAAACAAAAGGTTAGCAAAAAGTTATTAAATATACATAAGTCATTCTATAGTGAGATTAATCATATATGGTTCCTAAAATGGACTTATACTTCATATATCATACTGATTAATATAATAAAACTAGTTTCTACTAAACATGGACTTCCTGTAGGCCAGTAGTAGGCGATAAAGGCCAGTCACACTTCGGTTGTGGGTTCGATTCCCACAGCCTCGTCCGAAGCGATGGGCTGTCGCCCGTCCTGCAGGTTGTCCTTTTTCTAAAACTACATTACTATAACATCCCATCAATAATATCGAAAAAAAACTTCTATCCTTAAACAATACTCACTTATGTCCAACATAATCCATTTCAATCTTTAGGCTTATCCATAATACTGCAGTCCACTCCCATAACATAGTGAAAACGATTACCAGAGATTTAATACCATCGTTGATCCCCATATATCATAAGATATGTTTTGTTGGTCACATTCCAAACATTCAAAGTCCTTAATCATGTATTCTCTTGAATACCTTAGTGAAAACATGAATGCAGTTTAAAGTTAACACTTTCCACATACCAAAATCCTCAAAATTCTATATACTCAAACCATGATATCACTTAGTCCTTATATCAATCATGAGCTCATGAATACTGTCAAACATTTCATTTTCTCCTTATCCCTTCATGATGCGCATATCATCTACTTTCCAAAATATTTGAATCACTTTTCATGGTTACCGGTACATTAAAATTATTGAAAACCACAATAGACCAATACATAAATATTTCAGTACACCATAAAAGTACCTCAACAACATTATTCTTGAATACCAATACATAAACACTTTAGTCCATCCACTTCAATGATTGTCCTGGAATAATTCCTTCCTTGATTTAGAAGTAACTTTTTAGGTCAGGGCATTGAGTTGGGTAATGCCCATGTTCTCCACAAATAAGACATTGAACTCCATAACAATCTGTCACTCTATGACCCTTTTCTCCACACAGATAACATCGGTCCCTCCATTTGAGGTATTCCTCAAGGTTCTTCTTCCCTTCTTTAGAAATCTCAATCTTCCTTTCTTTATGCTCCTCAACATGCGAACATGCATAATAATTTATCTTCCTCTTCTTTGATGAATTAGCCATACCACTAAATTTCACCTTGTTAATCATATATCGCGATGACTGATTCGGCATAATCACAATATCTTTCTCTCTAGGAATTACCCAATTTTGTTGCTCATAGTCACCAATTTGTCCATTGGATTCAATCTTAACCAAATTACTTCTGGTTGCCTCCATTAACTAAAACACAAAAAGAATTCGGTGAGAGGCAAAAATCATGCTAGGGAAAACAACATTATAAAGGGGGAGTACCTTAAATATCTAACATCTTAGGTTTAATTCTATGATCGTTAGCGTAATTCTAGTACTATAACCTATACGTATACTTAACCTTAGGGACATCCCTAGACATACCGTAGAAATATCTCTAGGGATCTCACTAACGTTTTCGCATCCTAGTTTCCAAAGGTTGACTAAACCTTTCCTCTGATACCAACTGTAGAGACCCGAAGCTTGACGTACATTGAAATTACATTACATTTTCGGAATACTTAGTACATAAAAAAAAAACACACACAAGGATCGTAATAGTTTAGTGTCTTTGGAAACTCGGAACGTAATCTTCTAATCGTGGTGAAAGATCTTCAATATCTCCCATAAAGATCTTCCCTTTTTTTTACCTAAAACCTTTCTTTATATCTTGGGGAAAAGAAAACATAAAAGGGTGAGATCAAATGCTCAATAAGGGTAAACAAAAGAAATATCAATCACATCATATACATAAGAACATAGCTTTTGGAAATCTTAACCTGCAAAAGAGAGCATAATTTCATAACATGGGATAAATCATAGCAGTGAAATGAAATCCCAATAAGCATAACATAAAACATGAAACTTTGTGGCATACACACATAATCATAGAGAATCATTTCTTGTTAGTCATGACTCATTGCCAAGACTATCTTAGTGGACAGAGTCTCTTTCTGAACCGAGTCATCCTCGTTCCAGTCCTATTTCACTGAACCGGTATAACCTACCGTTCCAGCCATGTCTATCTCATGAGATATAAAATCTTTACCCAATGCATTGGAGGGAGATATAGGTCCCACCCATCTCTTAATGATACCATTCTTATGTGTGCCACAAAATCAAAAAACCATAAATCATTTCATAACCCATGTAATAAAAATGGGATTCTTAAACATCATGACATCATAAAACAATTCATATAAGATAAAGGAATTCATAAAAATAATTCCATCACAACATAATCAAATCAATGTAATAATAGGGATAAAAATAGAACCCTTTATTATCTTAGATGGAAAATAATTTTGATAAAACACTTGAACTCCATTCTTGAGGAAAATATCTTTTCTACTTCAAAAACATTTATCCTTTCATAACATGTCATACAATTTTAAACTAAAAGAAGTTGATTAAAAATAAACTTGAAAACTTGTAAAGGAAGCTTCTTGGAAATAATGTTTTAAAAATCCATTCATGCCGTATAAGTTAAAAAAAACATTCTTCGTACTTTTTTCGGAAAAGTCAAAAAGTACCTCGTACGAAAAAACGACAAAAGATTCCTTTCATATTCTTTACTAAAAACTCACCGAAGGGTAAAATTGGATTTAAACTATTGTAAGTGGATGGAAACAATATTACATATTGAGAAAACATGGATGTGGATGATAAAATACACCCCAGTAAATACTTACGAATAAACAAATAAAAATGAGATTGTGATATTTTCCTTACCTTAGGTACGACTTGCTTTGTAAGTGTCCGAACCTCCTCTTCTTTGGAACGCCTCTTTGAATCCTCCACTTAGGGAACTAAGATTGGTCTTTGAAGAAGACCAGGACCTCTAGGATTATTCTAGGGAAGTGGAGAGGAGAAAATGGCAGGGGTTGGCCGAGCTTGAGTGCTCAAATTTTTGTGAGGAGGAGGGGGAGGAGGTGTCCTTTTATAAGGGAGGAGAGGGGCACCTTAGGAATTCTAAAAAAATATTAATTTATAATAAATCTAACCCCACTTAAAAACCTCCAAAAATGACTCATATTCGAAGCTTAGATGAGATAGGGTTGTAATCTCATCAACCAATCAAATTTAGACATGTTTGGATCTTATTTTAAACCTTATCATTTTGATTTATCCTTATTTAATCTATTTAAGTTTATTTGTGGTAATAAAATTCTAAATTTTAAATTATAACAAATAATTACTTATTTTTTTGTGAATTTTACATAATTTCATACTTTATAACATTTATAGACCATATAAATTTAAATTTATAATTTTTAAATATTTTTGTGATTTTTAAACTATTTTATAATATGTTATTTTTATGAAATAACAATAGTGTCAATTTTGACACTATTCATTTATTTGAATTTAAATAAACTATATACAGAAGATATGTTCAAACTAAAAGCTTTAATATATTAATAAAAGGTCATAAGTGTCTATAAAATTAGTGGATCACATTAAATAGTTCATATAATATTTATTTTATTATTTTTAAAACCATTTATTTGGTTTATCTCTTAATAAAATAATTACTACATCATTTTTGTATAATTATTTAATATACTTATTTGTTGCATAAAAATTAAAAATAAAATCCTATGATGAAAATAAATCTATTACCTTTCACAATAATACTTTTACTCGAATTTATCATCTTAAAATCACAATATTTAAATTGTTATATTTATTAAATTATGAAGGTGACAACTTTGGCATCATTTAAAATAAAATAATACAAGTGTCATAATCGCTTTTATAAGGCTCCAAATGGTCAAATATTCGACCATTGGATTCTTATGGTTTACCTTTACATGGCCAATAAGTTTTTGTTAGGTATTTGTGCATTTTATGGTCACTATTAGTTTAATAAAAACAATATTCTTGATTTTTCACTAGATAAACAATTTCTGCATCACTATTGAGTCATAATTAATGATAATTATTTAATCCCTAAAAATTATAAATAAATTTATATGATGTAGATAATTTCATTAGCTTTCTGGATACTATTCATGTTCGAAGTTTCATGAAGTTTATCACTAAATTAAAATTAATATACTTAAAAGATTTAAGAGAGTGACATGTTGTCACTTTCATTGGTTTTAATAATAATTAAGTTATTTTCATGGACAAATGTCCATTAAATGATTCTAATCCGACCCTTAGGTGATATGGGTCGACTTTCAGTCATCCAATAGGATTTTGACATTTGTTAGGGTAATTTTAAAATATTATATTTACCCTTAATTAACCGATTTACCTTTAACTATGGTAAATAAAATTTACCGTAGTTACTATTCATAATTCCCAAAAATAAAAAGTAGATTATTAACATAATTTGGACCCACTGATTCCAAATATGGAATCCATTTTTCCAAATTCAATACACAAAAGATGCAGAAATTAAATTAAAATTAATCCCGTTGTCGAAAGAAAACGGGTTTTTCTTTAAAACATTGCAAAAGATTGAATTGATTTAACCTACGAATTCAAGGTAAAATCAATGCTAATGACATAAATTATATTAAATGGTAAAAATATATTCTATTTATACTTTTAAACCATTAAATATTATAATTTAACCACATAAGATATTACGATGAAAAAAGTTGTTTTTAATTAAAATATAGCGTGTTTTTACTATTCATTAAAATATGAAAGTTATCAGAAAAATATGAAAACTTTATCTAATGTAAATTTTTATATCCTGATTCAAAAGAAGAATATTATTTTGTCAAATTTAACATATAAACATGTCAAAAACTAAATTTAAAGTTGGTGCGCCATCAAAAGGCGGTAAAACTGCATTTTTTAAAAAATACTTATTTTACCCGAAAAATTTATTTTGTTCTTATACCATGTTCTAGAAATGTGTAAGATGAATAATAATGTTATAAAATTCAAAATTTAGTTAATACTATTCATAACGGCTAGTTCATGACAATATTATAATAATATAACATTGTTTATTAAAACCTGGTATTGCGTACAACACACGCTATCGAGGAAGGTCGCGATTGCGTGTAATGCAAGCCAAGTCAGGGTTGCGTGTTGTGAAAGAATCCTTCGTTGTTTCGTATAACAGAATCCAACCATATTTCATTTATACATTTAATATATATATATATACACTCAATGTTGTGTAGAATAACTATTATCAAAATTATGTGTAACACGGTCCAAGAATAGTGTTGCGTATACTGCAAGCTAATATAGCGCAGGGTAATCTTGGTGTAGAATACAACATAAGACATTAATGAAATTAAAATAATATTTTTCATAAAATCTCGGGGTGTTACAGGGGGGGGGGCTGTTCAGGTGGTGGTGGTGGGGGGGGGGGTGTTCAGGTGGGGGGTGGGATGTCCAGGGGGGCTGTAGGGGTGTGGGGGAGGGGGGGAGGTGTGGGATATCCAGGGAGGGGGGGTGGGCTGTCAGGGGGGGTGGGGGGGTGGGCTGTCCAGGTGGGGGAGGGGGGTGTGGGCTGGCCAGGGGGTGTGGGTTGTCCAGGGAGGAGGGGGGGGCTGTCCAAGTGGGGGGTGGGGGTGGGTTTTCCACTCCGATACTCTATAAAAAAATAGGAATCACATATAACCAATGTACAATTTATTTCACACATTAAGACTTTTCTTGAAGTTCCATACCAACACTCACTCTTACCCTTCAAAGAAGAAGTGATATCTACAAAGAAATCTCACTCAAGTTATTTTCCACTATCCATATTGATCTCATACAAATTTAACATTCATACAACTCCATATCACCTAATGATATAACAAGGCTCATACTCCCATGAGTAGTGTCCCATCGAAACATGGCTCATATGCCTAAACAACATACATAGGATCATATTTGACACACACACAAAATTTTGTAAACATAGAAAATACTATATTTATACCTTGTATCACAACATGGAATTAACTCTCAGCTAGCCTCTCAAGTCATCAATAAGCCACATACCTAGCTCAAAATTTGGAGGTGTGTTTACAATTAGGTGTGTTTTTTTAGAATTCATGTATGATATTTAAAGTGGAAGATAAAATCCGATCCACGTATGATATTTGGAGGTGTGTTTACAATTAGGTGTGTTGTGATTTATATGTATGATATTCATAGTTTACACCAAAATTCTTCTGGGTCATCTATAATAGGCTTGAAGTCATACTACAATTGGATAGAGATTGGATTCTACAACCCTAGTTTGGGGGTGGACACCCCACCCCCTTCGATAACCCCCACCCCACCCCCACCCCACCCCCACCCCCTGAACACCCCACCCCCTGGACACCCCCACCCCCTGGAACCCCCCCACCCCCAAGGACAGCCCCCACCCCTGGACACCCCCACCCCCTGGACACCCCCACCCCCTTGGACAACCCACCCCCCTGGACACCCCACCCCTGCTGGACATCCCCTCGGATACCACTCCACCCCTTGGACACCCCACCCCCTGGATAGACACCACCCCTGGACACCCCCACCCCTAGACATCCCCACCCCCTGGATGTGATCACTCAAATAATATACTAAAATGTAAAATTTCTTCGATCTAAAATTTAATCAACTCCTGAATAATTCTTTTCCATAAGTGTACATGATCTTGTACACTCATGTATATTTCTTCAAAGATATTTTGTTATAAATATATTATTTTGTTGTATTTTATATTATGATTCTCATATAGAGTAGTGTGTTAGTTATGGTTTCATATAAAGTGAACAATTCTCGTTTACTTTAATATATTTTTGATGAAACTTCAATCTTATTGAATTGATTTTAATGAAATGACTTATAACAAAATTTTTTACAGAATGGATAGAAGTTGGACGTATGAAACCGATCGGATCTCAAGCGATTTTCAAAACAATTTGGAGAGCTTTTTAGATTTTGTATTTCACAATGCTTCAGGTAGTGGTCACATACACTTCCCATGTTACAATTGTGTTAGAAGACCTTGGTTGAGCCGTGAAGAAGTCAACTACTACATGACCAAATATGGTTTTCAAGAAAACTACTATGTGTGGTATCGTAATGGGGAGAAAATGAAATCTAAAATTGCTGATGATCCAAATGAGAGGACTGGATTGGAGAATTTGTTATATGACCGGTTTCCATTTATTCGTCATCATGAAAAAGAAAGGATTCTGACTCAAGAAGACTTTGACATGAGCACACATGATGCGTCTAATGAAAATGATGATGTTTTTAGGGTGAAAAAATTAAATGATGCTGCCACGACTCCAGTATATCGACAATGCGGTAAAATGAAAAAGCTGAAATTTTTAATCTGATTGTTTTATGGGAAAACTATGTATGAGATTTCTAATACTTTTATCGATTACATTCTTACAGTCTTGAAGGACTTACTTCAATACAATGAATATATTCCCTCAAACCACTGTATGGCATGGAAGTTAGTTGAGGAACGTGGATTTTCAAGAAACAAAATTCATGTTTTCCCAAAAGATTGCAGTTTATTCTAGGAGGAAACTGCTGAATGAAATGATTGTATAAAATATGGCACATCCCGCTGGAAGCCAAAAGTTGATGGAACACCATCCCATGTGCCACATAAAGTAATGTGACACTTTACATTGATCCCCAAACTCCAAAATCTTTTTATGTCTAATGAAATATCAATAAAAATGTGTTGGCATGATACAGAGAGAAAGAAGACTAATGATGAGTTGGTTCACCCTGCAGATGGATTTTCATTATAGAGATTTGATGCTCGATATATTGATTTTGCAGCTAACGTGCGTAATGTGAGGCCGAGTCTTTCATGTGATGGTTTTAATCTATTTGGGAAGATGCTTACTTTTCAAAACACATGGCCGATTTTTATACACATTTATAACCTTACCCCATGGCTGTGTATGAAAAAACCTTTCACTTTTATGAGTATACTCATATCTGGTCCTTCTGATCCCAACAATGATATAGACGTATACATGCAACCTTTAATAAAAGAGTTGAAAATTATTTGGGATGTGAGTGTGCGCACATACGATACATGTTCTAAAGACATATTTCAGATGCGTGCTGCGCTTATATGGACGATCAATGATTTTCCTGCTTATGCAATGATGTCTGTATGAAGCACAAAGGGAAAACTATCATGTCCTGTTTGTATGAAGAATACATGATCCAAAAGACTAAAACATCACTGTAGTTTCAGTTTTATGGGACATCGATGATTCTTTCCAATGGACCATCCATATAGAAATAATCGTCAAAAATTTGACAATACCATGAAGACCGATGATCCACCTGCCAACGAGCCCGTACCCGAGTGGTAAGGGCTCCTTCTTGGAATCCAAGAGACCCAAGTTCAAAACTGGGTGGAGGAGAATTTCCGGGTTACTATATTAGTTAATGTAGCAGGTACTATTTGGTACTATAGTAGTTACTATTCGGTACTATAGAAACCATAACTATTCACTTGATTTGGGCCTTCGGGTCATTGGTTTGGGCCTACGAGTCTCAGGGCATTCGGGTTATCAAAGGCCTTCAGGCCTCAGGGACTTCGGGCCACAAAGACCATGGAGTAGCCTAGTTTACATAGAGTAGGCCCCAGAAGAGGATCAGAGCAAAAAGAGTAGCAGTCACCAGAAGCAGAGCTAACTGGATTGGAAGAATGAGAGGGTATGAAAACCGCCATCAGGACCAGGCACCATGAAGCTTTGTACGGGGCAATGCTAGCCGGTCATCAATGCAAGGTGGGAATCTAGGCGATCAATGATGCAGAATCCAGGGAGGGGAATTTCTAGTGGGTTGGGCCTACGGGTCATGTATTGGTCATGGTATTCCTATGGACCTTCAAGTCATGTATTGACCTTCGGGTCATGCCGAGCCTTGTGAATTGGGCCTATGGGTTATGTAAGGGTTCCCCTTCACCCCTTAAAAGGGGGATTATCCATAATAAAATAAAAATGAAGGCCTTCGGGCCATTCAGGATGATCTACATCAGCGTATGTCGGGAACTGATGTGCTTAATAAATTGAAAATTTCATTTTTTCATTTAGGAAGGGTCAAATGAAATCTGGAAAGAGAAAGAATGTTTCCACTGAAACCTATTACAATTGGAAGAAGAGAAGTGTCTTCTTTGATTTTCCTTATTGGTCAACCAATTTGTTACTTCATTGCTTAGACGTAATTCACATTGAAAAAAATATATGTGAAATGTTGTTTTTGATTCTTTTAAATGTTAAGGGAAAGAAAAAAGATGATTTACAGTCTCAGCGTGACTTGGTGGATTGGGGCATCAGACCAGAATTGCATCCTGTGCGTATCAGTGAAAATAAATGGCAAGTTACATGTGCTTCTTATGTGATGACACCTACAGAAAAAAGAAATTTCTGGAAGTACTAGAGACTATTAAAGTTCCTAATGGATATTCAAGCAACATATCTAAATGGGTCAACAAAAGATAGTTGAAGCTAAAATCTTTGAAGACTCATGATTATCACATCCTTCTAAATGAGTTGATTCCAATAGAAATCCATCATCTTTTGTCCAATAATGTAAGAGTGAATGTTATTCGATTGTGAAATTTGTTTAGAGATCTTTGTGCTAAGAAGTTGTCTAAGTATTTCTTTCAAAAAATATTGGTAGATGCCCCATTAATTTTGTGCGAGTTAGAGAAAATATTTCCTCCATCATTTTTCACATGCATGCTGTATCTGACTATCCATATTCCAACTGAAATACTTCTTAGAGGACCTATTTATTTTCATTGGATGTATCCAACTGAAAGAAATATGTACACATTAAATTCTTATGTCTGAAATAGGAGTCATCCTGAAGGTTCTATCATGAACGGTTACTTGGCTCAAGAATACATTGATTTCTGCTCTATGTATTTTTTTGATCTTACTAAAAGAATGAAAAAACCAATGAGAAATGAAGAAAAATAGTATGAGAAAATTGAACCCAGTTTTCTATCACTTCCGCAAATAGGAGGAATTCCTGGATCATATACATTGAGGACATTAAGCCTAGAAGAGTGGGAAATGGCACATCTCACAGTTTTTTTCAACTATGATTTGTTTGATGACTACATCATGTAAGTAAATTGAATATATATATATATATCTTACATATATATATGTTAAACTATTCCTATTTTTATCTATAGGGAACATAAAGCAATGATAAATAGAAAGAATCATTCTTTATCTTTGATAAGGAGGGAGACTTTTCATAATAAAGAGTTTTATGCTTGGTTAAAATTGAAGGTAAAAATATTACTATTTAAAATAATTAAATAAATATTTAATTAAGTTTAATATTCATTTATATTTCAGGTATTGATTTTTCCTACTGAATCTGTCTCTGAGGAAATAAGAGCTTTGGATTTTGGTCCTAATCCCATGGTTTGTGACAGTAAATCAATTATTATCAATGGGTACACATTTATTATCACTGAATGAGCAAAGAACATGAGAACACAACACTATGGTGTTATAGTTTCTTCCACAACAAAATGTTATGCCAGTGCATCAGATAGTAGACCGTGATTTGAAAATGTAGGTTATTATGGAGTTGTTGAAATAATAATAATATTGGATTATTATTCTCATGGATGAGTCATGATGATGAAATTATGGTGGTTTGATTCGATGATGAGGAATGGAAAATTTATTGATGATTGTGGATTTTGATTAATTGATATGACTCACACTCTTTCTACCGATGAACCATATGTATTGACATCAATGGCGAAACAAGTTTTTTATGTCAAAGACCATCTTAGACCTAAATTTGGTGTCATTATTGAAGTAATTCTAAGACATATTTTTGATGATGGTGATGATGAAATTGACAGCATTCCTACTGCCATTGAAATATATCCATTTATTACTTTTGATGACTCCAATATCTCAATTGTCAGAGTTGACTGTGAACCTGAAGTTGTGGTGGGAAATATATAAAACCATCCATCCATGTTCTCAATTCTTTTGGTTTGTCTCAACTTGGGTTGTTAAGGTTGGTACTATTCAAATTTATTTAATATTGATTACAAATATGTTGTATCTGACTTGACCATTATGTGAATTTTCAATGTTTATTGGTTGCAATTTTGAATTTCATTTTCTAATTTGGAATTTAACTATATTCAAACCTATGAAACCAACATTTATAACTTGGTGAACATTTCAATGATTTATTGACCATGTATAAAATTAGTATAACTCTAAGACCTCCCTTTACCATTTCACTAGATAATGAACATGATGGGTTGTCTTCTTCTGCAAAACATGTATAGAAACCTGCATCATCTACCTAGGCTAAAAAAATTAAATTTTTCCTTAATTTTGACAAGTGCTTTTCCCCTTATGAACATGATGGTTTTTCTTCTTAGTAAATAACCATCCTACTAAAAATTAAATTTCTTTATTACATCTTGTACGATTTATTGAATTCATTATATATCTATTAAAGCTCACCTAAAACAATGGATAATTAAATTATCCATGAATCCCCCTATTCCCTCTCATTTATTTTATTTTTTGGGTTATACATTAGTTATCCTTTTCTAATTACTTTAATATTTGTTTTCAAATGAAGGAAATGCAACTAATTGAAGAGAGGTGACATAAAAAGATGATGGACAACAATCATCGCATGGCTGAGATGGGGATTCCACCACTAGTTCCTATAGTGAGTATTTTATTTCAAATATATATTTAAATAATATATAATGTCATGTGATTAATTTTGTTTTAAATATTTTTACAGGATCCATCTCTTAGGTGACAATTATTTGATGAGCAGCCTAGTAGTGGTCCCAGTACACAGGGTGTTCGTACGAGGGGGGGGGGGGGGTACAAGAGCTAGCCGATCTGGTCGGTGTACCCGATTAGACCCTCCCCTCCCACTAACATACCATCTACCCCACATTCTGATCCTAGTGTGTCGTTAGGGACACATGAGATATTTAGGCCTCCCATGTTTTCACCACCCATTACATCTGAGTCTCCTCACCCGTCTTTACCATATCCAATGATGATTCCCACTCCCCATCCATCATTCGGCCAGTCATCCATGTCATATTCTTTTACTTCTACTTCCTTCTCTCCGAGCTTCTATATTCCATCTTCTTTGAATCCTTATCCACCAGAGTCTATCCCTATAGAGTATATATTAGGACCCAATCCACCTGCATAGGGCGTTTCTTCAGTTTATACAGATCCAGCGGTGCCCATTGATCAAACTACCGCAGGTATATTTATAGAACCCTAACAAATTTTTATACCATTATTTATTTTCATTATAACATGTATTGATAAAATATTATTTTTTCTTTCATAACAGATACATATAATGATAGAAGGCGGGGGCAGGGGCATACACGCATGCGTGCGGTGTGGAACTGCCACACGTAGTTGATGGTGGAATACAAGGAAGATAGTCAAATAATTGAAAAAACAGGGCATCAATGTCGGAGTTTTTTGGTGATACTTTCCAAATACTCCGACATCATTCCTATCAACCCACTCTCATGGAGACAGTTGCCAAATGAAGTCAAGGATAATGCTTGGGCAGAGATATGGGTAAAAAAATCTATTGTATTTAATGTAATATATTATTTTTTTTGTATTTATATGAATTAATATTTTGGTGTCAGCTTCGATTTAATTCCCCCGATGGTGAGGGTACACAACCAGCACATCTAAAGGATTTAGGTGAGCTTTAGAGAGCCTATAAGCATGAGTTGTATATTGGATGGCGTGCTAGAGTTGGAACAGAGTTAGAGGTGGTCCCTATTGTTGATGACTATCCGATAGAACAATATCGACAGATGATTAATCATTGGACGACTACCCAGTTTAAGGTATTAATCACATTTTAGGCATTTAAATGAAAAATTTCATGTTTTGCGTTAATAATATATTTTGTATTATTGAATTTTATTTAGGAATAATATGGAAGAAATAAAAAAATACATTGATGCTAAAAAATACCTCCACACATTGGGATGTACTACGATGACAGATCATGAGAGGAAGCATGTATGACAGTTGTTTATAAATTTTCTTTACAACTTTCACTTTCTATTGTTTCCTCCATAATTTATTTGATTGCTAAAGTTGTTATATAATTTTAGTTATGAAATTAATTATTGGTAAACTATTTTTAATTATGGTTTCCTATATTCAATGTCATTGTAGAGGAAAAAATTGAATATTGAAGGATGGGTGCCTCGAGAAAAACTTTTTTGCTCGAGTCGAAGGAAGAAAGATGAAAGTGTGGTTAACGAACTGACTTAACAATAGATTGTAATTTTTACTTTGTTAATTTCAAATTTTAATATCTATTTTATAACTTAATAATCTATTTATATTTGTAACAGGCTGATTTAGAGGCCCTTGATGCCCATGAACCTGAAAATTTTGGGCCAAACGATCACTTACATCAGGTGTTGTGAGATGAGCACCCTGGAAGAGTATGCTGCCGACCTAGGAAGAGTACAGTCCCGGTGAGGTATTTTCCCTCCTCAGGTACGAGTTTTAGTGTCACCAAGTTCTAGAAAGTTAAGGCACAAGTAGAACAGGCTGAAAAAGGGTCCATAGAGATGGTAGAACAGTCTTCTAGGGCAAACAATGCATTTATGAAACTGATGGAAGTTTTACGTCCAACACTTCCACCAGAGGCCAACACAACTTGTGATGAATATATATCGTCAATGCGTTCTATATATGGTGCAGTAGGTGGCAGTTTTAGTGGCGGTCGAGAGGATAGAGAGGAGGAGGCCGAGGCGGAGGAGGAGGAGGGTGAGGAGGAGGGTATTGAGGAGGGCGGGGATGATGACATGGATGACGATGAGGACGAGGGTGATGATAGTGATGGTGATGATAGTGATGGCGATGAGGGACAGATTGATCTATTACATTTTTGACTAATATTACTGACATTTGATATTTGATGATTTGTTTTGCCTGAATATATGTGTGATTAGGTAGGTCACATTATCTTTATTTCTTTATTTATAAATAATAAAATTTGACTTGATGATTTGATGTGACTAATTCACCCCTCCTCTAGATACCCCCCACCCCTTGGACCCCCACCCCCTGGACACCCTCACCCCTGGACACCCCCACCCCCTGGACAACCCTCCCACCCCTTGGATAGCCACCCTACCCCCCTAGACACCCCTACCCCCCTGGACACCCCCTACCCCCTTGTACAACCCCACCCCCTGGACAACCCCCCAACCCCTTAGACATCCCCCCAACCCCTAGACACCCCCACCCCCTGGACAGCCTCCCACCCCTCCTGGACAGCCCCCACCCCTTGGACACCCCCACCCTAGACATCCCCCACCACCCTGGACACCCCCACCCCCTGGACACCCCTACCCCCTTTGACATCCCCCAACCCCCTGGACAGCCCCCAACCCCCTGGACACCCCCAACCCCTAGACACCCCCACCCCCTTGGACAGCCCCCACCCCCCTGGACACCACCCCACCACCTGGAAATCCCCTCCCCCACCCCCCTTGGACACCCCCACCCCCATGGATATCCCCCACCCCTGGACACCCCCTACCTCCTTGGACAACCCCCAACACCCTGGAAAACCCCTCACCCCCCCCCCCCCGTACACCACCCCACCCCCTGGACACCCCTTGGATAGCCCCCAACCCCCTAGACAACCCACACCCCCTGGACACCACCCCACCACTTGGACACCCCCATCCCCCTGGACACACCAACTCCCACGGACAACCCCCACCCCCTAAACACCCACCCCCCTGGACAGCCCCCACCCCCTAGACACCCCCTAGACACCCCCTGGACACCCCTACCCCCTGGACACTCCCAACCCCCTAGACACCACCCCACCCCCCTAGACACCACCCCACCCCCTAGACAACCCCCACCCCCTGGACACCCCCAACCCCCTAGACACCCCCACCCCCTAGATACCCCTACCCCCTTGGACAGCCCCCCAAACCCCTAGACACCCCCACCCCTAGACACCCCCACCCCCTGGACACCCCCACCCCCATGGACAGCCCCCACCCCCCTGGGTAGCCCCCCACCCCATTGGACACCCCTAACCCCTTGGACACCCCCAACCCCCTGGAAAACCCTCATCCCCCCTCGACACCACCCCACCCCTGGACACCCCTACCCCCTTGGACCCCCCATCCCCCTGGAAACCCCTACCCCGTTGGACAACCCCCCAAACCCCTGGACAACCCCCACCCCCTGGACATCCCAACCCCCTAGACACCCCACCCCCAAGGACAACCCTCACCCCCCTAGATAGCCCCCCACCCCTAGACACCCCACCCCCTAGACACCCCGTACCCCCTTGGATAGCCCCCAAGCCCCTGGACTGCCCCCCACCCCCATGTCACATTACCCCTTACTAAAACATGGCATATCACATTATCCAAAAATTAAAATCTCATCTGAATTCACCCATGATTATGAACAACAATGCCATATTCAAAACCTAAAACATGATTTTCTTATATAGGGGTTATTACATTCTGAATTCTGAATTCAATTCCATATGTGTTATAAAGAATTCAATATTGTGTGTATCCAATTTAGAATTATGTATTGCATAGGGTAATTGCCTTATGAATTTTGAATTGAATTCTTTATGTATTTAATTAACTTATGAATTATGTGTTAATGCTGTATGGGTATACTTGTTGTATGTGTATACTTGCTGTAATTACCTTATGAATTATGTGTTAATTTTGTATATTTGTACCGAGTAATTAAATAAAGAATTAGTGGTATTCAGAATTCTGTATGAATTATGTGTTGTATGAATTATGTATGAATTCATATAGAATTCTGTATGTATTCTGTAGTTTTTCAGAATTGTGTATGAATTCTATACAGGGGGGAGGCGGGCTTACTTGTGGAAGTGCTGCAGGTGCATAGGGGGGAGGCAGGCTTGTTGCTGCAACATAAAGCCTATGCCAACGGTTGTAAACTGTTGGCATATGTGTGAAAACAGAACATATAAAAACGGTTTATATGAAACCATTGGTAAAATTATATACCAACGGTTTACAAACCGTTGGTATAGATCCTTTTACTTAACTTTTCCCAACAGTTTGTGAGGAACTGTTGGTAAAAGTCTATACCAACGGTTTAGAAACCATTGGTATAGACATGATTTTTGATATTTCCAACGGTTTTAAACCGTTGGTAAACATTTATACCAATAGTTACAAGAAACTGTAGGTATATAATCCATTTTTCATCCATATACGAATGGTTCACATAGAACCGTTGGGATATGTCTATCCCCACTGCTCCACAACCAACAGTTTGGACAACCGTTGGTATAGTTTATACCAACGGTTTGAAACCATTGGTAAAGGCAAAGTTTCCAGTAGTGATAGGACATGAAGTATGTCAATCCCATATAGCCTACTCAAACCTTCCCGATTCTCAAAGTATAGACTGAAATGTTTGGTGAATACATCACATTTCATTCACCCTTATAGATAAGAACATCACATATCCCTTATCCGGATAGTTATATAGTATCTAGGTGTGACCGTACACTTCTGCAGTCTATCTAAATCGAGGGCCAATATTTGATACTCTTCATGCGAGAGGACAAATCCTGTTTTGGTTGATCTCCAACCAATGATTTGATTTATAACATACCCAACCATGCATATATTAGCCAAGTCAATATGTAGACTTATGTGAGTAGGGTATCAAAGTATGAAGGTTCTTAAGCTAGATATCTCACCAACCTTAGGTAGTGAGGACTCAAATATGATCCATGCACCCCTATTATACCAAATAAATCTACATTAAGATCAATGTGGTATACTTCATGGGTTATCCAACACACACAAAAAATATTATTCTTTGTTTTGTGCCTCATGAGTATATTATGTATCTCTATATGAGAATCCTTCTCATTCCAACCTTAATATTTCATCATAATCTATAATACTCCATGACGAACATTGGTTAGGGATTACTCAAAGTTGTATATTGAGAGGTTAATTATCATGACACTTCACAAAATATATATAATTATTTAATATATGTAGTCAATGAAAAAGAATGATAAAGTGGGGATTTACTTTTATATATTACGATACATTTCATATTCTTAAAATTCTTTTAATAATATTTAACAAACCCAACATACGAACCTCTCTATCATATCATATATGATAAACTACCAAATCATCCTTATGTATGCTGCACTTTCTAGGGTTTTGTCAACTCATTACATCATATGTAATTTATATCACATCTCTATGTGACCATTTGATAAAAACCTCCCACTAAACTCTTTTAGTGAGTAACATCTATGAATAAAGAAAGTTTGTATAATGGTGAGATTTAAGAATAATATTCCTAACTGTTCAACTATTTGAACATATTCAAAATTCTTAACTTCATCTCATCAAATGTTATGATGTCTACATATGTTTTCTACTTAGAACTCTTTCTAGGTCCATCATCATCATCCTTGGAACTCTTTCCATCAAAAATTTTCCTTGAATTTTTTCAATTAATGTAAATTTTACATTATTACTTTACCTGCATATCCTAAAACCTTTTAGGATAAATTAATATTTACTCTGTTATAGTAAATAATTTAACTATTTACATTTACCTTTAGCATCATACCCTAAACTTTTTTACAATGTCAAGAGTAATTCAATTTTTAATCTTGATTGTCACAAACCTTATGGAAATATTAATATTCACTTTCTCATGGTAAATGAATGTAACTACTTACATTTTTATTTACCATCACACATCCTAAAATTATTTTAGGATATTAGAGAAAAATCACATTATTCTTTTACTAGTATGATCTTATAGGAAAAAGTGATGTTTACTTATTCACAATTACTAAATGTAACTCTTTAAATTTTTATTTATCACAACATATCTTAAAATCTTTATGATATCAAGTGAAATTTTTTTAATCTTATACTGGTATAATTCTTTAGAAAATAATGATGTTTACTTTCTAAATGGTAACTAAATATAATAATATACATTTTTCTTTTCCATCACATATCCTAAACACTTTAGGATATTAATTGAAAATCACTTTAAATTTAGATTGATGTAATTTATTAACTTTGAATTTATCTAAGTTCAAACATACTCCCATTAACCTCTTTGTCACTATATTCTTTTCAAAACATCTGGCTATGGTACACAACCAGATTTTTATTTAGTAAATAACATTTATTTCCTTTTAGTAGGAACATTTAACAAAAAACTATTATTTCCATATCATATATGATATTTTATGTGTTTAGAGTATTTTCCTTTGAAAATAAGACTTTATTAAAATATACCATTGGTGGGTGAGAACCACATTCCATCATATTTTAACTAATAGTTGGATAAAAATTTTATCCTGGATAAACACTTTTTTTCATATCTTCTTATCAAAACATGTTATCAAACCTGATGAATCATAAACTATTTATATATAATTAATCATCTCATGTTTTTCATAACCGTTATTTGTAAATGTTAGTACCACAAAAGGGTCTTAGGTGAGATATACCCTGAGGGGGTGGGGGGGGGGGGTGAATGAGGGTATGCAAGTATTATTCAATTTTAACACTTTATCCTTTATTTCTCACTACCCTAATGGATCTTGACCTCTTAACCTTAAGGGTCACTTGTTATGATCTTCTCTTAAACATTGATCTGATTACAATTCCACTTGACCAACCCTTATTACTTGTTATTTATTATGGCTACTTGACCCACTTTTTTGCATGCATGTAGAAAATTTAAATGATACATATATAATTTACTCAGTTCACCCTCATTAGGCTACTCCAAGGAGCATACAAACTATGATATGTCGATGCATCAAATCACTATAAAGATCACTACTCTTCAATGGGTTTAGGCTAAGTCAATTCTACCTATGGTAACTCCCCTTACAAGTTTAGGGTCATATTACTGCTTCACAAGGGTCACTACCTTTCTAATATTTTCACACTATTTTGGGATATAACACCAAGAGCTCAGTAATCTTTCTTTCTCCTTTGATCACCACTTTGTGGAATTAACTTCCATAGTTTTTATACTTGTTGATCTCTTTATCAGCATCAATTGGGTTGTATACATCCTAATATATATATATATATATGCATTGTGGAAATCCTTGCCACTTCTTTATAGACCTTCTATGAACTCCCTATTCACATCTTCTTCTTTCCAACACAAGTCTAGAACACTTACCTTTTCTTTTCTGCACAACAACAACTTTTTATCCTTTACTAAAAATAGATCTTCAAGAAAGTTCTTGGTTCTCTTCTTCTTCGACGTGCAAGAATATTATCTTCAAAACACACAATACATTAAAACTCTTCTTATGCTTCTTTTAAAATGTGTCGATGAACACTTGAAATTCCATATTCTTCTCTTATCATGGATGTTTCAATGAATGCTCATAGAGTCATCCACTATCCTCTTCCTTTTATTCTCCTTTTTATTGAAGAAAAAATATCTTCTTCTATATTTTTTCATTATGGAAACTAATTTCATTTTGGGCACTTGAAATTACTCCAAAATGCATGGAATATAATTTCCACATTTCAGTGCCATTATGGGTTTTCAAAACCACCCATAAATTTATCTATGATTTCTGTAACTGCAACCAAAATATAATTTCTTTTTGGACCATATTCTCTCTCTTTTTCAGTATGGATTTAATTCCATTTAATCCACCATTTTAATTTTTTCAACCTCTATATCTACAATTCACTTATTTTAGGGTGATTTTCATGTACAAATTCAAGATCCACCGAATCCGCGATCACCCATAAATCTTATAGCATTAAAAATTCCATCTTGAATAAAATAAAATCTCTATAACTCCTCATTCATTCCCAACTAATTTTTAGTTGGGTAATCTTCCATTTTTTTGAGTGAATATAGTTTTATTTAATTATTCACTACACATCACCCATGAATTCTCTCTTCATTTTATGCTTGAATCATGGATCCCATTTGAAGTTCATTGATGTTTGAAGGATTCAATAATAGATCTTGCATCATATGGTGTGATTTCACCATTGGTCTATGTTCCTAGAAAATCATAGAAAGAACCCCCCTTAGGTTACTGAGAATTATCATACATAGATCCATTCACTTATACAAACCACGAGTTCTGAAAATGCATAGTGAAAATCCTTATGTGGTGGCTCACATACCTAAATTCTGCTACATTGACAGACATGAATATACGAATCCTAATGTAGTTAGATTCACATATGTTTCCATTCCTGTATGTGGATATATTCACTTATGTTGACTGAATTGCATACGTGAACTTACACACATTTCTAAATTTCCTTATATCAATAGATTTACATATGTGAACTCCCTCACGTAGCCAAATTTGGTTATGTTGGTCCTTTGTCAAATTTACACTCTCTGACCCTTGATGAATTCACATATATGGGAAATCTCATATGTTGGTACTTATCCATTTTCTAGATTTTTTATTCTCTTCCAAATTAGACCCATAATGCTTCCAGATCTATTTCCCATGGCTTTTGGATTTCATGGATTATATCACGAACTTCTCTAAGTATTTTCAAATGGTTGTATTCAAGTATATAACCATTATTCATCCATTCTAAGCTCCATGTAAGTTCCATTTCTCTTCCAACACATACAATGTCTATACCAAAAAAAATTCACGTGTTAACAATTTTCTAAGCATCACCATTACCAACTTCAGCATGTATTTGATAGTAAATCTCTTTCTGAAAGCTTCCCCTTTTCAAAAAATCCAATACACATATGCACAAGTTCTATTTTATAATAAAACTTTAAGTATCACCTCTTCCTTTAACAAATTCAACATCCATTCATCCATTTCCACTATATATTGTCACAAATCACATGGTAAATCCCATACGTAGGCACTTATCCAATTTCCATATTTATCATAATCTTCTAGATCATACTTAAAATGCTTCCAGATCTATTTTCCATGGCTTTCGGCCTTCATGGATTATCCCATGAACTTATCCAATAATTTTTTCATGGACATATTGAAGTATATAACCATCATTCCTCCATGACAATCTCCATGAAAGTTCTATTTTATTTTCCAACACATCCAATGACTATTCCAAGGAAAATCCTTGTGTTAAAAATCCTCCAAGAATCACCACTACTGACTTTGGTATATATTTGATAGTAAATATTCTTTATCCAGCTTACACTTATCAAAAAATACAATACATATATCCATGAGTTCTATTTTCTAACAATCCTTCAAGCATCACTTTGGCCTTTGAAAACTTCAACATCCATTCAACCATTTCCATTATATCTTGTCAACAAATCACCTTGGACTAAGTATATACATATTCTAAATAAATTCAACACACACCAAGGGGTGTTTAACAACCCCCCTTTGGATTTTTTTGACAAGAAAACATTTACAAAATACCCCCTTTTCAATGAAATACAAAGGGACTCCAAGAAACTTTTCTTCTTGATGTTCTCTCCCCCTTTGGGTGTATTTAGATATTCTTACATTCTAAAAATAGGTGTATTCTTTTGGATTTAACTTAAATCTTTTATCCCCATTAATGCGTGAGAAAAAATTCCAAAAAATATTTACCCCCCCTTTATCTTCAGAAAATAAAAGGGATTTCCTCATGGGTTATATTTCTCCCAATATGTATGGGGAGGCTTAGTCCATTCTTTCCATCTCTACCTTTGCTACAACACTTTATCCTTTTATTTAAAAAACTTTTTAACCTTTTAGATCTATATAACCATTTTCAATCAAAAATTTATGGTTGGAATCTCAAATACAGAAATCCTCTTAGCCATTTCCAACTCACTTTCTCAACTTTAGCTACATAAAATCAAAGAGACCAAGTAAGTGAATTTACCATGTAACATTAAAGTAGTTAAAAATTTATATAATCATACAAAGACTTAGATCATTGTAGGAAATAACAGTTTCTAAAAGCACCCTCAATGTTTTCCATTTCACTCACTGGTTTTCCATTGAAGCTCTTACAACCAAAAAAATGCTCTCATTTTTTCAATACAAACCAACCTATGATCTCATCACACTTTCACACAAAAATATTAATAGAAAAATATTAAAACAATGAGTACAAGAAAAATAACACTTGAATAAACAATTAAAACCACGTTTTAGAACTGAACTACTAATACTTCTTGAACTCCATGCTTTTCAGCTCTGTATAGGCTTCACCAATCACATATAAGTCTGAAAAACCTTGAAAATTAAGCATCAAATCTCCTTGAATTCCAGATCTTGAAATCAATACATGTCAATCAATTTAGGGAAACCATTTATTGGGAAAACACATACATATTAGCATCCTTTAGTATCTTGTACACGATAGACAATAATACCAAATGTTAGGAAAAAAAAGTAAGAATGTAAATTTTAATATTGCTACTGCTAATATCAATATGCACACTTTTTTTTAGTGGTATGATTCCACTAATTTTGACTTAGATTCATATTGATACAATTGGTGGTCTTAGATATGAATTTTATAACTTTTCTTTTCACTATTTAGGCCCTTTTCTAAATAGTTTTCAGATCTAGAAAATAATTCCAGCAACCACCTCCAGTTCTAGATTCGACCAGAAATTCCACTTTAGTAAGAAATTTTCAGATTTGGTTTGCTACCACATAATGAGTTAGGTTCAGCCTTATTTCTCTTGTTCATACCTAAAACCAAATGATATTTTAACACTTATAGACTTGATGTATGCATTTTCAGCTTCAAACAGATTAGCTTTCAACTCATTCACAAGTGCCTTTCTAGCACACTTACCCCATGGATCATGTCTCCATCATATGTTTTCACCGATTTAGATACCAATTATTAATAAACTTTTAATTTTATGGGGATAGGGATACCTTCCATTTTCCTCAAGTTGATATGGTCAGTGAATCACTACGAACCACCAATTTCCCTTTATCCTTCATTTTGGAGTCTATTTTTAGATCTAAATCAGATTTAATGGAATCCAATATTGTATCCACTTCTTTGGGTTTGTTCTATTCTTCACAACCAAAAAAAACATATTTTCATTGGGATTAATTTTATACCAAGGATTTCCTTATCTACAATAGTTTTTATTTTCATTTTCCACACCTTCTTACAACTCAACCCATCTTTGTAAGAACTGTTAAACTTTTCAACACATACCTTGTCATGTGACATTCCTTTATTATCTATTTTTTTTTTATTTTTTTGTGAAATTTGGTATATTATCATACTTTTAAGTTCTTTTCTTGTGTCTCTAATAGGTTTTTGATTCTTCTATAGATGTGGAACTTATTTTCAAATTACTTTTAGCATGTATATCTTCTTCATAAATCCCTTGAAATCTATTTCTCATAGGGACTAATCTATAAATGTATGTATACTAAGTTATTACTCTAATACATGCATAATTTCCTCTAAAATTTATACTTAAGGCATGGTTAGTATGATAGGAATTATTGGAATGATAACCATAAATTTTCTATTATGCTTTTGAATTACATATTTCAATCTTTTCATCAATGCCTCATCATAAAAATTGTAAATGTTTCCATGAACCTATGAAAAATAGCACATGTTTCCAAACCTTCTCATATCACTCATCCAGGTGTTGTTATCTATTTTAGGAACTCTTTATTTTGTTTCCATAAACTCCTATACTTTTCCTTTCCTTGGGATTTCCATGGGTTTCCTTATCTCATGCATGGTAGAGGGTTAATCGTAGCCAATTCTAGTTTTAATTATATTTCATGGCCTTTAGGACAAGATATATAAAGAATTAGCCTTAAACATGACATAATATAGCTATTTAAACTAGATTTCACTTATTTAAATTCCCAAATATATTTTAGGTTTATAGATTTAGAAAGTTAAGACATAACTCATACATACCAACCCACATGCATACAAAGTGAGTACCACTAAAATAGTATCCATTTCTTCCAAAACATATTTTTTTAATACAAAACAACAACATCATTTCTTTGAAAAATCTTCATAACATTTAACTTGACATCATTATTTCTCTTACACATACTTATAACCTGTGAAAAACATTTAAAAACATGGGATAAACATAAAAATATCAGTAAGGAATATAAAAATAAGGAAATAAACCATTAGTCCTTGAATACTTATAAACATATGAAATCATTTTTACAAAGACACACTTCTCACCCATATATACTGACTTTGTGAAACAAGAGATTTCCATAAAAAATTAGAGAACATATATAAAACCATAAAGGTATATTGGGTCATTACTTACTTATATTGTAACCCTCATGGCTACCTGATGATTTGTAACCCTCATGACTACCTTACAATGTAACCTCACGGCTACCTTATGGTGTAACCATCACAGTTACACTTGGAGTAACCATACGAATGAACTCCAAGTTATACATAAAAAATGAATTTTATGGATATATATTTCCTACCATAATCATAAAATTTTTTCAATAAACATAACATAATCATAAAATGTGAATAATTTCATAAAAACATTGCTTTTGAATTTTGTAAAATATAATTTTAAAATAGGATTTTTAAAGGAAAGTCCCTAAAAAATATCATATAATTGAAGTGATAATTAATATAATGAAATGATTATGTGTATATACTATAAATAAACATAATAAATCATAATATAAATTAAATTCATTACACAAATAATCTTAGTAGCACATAATTAATGAAGTAAAAGGTTAACCCAAAGAATGGAAATTGGGTTAAAAATTCCCTTACCTCGGGTCCATCTTACTTCAAACTTGTTTAAAACTCACATATAATGGTTAAAATAGTGTTATTAATATTTTAAAGAAATATATTAATGTTTATAACACCTTATATTATAATTTTATAACATCATTTCTCCCATTTATTAATAATATTTTATTCTTTCCATTGTTTCAGGTGTGTTCTTTACATGATTTCCATGATCGGTTTGTAAAATATTTTATTGTCGAATGGAAGTGAAACTCCAGGAGTGGAATAAAATGGTATTAATATGTTTCCATAATATTAAATGATGCCGTAAATAATTTTGGTTATATGGTATGAGGGTGAATCATTAGATAAATCATTAGTGATATCCGTTTAGATCATTTTGGTGGTTCTTTGATAATCACGAACTAGTTTCGTTATATAACTTAATATTATGTATATATGTTAACTCCAGAATGTAAAAGAGGTTATATAATAAAATTTAAAATTTTATTCAAACATTAAAATGGTTTTATGACCAGATTTTAAGGAATCAATGGAAATTGAAAACTCATCATCCACGATGTTGGTAAATCGACACATCACAAACAGTGTTTTTATTTTTAGAATAAGAGGGGGAGGAGAAGAATTAATTTGATTATTTTTCCATAAAAATGATAAAATATAGAATATATAAGGTTATGGAGGTTTCATAACTCTTGTATAAGGTTAGGGGAAGAGATTATAAGAAAAGAAAATGAATTGAAAAGAAAACACAAGAAAATGAAAGAAGATTTTTACCTCTTGATCTCTTCTCATTGAGATCCTCTTTAAGGCCTTTGGTATTGACCTTTTGGTGAGACCAGTAGGTCTTGGATGCGGGGAAGATACTTGGGAAGGGTATTGGGTAGAATTTATATAATTATAAAATCTTGATAGGTGTGAGAGGAAGAGGGGGTGAGGTGTAGTATTTATAGTGGAGGAGAGGGGGGGGGGGGTTCCCATTATTTTAGTCATTATTTTATTATTTTGCACAAGACAAGAAATAGTGTTGGTTATTATGACTAAATACAATAATAAGTACATTTTATTTAGAAAAAATTTCCATTTATATCATCCATGACTCAAGAATGATGCAAAAATTCATTTATTTAGCATATTTCGTAAATTATCAAATTTCACTATTCACCAAAAATTCAAGTATTTCAGAAAAATACCAAAACTTCACCATAACCATTTTTTGATATGTATAATCTAAAAGTAAACTCTATTTTATCAAAATAATTTTCTAAATATGAGAAATTAAGTTTTTAAATAAAATCATAATTTATTCGAAAAATAACAATTTTAAAACTATAACTCATTTTATAACACCTTGACAAATTAATCATGGTCTCATAAAATTATATTATAACCATAAGAAAATAAAATAATAATTTATGATTAAATTTCATGAAAATAAATTTTTATTTAAATTATTAAATTAATCTTAAAATTGTAATTAAATATTTATGAATTACAAAAATACCCATACTTATATAATGATCATATTGTCACTTATAAGATGATTTTTTATTATACATTCATTGGTGATCCTACTATTCATTTGGCCGATTTAATATCCATAAGGGTCATATTACTATTCATAAGGTAGGTTACTATTCAACAAAAATTAAGTTTGTCCTATCAGCCTCCAAATAATTTACTAATCGCAACCGTGTATGTTCGTTTTTCAAAATTTAAATCATAGAAGCGACAAAATTATGTTTAACAGCTAGTTTATAACTATCTCCTTAAAAAAGTGTCATTATGTAGAGACTTAGTGTTTTATGCATTTCAATTTATTTTTAAAACCTTGGGGTGTTACATTCTCCCCACCTTCTGGAAATTGCATCCTTGAAATTTTATTTACTTATTAAGCAAGTGAGGGTACCTTTCCCTCATAGTATTTTCAGATTCCCATGTTGCTTCTTCAACCACGTGGTTTCTTCACAAAACCTTTACCTAGTGGATTACCTTATTCCGCAATACTTGTTCTCTTTGATCAAAAATCTGAACAAATTTCTCTTTATAAGAAAGGTTTTCTTCCAGTTGAACTGCTTCTGGGATCAAAACATGTGACGAATCTAGCACACACTTTCTCAACATCGAAACATGAAAAACATTGTGTACCTGAGATAAACTTGGAGGCAAAGATACTCGGTAGGCAACTTTTCTAAATTTCTCTAGGATTTCATGAGATCCAATGAACCATGGACTTAGTTTTCCTTTCTTACCAGAACGCATAACACTTTTCCATGGTGAGATTCTAAGAAAAGATTGATCACCTACCTCGAAAGAAAAGTCTTTCCTCCTATTATTTGCATAAATTTTCAGCCTACTCTGAGATGCCCTCACGTGTTGTTGGATTATTTTCACTTTCTCAGCCACTTACTCTACTAATTTTGGTCCCATCAACTTATTTTACCTAACTTTATCCCAAGAAGTTGGAGTTTGACACTATTTCCCATATAATTCCTCAAAAGGTGCCATCTGTATACTGAAATGAAAATGATTATTATAAGAAATCTCAACTAAAGAAAGATTCTAATCCCAACTTCCCAGGTAGTCCATTGAATAATCTCAAAGCATATCCTCTAATGTATGAATTATTCTCTCAGTCTGTTCATCAGATTGAGGATGAAAAGAAATGCTGAAATTTAATTCTATGCCCAATGACTTCTGAAGGCATTTCTAAAAGTTAGAAGTGAATCTGGGATCATGGTCAGATATAATAGAAAGAGGAACTCCAAATAACCTAGTAATCTCTTTGAGGCACAATCAATAAAACTGATTCAAAGACATAGTATCTCAAATAGGAAGAAAATGTGTAGATTTATTCTGCCGATCAACAATAAACCAAATCGCATTGTTACCTCAAGAAGTCTTTGGTAGTCCCACCACGAAGTCCATGGATATATTTTCCCATTTCCAATCTGGCACTGGAAAATGTTGAAGCATCCCCTTTGGTAGTTTTCACTCTGCTTTAACCCATTGACATGTCAAAAATTTCATGGTAAAATCTGCAATATATCTTTTCATTCAATCCCACCAGTAATATTCTCAAAGGTCTCTATAAATCTTAGTACTTCCAGGATGAACTAAAGATGGATAACTATGAGCTTTACACAACAATTTTTTCTTAATCTGGGAAACACAAGGCACACACAATATTTTTTCAAATATCAAAACACAATCTTTATCAATTTTAAATTCTAGAAACATACCCATTTTAACCAATTATACATTTTTCGGTAACTCTATATCTTCCATCTGTGCTTGATTAATTATTTCTGATAAAGATAACTGCACTGAAACCTGAAACAAAATAGAGGAATTTACTACACCAACAACTTTCAAGAAAAAAAATCATTAAATCATTAATCAAGGGGTCATGTTCCAAATGTAACATGGTTAATGATGCATGATGTTTTAGGTTCAAGGAAACTTACAATTTTTTTCTTTTCCAAGATGGTAATTGATCATGAAATAATAATCCTTTATCAATTCAATCCATCTTCTTTGCCTCATGTTTATTTCCTTCTGAGGTAATATATACTTCAGACTTTTATGGTTGGTATATATTTCACATTTGGCTCTGTATAAATGATGCATCCAAATTTTCAAATAAAAAACCATAGCTGATAATTCTAAATCATGTGTGGGATAATTTAACTCATGAGGTTTCAGTTATCTTGAAGAATAAGCAATTACCTAATCATTTTGCATCAGAACACAACCAACTCCCTTTAATAAAGCATCACTATAGATGAAAAACTCACCATTTCTAGAAGGCATATCCAAAACTGGATAATTCACCAATCTATTCTTCATTTACTGAAAAAAACATCACATTCTTCTATCCAAATAAATTTAACCCCTTTTCACGTTAACTTAGTTAGTGTTATAGATAACCGTGTAATGTTTTTAACAAACCATCGGTAATAACCTTATAATCCAACAAAAATATGAATCTTTGTAACATTTATAGGTATTTTCCATTCATCAACCACTTTTGTTTTAGCAGGATCAATTGTTATTCCATCCTTATTTACAATATTCCCAAGAAAAGAAATCTATTGCAACCAAAAAATCAAATTTGCTAAACTTTCCGTATAACTTATTTTCTTTGAGAGTTCCGAAGACAATAATGTTTTTAATGATCCTCATAACTTTTAGAAAAGACCAAAATATCATTAATAAATAAAACAAAAATCTTATCCAAATATTCATGAAATATTCTTTTCATAAGATCCATGAATATAATAGGGTCATTTTTCAAACCAAAGGGTATAACAACAAACTCATAATTCCCATATCTAGTATGAAAAGCTATTTTTATGATGTCATCATCCTTCACCTTTAACTGATGGTATTCATATCTCAAGTTAATCTTGAAAAAATACTGAGCTCCCTGGAGCTGATCAAACAAGTCATCAATGTGAAGAAAAAGATACTTATTCTTAACAGTAATGTTATTCAAAGCTCTGTAATCAATGAAAAGTCTCATGGAACTATATTTATTTCTAACAAACAAAATAGGAGCACCCCATGATGAAGTTTTGGGATGAATGAAGCCTTTATCAAGCAACTCCTGCAACTAATTTTTCAATTCAAGAAGTTTCATTTGATCCATTCGATAAGGGGGTTTTGAAATTTGATTTGAATTAGGAACTAATTCAATTGTGATTTCAAATTCTTGATTAGGTATAACACTAGGTAACTCATCAGGAAAACCATCAATGTATTCATTTACCACTGTCACATAATTAATCTGGATAGTTCAATTATTTTCAATAATATGAGAAAGATAAATTTCATTTCCATCTTTCAATAGTTTCTCAGCTTCCTGATATGTTATCAATTGTATAGATTCATTCTTATATACAAAATAAAAATATTTCTAAAAAAAAACTTCTTTATCTTTACAATCAATATTAGCATGATAAATAGAAATTCAATCCATATCCACAGTTTTGCAGGTAATGTATTTCCACAGATAATAATAAAAAGATTCTTAAACTTCCTTTTTCCTATAATATTTCCCCCTGGTGTTTTAACAATAAGTCCTGATCTCATTTTTAGGGTTATATTTCCAATTTACTAGAAAATTTCTCAGAAATAACAGAATGTGTATACCCCATATCAAATAAGACTTTAGAAAAATTTGAGTAAATAAAAAATTACTTGATACCACTTTATTGGATGGCCCGACATCTGCTGATGTAGTCTCAAAGGATATCACTACACCTTTCTACTTATAGTATGGATTCTTTGCACCATTCAAATATTTCTTTGGGTAGGTATTTTCATAATGACCCTTATCACTACATTTAAAACAATTTATATTTTTCTTACCAGGATTGGTCTTAGGATCATTTTCATTACAATATCATCCCATATGTCCAAACTTACCACATCGAAAACAGTTTCCAGTTTTTGTAAGGCATTCCCTAGGGTTCTTTTGACCACAATTTTCAAAAATTGGAAAATGAACCTTTTTACCATCAGATTTTTTTGATTGATTATTACCCATATCTTATGGACCTCTTATTCTGTTTGTTTTCAAAGTACACATGATCATCAACAAACTCAATTTATACCCTCTCAATATATCAGACAAGTTTTTCATAAATTTTTAACTCACGGGAATCTAATTCCATTCGATATCTTGGCTTTAATCCTGGGTAAAAATGGTTGATTTTTCTATCAAGATCTAGAATAATATTTGGAGCATACCTCACCAGTAAGGTGAAGTTTTCTTCATACATAGTCACTGAATCTTCCTCCTTTTTCTTAAATTCAAGGAATTTCTTCTCCATCCTAAGTTGAACCCCCTTAGGAAAATATTTTTCAAGGAAAAGACTTTTAAATTCATCCCAATCTAAGGCTTCAATCTCCTCTCTATCCCTGATATTATTGAACATTGACCACCACTGATCACCTTCACCTTCAAAACAATAAATGGAAAGACTAAACTTTTTATTATCGGAACATCCCATAACATTGAATATCTTTTCAAGGGCTTTAATCCATCCTTTAGCCACTATTGGGTCAGAAGATCCACTGAAAGCATGAGTGTGTTGCCTCATAAAATGTTCCACTATCATCATGTTTCTTTGTGGTAGATTTGGTTATTCTCTTATATGGATGCCACCATCATTTATTTCCTACATTGGATGATCCATTACTATCACAAATTGTTCAGTTCCAATTCCCACCATTCCTAGTTGCTGATTTGGAAAGATATCATCCTCCTAGTTCCTTCCAACTTCAGCTTCCCTATTTTTTCTATGGAAAACCATTATGAACAGACATATCTTAGATGAATAAATATGGTAATATTTAAATTTTTTACCATTTCAACATAAATATAAAGTAAAAATAATTTATGGTATTATGTTAACATCATACTAACTCCTAAAGTTATCTAAACCATCCTCTGATACCAATTATAAGGAACTAACCTTAAAAATTACATAATTTAGACTTTTCAATTAGATTTCAATTATTTAAATTCCCAAATATATTTTTAGTTTAGAGTTTTAGAAAGTTAGGACATAACTTATACATATCAACCCACAAGCATACAAAGTGGGTACCACTAAAACATTATCCATTTATTCCAAAACATAATTTTCTTAACACAAAACAACAACATGATTTCCTTGAAAAATCTTAATAACATTTAAATCAACTTCATTATTTATCTTAAGCATACTTATAATATGTGAAAAACATTTAAAAACATGGTATGATTATAAAAATATCAATAATGGATATAAAATAATGAAAGAAACCATTTTTCCATGAATACTTATAAACACATGAAATCATTCTCACAAAGACATACTTCTCACCCATATATACTTTGTTAAACATGATATTTACATAAAAAATTAGAGAACATATATAAAACCATAAAGGTATCTTGGGGAATTACTTTCTTATATCGTAACCCTAGCAGCTACCTTATGATTTGTAACCTTTACGGCTACCTTACAATGTAACCCTCACAACTACCTTATGGTGTAACCATCGTAGTTACACTTGGAGAAACCATACGGCCGAGCTACAACTTACACATAACAAATGAATTTTAGGGAGATATAGGTCCCAAAATTAATCATAAAAAATTCATAATAACCATAACATAATTATAAAACATGAATAATTTCATAAAAACATTGCTTTTGAATTTCGTAAAATAGAATTTTAAAATAGGATTTTAAGGAAAATCCCTTACAAATATCATATAATTAAAGTAAGAATTAATAGAATGAAATTATTATGTGTATATAATATAAATACACATAATAAATCATAATATAAACGAAATTCACTACAAAAATAATCTTGGTAGCACATAATTAATGAAGTAGAAGGTTAACCCAAAAAATAAAAATTGGGTTAAGAATTCCATTACCTCAGGTCTATATTAATTAAAACTTGTTTAAAACTCATGTATAATGTTTAAAAGAGTGTTATTAATATTTTAAATAAACATATTCATGTTTATAACACATTATATGATAATTTTATAACATCATTCCTCCCATTTATTAATAATATTTTGTTCTTTCCATTGTTTCGGGTGCGTTCTTTACATGATTTTCATGATCGGTTCGTAAAAGATTTTCTTATCGAATGGAAGTGAAAATCTAGAAGTGGAATGAAATGGTATTAATATTTTTCCAAAATATTAAATTATTCCGTAAATAAATTTGGTTATATGTTTTGAGGGTAAATCATTAGATAAATCATTAGTGATATCTGTTTAGATCGTTTTGGCGGTTCTTTGATAATCACAAACTAGTTTCATTATATAACTTAATATTATGTATATATGTTAACTCAAAAACATAAAATAGGTTATATAATATAATTTAAAATTTATTCAACCATTAAAATGTTTTTATGACCATATTTGATGGAATCAATGGAAATTGAAAACATATCATTCACGATGTTGGTAAATCAACACATCACACACGATGTTTTTATTTTTAGAATAAGAGGGGGAGGAGGAGAAGTAAGTTGATTATTTTTTACATAAAAATGATAATATCTAGAATATATAAGATTTTTTAGCTTTAATACCTCTTGTATAAGGGTAGGGGAAGAGAGTATAAGAAAAGAAAAGGAATTGAAAAGAAAACACAAGAAAATGAAAGAAGATTTTTACCTCTTGATCTCTTCTCCTTGAGATCCTCCTTAAGGCCTTTGGTATTGGACTTTTAGTGAGACCAGTTGGTCTTAGACATGGGTAAGAGCCTTAGTAATGGTATTGGGTTGAATTTAGATAATGATAAAATCTTGAGAGGTGTGAGAGGAAGAGAGGGTGATGTGTGGTATTTGTAGTGGAGGAGAGGAGGGTTTTCCCATTATTTTAGTCATTATTTTATTATTTTTCTCAAGACAATCAATAGTGTTGGTTCTTATGACTAAATAAAGTAATAATTGAATTTTATTTCTAAATAATGGCCATTTATATCATCCATGAATCAATCATTATGCAGAAATTCATTTATTTAGCATATTTCGTAAATTATCAAATTTCATTATTCACCAAAAATTCAAGTGTTTCAGAAAAATACCAAAAATTCACCATAACCTTTTTTTGACATTTAGAATCCAAAAATAAACTTCATTTTATCAAAATAATTTTCTAAATATTATAAATTAAATTTTTAAATAAAATCATACTTTATTCAAAAAATAAAAAATTTAAAACTATAACTCATTTATAACACCTTGAAAAATTAATCATGGTCTCATAAAATTATCTTATAACCATAATACAATAAAATAATAATTTATGATCACATTTCATGAAAATAAATTTTCATTTAAATTATTAAATTAATCTTAAAATTGTAATTAAATATTTATGAATTAAAAAAATACCAATACTTATATAATGATCATATTGTCCCTTATAAGATGCATTTTTATTATAAATTCATTGGTGATGATACTATTCATTTGGCAGATTTACTATTCATAAGGGTTATATTACTATTCGTAAGGGTAGGTTATTATTCACCAAAAATTAAGTTTTTTCATATTAGCCTCCAAATAACTTACTGATCGCAACTGTGTATGACTGTTTTTCAAAATTCAAATCATAGAAGAGGAAAAATTGTGTTAACCGGCTAGTTTATAACCATCTTCTTAAAACAAAGTGTCATTATGTGGAGAATCAATGTTTCATGCATTTCAATTTATTTTCAAAACCTTAGGGTGTTACATGAAAACCTTTTGATGTTTCTCCTTTAGGATGACATACTTATCCTTTTGTTCATCATTACTAACCAAAGGATAATCAAACAACATATATAAAGTATCCTTGATCTTAGGATTAACCTTGACATTGTATTGATCCATTTACTTCTTGGATAAAATCAAATCCTCCTCTAATTTCTGGATCTTCTTGCTTTGAGAATCCATATCTTTCTTGAGAATCTTCCCACTAGACATTCCATTTTCTAATGCATGGGAAATTTTGTCCAACTATCAATTTTCTTGTTCATCATATTTTTCATTTGATAAATAGAGTCTTCAAGACATAACTTATCTTGTTTCAACCTTTTATTCTCCTAAAAAAGTTTGGATAGGTGTAAAATAAGACCATCATTATTCTCTTTCAAATTATAGATTTCTATTGAGTTTAGATTCCTTTCAACCTTTGTTTACATCACCTTCAAATATTCAGTTTGAGAGTTATTATTTTCTCTCAAATCAGTTGAAAGTTATATAAGACTTTTATTTAGGATTTTTAACTTGTCAACTTCAATTCCTAATACTTTTATCCTGATGTCTAGAGACATGTTCTCTTACTTAAACTTCATATTCTCTTCTCTAAACTACTAATCCAACTCCTCTAATGAGTTTATAACTTCCACTTTTATCCTTATTAGGAATTCCTCATCATCAGTGGTCCCAACTTCACTCATCTAATCAACCTATTCATTTATTCATACAATATAATTAAATATATAAATAGATGTGCATTCTAAATCATTCATACCTTACTTATGTGGGTTTCTAGATTCATTTAACATGATTTTACTTTTTCTATAAACAGTTACACAATATGGAACTCCACTATATTTCTACCTCTTTTTTTTCCTTTTGATATAAGAAAGTTTTCATTTATCTTGTGTTCTATACAAAATTAATAATCCAACAACATCTACACATCCTTTCAGAACTTTCAATGAGAAAATTTTCAAGCATATATTCTATAAGATCATCTTTTAAAGCCTTTTTACTGAAGAACAAATCTTGATATTTTATTGATCTATCTCAAATATTACTCCATGTCTACTTAATAGAACAATTATATATAGTATAACTTCTCAAGGGATTCCAAGAGATTATTCCATGAGGGTAATAAACTTCTTTTTTACATGTTTTAAAATTCTTTCCATCAAATAAAATAATTTTCACTACATATTCTATTTCCCTAAAAAACTGTAGATCAAGTTAGAGTAAAAAAAAATCCTACAGGAAATATGAAAATATTAATTCATGTTGAAGAAGAATAGAACTAGGAACTTTCTTAAAGATCCATATTCTTAGTGAAGTAGAATAATTTTCTATTGTGCAATAAATAATAAGGAAGCATTCCATACTTATTTTGGAAAGAAGAAACTATGAAGAGAGATTTTACAAAATATCCGTGAAGAAGTAACAAGGAGTTCAATAGTAAATTAACAACTTCTATTATCATATAAGATAATTGAGATAAAGATACACATCTATTAGTTAGATTCATTTAATCTTGTTACATTCCTTTACATTCAAATTCATGTTATAGAAACTCTTTGCTTCATCACATGAATGTAAAATAAAATCTCAGTCAATTATTCCCTTGATTTTTAACTCCTGTATATTTAAAATACTTATAAAATATACATTTTCTATCACATACAATTAAAAATTGAAAAATTAATTCTATAAAACTAATACCTGACATGGACATTTCATGGAGTTTCACAAACAACTTTGGATATCCTGAATAATTCCATCATATATAATAATTACTCCTACCTTATTTTAGAGTTCAATGACCTTGATTGTATACTTGAATATTTTTTTTCAACTCTTCAACAAAATTTTCTTCTTCTGGTTTGAACTTTTACCTACTAGCACTGTCACTACAGTAAAAAAATTTAGACACCACATGTCTAGTTAATCTATTCTCAGCACTATGAGAATAATGGGTAAAATTTTATTGAATTAAATAATATTATCATAAAATTTCAATAAATGAAAATAAAATTAATTCATTAACCTAAATAAACCATTTTTAGTCTCCCTTAAACCATTTAATAGAATTGAAGAAATCATAAACTATGTGTATCAAAAACACTCATTTCATTTTAGTCAAAAAACTACTGTAAATAAACTATTCTCAAGATTAAAATGAGATAAATAATACATATTTTATAATAAGTTCATCCAATATTTGAAGTATCCAAGTATTCAATTTTGTAACTCCTTTGCTTCATTACTTTGAATAAATTTAGCTTAAATCTTCAAATATTTCTTATCTACATACCTATTATATATTTATAACATTTCTAAATCATAAAATTGATATCATATATCTTTTAAAATAATGAAATTGGATCTATAATGTTTATACCTGATTTGGACTCTCCACTAGGTTTCTTGTGACCCTTCAGGTAATTTGGATAATTTCCTCTCCAATAGACAATTTTCCATAATGAAGGAATTGTTCTACCAAATCATGTTGATTACATGAGTTGAGACTAATATTCCTTCTTTCAAATTTCATATAATTCCTTTGAAACCTTAAGTGAACCATTCTACAATTTCATAAACATTTGGATTCATTTTTTGAAAAATTTCAACACTTGGTTACTCAGGAAGGAACTCTTTTGACACATAGAATTTTCCTTCTACTTAAATAACTTTTCTTAAGATACCAATTTACACAACTATCATATGATGGTGAAAAAGATACAATTTATTTTCCTAGTGTATCTGTAATATCCTGGCCCAAACCACCAGGTTTGAATCAGAGTGCCACATGACCTCATGTGCACCTTCCTATACACAAGAGGTTTTCAAATAGTAGTGAGGGTCTAATTTTTTTAGTGGGGAGACTATATCCTTAGTATCATGTCATAGAAAAAAAAGAATAATAATAACAATATAATAAATAATCAGAGTACATGAATAAATATAAAGGATGACATACATGCCACACAATTACTAAAATGGATCCCAAAGTGGTAAGGCAACCAGAGTAAAAAAATTAAGATAAATAAATAGATAAATATAAGGGTCCTCCAAATTCTATCCAGGTCTACTAGAAAATCCATATTTCTCCACTCAATTGTCCACCACATTTCCTTTTCCCTTTTCCAAATCTATAGTCATGAAATCTACAAGCACACCGAAATTCCTGAGTAGGGTGTGAGTACAAGACTCAGTAGGACACCACCAATGCATCCTTAACATAATGCGATCAAGTATACAATTTAATTTCATAATAATAATAAATGAGTAACAAGCATAATGTCATACAATCCAAAACTGAGAGGTTGTGTGCTAACCAAGATGACAAAAATCCCTGATCATACCTGCTTCAGATCCATGCCAGAAAATATACAGCCAGGGGTTTGTGGTGGCTTGGTTAGCACACGATTGCCTAGTTTTGTATTGTATGTCATTATTTTTGTTACAAATTTATTATTATTATGAAATACACTTCTATATTTGATCACATAAGGTTAAATGTGCATTGTTAGTTCCTTACTAATTCTTGTACTCACACCCTACTAGGAATTTTGGTACACTTGTAGATTTCTTAACTAGAGATTCAACTAAGGGAAAGGGCCCTGTGGTGGATGGTTGAGCAGAGCAGTATAGAGATACTTATAGACTTGGATGGAATTTATAATACCCCACTGTTTATCTATTTATATATCTGTATTTATTTTATTATGGTTGGCTTACCACTTTGGGAGACATTTTAGAACTTGTGTGACATACATGTCATCCTATTGGTTTTTCATATACTATGATCATTTATTATAGTGTTATTATTATTATTATTATTTTCCTATGACATGATCCCAAGGGTATAGTCTCCCCACTGATGGGATTAGACTCTTGATGATAGTTGAAATCCTCTTGCGTATAGGGAGTCATGCATGAGGTCATGTGACACTCCAGTTCGGACTCGGTGGTGTGGTCCAAGATGTTACAAAATAGTATCAGAGCACCAGGACTCACTAACTTGTTTCTTATGGTTTCCTTGATTTAGGAAAATGTAGATAGAAGATAGTATGGTTGAGACTTGGGTAGAAGAACTATGTCAGTGCCAAGATAGCACTGTACATTACACTTTCTAATTTCCATAAATTAGGGGAAATTATGTTTTTCTATTACTATTGATTAAATTCACCTTGGGTGATGCACATGATGTGGATATGCGATTTATGTGATTTTGGGTATGTTCATAAATCATGACTAGTCACATAGGTTCACATTCCATATATATAACTATTGTCATGCATCATAGTAGTTCATTAATTAAATTTATTGATTTGTACTATTTGTTTGGGATAATTTATCTTTTTATGACACATCTTTGTTGTCATGCTATTATGATATGTTTTTATTGGAATTTATTAGTTGAACTAATCATGCTGCTATATTAGTATATATATGATGAATGTGACTAATGTGTAGGGAAGGAGATCAAGGTTAGTTCTAGGAGGGTTATACCTTGTTTTGAGGGTATAATCCTAGGAGAAACCTGGTGTGATCCCATAGATTTATTAGGTTTATCCTAACAACTATATTTTTCTGAAGTGTTTTCTTTAGGTTGTAGAAGACGTCACCTCGATGTAGTCTTATGGGACTACTTGGGAAGCAAGATAAAATAATACCATAAAATGGGAGGTTTCTACATTACCACTGGATTTGTAGGAGAATACAGTTGAGCATGTAACTTCACCTGCTCTATGCTTTAGGTAGAAAATCCACTTCAACTAGTAGTCTTTCTCTTTGTGCATGTCCTAGGAATTAGAGTTCAGAACTATGATAAAATATTTCATGAATTAAACTCCATTATTCTTCATCCTTCTAGGGTACTGAAGTCCCTCAAGATACTGAGGGATCGGTAAAAATCATTGTGGTAATCTTTGACCCATTAGAGACTCTGAAGGATCTGAAAGTTAAGATAAGATTGAGTTTATGCCAGGTGCATGGCCCATTTTGTAACATCTATCCCCTCCTCATTGGCTTGAGTTGAGGTAGTGATAATTGTCCTTAAAAGAAATCCCCAAGGCACTAAAGGCTGGAAATAAATGCTGAGGCCTTCATGATAAGTGGGGCAAGATTTTCCCTTAAACTAGAATAAAACCACTAACTAAACATACAATGACCAAAATTTCTATATGATGCATGTCAAAGATGTATTATAATACTACAATACCAAAATATCTCTATAACCACAAACATATAACTAAAAATCAGAGTACTACAACAGAAGACTAAGACAAAAAAACTCAATGAATCAAAATATGGCACCATAGCTCCATACCAAGCTCCAAGATCGAACACCAAAAGACCACCCAAGCATCACAATGCACCACTAAAAGGATGATATGCTTTACCTTTACCTGCATCTCAAAATACAACACCTGTAAAAGCACCAAAGTGAAAAAGTAGGGGATGAGTAATGAAACTCAATAGGATTTCCCCAATTAATTCCCTACACACTCCACTAGGATAGAATAATTTATCATATTTATATAAGACAATTTATATAAAACCATTTAAGCAGTTCAATAATTTTTAATAATCCAAACACATCCTTACCAAAATAGTTCACCCCCAAATAACACAATTCCAAGGAAACCAATCAAACAAGGCATTACCCATTTTCCATTCATTTTTGGAACAACCCATTTCAACTTGTGTGACTGCACACATATCACAACCATACTCACAACCCATCCACATGAGCTCAGTGTTCCCATTGACGGTGGAACTTTATGTATAACCCCATCCCCTTTTTATAGTGGCACTTCATGCCACATTTCAATCATTTGATGGTGGTACTTCATGCCCACTATCCATCCCCATTACACTCATTCTCAAACACTTAATTCAACAACCATAAAATTATATTTACCAAAATCATATCAAATAATAATTTCCAAACCATTCCACCCCACAATTGCTAAACCAAACAACCCTTTAAGCCAAACAACAATTCCAAAAAACATGTCAAAACCATTTCACCCATTGATACCAAAAACCATCTCAATAAAACCACAATTTTATTGAAAACCATTTTCAAAAAACCATTTCTACAAATCAAACCAAGAAACCAATTTTAAAATCCAACAACACGACATATTACACAACAATATCACATTTTCCCAAAAATTCAAAAATTACCACCCAAGGGATTCAACCAAGATTCAAACATAAATTTCACAATCAATATCAAGAAAAAAAATTAATTTAAAATCAAAGCCTTCAATTTCTAGCAAGAGGAGTCAAGAGTGAAGCCACCCACCTTTAGGGTTTTGGAAAGAATGACCAACGACACAAACAATCACCAAATTCATGTGAAAAGTCCAAAAAAATGCCTTGAATACCTCCCCCTAACATCAAAAAGTCCAAAAAAACCATTATTTGCAAAAAAATCCTATATCTATCCATAATGGAACTAGATATATGAAACTGGGAGAGAGAGAAGAGTAGATCTAAGAAAAACCATGAAACTACCATGGAGTGAGACTTACCAAGGGATAATTGACTTCAAAGCACATTGAAAACCCTTAAAATCAATTCCATAATGTGTGGAAGAGCCTCCCTAACCTTGGAGAAAAAGGAATCCCAAGTTAGGGACGCAGAGGAGCAAGAATGGGGTGTTTTGGGAAAATCCTGACCAAGCCCCGTTTTTTAAAAATCCACTTTTTAAGTTGCGTATGGTTTAGCCGCACGGTTAGAAAAACTGGGTTCTAAATGTGAAACTGCTACTACCTCAAGGGGGAATTCACACGGTTATCCCACATGGTTAGAAAAATTACGTACTGACCATTCAAAATCCCACTGTCCCATGTTGCACAGTTTCTTGGAGAATCTGCACAATTTTCACTAACCATGCTCAAACCATGTGCCCTTAGAAAATCCCCAAAACCTTTCCAAAATCCTTTAAAACTCTCCCAAACATTACCCAAACAATTTATACACATAAAAAGAATAATTAAAGTGTTACATACCTCAATCCTGGGGTGCTACATTCTCCCCACTATTAGCCTTCCTATCCTCAAAAAGTAAAAAACCACCACTTTCTCGAAAGAGCTCAGGCCATTTCTCAGCCATTTATTTCTCCTATTCCCAAATATCCTCTTGAATCTGACCATGTTTCCACAAAACCCACACTATACTGATGATTTTTCCATGAAATATTTTCTCTTTCCTATCCACAGTCCGTGCTGGAACGTGCACTAATGAAGCATATGACTCTAGCTCAACATGATTCCATCGAATCACATGGTTAGGATCTGACTGATACTTCTTCAACTGAGATATAAGAAATACACTATGCACCACACTGAACCATGGTGGAAAGGCCAACCTATATGACTCCTATCCAACCCACTCAAGTATCTCAAAAGGCCCAATATACCTCAGAGATAACTTGCCCTGCCTTCCAAAATGATGATGTCCAAGCCTAGGAGTGATTATCAAGAACACATAATTACCCACCTCGAATGATAAAGACCATCGATGATGGACCACATAATATTTTTGATGACTTTTATTCATCTCTGTTATCTTCCTGATCAACTTAATCTTCTCCATAGTCTCTTGGAAAAGGTTCATCCCCACCATCGAAGTTTCACCTATTTCCACCCAACACAGTGGAGAATGACAAGGATACCCATACAATTCTTCAAACAGAGCCATATGTACCAAGGCCTGATAACTTTTATTATATGAGAAATACACCAAAGACATGTTCTCCTCCCATGATCCACCAAAATCTATCACATATTCTCACAACATATCTTCCAATTTTTGTATCTTTCTCTTGGATTTTCCATCCATCTAGGGATGATACGCCATACTCATAGTCAACTGAGTCCCAAGGTATTTTCGTAAGGATTTATAAAAATGAGATGTGAATATCAAATCTCAATCTGATACAATTAAAACTGGTACCTCATTCCTCTTTACTACCTCACAGATATATATTTTAGACTGATCCTCCACCGTATGAGATTCATGAATCAGGATGAAATGGGTCGACTTCGTAAGTCGATCTACTATCACCCATATGGAATCATGCTTTCAAACCATTATTGGGAGACATATAAAAAAATCCATAGCTGTCTACTCTCATTTCCACATAGGGATAAGTAAATACTACAACATACCTGATGGTCACTAATGCTCTGACTTGACTTGCTAGAAAGTCAAGCATATCGATACAAATTCAGCCACTTTCCTTTTCATACCATACCACTAAAACTATGCTTTCAATGCCTTATAAATTTATTGAATTCAAGGGTGAACCACCCATCTCGAATAATGGTAACCACTAAAGAGTTGTTCCTAACAATATAGTCATACTAAAATCCGGTTTTGAAACCACAACACTGAGTTCCCATCCAGTTTCCAGCCCTCAATAGTCTCCCCACCATTGAGTTTCGACCTCCTAGACATACACTATGAATTAGACATCTGCACCTCTTTAACCAATCCAAAAAAATCAGGAATCATAGAAACTGGAAAGAAAACTACTACATCACCGTAATATTCACATTCCAAATGCATGTCAGCTATGTACAACATCAACCTCCACTGATACGAAGCTTATTTTTCCACCATAACATATGACTTTCTACTTAATGCATCTGCCACCAAATTTCCTTTACCCAGTGTGTACATTAAGTCAAATTCATATATCTAGAGCTACTCCATCCATATCCTCTGTCTCAAATTCAAACCCCTTTGTTAGAAAACACATTTTAAACTCTTATGATTGGTAAACAATATAAATTTCTCATAGAAGATATAATGATGCCACATTTTCAAATCATGTACCATAACCTCTAACTACAAATCACACTTTGGGTAGTTCTTCTCATGAAACATCAACTTCCACGATCCATACACAACAACATGATCTCCTTTCATGATAAAACACACCAACCTTGATCCTGATGCATTGCAATACACCACGTACCCTTTTAATGGTTCTAGAAAAACCAAGATTGGTGCTGATGTAAGGAGACCCTTGAGACCTTCAAAAGACTTATGAAATTTCTCATTCCATTGAAATGGAATATTATTCATTGTCAAATCTATCATCAGTGAATCTAATCATGAGAATTCATGAACAAAGTGTCGGTAATACCCATCTAGACCAAGGAATCTTTGTATCTTAAAGACATTCTTTGGTGGTTTCCAAGGGATAACAACCTCTATTTTTTTTTTCCGGATCCATAGAAAAAACTTTCTCAGAAATAAAATGGCCAATGAAACGTACCTATTGTAACCAGAAATCACAATTTTATAATTTTTCATACAATCAATGATCTCTCAAGATTATCAAAACTGTTTCTAAGTGTTTTTCATACCCAACCCTTATCCTAGAATAAACCAATATATAATCAAAATACACCACCAAAAAAGTGTACAAATATCTATGAAATATCTGATTCATCAATACCATAAAGATTGATGGTTAATTTTTCAAACCAAAGGGCATAAAGACATACTCATAGTGTACATATCTACTTATGAGGGTTTTTTTGGGATATCCTCATTCCACATTGGAAACTGATTATATCCTAATCGCAATTAAATTTTGGAAAAACACTGAGCACCCCTCAATTGATCGAACAGATCACCAATATGTGGAAGTGGATATTTATTCTTTATCATAACTTGATTAAGCATATAATAATCCACACATAACCAAAGAGTTCCATCCACATTTTAACAAACAACACCAGTGATGCCAATGAAGACGTGTTGGGCCAGATGAACCCTTTGTTTTCTATCTCTTCCAACTAAACTTTCAATTCCATAAATTCTACTAGTTCCATATGGTATGATGGAAGTGAGATAAGACTAGTCCCTGGTAAGAGATCAATCATAAACTCTACTTCCCTTATGGGTGGAAAACCTAAGAAATATTTGGGAAAGACATCCATAAACTGATCAAAAACTGCCATAAAACCACTTCTCCCAATCTCTTCCATCAATGATAGAGATAGAGCCACTATCTGATATGATATCATCCCAATTGATGGCACCAATGATCCCATTTCACCTACCTTTACGTTCTTCTCTCCTCTAAAGAGATGCTCGACGCCATCCTCAGTCATGAAACTAACTGTTTGCGCATAACAGTCTATATATGACTTCAACATTAACAACCAATCCATACCTAGGATTACATCATACACATCTATCTAAAGTAATGAGAATTCCCATATCAACTAAACCCCATCAATAGTTATACTATATGCTCTACATATATAGGATAGACACTATCTTTGTCCCAAAGGAGTTTGAAGTTTGAAAACAGAAGACATCATTTCCACATTTAAACCCAATAAATTGATAGCATGAGAAGAAATTATAGAATGAGATGCACCTATATAAAACAAGCCTTTTATAAAGGCAGAATTCAAAAGAATCATACCTCTCACTATGGATGGTCCTGGCTGATCATCCACCACAACCTGCTCAGCTCCATACACCTGCTTACTAGATACACTTTTCTCTTTACTCCCTTGCTGAAATTTTCCCTACCAAGGAGTCATGGTATTTCTAGAATCACCATGACTAACTCTACTCTACTGACAAGGGGTATACTACCTCCCTCGTCCCATCAAAGCATAAGACACCTATGACCCATGAGAAGTGTCACGAACACACAACCTTGGAGAATTGTGACAATAATGATGAATATGACCCATATTCTTTCAATTTTGACATGATATAGGTTGTGATATACAATCTCACTTCATGTGGCCTATAGAACCACACTAGAAACATATTGTCTTACTCTGAGGATTTAGAGGAAGATCCACCGATACTGCCATCTGATTCTAAACTATACTCCTACCCTGGAAATAAGTGTCCTTCTTCCGCTTGCTCCCCACATTAAATTTACCACTATTGGAAATGGTCACCAACATACCTCATCCAACCATAGATCCTAATATATCTCTTTAATCTACTATTTATCTATTTATAATCTCTTTATAATCCATTATATATAGTACCATTATTTTTGAATGAATTTTCTACCTTATCCCAGATTCAAAAATGCGCACCTTCAAGGATGCACTAGATGCAATCTTGGGTGAAAAATAGACTAAATTCATGAATTTAGCTTCATATTCCATCACTAAGAGGTTTTCATACTTCAAGATGAAGAAATCGATTGTTCACTAAATTCTGAATGTGTGAGGTTAGAATTGTTTATTAAATAATTCCTCAAAATCCTCCCATGGCATGCCTTGGTCCCCTTTAACCTAGATCACTAACTCCCACCACTGACGTGCAAGGTCTTTAAACATGTATTTTGATAATTTGACTTTAAACTCTATCGGTGTTCCTAGGAAATAAAAAATTTGATTCATCCTATTCATCCACACCTCTGCTTTTATGGCTCCAAGTCACCCTGAAAGATGGGTGGATTCTACTTCTGAAACTGAACCCAATGGTCCACATGCCTCAGATCATCTATTTTATTCCCACTATCCACAGATTGGAAATCTTTCACTATGCTACGAACTAGATGTTGGTTCACCTTGGGCTCAGGTTCCACTACATTTTCATCAGATTCCTCTGGTTGGTCTCTATGATGCCTACCCGATGCCATTTCTATTAACAAAAAACCACCATAAGTCCCACTCTCTAGAAAATGAAGTATTAAAATTCTAAATTCTATCACATTGAAACTATCAAAACCATGAATTCCCAAAATTCAACATTTTCCATGTTCAATAATTTTTGAAAAATCCACCATGTTTTTAAAATTAAACCATTTTCAAAATACCACAACTGTTCTCTTTTCAAAATTGACCATTTGAAAACAATTTCCAGATTTTTTAGAATTCATAACATTCTGAGCACAACATAAATCATTAGTCCAATTTAATCCTAGTGGGAAGTCCTTTCTACCATGCATTCCATGCTCGTCTCATTAGATAAACCCATGAAAATGAGATTTCAATGCCTATAAGTGTCTCTAAAACACTTATGCACCCAACTCTCTAATAACTTGAAGTTCATCATAAAAAGGTTAGATGCATATTTTTATTCTATACATTTAAAGTTATAAAAATCCTACTCCTTTATACCATCCCAAATTAAGGAATAATCTGAAAATTAATGTTGACTCCAAGACCAACAAAAAATTCTAAAGGATCGAACAAACTGATTCCACTTGTAAGTCAAGGACCGAACAAACTGATACCACATGTAACATACTTCACCTTCACATTGTCTTGAGTCGATACGGAAGTGATACTTGTCCTTAGGCGACATCCCCAAGGTGATAAATTCTAGAAATAAATGCCGAGGACTTCATGATAAGTGGGGCACAATTTTCCCTTAAACCAAAATAAAACCACTGACCAAATATACCATGAACAAAATTTCCATATGATGCATGTAAAACATGTATTACCATACTAAGATACCAAAATATCACCATAAACACAACCATATAACCAAAAATCAGAGTAATACAATGGAAGGAGAAGATAAAAAAATCATGGACTCAAGATATAGCACCATAGCTCCACACCAAGCTCCAAGCTCTAACACCAAAAGACCACCCAAGCATCACGATGTACCACCAAAAGGATGAGATGCTTTACCTTTACCTATGTCTCATAATACAACACCTTCAAAAGCACCAAAGTACCAAAGTAGGGGACGAGTAATGAAACTCATTAGGATTTCCCCAACTACTTCCATACACACTCCACTAGGATAGAACAAGTTAGTATATTTATATAATACAATTTATATAAAACCATTTAAGTAGTTTAACAATTTCCAACAATCCAAACACATCCTTACCAAAATAGTTCACCCCAAATAATAAAATTCCAAGGAAATAAATCAAACAAGGCATTACCCATTTCAACTCACATGACCACATGCATATCACAACCATACTCACAACCCAACCAAATGAGCTCAGTGTTCCCATTGATGGAAGAACTTCATGTCCAGTCCCGCCCCATTTTTATAATAGTTCTTCACGCCACATTTATATCCTTTTATGGTGGTAATCCACACCCACTATCCATCCCCATTTTACTAATTCTCAAACACTTAATCCAAAAACCATCAAATCACATTTACCAAAATCATGTCAACCAATAATTTCCAAACCATTCCACCCCACAATTTCCAAACCAAACAACCCTTAAAGCCAAAAAATAATTCCAACAAACATGTCAAAACCATTTCACCCATTGATACCAAAAAACATCTCAATAAAACCAAATTTTTATTGAAAACCATTTTCAAAAACCATTTCTATAAATCAAATCAAGAGACTGATTTTAAAATCATCATTTTAAAATCCAACAATATGACATATTGCACAACAATATCACATTTTCACCAAAATCCACAAATTACCACCCAAGGGTTTTAACCAAGCTTCTCACATTAATTTCGCAATCAATATCAAGTAAAAAAGTTAATTTAAAATCAAACCCTATAAGTTCTAGCAAGAGGAGTCGAGAGTGAAGCCACCTACCTTTAGGGTTTTGGTGAAAATTACCAATGACACAAACGATAACCAAATCCAAGTGAAAAATATACAAAACCACCTTAGATACCTTCAAATAAAATAAAAAAGGCCAAAAATCACCATTATTGGAAACAAATACCCTAGATCTATCTGAAACAGAACTAGATCTAATAAATTAGAATAGAGATAAGAGTAGATCTAAGAAAAACCCTGAAACTACTAAGGAGAGAGACTTAATAAGAGAGAATTTCCTTTAAATCACCTTGGAAATCCTTTGAATCACTTTCAAAATTAATGAGAGAGCCTCCCTAACCTTGGAGACTAAGTAATCCTGAGTTAGGGATGCATAGGAGTAAGAATGGGGTGTTTTGTGACAATACCAACCAACCCCTATTTTTTAAAAACCCACTTTTTAAGCCGTTCATGATTTAGCTGCACGATTAGGAAAACTATGAACTAATCATGCACCTACTACTGCCTCAAGGGGTACCTAACACAGTTGGATCACATGGTTATACAAACCATGCACTAACCTCATTAAAGCCCACTATACCATGTTTCATGGTTTTTTGGATATTCTGCATAGTTTTTACTAACCGTGCACCCTTAGAAAAGTCCTAAAACCTTTCAAAAAACCTTAAAAAGTCTCCCAAACATTACCCAAACACTTTATATACATAAAAATAATAAATAAAAAGGTTACATAACTCAAACTGGGGGGTGCTACACATTTCAATACCCCCATATCATATGGAACCAACCAAGATGAAGGAGATCAAGGTGCAACTAGATGAAATGGAGCATAAAGTCTTTATTAGGCTGATTACTTCACCATAGAGTTCATCAGTGTTGTTTTCAAAAGAGGTGTATGGTAGTCTTCCACTCTATGTCAATTACCAAAAGATGAACCAAGTGAAGATGAAGAATATATACCCATTATCCAATATTGATGATATTTTTGATCAATTATGAGGAGCTTAGTGGTTCTTCATGATCGATCTACAACTGGGATACCACCAGCTACGAGTTAAAGAGGAGGAAATTTAGAAGACAACATTTTGGAGTAGGTATGGGTTGTATGAGTACTTGTTAATGTTTTTTGAACAAATGAATGCACTAGATGTGTTCATGGATCTCATAAAAAAGATATTCCACCCATATCTAGACTCGTTTGTCATAGTGTTCATTAGAAACATCCTCATCTACTCACTGACACCGAATTAACATACTAGGCACCTAGATATAGTCCTGAGTATGCTTTAAGCACATTGACTTTATGCCAAGTTTCCGAAGTGTGATTTATGGATACAGTAGGTGAAGTTCCTATAACATGTGGGGTATGAAATAGGTATATCTATGGACCCATAGAAAGTAGAGGTAGTTATGTACTAGAAACATCCCTATAATGTGTTTGAGATTGAATATTTTTGGGTTTAGTAGGATATTACCTGCATTTTATCCAGGACTTATCCCAAATTTCAGCACCCATGAATGCACTGACGAAGATATTAGTAAAGTTCCAATGGTTGGATCAATGTGAAGAGGAATTCCTTTATATGAAGAGGAGGTTGACAATAAATCTAGTGCTAATACTACCTGAGCCATGGATCATATACACCATACACTATGATGAATCATACATTGGTTTGGGAGAAGTGATGATACAACAAGAGCATGTGGTAGTTTATGGGTCACGTTAGCTACAACCCCATGAACATAACTACCCTACTTAAGACTTGGAGATTACATCTATGGTTCATGTTCTGATGAGTTGGAAACACTATCTTTTCGGTGAGAGATTTGTTGTCTACATGGACCATAAGAGACTTCAATATATCTTCACATAGTGGGGCATGAATCTAAGACATAGGTGATGGGATGAGTATTTGAATATGATTGAATTTGATATGGCTTATGAATTAGGGAAAGGTAATGTCGTTGTGTATGATCTTAGCCATAAGATATAGGTGGAGCATGAGTTTAGTGAGAGGCCTTCAAAGGAGCAATAGTGCTTGATGATATTGTCGGATGACTAGAGGGTGGATACTTTGGAGGATCAGGGATCGATGACTTGTACTCCCTTAGTAGTCACATCCTATTTGGTAGATCGAGTAATGGCTGGACAGGAGTCATACCTAGAGTGTGCTGTCATGCGAGAACAACTAATTAGAGGTGACCCAATACCCAAGTGGTTGATGGAAGATAATGATGCGATCTTGGTACATGGTAGAGTAGTATTTCATGATTTAATTAGAGAAGAGATGATGAGATATTTCTATACCTCAAGAGAGTAAAGGTCGAGCACCAGTATCCTAGTGGGTTTCTCCAAACACTTCCAGTGCCCATGTGGAAGTGGGAGTATGTTATGATAGATTTTTTGATGGGGTTACCAGGGACCCCAAGGAGTTGTGATGTTATATAGGTGATTATCGATCAACTGATAAAATTTGACCACTTTTTACTGGTTTGAGAGACTAAATTAGTGGATAAGATTGGAAATATCTATGTCCATGAGACTGTATGCTTACATGGAGTTCACTCGAACATTGTATTAGATAGAGATGCATGTTTCATGTCACACTTTTAGAAGGAATTACAGAAATCCCTAGGGACTCAGTTGAGATTGATCATAGTGTACTATCCCTAGAAATATGGAAAGTTCAAGTTGATGATACATATATTGGAGGATAAACTTTGATCTTGCATTCTAGATTTTAGTAGAGCATGAAATGATCATCCATACTTGGTTGAGTTCATGTATATCAATAATTACCAAGCTTCGATTTAGATGACACCTTATGAGGAAATTTATGTGAGACTATGTTGATAACTTATTTTTTGGGATGAGATAGGTGAGAAAATGGTTGTGGGGCCCATTTTGGTTTAGATGGCCTCCAAGAGAGTGCATTTGATTGAGAATAGGTTGATCACCACTCAAATCAGGTAGATATCATATGCTGACCATAGGAGGAGGCTTTTGAAGTTCACTGTGGGTGATTGGGTTTTCTTGAGTGTGACTCCTCGGTTAGGACATTGACTCACGAGGAAGAAGATAAACTAGAGCCATTGTTTCTTGTAACTTTCATGATCACTAAATTTATTGGGTTAATGGATTAACATTTAGTCATTCCTTTGCATCATCAGGGTATGCATGACATGTTTCATGTGTCAAAGCTCTAGAGGTATGTACCCAATCTTGTACATGTCATCGACTACAAGGATGTTGAGATGGATCCTCACACATCTTATGAGGAGCATTCAGTGTAGATTATATACTAGAGCAAGAAGGCACTATGAGGGAATATGACACCACTTGTTTAGATTTGATGGAATAATGGACGGATCTAGGAGGAGATGTGGGAGTGTGAGTCTGATGTTTGAGCTCAGTGGCTTGATTTGTTATAGAAATACTGCTAGAGTTACTTCTTGGGTATGAGAAGTTTATAGAGGTGTATAATTGTAACATCCTCAATTTTTCATGATAATAAAATCATATTTGTTAATAATTTATGAATGTTTTTATGTGAAAAATGTAAATTTTCAACAAAAAACCTTAAAAATGAATTATTTTAAAATGAATTCATGTAAGGGTAAAATACCTACCAAAATGGAATATTTTTAGAGTTAGGTGTTGATTCGACATGAGATTCTGAGGACTTTAGAGCCTCGATATTGATATAATAAAAATATTGAATATATTATGCTACATGCACACAGTTTTTATGAAATAATGTAATGTCTCCCTAACAATATTTCAAATGGGAAATCCAAGACTGCCATTAGGTCTAGAATGTGGGTTTTACCCTAGGTATGACATAACCTTTATGCGTGTCAAGTGTTTAGTTACATCACATGTGTGGGTAATTTTTTTACCCTTATATATATATATATTTTATTATTTTAATCATAAAATTCATTTATTATCTAAATTTTGGGAAAAAATGGTTTAAATTAAATAAAAGGATAAAACCTATATTATCAAGGATAATTCTTAATTATCAAAGGATAACCTGTAAAAAATTATCAAAAGATAAATATTGAAAAATTATCAAAAGATAATTATTAATAATTATCAAATGATAATTACAACGAATTATCAAAGAATAAATACATGATATTATCAGAAGATAATAATGAATAATTATCATAGATAATTATAAAGAATCATCAAAAGATAATTCCATCTAATTATGAAATGATAATTTACAAGAAATTATCAAAAGATAATTATAAAAGGATAATTTGTAAGGAATTATCAAAAGAAAATTATCAAAGGATAATTACATGTATCATAAAAATATATTTATCAAGAATTATCAAAATATAATCACAAAAAAATTATCAAAGGATAATTTGTAATAAATTTTGAAAAGATAATTATAAGAGGATAGTTTATGAAAAACTATCAATGGATAACTATGAAAAATCATCAAAGGATAATTTTTATCAAAGAATAATTATAATGAACAACCACGTATGTTCTTTGTTTAATGTGGAGAGATGTATATAATCAAATATGGTTTTATAATTATTCTTGAGTAGTAGATTTCTAAAACATGTGTTAGCCTAAAATGATAATTTAGAAATTATCCAGGAGAGAGAAAATATCATCACATGTGATATTTTAATGAAAATTTGGAAATTACCTTGGAGAGAGAAGGTATTATCACATGTGATATTTTATTTACTTTTGAAATAAAATTTCTAGTTTTGGTACTAGGAACCCTTGATGAACCTCAAGCATTTACACACTGAAAACTATGATAATACGGCCCATGAGGAGGTTTTATTGACTATTGAGGTTTCCACTCTAGCTTGAGAACCACACATGGTGGTTTATCCTTTCCACTAAAATATACAAATTTTGAAGTAAGAATAACCTTACCTTATTGGGCTCCCATTTACACATTTTTCCATATTATAACCCATGTGTAGACATTATTGATAACCATGCTTTACTTGTGATCACATGTGGGTTTGTGTATTGATCATAAGACTGCTATGATGTTGTTTCCAAGAGAACTATTATATAGATTGATTTTCATACTGATGTTTGATTCACATGTCGATATACGATTCTATTATTTATTCTCATGATGTTATAATATACCATTTTTCATTCCATTTATTTTCATGTATTTCCTTTGGAGGATTAGTATGTTGTATATGTGATCGGTAACCATCATGGTATGATTATCCCTCAGAGGGGGAGTGCATATGATGTGTGATGATGATGAAATTGGAGCATGGTAGCCTTGTAACCTGGCCTATACTCGATAACTTGTGAATTATGAGTAGATGACCGATACTATATGCATTGTGGATTCTGATTATTACTTGATTCCATATAGATTCCAAGCAGGTTATTGATACTCGATGCCTTTTTGATTCTGAGTACTACTCGATGAATTTTGGATTTCGAGTAAGATACTCACTCGATACCTTGTGGATTCTGAGCGTCATGCCAAAAACCTTAAGGGTGGTTATGGTCTCTTACTAACATACTATACATTTTATGGAATGTAGATGAAGTAAGTACAACTAGGGGTTTGTGGAATATTGGTTAGGGTACGACCGCTCAGTTTTGGATTGTATGTCATTATTATTGTTACAAATTTATTATTATTATGACATACACTTTCATACTTGATCATGTTAGGTTAAGGATGCATTGGTGGTGTCTTAATGAGTCATATAATCACAACCTACTTGATTTTCAGTATGATAGTAGATTTCATGACTTGGGATCCGAATAAGGGAAAGATCCCAGTGGTGGATGGATGATTAGACGAGTATGGAGCTACTAGAAGACCTGGATAGACTCTAAAGGACCTTGTTGTTTATCTTTTTATCTATCTACATATTATTTAATCTAGTTGGATTACCACTTTATAATCCATTTTTGTACTTGTGTGATATATATGTCATCCTTTTAGTTTCTGCATGTACTCTGATTATTTATTATATTGTTATTATTTTTTTCCTATGACATGATACTGAGAGTATGGCCCCCCTACTGATGGGCTTAGATCCTCATTTCTATTTGGTAGATTTTTGTGTATGGGGAGACACACATAAGGTCATGTGACACTCTGATTTAGATCTGGTGGTTTGAGTCAGGATATTACAGTAGTATAATGGCTAATCAAGATCATATCACTTGAGGAGATTTTCATTTGATCATACATTATTCATAATTCACTTATTATTATTTTTATTTTTGAAAATTAAGAGAAATGGGGTTTTAGAAAAGAAATGAAAAATTAAAAATAAAACGTGTAGATTCAAACACAGAAATAATGAATGCATCTAGAAAGAACGGTTTTGGTCTTAGGTCCGGTTACTTGTGTTCCTTCATTATTCATTATTGTTGTTTAAATTCAATTTTACAATCCATCCCATCACATATGAATTGATAAACTCTACCTTGAGTATGAAATTTAGCATGCTAAGTAGATCTCTTTGGCACACCAAATATCACATTATCTAATATCTAAGTAATATAAACATATATTGATTGAGAGTGTGATATCTTCCAACACCCAGATCCATCGCATGATGTTTCATCCATCGAGCACACTCAACTCCATCATATGGAGAGTTTACCTGAGATAAGGGAGAGAAAGATGATTTTGTAGAGAGTATGGATAAGTTTTAGATTCATGAAATGGTGTATAGTCAACGCATCCATACACTTCTCTCTCTTTCACCATAAACAAAATTAAAACCTTAAGAATTAAAGAGTAGAGTTCAGGAACACCGTGAAAACTTCCCCTAGGGCCAAGCCTTGATCCAGTCTCTCAAAATATTGAGTGTAAGAGATCATAGTGGAGAGATAGAGATAGAGAGATATATAATAGAAGATACACTTAAATTAATAATTTAAATATGAGTTACATGGAAAATAAAATCTAAAACTATAGTAAAAAAAACTAAAGAAGTATCATACTCCCCCCGGGTTAAGATCCTTACTGATCAATATTTTCTACATAGAACATTTACCTCATATTTATAGGCATAAATGATGCTCATTTCAGTTTTAATAATATATAAATGCATCCACTAATTCATTCAGATTCAATCTTGGGTGTGCATAGAAGTCACAAGTCAACAAACATGGGATTTGGTCAAGATTTAAAGTTTGACATAGTATATTTTTTTTTCATCAGCCAGATTCAAGGAATGAAACATGGTGTAACATAGTGAAATATCAGGCTCAACTACTAGCTTGAGTTACTCACAGCTTGGTTCCTAGGGTATCCTAGGGCATGATATCTCTTAACATTCATGGCATGAATTGGTTTTCATATCGTGAATCTTTATGTTATGCTCTATTTTTCTCATTTTCACCTTATAACTTCTCTCAAAGCCATAAAATCTTATCCCAAATGTCTCAATACACGAACCATGGTATTTTAATCTTTTTTCTCTCATTTTAAACCATTCATTATATTATTCCATAAATTAATAAAATAATAAAATATCAGCAAGAATAATCAATTAAATTAAAAATAATAATGTATTTTATATTAAAATAAGTATGCATGAAATGGTGAATCAATTCCCCCACACTTATAAATTTCTTGTACTCAATCATGCAATATCAAAAATAAATTAAAATAGTAAGACCATGCTACCAATATTTAAATTCCAAAGTAATAAAATTAAACAATTATAAATGGAAAACTAAACTTTCAAGTTCCATATAACATATCAATTCAACTTGACACTCTTCAAATAGGATAATCAACCAAGGTATTTTACTTTTAACCATTATAAGTGTGATGGATGTTATTCTTCCCTTCATTTAATCTTTGAAAATAATAATTATTAAACATTTCAAAATGTGATATACCACTCATTATATTTTTTCTCTCATAACTAAAGATAACGTGTAAAACTAGAGTTATACTTATATATTGAATAAACGTACCTTTCCATAAGATTGAAAAGAAATTAAATTCTTCAATTTGTAAAAAAAAAATCACATGAAATCATGAGAAATTTTTAATTAAGGTTATAATGACTCTGAGGCTTTGGGTTGGTGGGTAATAATGTTTAAAATAGTGAGGCCCCAAGAAAAGGTTAACTCTAAATCATAATGAATGATACTAAAGAAAAGTGTAATGTAAATATCCCCCTAAAAAATTGAAAAAACCCACTTCCAAAGACACCAATTAAAGTTCATGAACAATATAATATCAATAAATGTTGGACACCATCTTGAATTTTTTCTACATTTTCACCCCCTGTTTTTTCCTTTTCAAACCATTTTTTTCATATTTTTTTACTTTTTCAAAAGTTATTCTTGGAATGAATCTCACATCTAACAACTAAACCCATGTAATAAAATAATTGGTTAGGTAATGGTAATTTTTTATTCTCTCAAGCCACAACCCACTTTTTTCATTTTTTTCTTTTCTTTTTATCATTTTTTTACCTTTTCATTTTTTCCATTTTTCAAGAGGGGTAGCGGTGAAATATAATGAATGAACATGAAACTTTTCCAATACCTAACAGATCACCCCAACACTCATTCCTTATAATGATGTTCATTCCTTTACAACACAAATTCCCTCACCCCACACTTAAACTTTAAAATATCATGAAAAATACAAAAATCAGGGTAAAAATGGGAAATATTGGATTGTAATGTGGATCATTACTAATAAGGTCATTCATGGATTCTATGGGATAAAAAAGGATTAATGTAAAATGTGTTCATAAGGATAAGGGATAAATAAATAAATAAATACCTCAATATTGTTAAATATGACTTTGTACAATCATAACTTTGATAAGTTCCTATACAAGTTCTAGTAGGTGGAATGCCCCAAGATCTATTAAGAAATATGCTCAAGATAGAATGGAAAGAATTAAGTCTAGAAGTCCTATCAGGAATGGAATATAAAATTTGGGACAATAAATCATGGAATGAAAAATAACAACAAATCAATCAACATGAATTTCAAAAATTCAAATTATAAAAAATGGTATGGAAATTTCATTTACATGAATCAACCAATTCCTCAAAATCATGATTTATCAAATAAACACCTATGATTAACTTTAATCATTATATTATCCATATTACTCATTCAATATTAGTATCATTGAAATACACAACATGAAATCTTTGGATTATAAAGAAACTCATGTCTCCAAGGTTAGTCAAGTAAAGCAAACAGTCTAAGTGTGAGTATAAAAATTCAATTTTAAAGTGTATAACATATTTTCAAACATAAGTATAGGGATTTAAAAGACAATGAATATAAAAGTAAACTCCCTTCGTAATGAAGTTCTAATAATCCTCCCTATTTCTGTTTGGAGGCTGCTTTGTGCCATTATCATATACCTACAAATGAAAATCACTAATCAAAGTATAAAAACAATATCATTAAATCTAAATAAGATAGGGGGTTGGGATGCATCCTAATATATTCATAAAACTAATTATTAAGAAATAAATTGAAAGCTAAATTACAAGAAATAAAATTAAATAAAATAAAGATAATCCTTGGTTTAATCTCCCAAGTGGGCCCAAGATTTTGACTACCTCAAGATAGGTAGTACTAGCTATTATATGAAATATGATGGTGGGTGGAGTTTCTTTTATTTGATCCACAAAAACTTATTTCTTATATCTTGAAATTCTTTTTTTGAGGACTCTATGTATAGAGTACACCAAGTCTATCCCCTTGATAATAAGGTACAATTTTCATGGTGGGGGTAGGATAATGAATGGTTAATCCTCTTCTTCAGTTACTTATTTCACAACTTATTCTTAATTTTCTAGTGATTACTTATAGTATGTTTCATAAATGGAATATTCAAAGGTAAAGGTAGAGTGTAATTATATTTGAACAAAATTAAAAAATGAAGAAGCAATGTAAAAATATCTCCCTTTATCATAAGTAGATTATATATTAGTTTCTCTAGGAAAATACACTTGGATATCATTGTAAACTCCATATAATAAATGTTCAATTTATTCAAGTAGATCCATGTATTTCTCATCAGGTGAATATTCTTATTCATCATCTTCCTCTAGGGAAATCCATGAGTGGGCCGAATCTGAAAAATTTAAATAAGGAGAGGTAATAATCAATTCAACTTTAACAAAATTAAATGGAATTGAGTTTAAGAAAGTATTACATCCCATACTTGGTTCATATTCAATTTATTCTATAGTGGAAAGTACCTATTAGAGTAGAGTGGTAGTATATAAAGGTAGGTATTCAGGCTCCTCTATTATTTCTTCGAAATCAACCACTTGGGTGGTTTATTATTCTTCTTAAAAATATAGAGAGATAAAAATGTGATGATTCTTCTTTTTTAGAAATAGTCAGATCATTTTGAACTTCATATTCATTCCATATTTCATCCAAATCTTATTGATCTCCCACATTTACAATGGAAGGAAAGTATTCTTCACGAATCTCCTCCAATAATGGTTGAGAGAGGTGGAATGAATATTTAAGAAATTTATTATTAGACTCTTTAGGTTATTCTATTTTAAAAATTAGTGGGGAAATATCTTCCACCACTGGATTAGGTTCTTTCTCTGGTTGTTACTCCTAGTATGCTTAGAAATATTCATCTAGCCACTCCACTTTTCTTTTAAATTCTTGGATTGTGTCACCAATCCTTTTTAACTAGGTTTCATCATTGATAAACACTTTATCTTTGTGTTTCACCTATGAGTAATCAATCCATGTAGAATCATGGAAGTTTTAATAAATCATGGGAAAAAAGTTGTGATTTTTTTATAAAAAACAAATAAATAAATTTACAAAATGTGAAAAGGGAATAATGATTGAAATACCTCTTGAATCCCTGATAACGACACCATGTTTTGACATGCCTATCATAGGGTGGTGCTAATGCTACAATTTATTTTCCTCGTGAATCATATTATATGACTAGGGTCATCTCACTTGAGGATCTTTGTAGTCGATTACACACTATTCCTAATTCACTTATTTTTATTATTTTTTTAAAAACTAATAAAAATAGGAGTTTGGAAAATTAATGATTTTTTTAAAAAAATAATATGAAGATATAGATAAAATGAATATATTCATAAAGAAATATCTTTATTGCAGGGTCAGTTACTTGAGTTACATAATTATTCATTATTATTTTTTAAAATTCAATTTGAAAATCCATCCCATCCTACATGAATTTCTACCCTCTACTTTGAGTGTGAAATTTATAATGTCTAAGATATCTATTCAGCACACCAAATCTCACATTCTCAAAAATCCAAGTAAGATAAATACACCTTTATTGAGAGTGTAATAATTTCCAAGACTAGGCTCTATAGTATTCCATTTCATCCCTAGATCACACCCAAATCCATCATATAAAGAGTTTACCCAAGAGTTTTTTGAGCCAGATGATTTGGTAGAGAGTAGAGATGAGTTTGAGATTCATGTCATGGTGGATGATCTACAGACTCATAAAATTCTATATATTTCACCACAAACAGAGTTAAAACATTAATAATTAAAGACTATAATCTAGGAAAACCACAAAAACCACCCCCAAGGCCAAGTATCAAGTCAGCCACTCACTACCATGAGTGTAAAAGATCACAATGGAGAGATACAGAGATAATGGAAGTGGAAATTAAATTAAAAATATGAATATGAGTTACATGGAAAATAAATCCTAAAGCAAGTGAAAAACAACAACATAACAACCTACTCTCCCCAGGTTGAGATCCTCACCAACCAATATTTTCTACACAATATCTTTCCCTCATGTTTATAGGCATAAATGATGATCAATTCATAATTAATCATCCATAAATACATCCATTAATTCATTCAGAGTTTATAATAACTGTTCATGGGAGTCATGGGTTAGTATGTATGGGATTTGGTCAAGATTTAATGTTTGACATAATTTTTGTCCCATTAACCAGATTCATGGAGTGACACATTGTGTCATGCCGTGAAATATCAGGCTCACCTCTCAACTTTATTTACTCATGTCCTAGTTCCCAAGGTATCCTAGGGTGTAAAATCTCTCAACATTCATGACATGAATTGGGTTTCATACTATAAATCTTTTTGTTCTTCTCCGTTTCACTCATTTTCACCTTTTTCCTCCTCGTCAATCCATGGAATCTTATCCTAGATGTCTTATGATGTGAATCATGGTATTTTCATCACCTTTATATCATTTTCAATCATTACTTGTATCATTCTATAAATTAATAAAATAATAAAATATTGGTAAGAATAATCAATTAAATAAAAAAATGATGTTTTTTATATTAAAATAATTATTCATGAAATTGTTCTATCACTAGTCTCAATAGTTTCTTACATTATATTTTACTTTCAAGGATTAATCATAATGTTTAAGTATTATTATGATGAAATTTATATAAATATAAGTTTTTATCAGATGAGTATCATGTTATATAAACCATTTAAAAATTACTTTTATTAAATGAGATCCCACTAAAATGATGACCCATTTTAAAAAATTCATCACATCCCTTAGAAGGCCAAGATCCATATTTCCCTAAGGGGATTACCCCTCTTTGGTGTGAAACTCATCATTTAGTTATTTAGATAGGGAATCTTCCCAATAATATCATATATGAATCATGGATAACTGATATGAAAACTCTTTGTATAATCCATCATATGGATAAAACCAACTCTATTCCTTTTTTATCCCAACCCTTAGGGTTTCCTAGACAAGTGTAACCCAAAGCAAACATAAAAAACAAGTTAACATAAGAAAATCCAAGCATACCCCACTTGGGTGTGAAACTATCCAAGTATGTTCTAGTGTCACCCATTACTTTCTTACCTTACACAATATAATACAAGGTCACCCTACTTTGGCATGAAACCACTTGGTTGGATGATCGAGGTATTGACAAGTTCTATTTTTGGAATGAATCTCACACTTAGTATTTTAAGGGTATTTAATCTCACTATTTTATCATATGTTATTCCTTTTTATATATGCATTCTTATAGTAATTTAGTTTAAATCCCATTCCTTCCACCAAATGAATATGTTCAAACTATATTGATGTGTAACTCTTTACACAAACCAAATATTTGTATTACTCATCCAAAAATAAAATCCAAACATATTCATACATATCCAAATGAATTATATGCATAAGGTACATGAACTTTTCATATAAATTCATAAAATTACATGAGATTGAGAATCTCCACATGAGTAAGCCTGAGTGATAGATATCCAACCCCATTCACCATTCTAAACAAGGCATAAGCCTTTAGGCCAATAGGCAGTCTTACGCCAAGTCTCTCTACCAAGGGAGACTTTACTTAAGATATAATCCAATTAATCATAACTCTAAAACATAATTTTAATAAACTATATTAAAAAATTAAATTTAGGTTCATAAATTTAATTAAAAACTGAGGTCAAGGTAGATGAAAAACTAAATTCATTTTCATACCTAGCATGTAATTAAATGATCTATTTCCTAGAAGTAATTTAACATTTAAACTAAATCACACATGATTCATAATATAAAATCTTTATAACTATGAATAAAATAAGGAATAACCCTTATGTAAATGAATAATAAAAATATTTAAACACAAGATAACCATTTATGAACAACTCATAAATAAATTGTAATTATAAACATTTTATAATTTTAGCTTTATATTATGAAAACTCTATAATTTTGAATATAAATAATTTATATTCATTTTCAATATGAAATTTTCATATTATTCATTATATAGAATTTTAAATATATGATATTATCATAAATTATAAATAATTTTATAATATATTTTTTATTATGTAAACATTTTACATGATCTAAATAGCACATATTTAATGATTATTTAAACCTTGATCATATGAATCATCAAATAATTTTTGATGTGGATTAAATAATATCCCAAATGAGGTCCTTTAATTTGAAAAATTCAAATTAAGTATGAAAAATTTATTAATAAAATATAATAATCTTTATATTTTGATCTTATTTATGTAATTTATTATCACTTTATAAATTACTCTTATTTTTTCTAAAAAAACTCTTTTATTTATAGATCATTATACATGCCATTTATTTTATTTAAAAAGTATTTTAAACTTGAAATCTTAATATTTAAGGAATATTTATTGATAAATTTTTCATAAACATTTATTAATTAATCACAAACACTTTATTGTTAATTAATTAATTAATATCGCAAAAATACTTTTTGTTATAATTTATAAAAAATTTATAAATTATAATCTAAATTAATAAAATATTTTTTTTTAAAGATTTTATATTTACCTTTACACAACAAGGGTGACCTAAATAAAAGAAATTTACTTTAATTTTATATAGAACAACTATGTAAAGGTAACTTAGTGGTTACTATTATACAACTCAAATATGTAAGAGAATATTGAGACGACCCTTACGTAGACCACTCTATATAAGGGTATGCATTTATAACCCTTATATAGACTACTCTATGTAAATTTAAATCAGAGTGACCTTTATGTAAACCACTCTACATATGGGTAAGACATGATACCTCTTACATAGAACACTATGTATAAAGGTATGTTTAGATGACCCTTAAATAGAATGATTTTGTGTAAGGGTAATCCAGGATGACCGTTACATGGAGAAATTTCTTATAATCGTAACTGGTTTTACTCAAATTAATCATCTAGTGTAAACCCATGCTATTTTTTCAGGATTCATTCATTTCATTAATGATTTCATAAAACTAATATCATGAGTCATTTTGATACCACTTATGGGATTATTTAGGGCTTAATAATAATAATTATAGGCATTTTAAGTGATAAAACCCTTTCTTGAGGACCTTTGATGTAAGAAATATGAAATTGTATAAAATAGGAAATGGAGAAAGTTGTAAATTTTCATCGTTTACAAAAGAACATTTTCATTATATTTATTACCTTCAAAAACCTTCAAATACATTTGATAAAGATCACCAAGAGTGGAAACCAAATGAAATCCCACCTTTAGAGGTATCCATGGGGCACACTTGAATCACTTGATGATTGAGAGTGATTCTCCAACCACCACGACATGATAGTGTCTCATGTATAAAGGTTTAGGAGAAGAAGTTAGTATATTCTAGGTATTTTTGACCAATGATGAAGAATTTACAATCACCACACCTTCCATCTCATTGTAGTGGGATTTATAAATCCCTTGAGGATGATCCTCAATAGTACGTGAATTAACTCATGTGTTTTAAACACATGAGTTAATTCCATATCCAGTTTATACAATCATCACATGAATACATCTCATCTCAAGCGTTTCATATTATGAAAGGATAGATTTAGTGGAATATTTCTTGAATATCTAGTATAAGATTCATGGAATAATACACCCATTACGCATGCAGATAATTTTTTTCATATAATATTATATAGATTATATATATCATATACATATAAATATTTAGGTTATATCCCCTTTAATCATCATCTCAGTTAATCCTCTACACATATCATGAAAACCCCAATAATATTAGGAAGATTCCACCTTTCTTTGGTAAAATCATCAATGAACACCTAATATGGGTCACCCAAAATAAGAGGTAGAAATGAAGAAGATGAAAAAAGAAGAAAAGTGGAGAGGCTAACCATGAATCACCTAAGAAATCATACCAAATCCACCCAATTTTTATAGGGGATTGAGATAAAAGGGAAATAAGACCTCCCAAATTGGTTATGTGTGATGCAGAAGAGGGGAAAGGGGCTAAAGCCCCTAAATAATCAAAGGGTAAAAAAGCGAATCACCAAAAATTTAAAATGACCAGGGTGAGAAAATGTCCTGCACCAGGTCATAGCCCCCTATATCTCACTGCTTTACACTGCACCATGCCTAGGGCCATGAAAAATTCGCCTTTCTATTCATCATTTTAAACTAAAAATTTCTCGGTCCACCATGCCTTGTACCACAACATGGTGATCCTCATGGAATAAAAAAATGCCCATATAAAAAGGGCTATAACATGGCGGACTTTCCATTTTGATCCTATAAACAAACACCTAGTCCTCCACAGGAACCAAAACCACCTGACCTCCTAATGGTGGACTTCCCCATTTCTCATAGGAAACACTCCTTAGGAACCACACCCACCAAAATTCTCAGCTAGGGTGTTTTCTCCTTGATATTTTTCATTATGAGGCACCCCAGGTGCCATACACGCCAAAGGCTCCATTCCGTAAAACCTAATCCTCAACCTACACATTTATCCCTCCACCATGGGGTCCACCACAGTGTGGTACTCCCCATGGTGATGCACCTACAATGAAATTTCACTACTAGTCCAATCATTTGATCTAGTTGGAAGACCAGACAATTCTTTGGGAAACACATTATCAAATTCACTTACAACAGGCATGTAATCAAGGATGATATTTTCTTTAGTCTCAATCATTTGAGATAGATAAAATTGATCATAAGGAAATAATATCCATGATTTATATGATGTTACCAAAGAATATTCATCCTCCTCATTACACTTTTATAGAATCACTGGGAAATTTGCGATACAGAGGGTGATTTATTTCTCTTAGAAATTTATGTTGTCTCTATACAAGGAAATACATTCCATGACTAGAATATCATAGAATTATGTTAAAGAGAGTATCACATGGTTTAGCAAGAAATTAAGCCCAAAATTTTGGTCAGGGGATGAGTTATATGTTTGGGATGAAATAATTGACCCATTTTCCATTTTTTCCAATACATGACTTTCATATTTTGAGGAAGTGTTTGAATAGTTTTACTAAATTCTTTGATATGAAATAATTTTTAGAACCATAGTCGCATTGGATATTTAAATTTCATGATTATACAATGATACTTCCTTTCACTCTTTGATTATTGTTCTAATTATTTACTTCATCAATGATGGGAATTTTCACACTATTAATCATAAAAACGGAAAATATAAATATTGAAGGGATAACTCATAAATGACACATATTATTTAACCTATAAACTTATACATTTCAATATAAGTTATCCATGATCTATTTCTTAACATAAAATCTTATGAGAATTTTTTCCCTTAATAATAGTTCAAAAGAAGATTGTGAATTTATCAAATCATATTCTCCAGGAGTGTCAAACTAGGTGTGTTGAAAGACCTCTTTATCATGCACGAGGTGATGATCAAGTCCATCTAAATATTCCCTTTTCTAGGTTATTACCTATAGTTACAATTGTGATAGATCCATCCACTTGTAGTATCTATACATGGATGAATTTTCTTGGAAACCGATTAATCTATAATTTACTAAAATTTAGATATTTTTTTTCTATGTTTAATACAAGTCTTTCAATAGTGTTTACTAATCCTAATCACAAAAATAAATATACCTTTCTTTGATAATAACTATCACAAAAAATATTTTAATACATTTTAATTCATGATTTATTACATAAAGATACACTTAATACAACCCTATAATATCATGAGGCCTAGTGTATTTGGGTAATTAGGTACATAACATAAAATCTTGAAAAATAAATACAAAAAAATTACTTAAAAACTCCATAACATGTGATTGTATTCCATGGATATACTAAAACTATATGGGATAACCCGAGGAATAACATAAGAAAGAGGTGAGATATAAATCCTAGTAAGGGAATAATAAAATCATAACATGATAAAAATAATACATGTGAGTCAATAGGTATATCAATGAGACATAAATGGTATGAGAATCATAATATTGATCAATGATTCATGATATAACATGATAACATCAAGGCAACATAGGAATGTGGAAACAACATAAAACATGACATTATAAATATAAGTCAAGGATAACCACTAAGGAAACATAACATAGTGTGCTTAGTATGACCTCCTATGCACGATAAATGGAATATCATGTGATAAAAACATTACCTAATGCATTGTAGGGCTATATAATTTTGGGCCCACTCATCACTTTCATATCATGTGCATGCATAAGTGTGCCACATAGATCGTACAACATAAGGATGTATTTTATCACTTTTAACCCCATGATTAAGGATTAAGGTTTAAATACATGTAAATTCCCAATTAATGAAGTATATGTACAACTAAGTGAATACCCTTAAGTGTAATTGGATATGGGCATTCACTACACTAATGTTTGGGATGGAAAATCATAGGATAATTTCAACAGCATAATAGGTGTACATAAAGGTTTATAGGAGGGGAGAATGAGAGTGAAAGGGGTATCTCATTACTTGGGAATTATAATAAAAATAACAGGGATGTGTAATAATATATCCTAACTTGATAAATTGTAAATCAAATGGCATTACATAAAGAAGGTACTTGAATAAAGAGAAGGAGAGGATCCCTTACCGTGAGAGGGTGCTTCTTAAAGCTTGAGAGGAGCTTCTTAAGAGCTTGGGGGAACCATGGGATATATTTATATAAGTAAGGCTAGATTTAATTCATAATTAAAGAGTTTTTAGTGAATATTAATGAGAGGTTGGGTGGATTTATATAGAAAAAGAGAGGATAATTCTTAATTAATTTCCAAACTTAGGTTTTGGACTCTATATGATAAAGTAATCAAAAAATACAAACCTTACCATGGTTTTTGCCCATGGTTTTAAAAAAATATGATTGGTTTTAATTATTTTATAAGTTTAATAACCAAAGCCATTAAAATAATTCCCTTAGTGATGTGGAATTGAGTCATGTTTATAAATAATCGATTTTAAAGCCTTAAAATATATTATAGGTTTTGGAGGATTCATTAAGGGTTTATAAAATTAATAAAACGGTTTCAAAAAAAAATTATTTAAAATGGAAACATAATTTTGGTCATGGATACTATTTATAGTATTTATTGCATCAATATTGGGCTTTTATGATGTCATTATACATACCGTATAATTATACCATTTTTAATTTTTACTAAAAAAATCGGTTGTCTCATAAAATTATAAAAAATTAACTATTTGTTAATTTTGAAATGTTGATTTCAAAAATAATATTTATTTTATATAAATATGATAATTCACACTTTTAAACAAAAAATCCCCATTTATTGAAAAATACTGGGTTTTTTTGACAATAACTGTTTTATGACCCTTATAAAAATTGTATTTGACTTCATAAAATAATATTATCATTTATATTTAATAAATATTATTTAATAATAACATTTTATTAGAATATCATTTATTTCAATAATTCTTTAATTTAACAAAAATAGTGTCTTGATTGAAAGTATATATTTCCCAATAATACAATTTGTGTTTCATCATATCAAAATCTAATTTTTATCAAAATCATTATTTAATATATTAAAAAGTAATACTAAAAAGGAATAAATATAATCATTGTTTTATTAAAAATAAAATATAAAAAACCATACTGTTAGGGTCTAGATACATAACCCTTTATTACACCAATGAATTCCCTAAGGGTAAAATGTGCGATGGTGAGATTTTAAGGGGTGGTTAGGCGAACACGGTTTGTGCCGTGATCTCAATAAGCTTGAACTTCTCTCATAAACAATTTCACGCATGCTTTACTTGTTGAATTTGATCTTGGTATTGGTCAAGGAAAAATTCCAGTGATTCCATCTCCCTTAGAATCTCCAATAAATGGACTTCATAGTGAATGATCCTAATGGTTGAGGCCATAGATTCTTTCATCTGTGTCAATTAGATTTTATCAAACCTTAATATACTAATATTACCAGTCACTATACAATGACTATATTATCAACAATTATGATGCTTAACATTTTTTTAAATCTGTTAGGATATAACTTATAATGGTCTAAAATAACCAAAGTAGTGAATGTGTTTTATATAAATATATTACTTGAAAAGAAATTTAATCATTTAAAAAGGGAATTTCATTTATAAAAGTTTGGCTTATTACAAGATGTCCTCAAGACCACCCCCTTTCCCAAGTCAACCTATGCCGGTCCTTACAAAAAACCTCTCTATCAATCTCCATGGGGTCTAACCAACTAGGTAATCACATCTTAATGTGGTAGGAACACTCAAGCCATGGTCATATAAACTAGACCAAAAGATATGAGGCATTACAATGTTCTCACATGGCCTATTCAAGTCGAACACTATAGTCCAACACCCACCTATACTAAGAGGTCACTAAGGGAACCTATCATTAGGTCTAATACATATCATTTAGTTAATTTTATTTAATATACACCCCTTTATATCTAAGTATCTCAAGGAATACAAATATAATCAAGGCCTCATCCATCGATTACTGAGGCATCAAGCTAGCACATAAGGGTCCATCATGGACCTTGAAACTTTTTTTAGTAAATCATCATTTAATTTAAATTAAAAAATTTATTTAATCAAAATGGTTTATCCCCCATAGTGTAAATAATACACATATAACATTCCATATAAATAGAATACATAAAACCAAAGAGGTATGATCAAGGACTGCCGACCACAATTCAGTTCCATTTCCTTTAAATCACAACCCGACCATCATTGTCTAGGCTCATCCAAATATCTCATCGAATCCCATTCAACTATCTCAATTCAAAACATATAATAATTAATTATAAAAAATCATAATTAATTATTCAAATCACTTTTAACAATTTATAATTAATTTAAAAGTTAAATCAATTAGGCATAATTGCCTAAAACTCACAAGTCGAAAACCTCTCATGGAAACCTTGAGAAATGGGGTGAAGTCCACTCCCAAAATGCACCTAAACCTGAAAAAAATACCCATCATTGACTAATGGTTCAACAACCAAATTCATCTAATTTAGGAAAAAATCCTAAATAAAGTCATCAAGTGAAAAATATTTAACGTAACAACATGAAATGATGTTTGATCATCATCTCGGGTCATCTTTTACCCATCTCACATAAAATAACTATTATATCGGGATGATTTCACCATGAAATGGTGGAACTATTAACGAAACCCTAAGTTGGGTCACCCAAAATCAGAGAGAGAAATAAATAAAAATAACATAAAATAAAATAGGAGAGGCTTACCTTGAATCACCCATGGAATCATACCAAATCCACCCCATTTCCATGAGGGATTGAGATAAGAGGGAGTAGATCCCTCTTAGCCTAGCCATACATGAGGGGGAAGTGGAAAAGGGGCCAAAACCCCTAACCAATTTATGGGAAAAAAGGGGAATCATAAAAAATTTAAAATTCATAGGATGAAAAAATTACTTTCACCATGATGTAGCTCCATGCCTCTTGACCTTTTTCACCATAACATGCCTGAGGCCACAATAAAGCCATCTAGATGCCTGTTTTTTGAACAAAAAAATCCCAAATCCACTACGACTTGAACCATGGTGTGGTGTTTAAAGTGGACCACCAAAACGACCATAGAGAAGGGGCTATGCAATGGAAACCTTACTATTTTGATACTATAGAAAATTAACCAGACCTATATAGGCACCATTTCCACCCAACCTTCCCAGGGTGGCCTTCTCTATTTATCATAGGTGGTTCCCCTTAGGCACCGCACCAACTAAAATGCTCATCCAGGGCATTTCACCCTGGCCATTTTTCAATACGAGGTGCCCTAGGCACTATTCCCACTAAGGGAGCCATGCCTAGGTACAACATCCTTGACATGGAAATTTATCCCTCCACCATGGGTTCTACCATGACATGGTCCTCCCAATGGTGGTGCTCCTATAGTGAAATTTCACTACAGGTCCATTTTTCTTTTCTCTAAAGTCTACTCGAGCTCCCAAAACACTATATATGTCTCTAACTATGAACTAGAACATCTTATCATGATCTTGAATCTATCGGTATCCCATTATGAGTGTCATTTCTTAAACCAAACCTTTCTTTGGAAACCAAAAATTAAAATTCCCTTAGATTTTTTCAACCCATATAAATGCAGGTATTTATACAAGACAACTTTATTTAGATACCATTTAATGAATCATGATTTTATTAAATGTAATTTCCCTTCTACATATATAAATTTATAATATTTAGTAATATAATATTTTATAATGAACACACACCACATGATAAAACCAACTATATTTTATTATATTAATTTAAAAATAAAATTTAGAGAATAAAAATGTATATATGAATTGAAAGTATTATAATGGGATAAAAAATATAAAATAAGTTAACAATAATAGAAAAATTTGGATATGTTTGATCCCATATAATAATCATACTCACGAACAACACTGTAGAAATGAAGAGGAATGTTTATAATGAAATATTCATTTTTAAAATGAAAATATATAACCTTGAGATAAATTAGAAGTGAATTAAGAATTAATTAAACATGAGGTATTTATAGGAAGTGTGTAACCCATATTGTAACACCCTAGGTAAATAAAGAATATGACATTTTCATATTTATCCATATTTGTGAATAAAATATTAATATGACTTTAAAGGGGATGCTATGCTCGATGGCGTACCCAACACGCAACAACGAGTTTCTTGGAAATCTTACGTTGCACTCTAATAATAAAATAATATTATTTTAAATGGTAGTTAACATGTAGCCGTTGTATTGGCGGGAATGGATATAAATAACTAAAATATGATTATATATGTTTTTAAATGTTTTTACATTTATCCAATAAAAGATAAAGTCTTAAAATACGGAAAGAATTCAATTTTAGGCGTATATGCTCTAGTTTTCACTAAAGGTTCACTTATCGCTTTTTAATGGCGAACCGTCATTAAATATAGTTTTGTTCACTCTTATAAATTATATTGGACCAAATAAAACTCTTCTTAAGAATTAGGACATCAAAATTTACTTTGTGTAAATTTTTGGTATCTTTCCGATAAAGTTCATTTTTTAATGAATAGTGTAAAATGTTGTATTTTAATTCAAAACCTCTTTTTAATCTAATTTATTTACATGATTAGATTATCTTTTGAATTGGTTTTAAAGTGAAATTAGAATATATTTTTACCATTAAATCCAATAGTGGTCGTTGGAATTAATTTCACTTTGAAATCAGACTTAAACTAGTGTCAATCTTTTGATACTTATTGTTTCATAAAAACACGCTATTTGCTATGACAGCGGGAATTAATTATTAAATTAATTAATGTGACTTATATGTTTTGAATTGTGTAAAATAGACTTCATTTTTGAATTCGGAATATCAAATATATCTTAGGGTGAATTTTTGGGATTTTTCTGAAAAACTTCAATTTTTGATGAATAGTGAAACCACTAAGTGGTACTTATAAAAACTGATTTTTCCGTTTAAATGAAATTTTGCCATATTTGTGTTTTGAATTTCAAAAATCCGAGATACATGGTTGTCATTAAGAAGTAAAATGTGGTTCAATGGGATAAAAATAATTTTTTGGTGAATAGTAACTTATTAAGTTTTTAATCGCGATTAGAGGTAATTAGTGTAGTTTATGGTAAGAATAATGTTTTAATAAAATGAAATGACCTAGAAACATGTCCTAACCTCATTGGATGTGTCATGTCCGACCAAGACAATCCATGGGTCAACTTGGGGACCCCATGGAGCCACTTTGGTTGGAAAATGACATAAATATCTTTTTATTTAATGTTAAAGTAAAAATGACACAAACATGAGATGTTTTACTAAAAATTTTTTTACATGGGGTTATACAAGTCATATTTTTGACTATAAATAGTAATTGGAAATATAAAAAGATTTACTACATCATATTATTTTTTTTATAATTTTTAGACATTAAATAAATTAAATTATTTATGACATCATGATGATGCAGCGATGACCTCATTATTTAACGATTTAAATAAAATGGAAAGATAATGTAATATCTAAGACCTACACATGTCCAAAACCTATTGGATGAGTGGATTTATAACCCTTATCACCTTATCCTCTAAATACATCAATGTTGGACCTTTAAAATCCGAAAATCTTTTGAAAATAAAGTAACATTTTGTAACTTTACAAGAGTGCCCCTCCTCTCCTCTTATAAAAGGCCCCCACCTCTACCTCCTTACCCACACTCCCAAAGCCTTTGGCTCGGCCAAACCCAAAACATTTTGTATCTACACTTCCCTATATTACTCCTTGAAGCCTCACTTTGGGCAGAAGTCTTCCCAAGGAAGCCTTTGAGCTCAAACCAAAGGGAGTTACCCGATTTTAAGGTAATGTCTTCACTTGTGTCCTTTTGTTTTATTTTGCTTTTCCAACCCCCTAAACTCTTTTTATTCATTTATTTTGTAACAAATCCAGTATCGTCAATATACTAGTATGTTGTTATAAGAAGGATTATAGCTACACTTACACACACCTACATCTAATGGTTAAAGAACATACTATTTCCGTGGATGGCGAATTTCTACCTCACGAAACAATGATTGTTCAACATTCTTCTAACACCTTAAAAGGTGGCCATTAATATGACACTATATTTATATATGATATATAATATGTTTATGTTTTACTTAATCTTTTGTATTTTTCATTTATTTCATACCTTTATGGTTTCCATTATGGGTAAACGTGATATTTTCATTTAAGGAAGTGCGGACTACCGCACCCTCAAAGTGATTTGATTCGTTATTACCATATGTGGTACGTATAAAGGGTATATTTAATGATATTATATATGATACCATACTTTAATTAAAATACTATTATGTATCATTATGTTTTAATTCCATTAAATATGAAATAGAAATGGAAGTAGCGTTCATGCGTACGTACGGCTTACCGTCTCTATGAACGGTACATTTCATTTCTTATCTCAAAATGTTATGTACTATTATAAGTATACATATATAATGGATATATATGTAATATATTACATCTAAATTATGGGTATCATTCTGGAATTATAATATATATATATCTCTCATTTTGTTTTAATTCCATTAATATGGCAAAAAAATGAAAGTAGCGTTCATGCGTACGTACGACCTACCGTCTCCATGAACGGTGCTTTTAATTTTTTATCTCCAAATGATATGGAATAGTATAAAATTAATATTTACTGGATATATATGATATTTTAATCATTAATACTATTCTGGAAATTATTTACTTATAACTACATGGGCAATCTTTTTTCAAACAAGTTCATTTTTGACTCATGTACCAAACATCGGCAAAAACGTCTGATATGAACTAACATTATTAAACAATTATTATAACATTATAATATGTGATATGAAATGAATAATAATATATAAAGGAGGTACTTAGTAAATTATTAATTGACCAAAGTTTATTATTCAGGAATATAAAGAAACGAACAAGACAAGTTGGACTTGAGGTAAGGGATCCTACTCCTCTATTTCTTTTAAAGTACACTCTTTTATGTCATTCCTATTAAAGCTCATATTTCTTGTTATCGGGATATTCTTTTATATTAATCTTACTGTAATTTTTATGTTAATATGATGAGAGAACCTATTCTCTCCCATCAATCCATTTTGGATGTTTTGAGTGGCGCCGTTAGGCTGCCGAATTTTCGTAAGAGATCTAACCTCTCTATTTCTTTTTAAGTACTCTCCTTTATGTCACTTATTTTAAGCTCCTCTTTGTTATGTTGGGGTATATTCTTCTATATTAATCTTTCTGTAAACTTTATGTTAATATTATGAGATACCCTATTTGATCTCATCAATCCATTTTTGTGAGTTTTAAGTGGTGCCGTTAGGCTGCTGAGTTTTCATAAGGGATTGTTCATCTCACTTTTATTCCTGTGATATTTATGCTAAATTTTCCACAATTTCCTTTGAGTGGTGTATGTACTGCCCATTATGTTACTCATTGTGTAATATAATTTCATTTATGAGTATTTACATCAATATTGTATTGTCCTTCTTTCACGGGGCGTATGTTTCGAAAGATACCCATGTCGGTAAGGGAACCTTTCACCCTCCTCTTTTTAAAAGAATTCTTTTGTTATGTCTTTTAATTCACATACTATTATGATTAGGATATGTTATTATATATCCTTATTTATTTAAATTTTATTTCCATGTGATGAGATACCCTTTTTATCTCTCATCAACTCATTTTCTGAATTTTGTAGTGACGCCGTTAGGCTGTCAAATTTTTGCAAGGGAACTTCTTAACCCAAATTTGATTCTTTGGGATAAACTTGTACTCCTTGAATATATCGTTCTATGAATATGTGTGAATAACCTCTGATTGTTTTACACTTAATATCCACTTATATTTGGTGTATTCGTTTGTCACACATAATTATGTAATTGATTTATCCTTAAACCAAGGATACCGTCTTTGTAAGGGACTTCGTCTCAATCTCCTTTCATTGAGGCATATTTTGTTTTATACACAACCTTATTTTATACGGTGTATAAACCACTTTGACTTTTATGTTTATTCAAATGGAATATTTCTTTTATACAAAGCGTTTACTAAACGACAAAATAGAATGTTTTTGTCGTACGTATGCGGCGACAACGACTTCTTCGCCGCCGTGACCATTATTTGAGTTTCGGATTCCTCTACAAGCCATACCTTCTTTTTAGAAGAAAAATAAATACCATGTTTTACTTTTCTTTTATTCTGGTTTTGAAAATGGTTTTCATAATGTTTTTATATCAATGTGTTGTATTGATATCTTGTGATTGAAAAGTGGAAATGTTATGTTTCCTTTATGCATGTTTTATGTGATACGATTATGTTATGGTTCTTGGGAATTATTATGAAGATGGGTGGTTCCGTGATAAACTAATGGCGGGTGAGCCCGATATAGCTCTCCAATGCATTGGGTAACGCGAAGGAGTGAAACATTAAGGTTTCTCCGAAGATATTTAGGGAATATACTGTGGTGGGTATTCCAAATGTAACCAAGAGGGTTACTCCCTACGTAAGAATGTTATGAATGCCTCAAGTTACCTTTTATGTCTTATGATTTCTATGATTTATTCATGATTGATGAGGTATGTTAAAGTGCCTATGTTTTATGGGTAAAGTATGATTTCATTCTTATGTATATATGAACTCATGTTTCCTTTCCATATTTTTATAACCCTTACTGAGCTTTTTATGCTCATCCCAAGTTTTTGAAATGTTTTTCACAGGTCAAGGGAAAGGTACATGATGTGATGATAGTGTCAAGGATGTGTCAAGAAAGAATCCATGTTTTATTTTAAATATGTTTCCGTTGATGGGAAGAATGAATACTGTCTTTTATGTAACCACTTTGTTTAAATGTGGAATGTAATGCAAGTTTCATGATCTAATTCTCTAAAAATCTAAACCTGAAAAGATCCTCAATGTGTAATCTTGTAATAAATCAAGATTAAGTAAGGTTTAAGGCTGGAGCCTTATACATATAACTATTACAATTCTGATCATTGGAATAATAATTTGACTGTTGGAATAGTAACCTAAGCGTTGGAATAGTAATATGACCATTAGGAATAATAACCTGACCATTAAAATAGTATCCTAACCTTTGTAATTATAAAATAATATTTATATATATTATAAAATTAAAATATTATATATTTATATCACTGTACAAGTAAATAAATTTTTTAAAAATAATAAATTAAATGTTTATATTTTTGTAAAACATAAATATATTAATTGAACTTTTATAATAAATATAATGATTTAAAAGAAATTTTATTTTCATAAAATGGATTTATAAATTATAATTATATTTTATTATAATTATAATATAATTTTATGATACCATAATTAATTTTTCAAAGGGCCTAAAAATTGATCATAATATTAAAATTGGAATTTTTCAAATAAATAAGGATTTTATTTAAAAATTAAATTTCTCATATTTAGAAAATTATTTTCATAAAATGGATTTTATTTTTAGAATATAAATGTCAAAAAATGGTTTGGGTAATGTTTTGGTATTTTTCTAAAATAATTCATTTTTTTGTGAATAGTGAAATATGAATAAATATGGTATTTAACATTATAAGCTAAATACATGAATTTTTGAGTCATGGATAATGTAAGTACCTGACACGTGACTGTCGTGGGGTGTGACAAAAACAAATATAACCTTAGTTAAAATGTAGTAAAGTGGGTAACCTAGGTTGTTCATGGATTCTAAGGGCTACATGGATTAAATGTACAAGGCCTGCTAGAATTAAAGAGATTCTCTTGAAAAGGGGGCTTTCAAACCAAAGAAATAACTCAATCATTTAAAACACATGTACATCAAACCCTAAAGTTTTGAAAGGAAAAATCAAATTTTTGTTAAAACAAGCATGGTCTGGTTCTCTCAAGAAGTAAGGTGAATGAAAAGAATATAACAACAATGGTTCAAAAGCCTCACAGGAAAATGATTTTAAATATAAAGACAGTGAGATGTGGCATGGGATTCAAAAATTTGGGTACTTTTCATCAAATTCCCAAATAATTGAACTTGAAACAAAATCATTTTCAGCATTCATTTAAGCTCAGTTTCATGGAATAAATTGGTTCACTCAATGAAATGGGTTTCAAAAATGGAAATGATAATAATTTCAGCTCAAAAGTTTACAAAACACACCAAAAACTGAAAAATAAACACAAAAAAATTTGAAAACACACAATTTTTTTATTTTTTAAAAAATAAACAACAAATGAAAGTCCTAAACTACAAAGGTTCCCTCCCCCTCACTTAAATGATTCAGTGTCCTCAATGTATTCAAATGGATGTAACATGTAAGTAGAATTTAAAATTAATCACAATAGTAAGAAAGTGTAAAGGAGACATACAACCTGATGGTTCTTATTGATAGACAGGTTGGAGGAGTGTGATCTCCTCCACTGGATCTAATGGAATGGTCCTATGGAATTTCTTTAGCCTGTGTCCATTAATAGTGAATGGATCCTGTTCTCCATCCTTCACAATCTACAAAGAACCGAAAGGATATACATGAGTAACTATAAATGGACCCTCCCATATGGAACAAATTTTACATGGCATCAACTTGAGTTTTGAATTGAATAGCAGCACTTTATCTCTAAGATGGAATTCTTTCAGTTGGATCAGCTTGTCATGAGCCACTCTTGTTCTCTATTTGTAAATCCTAGAATTTTCAAATGATTATCTTCTAATTTTCTCTAGCTCTTGCAACTGCAACCTTATCTCTTTCCCAGAACTTTCAAGATCCAAATTCATCTTCCTAACAGCCCAATATGCCTTATGCTTCAGTTCTACAAGTAGGTGACAACTTTTCCCATAAATCAGCCTATATGGAATCATTCCAATCGGGGTCTTGTAGGATGTCCTATAAGCCCATAATGTGTCCTATAACATCTATCTCCAATCCTTCCTATTTGGTTTAATAGGCTTATACAAAATTTCTTTGATTTACCTATTGGACACTTCATCTTGACCATTTGTTTGTGGGTGTGGGTGATAGGGAGTTGATGTTTTATGATTCACTCCATACTTCTTCAATAAAGCCTCCATTCTCTAATTAAAAAAGTGAGTCCCTTGATCACTGATGATGACTCTAAGCACTCCAAAACTAAAAAATATGTTAGCCCTAACAAAATCACAAACAAATTTAGCATCATCAGTACAAGTGGATTTTGCTTCCACCCATTTGGAAACATAATCAATCACAAGAAAGATATAAGAATTTCCAAATGAAATTGGGAAAGGGCCCATAAAATCTATCCCCCAGAATTCAAAAATCTCACAAAAATTAATTGGTTGTTGGGGAATTTATTGTCTCTTTTCAGAAAACTGACATTTTGGACACCTTTTTCAAAATTCATGATAATCTTTAAAAATGGTTGGACAATAAATTCCAGATTCTAAAACCTTCCTTGCTGTACTTTGATGTCCAAAGTGGCCTACACAAGATAATGTATGACAAAACTCAAAGATAAAACCAATTTCACTCTTAGGAAAACATCTTCTTATCACTTGGTCATTGCATATCTTCCAAATAAATGGATCATCCCAAATGTAATATCTAGATTCAGCTTCCAGTTTGTGAATTTAGTGATAATTAAAATGAGATGGGACTTGAGATGTTACCAGACAATTGAACATGTTAGAATACCAAGGCACTTCTCCATTAAACAAGTATAGCTGCTCTTCTTTAAGGTGACCATTCAATGGTTCTTTTTCTGGAATTTAGCTTCATTGGTGTTGGGAAGTCTGCTTAAATGATCATCCACTCGGTTCTCAGATCCCTTTTTGTCCTTGATTTCCATGTTGAATTCATGCAGCAGTAAAATCCATTTCACTAGCCTCAATTTAGCTTCAGCATTCTTCATCAAGTACCCGAGAGCTGCATGATCAGAAAATACAGTGACTTTAGTTCCAAGAAGATATGATCTAAATCATTCTAAAGAAAAAACAACTGCTAAAAACTCCTTTTTCTATGGTTGTGTAATTGAATTGAGCCACATCCAATGTTCTTGAGGTATATGCAATGACTTGTGGCTTGCCCTCAATTCTATGAGAATGGACTGCTCCAACTTCTTGGTTGGAAGCATCACAAAGTAGCTCAAATGGTTCTTCAAAATTTTGTGGCTGCATCACAGGTGGTTCAATCAATCTCCTCTTCAGCTCATCAAAGGATTCCCTACATGCACCATTGAAATCAAAATTAGTATATTTTAAAATAAATCTAGATAAAGGGAGATAAATCTTACTGAAATCCTTAATAAACTTCCTGTATAATCTTGCGTGTCCTAAAAAGGATCTAACATGCTTCACACAAGTTGGGTAAGGTAATGAATTTATCACTTCAATTTTTGACTTATAAACTTCAATGACCTTTTGGAAATTACATACCCAAGGAAAATCCATCTCTCAACCATGAAATGAAACTTTTAAAAATTTAAAACATGATTCTTTTCAATGTAGGCTTTCAAAACTTTTTCCATATTTTTCAAACAATGGTCAAAAGAGTTTCCAAAAACTGTGAAATCATCCAAGAAAACCTCCAAGAAATCTTCAATATGATCAGACAATATACTTACCATAAACCTATGAAATGTACCTAGAGTATTACATAATCTAAATGAAATCCTTTTATATGAAAAATTACCAAAGGGACATGTGAATGTTGTCTTCTATTGATCCTCAGGAGCAATGGGTACCTAGAAATAACATGAAAATCCACCCAAAAAGAAATAATGAGTTCTCACTGCCAATCTCTCTAACATCTGATCAATGAAGGGAATGAGGAAATGATATTTCCAAGTGACCTGATTCAACTTTCTAAAATAAATGCACACTCTCTATCTATTTTGTATTCTCACAGGGATTAATTCATTCTTCTCATTCCTCACAGTGGTCAGACTAGTTTTTTTGGAACTACATGAATTGGGATAACCCACTATGAATCTGAGATGGGATAGATGATCCCATATTCCAATATCCTATCAATATCCTTCTTCACAACCTCCATTAAAGTGGGATTCAACCTACTTTGATGTTTCCTGACAAGTTTGGAATCTCCCTCAAGAAAAATTCTATGTGAGCATATTTTTGGGTTGATTCCTGGAATATCACCTAAACTCTATCCTATCACTTGGATATTATCTATAAAAATATAAATCAATGATTTCTATTGGATTTCAGAGAGATTATTATAAATTATCATCGGTAGTTTCTCTCCCTCCCTAAGGTACACATATTTCAAATCAGTTGGGAGTGGTTTGAGTTCTAGATCAGGGGTATTCTATAGGGATGAAACTAGTTTGACGTTTCCCACTTCCAAATTTTGGACCTCCTGCACACAAGAAACCATATCATCTTCCTCTTCATTTAACAAATCATCAAAGAAATCAAATTTTACCTCTTCTTCCCAAATGAAATCAGAATCTCCATCATGTTGGGAATCCACATGTTCAATGATATTTTCAATGGAAGAAGTCTCTCCTAAGTCTAAGAATTCATAGAACATACCTGATTCTTCAGTGTTTTCTACACCAACTTCATGGGAAAGTGAAAATATGGAGTGATCATCCAATGGGTGCCTCATGGATTCAAAAATATTTAAAGTGGACTGTGCTCTCTCCAAACTCTATGGTGAGTGTACCCTCATGAACATTGATGATGGTTTTGGACGTCTTCAAGAAATGTATCCCCAAAATGATGGGTGAATGTGATGGGATCTTATCTTCTTCCATATTTAACACATAGAAGTCAGCTGGGAATAATAGATCTTTGACTTTCATGAGGACCTCCTCCAAAACTCCTGCAAGTAAAACTGTGGATTTGTTTGTAAGCTGGACCACCACTCTTGTGGGATTCAATTCTCTCATCTGCAAGGAAGTGTATAATGAGTGAGGCAATACATTAATTGAATCACCTAGGTCGCACAAAGCATTAGAGAAATTTAAAGAACCAATGGTTCATGGAATGGAAAACTTCCCTAGATCTTGACATTTGGTTAGCAATTGTGGTGTGATAAGGGCTGAGAAACTTATTACCAAGTTGATCCTTTAATTACCTTGAAGTGTCATCTTCTTAGTGTAAATATCCTTAAAAAATTTAGCATACTTTGTAATTTGTTTGACTGCTTCAAGTAGGGGAATATTGATTTCCACTTTCTGGAAGGTGTCTATAATTTCTTTTTGAAGTGATTCCTCCTGCAATTTATTTAATTCAATAATACTTGATGGAAATGTTGGGGGTAAGACTTTGTTCTCCCTTTGTTGCCTTTTAAATAGTGTTTCTTGTATTTTCTTCCTTGGCCTATCCTTATCTTACTCCTCTTTCTTCTCTTCTTCACAATGAATTTTCAATGAATTTTTAGAGTTTACAACTTCATTCTACCTCAACTCAAGTGGTCTTGTTTCAGGTTCATGGGATACTGGTTGTGAAAGTTCTTTACCACTTCTTGTTGTTATCATGCTGACATTATCCTTTGGGATTGAGATTGTTTGGGAAGGAATTTTCCCAGGATTTTTGGTTATGAATTTCATGAGACTGTCGAACTTGCTGGACAAATCTTTTACAGTGTCTTTTAGCCCCTCAATATTAGATATCTGCTGTTGGTTCAGAATTACGGGCTATGCACTAGTAGATGGTTTCTCATAGGGTATTAGGAAAGTGGGTGGTTGGTGGGGTGAAGGATGGTTATATGGTTTCTTTTGTTTAAATGGTGGTGGGTTTTAGAATTGTTTCTAGAATGGGGGTTGGTTTTGGAACTGGTTTTGGTTTGAGGGTGTAGCTTGATTCTTCTGATTTCCAAATCCATATTGAACATGGTTAGGATCTCTCCATCCTTGATTTTGTTAGAATTGCCTTTGCTGAAAATATACTGCACAAGTTTCTATTCCCTGTATTTCAACACATTGGTAAGTGAAATGATCTGGTGATGAGCATAAACCACATACCTTAGCTGGTGCTTGTTGGTCACCCAATTGTTTCAAGGCCATCTATCTCACCAAACTAGTTAGCTTTTCAATCTTAGTTTTTAGTAAGGGTGATGGATGATAAGTTCGTACCTCATAAATACCTCTTGTTCCAGTACCTATTGTACCAAACTATTGCAAGTTCTGAGAAATATTCTCAATAAAACCTTTGGATCCTTTTGGTGACTTGTCAATCAACGCACCTCCAAATGATGCATTGAGAAGGTTTCTATCATTGTCCAGTAAGCCTTGATAGAAGAAGAAAAGAAATTGATGCTCCTATATGACTTGATGTGGGAAGCTGGCGCATAGATTTTTAAATATTTCCCAGTACTCGTAAAGGGTTTCTCCAGATGATTGTTTGACGGCATAGATCTCCTTTCTGATGGTTGATCTTCTGGAGGTGGGGAAGAATATTTGCATGAAGCATCTCACCGAGTCATTCAAATCATCCACATCTCTAGGTTGTAGACCATACAACCATTATTTAGCAGCTCCTTCCAATGAAAACAGGAATGACTTCCACTTTAATTGTTCCTCAGCTACTCCACTTGGTCTGAAAGTTGAGCAGACATGTGTGAACTCTTTAATATGTTTGTTGGGATCTTCACTTGCCAATACATGAAACTTTGGGAGCAATGGTATCATATTAGGTTTCATCTAAAAATGATTTTGTAATAATGGAATGAAAAGTTGATTATTCTGATTAATTAATTGTGGGGCACAAAGGTCTGTAAGGGTTGGGTTTTGATTTCCAGCCATGATGATAGGCTCAGAGTGAACACTTGAAGTTTCACTCGATTCTGTAAGAGAAATTTCCTCAAATTAAGGTTGTAAATTGAGGTTTCTGAGCCTATTAAACAAAGTTCTTTCAATTTTAGTATCAATGGGGCAAGGTTCAGTTTTTGAGGTTCTATTAATTCAACTTTGGAATGAAAATAAGAAAAGATAAAATAAATAGAAAAAAAACTGTTGGCACTACCTCCCCGGAAAAAATGCCAAGTTTTGACACGTTCCTGCCGTGGGGTGTGGCAAAAACAAATATAACCTAAGTTAAAATATAGTAAAGTGGGTAACCTAGTTTTTTATGGATTCTAAGGGATAAAGGGATTAAATGTACAAGTTATTCTAGAATTAAAGAGATTATCTTGAAAAGGAGTCTTTCAAACCAAATAAATGCCTCAATCATTTAAAACACATGTACCTCAAACCCTCAAGTTTTGAAAGGAATAAATCAAATTCTGGTTAAAACAAGCATAGTCTGGTTCTCTCAAGAAGTGAGGTGAATGAAAATAATATAAAAACAATGGTTTAGAAGCCTCATAGGAAAGTGATTTCAAATATAAAGATAGTGGTATGTGGCATGGGATTCAAAAATCAGAGTACTTTTCATGAAATTCCCAAAGAATTGAACTTGAAAAAAAATCATTTTCAGCATTCATTTAAGCTTAGTTTCATGGAATAAATTGGTTCACTCAATGAAATAGGTTTCAAAAATGGAAATTATAACCATTTTATCTCAAAATTTTCAAAAACACACAAAAAACTGAAAAATAAACACACAAAAATTTTAAAACACACAATTTTGTTTGTCATTTAAATTAAAGAAAGAGAATAGGTTGTTTTAAAATTGTTTGAGTTGAAAAATAAAGCAAGAAATAAAAAGAAAGGTTGAACACTAATGGATGAAGAGAGTGATGAGGTCATGGTAAGATCACCTTTTTCAATGTCATTATAGTCACAAATATCATCTTCCCTCTCTTCCTTTTGAATGAAAAATGAAAGACTCCTCGATCGAGTTATCAATCACCCTTGGTTAAAGAAAAAAATGGAACTCACTCCTATGCGCATGGATGTTCATAAAAAATCCCTAAACAACTAAGGAAAGTCCCAATCAAGAATTTTTTCTCCTTAGAACTCTATAAAAAGTTCACTAGTTCCACACACATGCCAATGATCGTTGGACACTCAACACTTAACACAATCCGCTCGATCGAGACAAATTGCACTAGGCGGAGGGAGATTAAAAGTCTTCAAACCCAAGCTATTAATGATGAATACACCAAACTGAAAACAAAATTTCATTAAGAGAATTGGGAAAAATTTAGAATATAATTCATTCAAAATAAAAATATGGTTTTACATTTAAGAACAAAACTCTGACATTACAAAAGTGAAACTCCCCCTTCCCCGATCACTCAAAGGTTTTACCCCTCCATGTGAAGGATAATAGAGTTGAAAGGGGAAGAGGAGAGCATGATGAAACAAATAAAATAGAAAATAGAAAATACAAATAACTTCAAGAACTAAATCCTCCAGAAATTCCCCTCTTGCACATTCTTCAACTCATTTGAATGGAAGTGAACACTCTTATTTATAGGCTTGTGAAGTAGAAAATTTCCCTCCAAAATTACTCCACTGAAAGTTTTAGCCTGATTAGCATATTAAATGGCCAAATATTGGGAAGGTTTATTCATAAATGTTGTTCCCCTATGTCTTGTTCATGATTCCTAGAAATATCATCTAATTTGGAAAATTTTAAAAAAATTTATCCTCTAATTAATAATGACAACGTTTTCTTCCCGAGGTGACTCTTAAACTTCCACTTTTTGGTCGCATGAAATGGGTGCCTTAATGAAAGAATTTCTTCATGAAATTTAATTTGAAAATTATTAAAGGAGTCATATTTCTATTCCAGCTTTAATAACATCATTTTTACATATTTATTCCGATATATGCCTCATTAATTAATGTGAGATCCATTCTATCGGCCAGAAAACTTTTTCCACTTGATGAATTTTTCTGGGCCATTTTGTGTCGAATTGGACCTTGGTCCAAAAGAAAAAGTTGAATCCCATGAGTAAGGAAATATTAAAACAAATGAATCAAAAAAATTTGATCAAAAATGTAAAAGTTATTAGGGAAATTCAGAAGATCCATAAAATTGATAAATATCCATAATTAACCAATTTCGCAATTAAGCCCATAATTCACCAAAACACTAAAATGATAAAAATCAGGTTAAATTGATTAATTGGAAGGGTTTAAATCATTGAAACACAAATAAAAAATAATGAAAATATTATCTCTATAAATTCCCCCACACTTAGCACTTGTACTCCCAGACAAGTCAACATTAGAATCAAATCAAAGCAAATTCAAAAACATGCCAATGAGATCCACCAATTCCATACCAAGAAATAAAAGATATCATGCCTCATCCATAACCATTATTCCTAGTTCTCAAATCATATCATTCAATATTTTCCTCTTTATTTCTCCTCCCATGCATACAAGACATCTACCTCACATGAATTTTCTCTCATCTCACAAATATCAATTTTCAACAAAGTTTTTCTCATCCAAACCAATGCAAGGGTCACCATAGGTTTGAAAAACTCCTACTTATACACCTGATGAGAGTCAAGGAAATGTTTTTATCATTAGTACTTTGCAGGATTGTTCTATGGATTTTGGTTGATAGGATTTTTATGTGAAAAAATTCTATGGACGAAAGAGGAGGGCTTGGCTTTTTTTGAAGCAAAATTGCACAATTCTAATTTTCACTCAAGTATGGTACCCTCCTCACCCCCCTTAGAAAACATTTTTCTCCATCATCATGAAATATCAAGAAATGTTCAAATAGCTCAGCATTTCAGCAGAAAAAATTTCAATCTTCTGAAACATGATTTTTCTTGAAAGCTCCAGAAAAGGCACAACTTTCTTCCTCCATTAAAAGCTCCATAAAAGAAAAAACTTCTATTATCATGAAAGCTCTAGAAAAGGAACAAATTTCAACAGAATAATTTTTCATCAGAACACACATCTCTTCAGCATTTGATTTTCTACCCAAAGTTTCACCAAATGAGGTATCACAACACAATACAACTTCCCCCAAACTTAAGTTCAACTAGATCATGCAATTTAACTTTAAGAGCAGATTGTATAGAGAAAATTGGGTTGTAATGTGGCTAAACTAACAAGTTGTTCATGGATTATAAGGGATACATGGATTAAATGTACAAGGAAATCCAGAATTAAAGAGATTCTCTTGTAAAGGGGGCTTTCAAACCAAAGAAATGCTTCAATCATTTTAAAAACATGTACCTCAAACCCTCAAGTTTTGAAAGGAATAAATCAAATTCTAGTTAAAATAAGAATGGTCTATTTCTCTCAAGAAGTGAGGTGAATGAAAAGAATATAACAACAATGGTTGATAAGCCTCACAGGAAAGTGATTTTAAATACAAAGACAGTGAGATGTGGCATGAGATTAAAAAATATGAGTACTTTTCATGAAATTCCCAAGTAATTGAACTTGAAAAAAAATCATTTTCAACATTCATTTAAGCTTAGTTTCATGGAATAAATTGGTTCAATCAATGAAATAGGTTTCAAAAATGAAAATGATAATAATTTCAGCTCAAAAGCTTCAAAAAGCACACCAAAAACTGAAAAATAAACACACAAACATTTTAAAAAACACATTTTTTTTGAAAAAAAAAACAAAAAATAAAAATCCTAAACTGCAAAGGTTCTCCCCTTAGTTAAATGATTCAGTGTACTTAATTAATTCAAATGGATGTAACATGTAATTAAAATTTAAAATGAATCACAATAGAAAGAAAGTGTGAAGGATAGGTACAACCTGATGGTTCTTATTGATAGACAGGTTGAAGGAGTGTGATCACCTCTATTGGATCTGATGGAATGGTCCCATGGAATTTCTTCAGCCTATATCCATTAATAGTGAATGAATCCTTATCTCCATCCTTCACAATATTCACAACACTGAAAGGATATACATGAGTAACTATAAATGGACCCTCCTATCTGGAACTAAGTTTACGTGGCATCTACTTGAGTCTTGAATTGAATAAGAGTCTTGAATTGAATAACAACACTTTATCTCCAGGATGTAATTATTTTGGTTGAATCAGCTTGTTATGAGCCACTCTTGTTATATCTTTGTAAATACTAGAATTTTAAAATGATTATCTTCTAATTTCCTCCAAATCCTACAACTACAACCTTATCTCTTTCCCAACACTTTCAAGATCCAAATTCATCTTCTTAATATCCCAATACGCCTTATGCTCCAGTTCCACAAGTAGGTGGAAACTTTTCCCATAAATCAGCCTATATGGACTCATTCCAATTGGGGTCTTATAGGCTATCCTATAAGCCCATAATGTGTCTTCTAACCTCTGGCTCCAATACATACTATTTTTTTTATAGTCTCCTCCAAATTCCTTTGATTTCCCTATTGGACACTTCAGCTCGACCATTTGTTTGTGGGTGATAGAGAGTTGATGTTTTATGATGCACTCCATACTTCTTCAATAAATCCTCCATTATCCAATTGAAAAAGTGAGTCACTTGATCACTAATGATGGCTCTAGGCACTCCAAACCTATAAAATATGTTAGCCCTGATAAAATCACAAACAACTTTAGCATCATCAGCCCTGATGGCTTTTGATTCCACCCATTTGGAAACATAATCAACCGCAAGAAAGATATAAGAATTTCAAAATGAAATTGGGAAAGGTCCCATAAAATCTATCCCCCATACTTCAAAAATATCACAAAAATTAAGTGGTTTTTGGGGAATTTATTGTCTCTTTGAAATGTTTCCAGAAAACTGACATTTTGGACACCTTTTGCAAAATTCATGAGAATATTTAAAAATTTATGGCCAATAAAGTTTAGATTCTAAAACCTTTCTTTCTATCCTTTGAGGTCCAAAGTGGCCTCCATAAGATAATGTGTGAAAAAACTCAAAGACAGAACCAATTTCACTCTCAGGAAAACATCTTCTTATCACTTGGTCATTGTAAATATTCCAAAGAAATGGATCATCCCAAATGTAATATCTAGATTTAGCTTTCAGTTTGTGAATTTGGTGAGAATTGAAATGAGATGGGACCTGAGATGTTACTAGATAATTGACCATGTTAGCATACCAAGTCACTTCTCCTTTAAATAAGTACAACTTATCTCATGGAAGGTGATCATTGAATGGTTTTTTCTAGAGTTTCAGCTTCAGTGGTGTTAGGAAGTCTGCTTAAATGATCAGCCACTTGGTTCTCAGATCCCTCTTTGTCCTTGATTTATATGTTGAATTCCTATAGTATTTACATCCATATCACTAGCCTCGGTTTTGCTTCAGCATTCTTCATCAATTACCTGAGAGCTGCATGATCAAAAAATACAAAGACTTTAGTTCCAAGAAGATATGATCTAAATCTTTCTAAAGAAAAAACAACTGCTAAAAACTCCTTTTCTATGGTTATGTAATTGAATTGAGCCGCATCCAAGGTTCTTGAGGCACATGAAATGACTTGTGGCCTACCCTCAATTATTTGAGAAAGGACTGCTCAAACTTCTTGGTTGGATGCATCACAAAGTATCTCAAATGGTTTTTCCCAATTTAGTGTCTGCATCATAGGTGGTTCAATCAATCTTCTCTTCATATCATCAAAGGATTCCCTACACACACCATTGAAATCAAAATCAGCATCTTTAAAAAGAAATATAGAGAGAGGGAGAGAAATCTTATTGAAATCCTTGATAATCCTCCTATAGAATCTAGCCTGTCCTAAAAAGGATATAACACGCTTCACACAAGTTGGGTAAGGCAATGAATTTATTACTTCAATTTTTGACATATCAACTTCAATGCCCTTTTTGGAAATGACATGCCCAAGTTTTGACATGTTCCTATCATGGGGTGTGAAAAAAACAAATATAACATAAGTTAAAATGTAGTAAAGTGGGTAACCTAGGTTGTCTTCAGAGAGGAGTGCACAAAAATTATGTTTGTCACTTAAATTAAATAAAGAAGAAGAGGTTGTTTTGAAATTGTTTGAGTTGAAAAATAAAGCAAGCAATAAAAAATGTTGAACACTAATGGATGAAGAGAGTGATGGGGTCAGGGTAGGATCAACTTTTTCAATGTCATCCTAGTTAAAAAAATCATCTTCCCTTTCTTTCTTTTGAATGACAAATGAAAGACTCCCCGTTCGAGTTATCAATCACCCTTTGTTAAACAAACAAATAGAACTCAATACTATGTACATGAAAGTTAATAATAAATCCCTAAACAACTAAGGAAAGTCCCGATCAAGAATTATTTCTCCTTATAACTCTAGAAAAATTTCACTAGTTCCACACACGTGCCAACGATCACTGGACACTCACCACCTAACACAATCTTCTCAATCGAGACAAATTGCACTAGGCGAAGGGAGATTAAAAGTATTAAAATGAAATCTATTAATGAAAAATACACCAAAATTAAAACAAAATAGCATTAAGAGAATTGGGAAACATTGATAATATAAATCATTCAAAAGAAAAATATGGGTTTACATTTAAGCACAAAACTCCAACATTACAAAAGTAAAACCCCTTGCCCCGATCACTCAAAGGTTTTACCCCTCCATGTGAAGGGTAATAGAGTTTAAAGGGGAAGAAGAGAGAATGATGAAAAAAAGAAAAGAGAAAATATAAAATACAAAGAAATTCAAGAACTCAATCCTCCAGCACAACCCCTCCTGCACCTTCTTCAACTCCTTTGAATGGAAGTGAACACTCTTATTTATAGGCTTGTGGAGTAGAAAATTTCCCTCCAAAATTACTCCACCAAAAATTTTATCCCGGTTAGCATAATAAATGACCTAATATTGGGAAGGTTTCTTCATAAATGTTGTTCCCCTATGTCTTTTTCATGCTTAATAAAAATATCAGCAAATTTGAACAAGTTTAACAAACTTTATCCTCGAATTACTAATGACAACTTTTTCTTCCCGAAGTGACTCTTAAACTTTCCCTTTTTGGTCGCATGAAATGGGTGACTTAATGAAAGAATTTATTCATGAAATTTAATGTGAAAGTGATTTGAGGAGTCCTATTTCTATTATATCTATAATCACATCATTTGGACATATTTAGTATGAGATATTCCTCATTAATTTAGGTGGGTTCCATTCTTTCGGCCAGAAAACTTTTTTCCACTTGATGAATTTTTTTGGGCCATTGTGTGTCAAATTGGACCTTGGTTCAAAAGAAAAAATTGAATCCCATGATAAAGGAAAGACTAAAAAATGGAATCACCCAATTTGGATAAAAAAATGTAAAATATATTCCCAAAATTCATAAAATCCATAAAATTGATAAATATCCAGAATTAACCAATTCCCACAATTAAGCCCATAATTCACCAAAACACTAAAATGATACAAATCAGCTTAAATTGATTAATTAGAATGGGTTAAATTAATGAAACATACATAAAAAATAATTAAAACATTATCTCTATTAGTACCCATTAGTTTAAACTAACATAAAAAATTTACTGTATACAATCATAATGATCAATACTATTGATATTCTTGAGCCAAAATAATAAACTAATGAATATAATATTCAAAAACACCCCTATCCTCCCCTTATAAATAAAAACCCTCACCAAACCTTATTACCACACCTTATAAGACTTGGAGGTTTTCAAATTTAAGCCTAAATATATTCTCAATCCTCTCCCCCATTTCCTAGTTCTATTGGTCTCATCTAAATACCATTCCAAAGTGCCTTAATTGGAATTCCTCGAGGAGACATACAAAGGAGAAGGTAATTACCTCAATCAATTCTTTTAATTTTTCTTCCTCCTCATCCACCAAAAAAATTATATAAAACATGGAATCATAAATATAGTATATTATATGTACTATAATTTTATTATGTTTATGTAATATCTACCATTCATCCTCTTCTATTTCCCTCAATTGATTCTAAAACAAAAATGTTGCTTACAATATGGTTGGTTCACTGCCTCTATGAAAAAAGTACTTTGTTTTTCATCACCACCTTCAAGAATGGTCATAAAAATATTATTATGGTTAAATAATATGATAATAAGTATATTATAACTTATTTTATATTCTAGAATGAATGTGTTGAACTAATATTAAATAAAACGAAACTAGTTTGTGATGGTAAGTAAAACCACCTAAATGAACTAACCACACAATATAAAATTTTTTACTAAGTGAATCGTGAATTTGATGGAACAAAAAGGGAAAATTTGAAACATTTCAATTTATTTAGGTACAATAATACCATTTCATTTCACTTCTGGAGTTGTAATCTTGTTTGACAATGACATCAATAATTATCCACAAGTGATTCGACCTTGTAACTATGAAACAAACGCTCTGGGGAAAGAAAAATTAAACTTTATATCTCATTGAAATGGTCATAAATTAACATAATAAAATTATAATAAATAAAATATATATGGAAAAGTTTATGAATTAAGTAATTAATTAATCTAATTTGACTATTCAGGATGTTAAGTGAAAGTGAAAAACAAATCCATACGTAAGGTAAGAGATCTCTCTGAACCACCCTTTTTCATTGGGTTATGAAATTTATCTCTATAAATAACATTTTATGTCTATATAATTTTATTTAATACTTATAAATTATTTATATATGTCTATTACATATATAAATTTATTAATATCTCTTCCTTCATTATGTAATACAATCCTTAACTCCATTTCTTAAATTCCTTCCTTAAAATCTAACCCGGTTAAGGGGACCTTTTCTATCCCTTAATCCTTTTATATAACACTCATTTAAAGTATTTATTCCAAAATAAGAACCATATCTTGAGTCCTATTATTATGTAATCATATATAAGCATCCATAATATTTAATTCCTTTTTCTATTTGGAATATTTATGAAATTTCCTTTGATTATGATATGAGGCAAGATTATGCAACCCATTTATTTCCTTGGGTAATTATTATCTTTATTCCTTATGATTGATTTTATTTTTGGAACACATAAGAATTTACATGTTATTATGGGTGTACTCAGATAGCACTCTAATGCATTGGGTAATGATTTTTTCTCATGATACGTTATGCGTGGGATTATGGATTAGACCTAATCCATGATGATACTTTGTTCACCATGTGATGTTGTCTTGGTAGTTAGCCTAGAATCATACTTATGACATGTTATATGTTTCTACCAATTTACTATGTTTACATGATCTTATGATACCATGTCATTTATAATATGATCCCATGTGATTATTCATAAGCCTTCATTTTATGATATCATGTTATGTCGTTTGACTCACATGTTATGCCTTGTTACCATTTTTATTACCTTACCGGGACTTATAGATCTCTACTTTATTTTATATATTTCATAGGCAATCCTATATATTTTTAGGAGATCAAAGGTATTTAATAGATCATTATGGAGAATAAAATATATATCTTTTGTTTTAGTTTATTTTTGATGTTTTATGTACCTAGAATTCTAAATAAACTAGGACTTTTCGATCCTTGGTTTGTATTTATTGGATAATTATGTTAAAAATCATGCAACAATATGTGAAAAAGGATTAAATCACTACAGTTGATATTAGAGGATGACCTAGTTATTTTTTGGGGATTAATACTAGAATAATTTAATAAGAACCATAGGAATAAGTCTAAGTATAGGAAAATATCCTGGAATTTTGGTGAAGTATAGAGAGAGTGGTTTCCAAACAATTGCATCTCTGTATGGATACTATAGGTGGATGTGGATTTGGAACAATTGTACTTATAGGTAATAACCCAGAAAAGGGTTCATTAGGTATTAACTCATTTTCACCTATTTCATGACAAAGTTTCCTTACTGCACACTTGGCTTAACACTTTTGGGGGATATGCTTTGGAAAATACACAAACTCTTTACGAACCATCATGAAGGATTTGAATATATTGTTAGGTTAGAAAAACTAATAGAAAATATTACCATGGATAAACTATATTGAAACCTAGATACTCATAAGTTTGGACTTACATGTCATTTATAAGTTATTCATTATAATTTTATAGTTTACCTTTTATATGTTTATTAGTTAAATTATTCTCATCCTATTTTTTCTTTAGTTTAGTTAATGATAGGAAATAAGAGGGATGATGCCAAAAAATAACGTGATATACAATGTGATGATTTCCCTAATGATATACCTAACCTTATATGATAAGGATCTAGGAACTTCATGTAATTACTAGATCAGTTGACTCATACTATGAATAATAACTTGAATCATGTGGAATGTACTCCTCCTAAGAAATAGAAATTTGTGGTCGATTCCTTTATACGAAAAAAGCCTCTTAACTTTAGTGGATCTTATGGTACCATCATCATGGAATAATGTATTAAATCCATTGAGAAAATATTCTATGTTCTCTACTTCTTATATCAAGAGAAATATATATGTTTCCTCTATTATATTAGAGGGGAAGCTGATAAATGGTGGACACTGATCAAAAAATGAATTCCAAAGAGGAAATTGATTCCACGAAATGGGAAGGATTCAAGAAAATATTTTTGATTAAATATTTTCCTCAAACACTTTGTCTTAAAATAGAGATGGATTTCCTTAAACTAAATCAAAATGAAGATGATTCTATTAGGGCATATAAGGAAAACTTAACAAGGCTTTCATGATACGCCTATGACTTTTTCATTAACACTAAAATTAAGGTAGACCATTTATTTAGTAGGTTAAAGACGATTCTATGAAAAATGTTTATTAATTTTAGAATTTTATAACTATAAAGATATTGTCTATTATTCCATTAAGGTTGAGATGGAGATCAATGAATATTAGTGGTTTCATTGGGTTGGAGATAAAAAGTGAAAAATAGATATTTATTTAGGAGTATTAATGGATAAAAATCATGGAGGAAAGAAAATCCAATATCCCATGTGTCAAAAATATGGGAAAAAGTATCCCAGAAATAGTCTCAATGGAACCAAGAGATGATTCAAGTGTAGAAAATAGGGGAACCAAGATAATCAATACAGAAGGGTTATGAATAATCCCACTAATACGATAGATGAAAAGAAGGTTTAGATCAAAACTCAACAAGTGGTATAGTGTTTTAGCTGCGGGGAACATAGGAATTATAAGAACCAATGCCCTAATCCAAGGGTTTTTAGAGACAATAAATAGTAACAATTAACAATTCCTAGAGATCAAGGAAGGGAATTTGATATCACTATTTCTAAGGTAGATCCAAACAATGATGTGTTGATATATATACTGGTTATTCATTCAATAATACAAAACACAATTTTTGATTTCAGTTCTATGTATTCTTTCATATTTTACAAGTTTGGTAAAACTATTAAAATGCCAGGTAAAAACATGGGGGTTAATCTATCTATGAGAATAGAAAATGAAGAAATTATTACATCATAAGTATATAAATCCTCCCCAGTCAATGTTTGTGGATTGAACCTCCCATAAAATCTTGTCCTACTTCCTTTAGTGGAGTTTGATACTATATTGGGAATGGATGGGATGTCCTTATATAAATATAACATCAATTGTTAGGAGGGTAGATCACTATTCACATCACAAGTCATCCTTTGATTATATATAAGTGTAGGGAGGAAGATGAATCACCTTTGGAATATTCATATCAAGTGTGGATATTATTACCTTAGGAACAAGCATATCTAGCTCAAATGATCGAGGCAAAGAAGAGAATCATGCTCAAAGACATTCCCATTGTGAGGGATTATACTGATGTATTCCCTAAAGAGATGATTGGTGTTCCTTATGACTGAGAGGTTGAGTTCTTAATAAAACTCATTCTTAGATATCTACCCATATCCAAGAATCCATACAGAATGGACACTGTTGATTTGGAATAATTAAAGAAGCAGTTACAAGATAACCTGAACAAGAGTTTCATATGCTCAAGTTCTTCACTGTGGGGGTGTTCTGATCCTATTAATTAAGAAGAAGGATGGTTCAATTCACATCTTCATTGATTATAATTAACTCAAAAAAATAATTTTAAAGAAAAAGTATACCCTTACATGGATAGATGACTTTTTTGATCAACTACATGGGGCCCAATATTTCTCTAAGGTGGACCTTCAGTCGAGATATCACCAATTAAAGGTGAAGAAAGAAGATATACCCAAAACTACCATTCAAACAAGTTATAGGCATTATGAGTTCATAGTGATTCCCTTTATACTCAATAATGATCGAGTAAACTTTATGGGCTTAATTAATAGAGTCTTTAGAGATCACATTGAAAATTTTTTGGTAGCCTTTATAGATGATATTATAATATACTCTAAAATCAAGGGGAGCATGAGGAGTATTTGAATACTATTATAAAGACAATGAAAAATGATAAAATAGATGAAAATTATATTAAATGTGAGTTCTAGATATAGGAAGTATCATTATCGTGGCATGTTATCACCAAAAAATTTATATCTGTGGACTCTTCCAAGACAAATGAAATTAAAGAGTGGCCCATACCAGCATTTGTAATAAAGATCCATAGTTTCTTGGACTAGCTAGGTATTACTGATGATTTGTGATAATTTTATCATGATTGTTAAACAAAATAACTAGTATTATTCAAAAGGGAGTAAAGTTTATCATGACTGATGAATGCAAAGCGATCTTCAAGTAATTGAAAAAAAAGGATTATCACAACACCAGTCCTCATGCTTCCCTCAAGTGGATAAATTTTTGTGGTATATAGTGATTCTTAAAATAAGGGCTTGGGTTGTGTAATAATGGAAAATGGTAAAGTGATATCCTATGCCTCAAGGAAGTTGACAGTTCATGAGAAGAATTACCCAATGCATGATCCAGATTTGGATGTAGTAATATTCATGTTGAAAATATGGCAGCATTATCTATATGGTGAGAAGTGTGAGATATATATGGATCATAAGAGCCTCAAATATATATACACATAGAAGGAGATTAATATATAGTAGTGAATATGATTAGAGATGATCAATGATTATGATTTCTCAATCCACTACTGTAATGGCCCAGACCCTCCAGGTCCTTTACTTTTCCAAATTCTGGTGTTTGGGGTGTCCTGGACCCCATCAGTGAGTGAGGAGGGAATCGATGTCGGTGGAAGGGTGTCACCTATCAGTTCCACCGATCGGTGCCACACTCGAACGGTGCCATAGTAGAGGTGTCGAGCTATCTTTCCCCAGTTTTCCTGTAACACCTATTTTAAGTATTCTTACCTCTTTTAAAGTGGTTTAACCCCATTTTAAATCCCATAAATTATGTTTTAAATCACCTAATAATATGGGGCCCGAGTTACAAAAAAAGTGTGGTGTGTCACACCCTTTTTCTACGTTTTCCAACTTTCCCTGTTTTCCAGTTTCTCCCCTGTTACGTTTTTCTCCATTTAAAGGAAATATTTTAACACAAAGTCATTATCTCCACCATCTCTGAGGATAATTATTAATTATCAATAAATTCTAATGTGTGAAACTACCCAGCCATGTGGTTAAACCATAACCCTCTTTTTAAGCACTTTGAGATTTCACATCCCGTAACACTAGGATCTTGAATTTTATCACCCGAGATCTTATTCTTCCCTGGTCGATTTCATTTACTTGGTGTGTTTGGAGTCCCTATTCCAAAGATGAATTGTGCGCCCATGATGGAGCCTTTCCTACTCACCCTTAGAGTCCTTGAAGATCTTATTCTGCAATTCATGCATCCCTAGTTCTTGGAACGAGGAGAAAAATTTGATTATTGATCATCCAAGTAGGGTTTTCCTTTATCTCTCTTTACTGTGTATCATGCGGGGTGGGTATGATAATGTTTCCTCAAGGCGTGGATGAAACCAAACCTTAATGAAGATAATAAACAAAATTTTAAAGAATAAAGGGGTGTTTTTGATGATGCTGCTACTGTACTATTTTATCTTCGATTATATGTTGTGAATTTTATGGGATTATTCCCACTAAAAATAGTGGCCATTGGTGGTATTTTATTTCACACTAATGAACCTCTATTTTTTTGGATAACCTTGTGATTGAATGGCTTTAACATGGGAACTGTTTAATCACGTAAACTTGGTTGATTAAATGGATTCCCAATGAATGATAATCCTTGTGTGATCACCCTGACAAACCAAATGAAAATAAGAAAACCTGATAAATGGTGTGGTTAAATATGAAAACTCCCTTTCTATGTTCTGCTAATAAGCATAGTTGTCCTGCTTGATTCTTGTGGGGTGATGTGGATGGGGATGGGATCCCCTATTGTTCAGTTGTTGGTTTGTGGATCTGAGGCTGTGTGGGGCCGTATGTTGGGGCTTGGATTTGTTCTAGTACATCGAGGGATCTCACATATCCCTTTTGTTATTGTGACCTTATAAGAGAACTAGGTGTGAATGCTTAAATTACTGTTTGGATGTTTTCTTCTTCAGTCCAAAGTTGTTTTGACTTGTGTATATGCTTTTTAGTTACTCAGTAGTGGAAAATTATTTATAAAGAAATCAATTGAACATGATAACAAGAATGGGTTCTTTTGGTTGGAGTAGAGTACTCAAGAGGGGGGGTGAATTGAGTATCTATAACAATTTCTGTTTAAAAAGTATTCTTAAAAAGGTTCCCCAGTAAATTTAAATACAACCCAGTTAATCAAAGTAATACAGTTATGAAAGTTTGACTGTTTAAATAACTTCTCAGAAGATTGATTAATTCTCAGTAATCTTAATATCAGTTATCAATATTACTTTTAAAGCTATTATAATAAGGAAAAAAATTATAACTTCTTTCCAAGATTAATTATCAAAGTAAATATAGTGATTTCTGAATTATACAGTAAAATAGAGAAAACTAAATTAAACAACACAGTGGACATAAAATAAGTGGTTCAGTCTCAAGCTGAGATCTAATCCACTCCTCTTGGTGATCACCTACCACCAAGTAGTTTATATTAATAAACTTGATCCACACCCTAGATCGGGGTAAACAACAGTACACATGATTGTCAAGGTCACATGAAATCTTCCACAGTTCTTCATGGGTATGAACTGTCAAGCCACACAAGGACCTCTTTGACACTTATCCATGGGAATAAACAAGTGTAAAAAGATGTATGAGAAATGATATCTTGTATCCTTTAGTTTAATGCAGGAGATAGTGTGTGTTTTTAAACACACACACACACACTACTCAAAATCTAAAAACAATACACAATAGAGAAAAGATTATGACATATGGTTATAAGTGCTCTGAGTGTTAGTCTATGAAGATCTGGAATTCTAGGATAAAGAAGATGCAGGAATCAAGTCTTCTTGTGGAAAATAGATTATCACAAGTCAGCTAGATTTGGATCGTGTTCTTTGTGGAGTTGATAGTGAGAAAATGTTCTCGACTCTATGATTCAAGTATACTTCATGTGTTCTTCACAAGTTTCGAGTTTCATGTGTCAGTTTTTATTTCAAGAATGATCGTTCTTCTTCATTATCATGCACACACTTGCTTCTCTATCATCGCTTTTTTCTTTTGGCCACATTGTTATTTTTATTCTTGGAGTGGATGTGTTGGAGCCGACAGGATTCATGTATTCTTCACCTCGTACCTCTTACTGTTAGGTGACATGTTTATAAAAAAACATTAATTATGTCAGTGCATTTAAAAGCTTCAAATATGACTGTCAGAAATTAAATTGAGAAATGAAAAAATAAATTAAAGAACAATGTCACAGTCTGTCTGGAAATGGTTTCACTTAGAAGCGATGTCTCTATGAAACGACGTCTACTTATTTGTCTTTGAACGGTGAGACAATTATGATGGCATAGTTTTATAGAGATCAGGAACTGGTTGCACAAATGCAGTGTTAGGATCACAATGTATGGTCATGGTATCTAATTCATGGTGTCTGGTCACGGTGTCTGGTCACGGTGTCTGGGTCACGGTGTCTGGTCACGGTATCTGGGTCACGGTGTTTGGGTCACGGTGTCTAGATCATAGTGTCTAGGTCATGGTGTCTAGATCACATTGTCTAGGTCACGGTGTCTGGGTCACGATGTTTGGGTCATGGTGTCTGGGTCACGGTGTCTGGGTATTAGGCAAATATCTGTATGGAGACTTAAACAGTGATATCCACAGAATGAATTAAACTTAATCATTAATAAAATAATTTCATTATAAAAAAAATAGTTTACAATAATTATTTAAGGCATAAAGAAACTAATCATATGTACACATGATTTGAGATAGATTAAATAGGATTTGTAGGATATATATGATTTGTTATCATTATAACATTATTAACACACGAGGAGTCTAAAAATATCCCCCTTTTTGATGATCAGAAATCATGTGAGTGAGATATCTAATCTTAGGGAATGTGTCTCTCCCTTAGTGTGCATAACATATCTCTTGGTGTGCATAGCTCTCCCCCTTTTGGGATTATCAAAAATAATAAATAAGAAATAGACAATAAGAGTTCATAATGCATTATATGGATAAAGAAGTGGAATTAAAAATAGTAGGCATTACAAAAAATTCAACAAGATCACTATCAAAAGATATTAGTCACTTTTCTTTAGCACCAGCTGTCTTCTCTTTGCCTTTGGAAGTAGCAGCAGTAGAATTTGAAGGAGCAAATGTAGAAGATGAAGAAGGAAGGGATCCAATGGACAGAGAAGGTAAAGGTAGTCCTTTAAAAACAGAAGGAGCCAAGGCAGGTGCAGTGGAAGACCGAGGCAACTATTGATCAAGAATAACAGGTCTGATCTGACTCAGATCCCGAGAGACAGACATAGAGGTATAGGCAAGGGCAGAGGATGAGAAGGTAGGAAAACTAGGTCTCAAGGGTGCAGTTGCAGGAGCCACAATTTCAGTACTCTGGATATAAAGATAAGGCCCAAAATATTGATGAAGTCTGCAATAATCTCTCCACCATACTGCATGGATTTCTCGAAGTCATATTTGTTCTCAATAAACTTGTCTAACAGAGGAGTGAAATCTTTGAGCTTTTGGACTTGAGTTTTGAAATCTTGAGTGACAGGAGGGATTCTCAGATATTCCACTAGGTATTTGAAATGGTTGGTCATGTCATGCTTTGAGAAGATCCTATTGAAGTATAAGTCCACCTTCTTAGTAATCTCTTCTTGAGCATCATTTTCAATTTTGGAATGAATTCTCACCAAATCAAGAACTCTATCACTGTTCTTGACAACTTCAGATAGATACTTTTTGTCAAATCCACTGAGCATAGACTGAAGTTTTTCCTTAATAACTGTTCTGAGCAGATCAATGTCCAAAAAGGGTTGAGAGGATTGTCTAGAGGCACGAGAATCAGTAACAACCAAAGTAAGGGACTTCAGTTGATTTATAAATTTCTAGAGACAACCCTTATACTCATCAGTAAACTTTTTAAGACCAATAACAAGTTCACACATCTCTTGAACATTTTTCTTGTTTCTTTCATCTAACTTATCAGCCAAGGAGGTTAGATTAGGTTTAATTAGGGAGGCAACTTCCTGTGGAATTTGACTAACAACATCCTCAACCAGATGAGAAATAGGTTCTGGTCTTGATTTCAGCACTCTCTGCATATCTTCAACCATACCTCGAAGAGACTTCACTTTATCACTTAACTGTTTATTCTCAATTATGGTCTCTTGAATCTCATGAAGCATCTTGGGTTGAATCATCCATATGATCTTTTCTAACAACAAAGAAGAATATTTTTTACTCAATTTTTTTGTAGGATCTTATTGGGTATTCATGAGTTTTTTTAACTCCATCCAATAGTGTAGCTCCAAAAGCTTTCAAATAATCCATACTAAAAAAGGTAGAAGGTTATTTTGAAGGTTCGTGAATAGGAGTTGAGACAAGATCAGGTTCCTTTACAGCTATAACATCAAGAGATGATAATGGTTTTAATTGAAACATTGTAGACAGATCAATACCTTTAACTGTGGCTTCCTAGGAGTCATTCACATCAAAATAACTAGGGAATTTATACCATGTATCCACTGATCTTGGATTAACTATATTAGGGACTTCAAAAGGTTCCAGATTCGGGTGCTTCTCCCCCTCAACATGTTCATTTTTCTCAGGACTAAGAGATTTAGATCCTTGATCTACTTACAAGATTTCATCCCTAATATCCTCACCCATTTCCTTTCTATCCAACTAAAACTCTTGATCCATTCTCTCTTCAGCAGATAGGATAAATTCAGGAACAACTTGTTCCTCCACATGTTCATCATAAGTAGATTCTATCACAATAGAAATATCTTCTTCTATATTCTCTTCTAAAACATCCTTTTCACTTACAACAACAACATATTCTTCTTTAGAAGTAGGTTGTTCTTGCAGATCAAAAACTTCTCCAGGAACAAGCACTTTCTTCTCAATTATGTCTTAGAGAATAGGTTCACTATTCTTCTCATCCAGGACAGTTTTACCTGTAGGTGCAACAACCTATTTTACTTCTTCCTCCTTAGAATACTCAACAATCTCATCTGGTTCCAAACTAGGATCAGAAATGTCTTTAGGTATTGAGGAGTGTTCCACCGGATTGAAATTTTCATAAAGGCTCTCATTATATTCCACCCATGCTTTTCTCCATGGATTCCAACTGATTTTCATTCTCTTTACTATAAATTTTGAGATAAAGAATTCAGAGTCCTTAATGGATTCTTCATCTGGTCCAATGAACCCTTTGGCATGAAGTATAATTAAGATAAGCCTTAAATAGAATAGGGAGGTTGACTTGGAGGTTTTTTTGATCAACTCACACATATGAAGTATATCATATTTTCATAGGTTGATCTTATGTCTATTTTTCATAAGATGTATCAAAAATACATCCTGATACTTGAGTGTAGAAAAATCACCTTTTCTGGGGAAAATCAGATTATGAAAAAACTTAAACAGAAGTCTAGTTTCACCATCCAGCTCAACAGCTGTGGCTCTTCAATTTGTTTCATTCCCAGTTAAGCTTCCCAATGATTCTTCCAAAATAAATATCACACTTGGAGGTGGATGACCTCTCTGATAGTTCTCACAAATACCCTCATGAGGTATCCTATGGCATGAAACCCATAACCTCAAAGAAAATGTGCATCTCTGGCCATTTATCCAGCTTCTCACAACAAAATCATCTACTATATCAAAAGAGAATTGAACATAATGATAGAACTATGAAACTAATTTCAGGTAAATAGGACTATCCTCCTTTGTGAACCAATCCATCCATCCTTTCTCTTTAAGTACTTTTAATACTAGAGACTTACTTGATAGCAACCACTCAGGGCATATTTCCTTTTCAGGGATGACTACTCTATTCACTAGGTTTGGATTCAAAGGACCTTCGGGTGCTAACTTTGGTGCTATTTTCAACTTCTTCTTTGAACTGCACTTATCAGGGGTTAACGAGGATATAAGTTTCATTCTGGGAATTCAACAAAGGTTTGAGAGAGAGAAAGGTTGAAAGAGGGTTTACAGTTTGAGATAAGATAGATCAGGTGAAGAAAGGAGTGAAACTTCTTTTATTTTATCATTTAGGGATATCAAGCATCGCAAGATCAAAATCATGGGAAAGTAAAAGGGTAAAATAATTAATTACCACAATACAAGTTATAATATGTAAATAAAATAATAAATTGTTTTTTATGGTGAGACCGTAACCGACTTTCACGGTGAGACCATAACAGGCTTTCACAGTGAGACCATAACTGGATTTCATGGTGAGAACATAAAAATGAAACATCAATTCTTAAGATAGTAAAACTATAGAACTGTTAGATAGTGACTTGTGAAACCGTAAACTGTGAAACAATACACTTACTACTTAAGATTTATCATTCCCAATTCATGTATGATGTAATCTATTCTTTCAGAATTTAATGGTTTGGTGAATATATCAGCAAGCTAATATTCAGTTCCAATGAATTCCAAAGTGATGTCACCTTTTTGATAATGATCTCTCAAAAAGTGATGTCTTACATCAATATGTTTTGTCCTAGAGTGTGAAACATGATTTATTGAGATGTTAATAGCACTTGTATTTTCACAATTTATAGGTACATGCCTGAATTGATATCCATAATCTAGTAATGCGTGTTTCATCCACAAAATTTGTGCACAAAAACTACCAGCAGCTATGTATTCAGCTTCTACGGTAGATAATGCAACAAAATTTTGTTTCTTATTACACCATGATACTATTGACTTTCCTAAAAAGTGACATGTTCCAGAGGTTCTTTTTTCTATCTAACTTACAACCACCAAAGTCAGCATCAGAATAACTCACTAACTCAAATGATTGTCCTCTAGGATGGAATAGTCCTAGATTGGGTGTATGTTTGAGGTATTTGAAAATTCTTTTAACAACATTTAAATGAGATTCCTTAAGATTTTCTTAAAAACGAGCACACATACATACACTAAACATAATGTCAGGTCGGCTAGTAGTTAGGTAGAGCAGACTTCCAATCATTCCTCTATAAGTGGTTTGATTAACAGATTTTCCATCTTCATCAAGATCCAACTTACAAGTAGTACTCATTAGAGTGTCACTACTTTTAGTTCTACCCAAACCAAAACGATTTAGAATATCTTTAGTATATTTGATTTGGTTTAGAATAATGTGATCATTGTTTTGAAAGATTTTAAATCCAAGAAAGAATTTTAGTTCACCCATTAAGCTCATTTCAAATTCATTTTGCATCATTTTGGAAAATTCAATACAAAAAGAATTCTTTGAAGATCTAAAGATAATGTCATCTACATAAATTTTAACTACTAGAACATCATTGGAAATTAATTTTATAAAAAGGGTAGGATCATCTATTCCTTTTGTAAAATCTTTGAAAATAAGAAAAGTACTTAATCTATCATAAGAGGCTCTTGGAGCTTGTTTTAAACCGTATAAATATTTTGATAATTTAAAAATATGATTTGGAAAATAAGGATTTTTAAAACCAGGGGGTTTCTCAAAAAAGACATCCTTATCTATATACCCATATAGAAATGCACTTTTAACATCCATTTGATATAGTTTAAAATTAAGAAGTGTAGCATAAGCAAGCAGAATTATGATGGATTCAAGTCTAGCTACTGGTACAAAGGTCTCTTCATAGTCAATTCCTTCTTCTTGATTATATCCTTATGAAACTAATCTAGCCTTGTTTCTAACTATATTACTAGCTCCATCTACTTTATTTATAAACACCTATTTAGTGCCTATGGTAAATGAGTCTTTGGGTCTGTCAACAAGTTTCCAAAATTTGTTCCTTTCAAACTGATTAAGTTATTATTGCATAGCCATCACCCAAAATTCATCATTAATAGAATCATTAATGTTTTTAGGTTCACGTTGTGACAAGAGGACTTGATGTTCAACCTTATTTCTAATAGAATCTATAGTTTGAGTTCCTTTATCAAAGTCTCCTACAAAAACATCTAAAGGATGGTTCTTGAGAGTTTTAACAACTGTAGAAAAAGATGGACTAGTGATTTTAGGTTCTTCAACAGGGTTAGGTTCATTGTGATTTGAATATAAATAATTTTTAGAACTAGAAGTTTTCACAGATTCCTTCAAAGGATGGTTAGAGGATTTTGAATTAATTTTCAAATTTTATACATCATCCTCTAGGTTCTCTAGAGTGGCCTTAGGTTCATGTGGATCTGTTTCATAAAATTTTACATGAATAGATTTTTCCACACATTTAGCTCTTTTATTAAATACTCTATAGGATTTACTAGAGATTGAATATCCTAAAAATATTCCTTCATCACTCTTGGATGAAAATTTGTCAAGATTTTCCTTAGTATTAAGGATATAGACTTTGCAACCAAAAACTTTTAAGTAGCTTACTCTGGGTTTTCTATTATTCCACAACTCATATGAAGTTATTTTAAGAATAGGTATAATCAACACTCTATTGATAATATATCATGTTGTATTTATAACTTAAACCTAAAAATAAATAGTTAAGTTATATTCACTAAGCATGGTTCTAGAAATATCTTGCAAGGTTCTATTTATTCTTTCCCCAACTCCATTATGTTGAGGTGTTCTAGGGGCAGAGAAATTATGACTATATCCATTTTGTGAGAAAAAGGATTCAAACTCTTGATTTTCAAACTCAAATCCATGATCACTTCTTAAGGATTTAATTATAAGTCCACTAAGATTTTCTATATTTTTGGCATATTTAGTAAAATGAGAGAAGGCTTCACTTTTTTGATCCAAAAATAAAGTTCAAGTATATATAGAGAAATCATCTACAAGAACATAAACATAGTGCTTCCTATTTAAACTATAAACTCTATATGGTCTAAAAAAATCCATGTGAACCAATTTGAGAGGTTGAGAAGTTAACACTTCTTTCTTTGGTTTGAAGGAAATTTTTTGTTGCTTTCCATTTTGACAAGGATTAAACACTTTATCATTTGGAAACTCAAGTTTGGGTAGATCTTTGACTAAGATTTTTCTAGTTAACTTTGTAAGAGAGTGAATATTACAGTGTCCTAGTATCCTATGCCAAAGCCAATATTTTTTGTGAAATACACTTAAACATGAAGCATTTTGAGAGACTAAAGAATCTAAGTTAATGGAGTAAACATTTTCATTTCTTAATGTAGAAAACAATAATTTATTTTTAGAATTAAAAACATTACAAGAATCATCTTCAAATTTTACATGAAATCCATCATCACATAGTTTTGAAATACTAAGTAGATTATATTTCAATACATCAAAAAAAAATTACTTTGGAAATCATAACTAAGTTAGAGTTACCGATCTGGACAAGGCCAATAATCTTTTCTTTGTAATTTTCACCAAAGGTGACATGTCCTCCATAATTTTTTGTTAAATTCTTGAAGCATGAATAGTCTCCTTTCACGTGTCTTGAACACCCACTGTCCAAGTACCATAAGATTTTAAAGGATCTCTTTAAGCAACTTTCCTACAAAATGGTCAAATGAAAACAGATTTTGGTACCCATACTTGTTTAGGTCCAGTAATATTAGTGACTAGTGCTTTAGGAACCCATATCTACCTCATAGGGTTCCTATAAGCATTATGTAAAGTACTTAAAAAATAAACTCTATTTGGTCCAGAAAATCTTGAAACAATAGAGAGTGTATCATTATTTGAACTAGATGAATGTTTTCTAGAACTAGGAGTAAAGCTGTATGTACTAGATTTAGAAACAAAATTAGTTCTTCCAAAATTTATTTTACCAGGTTGATAGCCAATGCTAGTAGTATATTCAAGAGCAATCTGTTTACCTGGAATTTGTACCAAGGTATATTTACCATTAGTAAACCTTTCAATATACCTTTTCAATTTATCATTAGATAGTTTTAGTTTATTGTTTTCTTTGAGTAATTGGGCATTTTTCTCCCTTTCTACACTAAGTTCAGTTTTAACAGTTGAGGTAAGAGCAAGCTATTTTTTAAAGACTTGTATTTATCTTTTAGTTCATTGCATGTCTCTTTAAGCATATTATAATACTCATACATTTATTCATTAGACATATTTTCTAAGTCACTCTCATCTCCAGAATAATAGTAATTGTGTACAAGAGATTCTAGTGTTACCTCAGATGTGTTTGTCATAAAACACATATTGGCTTTGTTAGCTTGTTCATCATGTGAAGATTATAAGTCACTTAAACTGTCCTCATAAGAACTCCATGTTTCTTTCATTGCCTTTTTATACTTTCTATATTTTTCCTCATATTTATTTTTGTACTTGAGCTTGGGATAGTCAAACTTTATATGTCCCTTTCGCTTACATTCATAGTAGACTATCTCATCAGAATTGTCACTTATTTTCCAATATTTCTTCTAGCTTCCTTTTTGACCATATCTTCCCTTAAAGTTAGGCTTTCTAAAAAAGTTCTTCTTCTTGTAAAATCTCTTAAACATTATAGAAATTCATCCATCTCCTCATCATTGTCAGGTGATGATTTTTCACTACTGGAACATTATACAGAGACTTCCAATTTTCCTTTCTCTTTATATTTATATGTGGTGGTCTTAAACGCAACTGATTTTATTTTGGGTCCATCCTCCTCTTCCTTGTTGACTTTCTATTCCTCTTCATACATCATCAGTTTTCTAATGAGTTCTTTTACAGGTAACTTAATGATGTCGCATGATTCTCTAATAGAGACAGAGGTTCCTCTCCATATGTCAGGTAGGAATATGAGAATCCTCATGATCTGTTCTTTGGAAGTAACTTCTCTTCCAAGAGAAACCATTTTGTTGAAAATTTCATTGAACTTGAGATACATGTTAGAAATAGGCTCATTAGGTTTCATTTTAAAGTTATCATATTTAATAGTATAAGTATTAAGTCTCATTTATTTCAGACTAGAAGTTCCTTCATTTGAAACAGACAAGGTATCCCAAATTTCATGGGCAGTTTTACATGTAGAAATTCTATTAAATTCCTCATCTCCTAAAGAGAAATATAAAGAATTCATGGATTTACAATTGTAATTGTAGGTATTCTTGGAAGGGTCATCCCAAGTGATTCTATTAGTAGCAGGAATCTTATAATCATTTATAATTGAAGACCATATTTCAAAACTCATACTTTCTAAATTCATTTTCATTTTGATTTTCCATTGGGCATAATTGGTTCCATTAAAGAATGGTGGTCTGTTTGTGGAATCACCTTCCAATATATTATCCATGATAAATAATTACTTTTAAAGAGATAGAAATTTATAATTAATAGAAATTTACAGATCTTTAAAGTAAAACTAAAATCACAGTTGAATAGGGTAAAAATAGTTTCTTAATAGGAATAACAAACATCCCCTGATACCAAATGTTGGTCAGAGTAGAGTACTCAAGAGGGGGGTGAATTGAGTATATATAACAATTTCTATTTAAAAATTATTCTTAAAATTATTCCCCAATAAATTTAAATACACCCAAGTTAATAAAATTAATACGATTATAAAATTTTGACTATTTAAATAACTTCTCATAAGATTGATTAATTCTCAGAAATCTTAATATCAGTTTTCAATATTACTTTTGAAGCTATTCTAATAAGGAAAAAATATAACTTCTTTCCAAGATTAACTATCAAAATAAATTTAGTGATTTTTTAATTATACAGTAAAATAAAGAAAACCAAATTAAATAACACAACAGATATAAAACAAGTGGTTTAGTATAAAATCGAGACCTAATCCACTCCACTTGGTGATCACTTGACACCAAGTAGTTTATATTAATAAACTTGATCCACACCATGGATCATGGTAAATAATAGTACACATGACTGTCCAGGTCACACAACCTCTTCCACAGTTCTTCATGGGTATGAACTGTCAGGTCACACATGGACCTCTTCCACACTTATCTATGGGAATAAAAAAGTGTAAAAAGATGTATGAGAAATGATATCTTGTATCCTTCAGTTTAATGTAGGAGATAGTGTGTGTTTTTATATAGACACACACACACTTCTCAAAAGATAAAAACAATACAAAATAGAGAAAATATGATAAGATAAGTTTAGAAGTTCTCTGAGTGTTAGTCTATGTAGCTCTAGAATTATAGGATGAAGCAGATGCAGGAATCGAGTCCTCTTGTGGAAAATAGAGTATCGCAAGTCAGCTAGATCTGTCTCGTGTTCTTCATGGAGTTGATAGTACGAAAATTTTCTCGACTATAGGATTTGAGTATGCTTCATGTGTTCTTCAGAAGTGTTGAGTTGCATGTGTCAGTTCTTCTTTTAATAATGCTCATTCTTCTTCATTATCGCGCACACACTTGTTTCTATATCATCTCTTTTTATTTTTGGCCATGCTGTTCTTTTTTATTCTTGGAGTGCATGTGTTGGAGTCGACATGATGCATGTATTATTCACCTCGTACCTCATACTTTCAGGTGACATGTATACAAAGAAACATTAATTATGTCAGTGCATTTTAAATATTCAAATATGACTGTTAGAAATTAAATTTAGAAATAACAAAATAGATTAAAGAACAGTGTCATAGTATGTTTGGAAACGGTGTCACTTAGAAGTGGTGTCTCCATGAAATGATGTATTCTTATTTTTCTTTGAGTGTTGATACAGTTATGATGACACAATTGTATAGAGATCAAGAACCAATATCACAAACGCGGTGTTAGGATCACGGTGTCTGGTCACAGTATCCGATTCACAGTGTCTGGTCGTAGTGTTTGGTCACAGTGTATGGGTCATGGTGTCTAGTCATGGTGTCTGGGTCACAATGTCTGGGTCATGGTGTTTGGGTCACGGTGTTTGGTTCACAGTATCTGGGTCAGGGTGTCTGGGTCACGATGTCTGGGTCACAGTGTCTAGGTCACGGTGTCTGGGTCACGGTGTCTCGGTCTTAGCCAAATATCTATATGCAGACTTAAATAATGATATCCACAGAATGAATTAAACTTAATCATTCATAAATGAATTTCATTATAAACAAAATAGTTTATAATAATTATTTAAGGCATAAAGAAACTAGTCATATGTACACATGATTTGAGATAGATTAAATAGTATTTGTAGGATTTATATGATTTTTGATCATTAAAACATGATTAACACATGAGGAGTCCAATAGGTTCAATGGGGAATTATTCATTAGAAATGGGTTGTGCTCTGGTTGTGGCTATTACGTTTTTGTACATGTATGAATAGTAATGAGAGTGTTTGTGTATGGGCTGGTTTTGGGACCCTTAGGTTGGTATGAGTTCTTGTTTACCTATATGTATAATTTTAGTTCTTGTGCTTCTTATTCGCACCCCACGCAAGTTTAGCACTTCATACCAAACACCCCCATTTCATGGGGGAGGGTATTTTTCCCAACATTCTCATGAGTGGCTAGTTATTAGCTCCTTTCTACTCCCTCTCCTAGGTATCCCAAGACTCTGCGGGCAGGCTGTGACGGACTAAGGTCCATTATGGCCCAAGACTCTTCAGGAAGGGTGTGTTTTGGTGGTTAACCCAAGTGTATGTGGGAAGTATTGTTTACCAAGTGTCTTTGGGATGAGGACCATGTGTCTTCAGGCATGGAAGTGGATATTCTGGCCCATGTGTCTTTGGGTGTGGCAGCGGTTGTGGTGGCCTAGGTGTCTGTGGGCAGGGATGTGTGTGGTTGTGGTGGCCCAGGTGTCTGTGGGCAGGGATGTGTGTGGTTTTGGTGGCCCAGGTGTCTACGGGCGGGGATGTGTGTGGTTGTGGTGGCCCAGGTGTCTGCGGGTGGGATGTGTGGTTGTGATATCCCATAAGGTTGTTGTTGGGGTAGTAGTGGGACTGCAGTGAAACTTATGGGGGAGGTTTGATGTGTAGGATGTCCTAAATAACCAGTGGGAAAGCGGTGTGGGGTACCCAAACCTTGATGTGTTATTACCATTACCTTACCTGACTTGCGTTATTTGGGGAGTATACCTTGGTGAGGCTGGGTGGATAGTTTTCTTGCTAGGTGTTTTGGTTACCTCTACCTTATCATGGGGCATTATAATTCCTTCCCACTTGTGCACAAAAGCTTTTGGTTTTACCTACTAAGTATACCTATATACTCACCCTACATATATAAAACTGCTTTCAGGTTTCTAGGAGGACTTCGAGAATCGTGCAGGACCATATTATCTCAGACGTTGGGATAATTGCTATTGCTATTTTCTTTCTTTTTGGTACTTTCTTTTGGAGTTTTCTTGTACTTCTTAGCATTTTTATTTTGAACATTCATGTGGAAAAAATGGGTTTTGGATTTACTTTTACTTTCTTTATTTGGAGTTTTTTGAGATTTACCGTCTTATATCCCGATATTTTTCTATAAAAGGGTAATTCCTTCCATATTTCATGTGATTATATACCCTTGTCGTTAGTCTCCACTCTGGGGCCTAGTAAAGGAGGGACTCAGGGGTCATTATATCTCCTTCAACTTGAAGAAGGGAGGGCCTGACAGTTTTTTGTCCCTTCCCTCATCATGGTGAAGGCGGGTTGTGATAGAATGGAATCAGATGCAGGTTGAGAGATAGGATGAAGTTTGGAGTTAGGCACAGTGAGGATTGCATGGGATGGTAGGGAAATAGTGTTTTGAGGTCTTGGTGTATGAAATAGGCTAGAGAATACTAGCTAGGACACGTGATTTTAGTCCCCCTGTGATCTGATGCAAGGAATCTGGACCTACCAAACGATCAAGTGAGGCTACACTGATTGCAGGGTAGAGACCCTAGGAAAGGTACATGCATCATAATGAAATGTGTTCTTGTTTTTTATGGGTGTTTGGGGAGTTTAAAATGAATAACAAGTTTAAGAAAAATTTAAAAGATATCTTCTACACTACTCGGGCTTAGGCATTTTCTTGTTTACCTTGAAGCTATGGCACAAAAATGACAAACACAATTAGTGAAAATGATTGAGGCCTAGGAGTATAATTTTTCTTATCAGCATAAGTATGATCAATAGGAGGAAGAAGACCAGTGGCAGAATATGATTTGTTCCTTTTAGTAGCAAACCCTCAGGAAGTACGAGGGTAACATCTCAGACATGGAGACGGAGAGCTGGATCGAGGAGATGGTGATATCCTTCAGCTTGATCCAGGATCTGACAAAGTACTGGGTCCCTCTGTCCATGAGCTAGATGTGGGGAGAAGCATGCCAGTGGTGGATTCTCTATCTTGGGGATAAGAGAAAGGATGAGGTTTTGTAGACTGACTTTGAGAGGGAGTTCTGAGAGGAATTCATCTCTTCCACAATGAAGGCTGAGAAGGGGTAGGTTCCACTCTTCCTTAAGTAGGGGAGTATTTCAATAAGGTAGTTGGGGATCAAGTTCAAGGATCTCCTTTATTTTTCTATGGACCTCTTTTCGGATGAGGAGTCTCGGGCGAGACGTTTATAGGAGGCACTCCCACCTTCCTTGCTGTATTATCTTAATCCCTTCACTCTACCAACGTACTTAGAGGTTCATAAGAATACTAAAGTGGTGGAGAGGATTCACACAATGGGAGGTGTTCTGCGAGAGGGGATCCAATTGTGCTCATCGAAGGGGAAGGCCATTAGCAGTAGGCCTCCAACATCAGGGCTATCCTGGTTTTGACCGATGGGGAGCAGGCCCCAATAGTTCCAATTTCAATCTCCTGGTCCTCAACCTTTCCCTATGGGATTAGGAACAAGATGATTTATCTATGGAAGCCATGGGAACCTATGGAATCAGTTCTCAGACCGAGTGAAGTACAGTGGAGGCAGGCAGGTTCAATGCCTACCTTAGCAGCAACAATTTCCAGCTAGGCCTTTTCTGCAGCCGCCGCAGGGACTGCGACCTCCTGCTCCTCTAAGAGTAGACGTTACAGGAGGAGGCCGGCCTCAGGGTTCTCCTTAGGGACCTCAACTAGGGTGTGTTATAGGATGCATCCAATAACCTAGGGGCATAGAAGATGGGTGTGGGCAGTTGCACCCCACAGAGGTAGCAGTTCCAGTAGGGCTAGAGGTCGTTTTAGGTACGATCAACTTGTTTAGTACTCTTTCCTATGATTTGTTTGATTCAGGAGCTTCAAACTCCTTTTTTAAAACTAGTCTATCCCATTCTATAGGTCTAGATGTAGAGAGACTTCCTATGCCCCTGGTATTGAGTACGCCAATTAGGGGGTCATACCATCTTGTCTTATGTTTGTTGGGGATGTAGACTGATGTTGGGGCCACATTAGTCCAGTGGGGACCTTTTATTTCTACAGATGCATCCATATGATGTCATTTTAGGTATCGAATGGCTATTCTATGTGTATTCCATTATCAACTGCTTTCAGATAAGGGTCGTGTTTTAAGATATGGGCGGCCACCATGTAACTTTTGTTGGCAAGCAGGGTTTCCAAGAGGGCAGCCGAAGAGTGGATCCCCTTATTTACTTGTTAGCTAAACTATCAGTGGAGTCAGTAGATACAGAGATGGTGGAAGTCCCGAGGATTGTCAGTGAGTTTCTGGACATAACTATGCCACCCACGACCTAGAGATTACAACAGTTGTGTTTGCACTAAAGTTGTGGCGACATTACCTCATCGGGGAATGCTTCGTGGTCTTCACAGATCATAGGAGACCTGAACTTATGAAAACATAGGTGGATGGATTTTCTTCAGGACTACGACTTCGAGATCTCCTACACCTCAGGAAAGGGGAACATTGTGGCCAATTCCTTGAGCATGAAGTCACAAAGGGAAGATGTTTGGGAATCTATGGATTCTTGGAAGGTGATGGAAGAGTTGGATACTTTACATATGATCATGAGAGTTGAGGAAGGTAGAATCTATCTATTATAGATGACAATGTAGTCTTCCTTGGTACAACAAGTGGAGGAGTCCCAGTGGGGGGACTTAGAGGCTTAAGTGATGCGTGATCATGTTAGCTAGGGTGATACTTTGGAAGGATGGTTGGAAGACGGTAAGAATCTGATAATTTTCCATGGGAAGTTGTTTGTCCCAGAGATGATGTGCAAGGGAGTTCTCCACGAGTTCCATAAATCACCCTTAATGGCACACCCAAGAGTTTCCAAGATGTACTGAGGCCTGAGAGAATAGTTTTGGTGTCCTAGGGTGAATCAGGAAGTGGTAGAGATTGTGGAAAAGTGCCTCGTGTTCCAGTAGGTGAAGGCTGAGCATCGTGTTCTGGGTGGTCTGTTGCAGCCTTTAGATGTCCCAGAGTGGAAGTGGGAATACATCTCGATGGATTTCATCATAGGATGACCCAAGATTCAAGGAGGCTGCGATGCTATCTGGGTAGTGGTAGATCGACTAATGAAATCATATCACTTCCTAGCAAACAAGGAGTCGAGTGCGGTGGTTTCCTTAGCACGGAGGTACAAGGAATAGGTGGTGCGGTTTAATGGAGTTTTAAGGTCCATAGTCTCAGACCGATATGCATGCTTCACTTCCTGAGTCTGGAGGGGATTACAGTGTGATTTTTCACCCATATATACCTTATCACTACTTTCCACCCTTAGATGGATGGCCAGACAAATAGGACCATCCGGACATTGGAGGACATGCTGCGGGCATGTGTTTTGGACCTCAGAGGATCATGGGTGCGACACTTTCCACTGGTAGAGTTTTCCTACAATAATAGCTATCACTATAACATTGACATGGCTCCATTAAAATCCTTGTATAGAAGACCATTTCATTCACCTGTGTGCTTGATAGAGGTTTGGGAGGTAGGTGTTCTTGGCCTAGAGGTGGTGTAGAGCACGATGGAGAAGGTCCATCTTGTGCGTGAGAGGATGAAGGAAGCCCAGGACTAGAAAAATCTGTATGTCGATCATAGGAAGAGACCCTTGTAGTTAGAGGTTGGGGACCATGTGTTATTAAAGGGTGTCCACTCGGCGTGGGCAATAGAGGTTCGGTAGGGGGATTAAGCTTTATTTCCGGTTCTTCGGACCCTTCTAGGTGTTGCGGCAGGTTGGCAAAGTGGATTATCAGCTGGCACTACCACCGCTGCTACTAAGGGTATATAATGTCTTCCATGTGTCTTAGCTCCTTCAGTATCTACACGATGATTCACATGTCCTCTACTTGGGAGAGCAGGATATCGAGGATGATGCAACGTTCGAGGAGCAACCATTGGGGATCAAGGATTGTGAGGAGAAGGTGCTTTGTGGAAAAACCATTCCCTTATTTCATGTGTCATGGAGGCATGGTGGCCTTGAGGAGAGTACCTAGGAACATGAGGTGCAAATTCATGCCCAGTACCCAGAGATGTTTTGAGTTTTGTTTCATGTCTATTTTGTACTTTGTAAGAACCCGGTTCTTATTTTTTTAGGTACGAGTTTCTTCTTTTCTCTTTTCCTTAAGTGTTTTTGAGAAAGTAAGAAAATGGGAAAAAATACTAAATTCTGTAAGTACATGTCGTGTACTTTTCCACATGCCGTGTACTTTTGGCCGTGTGGAATGAGTACACAGGGCGTGTGACCATGTCGGAGATGAAGGGTGTAGAACCGACTACACACCGCGTAGTGTTCCTTTACACGTTATGTAGTCAATCGGCAGGAGAATAGTCAGGCAGTGGCCAACTGTGTGACAGAACACTCCGTGTACTCAAGAAGACACGCCATGTAGTCATTTCGGCAGATGAATAGTGCCACACTAGCGGGAAACCACCAGGGGAACAGTTAAAAAAATGGGAAGTACACACCGTGTACTTGGAAATACACACTGTGTACTTTGTTTTTTTCGCTTAAAATGGGAAGTAGCCTCCCCTGTTCATAGGGAAGGCTTAGAACCGGACGGGATCTCGGGAGGGACGGTCGAATCTTCGAGGATCCATCGATCGCAAACTGGGAATCCGATTCCGCCTCCGTCGATCTTGTTGGAACCGCATAGGTAAGCTATCCCTTCTCCTGGAGTAGTTCTTACCAATTCTTCTTCTAAGGGAAGTTATTTTCATTTAAGAAAGTTTTATTTCACCTCAGATCTACCTCGTTCTAGGACGATTCGTGGAACGTCGTTCGAGTATACTGATCAGGGGAGTTTAAGGTAGGTGGCTTGGTGTTTATATTCCAACTGTCGTGCGTTTTTTGCATTTTTGAGCTACGAACCCATGTTGGGGTGTCGTGTGGATGAGGCCGTAGCTATTTTAAATACCTATAATTGTATAGGTAATTCAATGTGATAATGAACTGCTGTTTGGGATCGCTTCTTGGATCCAGGACCACCCCGGGGGTACGTTCCTCTATTTAGCCGTTTGGCCAGGATACCCGAGGGTATGCCATGTTTAAATTATGCGTTACTTTTTCCTTGAGAGGAATTGTATGTAAATTGAACGTTTATATGTTGGGAATGTCCTGGTTACTTGTGCCTGAGGGCAGTGTTTTACTATATCCTGAGGGCATGACTGTATTAGCCTGAGGGAAACATTCTATTTCGCCTGAGGGAAACCTTTCGTGCCTAAGGGCTGTGACTTCTGTGCCTGAGGGTGAAAATTAATATGCCTGAGGGAAATGCATGAGGGCAAGATTCTGGTTACCTGAGGGTAAGGGTTTGCGTGTTTGGGAACACTGACTGGTTACTTAGAAACTCACTTTGGTGATTTCTTTATATTAAATGGTTAAAATGAATATTAAAATGGAAATATAACTTTTTAAGTTAGTTACTCTTTAGTACTGCTTAGTTTATTGAATTTTACTTTTGCACAACTGTTGTTTCATGTTTACACACAGTTGAGCACGAGCCTTTGGTGGGTGCCTACTGGGAATTATTTCTCACACCCTGTTTGGGTCATGCTTTTCAGCCCAAACTGATTACGTTTCTGCAGGTGTAGATAAGGGCAAGGGCCCTTATACAGGTACATGATTATTGCTGAGGAGTAGGGGAGCATGGGACCGAGCTCTGGCCCACGATGTTGCCAACTATTTCATTTTGCTTTCTTGTACCCTGTATTGTATTGTACTGCTGTGTAACATGTTCTGGCTATTTTCTTAGTATTGAGGCATGTTGCATCGTTACTTATATACTGGTTGGTTATATCTACTACAGTTGTTTATTTCAGTTGTGTATGGTTATTACTTCCACTGTTATTGTATGTTTTATTTAAATTCCGCAGCGCTACACTTTGAAAAATGATGGCATAGTTTCCCCACTATCAGACCTAGACCCTCGCTGCTAGTCAGCAGCCTCTGAAATTTGGGGAAATGCACTTGAGGTCACGTGGCGAACCGGGTTCGGGGCACCCGTTGAGTGGCACCCAGAACTGGGACGTTACAAAGTGGTATCAGAGGAGTTCTTTTCTTTGACTTACTGTTTGGAGCCTTAGTTAGGGATAGGACGGGAACAGTAGTTGGTAATAAGCTGTGCCCGGGCGTAGCTAACCCGTGTACTGGGAAAATCCAGTCTACCTCGTACTTTTGCAATTATTTTGATTTTGAAAATTTTAAAGTTGATTTGATTTCACCGTTGGGTGACACACTTGTGATTGTGCTGTTTATATTTTATCCATGTGTTCTGTTTTAGTTGCAACCCGATGAGATGAGGGTATGCCATCTCATGCATCATTTAGGTGCATGATAGGGATCACATGCCATGCATAGTTTTCATGCCATGTTGGTTCATTAGTAATATCATGATGTTGTGATAGTTGTTGTGCTAGAGAAGCATGATGTTGTGATAGCTTCTTTGATAAATAACTGCTATGTGATAGGGTATTGTTGTATAAGTTTGTTGAAAGAATGGATGCCAAACATTGGTTTTTGGGGAGTATGGGCCCCTATTGACCGGAATTTGGTGGACCATTGACTTTTTATTATGTTATAACACAGATAAGATGTTAAACTTTGATTCGTGGGGAGTATGGCCCCTCACAGATCGGAATTTGACACTTAGGTGTTGTTTTGCAGTGTTTCTGGGTTTTGGGGAAGTTTCTAAGGCATACTGTCCGGAAAACCTAGTATACACGCCGTATAGTACTTTAAACACACCGTGTATGGTCTTCTGTTTGGGAAGAAAAATAAACTTTTTGAGTACACGCCGTGTAATCTCTTCCCGTGTCACAAACCATGTGGGCGGCGACACGGGGAAGGGAAGAGCTTGGGGGCGAACATGCCGTGTAGATGATATACATGCCGTGTAGTGTTGACCCGGAGTCCGCCCGTGTAACTAACAACACGGATGGAGGAGACATTAAGACATACATGTCGTGTCCACTAGGGAACACACAGTGTAGTCTGACCTGGGATCTGGCCGTGTAACTAACAACACGGGTTGGTGTAATCCTTTAGAGTATACACCGTGTGTATATAGAACACGCCGTGTAGTGTGAGCCATGTGTCTGGCCATGTAACTAACAACACGGGTTGACGAAGCTCATCTAGTACACGCCATGTACATGTGGGACACTCCGTGTAGTCTTGTCCGAGGACAGACCGTGTGGTTTTAGCCGTGTGGCTGGGGAAACGAGGTGGTGTACACGCCGTGTGCGGGTGTAACACGCCGTGTAGTGTCTATCCGAGTATTCGGCCGTGTCACAAACGACACGGGTAGTTGGAAATTACACCATACACGTCGTGTAGATGATATACACGCCGTGTAGTTTTGTTCAAACAGAAGCCGTGTGGATTAGCTGTGTAGAAGGACCCGGGTAGGGGAAGAGAAGTCAAGTATATGCCGTGTAGTTAGTATACACGCTGTGTAGTCTTGTTTTGAAAATTTTTAATGCCTTCTTCATATTGTTCTCTTTGTGGTTCCTTTGCTTTCAGTCGTTGATAATCTTGAATCGAAGGCGTGTTTTGACCTTATAGTGTCATGCCGATGAGATGACCACACGTTGTTCACCAGGAGAGTGGCGACGATTATACTTCAGAGATGGTGGGCCATGGGCTACTAGTGGATCCTACATCAGAGCCAGATGTGGCACTAGCCGTTATACCGGACACAGGTGTGGAGGCACAGTTCTGTGAAGGCTTTATGCAGTTCATGCAGACCTTTCAGGGAGCACCGCCGGCTACCACATCTATGGCTGAGATGACTCATATATTTCAGCAGCATCATCTGCCTACATTTTCAGTGAATGGTGGACCATAGGCTGCGGAGTCTTGGCTAGGATCTATGCAGACTATTTTCGAGCATCTTGAGATGCCTCCAGGGCAGAGGGTCAAGCCCGTGATGTATATGCTGCGTGATTCCGCCAAGAGGTGGTGGAATGTTACCACCCAGTCAGAGCATCACAGGGACATGGTGTGGGAAGATTTTCAGGTATTCTTCTATGAATTATTCTTTACAGAGACACTGAGGGAAGATAGGGCTCGAGAGTTCATGAATCTGTAGTAGGGTGCTATGTTGGTGATGAATTATTCTTATCTCTTTACCGAGCTTCAGCGTTTTGCACCCATTCTGGTGGGTGATGAGACGTTGCGGGACAGGCACTTTGAGGATGGTCTCTGATATGACATTCGAGTGCTGATGAATGTTTTTAGGTTGCCTTCAGTACATGATATTTTGAATCAGGCGTTGATTACAGAGAGGAACCTGCGGGAAGATAGTGGTGTGGGCCAGGGCGGTTCAACACCGGTTTCTGGTACTATTTCTACCGGGAAGAGGAAGCGACAGATTGACTTCTCTCAGGGTGGAAGTACCAGCCAGATAATTTCTCCATGTGGCCCGGTCAGGTGCTACTAGTGTGGTAAAGAGGGGAACAAGAGACCGCAGTGTCCATGAGACCTAGTGGAGTGCTGAGCTTGTGGAAAGATGGGGCATCTGCAACGCTTTTGTAGGGCGTTTTCACCAGTGGCTAGTGAGAGGGGTTTTGTGCAGGCTCCGCATGCGGGATCAGGACCAGAAGCTTCTTACCAGTCAGGGAACTAGAATACGTTAGGGTGGGAAGGCAGAGATGGTGGTCATGGCCGTGGTATCCAGACACTAGGATCATAGAGGTAGCAGGGCAGGACAGCTCAGGGTAGCCAGGCTATGTCACAGGGCCGCGACACTGGGCAGGCATATGCAGTGCAACAGACCCAGCAGGAGCAGGATCCCAGACCTTCTACTGTCAGAGGTACTATTCTAGTAGCTTATGTCTTATCTTCAGTACTTTTTGATATGGTTCCTACACATAGTTTTATATCTGTACCCATTGTGGAGAGCCTTGGGATCTGTATTTCTTCTTCTTCTGATATAATAAGGCTAGACACTCTGTTGGGGACTAGAATGGCTGGTGTGCGTCAGTGTAAGAAGTTCCCCCTTGAGGTTGGTGGGTGTTACTTTCTTTGGGACCTCTAAGTCTTAGAGATTATAGCGTATGATGTCATTTTTGGGATGGACTAGTTGGTTCCCTTTCGAGCCTTTGTAGATTGCTATTGTCTAAGGGTGAGTTTCACGACACCAGAGGGCAGAGAGTTTCTATACAAGGGTGAATGGGATGTTCAGGTGAGCCGAGATGGACTAGAGCATCATGGGCGAGGTGGAGTCATAGCCCAGATTGTGATTTTATATCTGGATGATCAGGGGACTTTTTAGAAGGATTTCTTTCCAGTGGTTGATTGTTTCAGGGATGTTTTCTCAGACGACTTTTCAGGTCTACCTCCAGAGCGATAGGTGGATTTCTCTATTGAGCTTGTGCCAAGGGCATCACCGGTGTCCATTCCTCCTTATAGGATGGCTATACCTAAGTTGCAGGAGATCAAGAGGCAGTTAGATGAGTTACAATCAAAGGGCTTCATCCGACCCATTACTTCTCCTTGGGGTTCTCCGGTCCTTTTTTGCGAAGAAGTCAGACGGTACCCTCAGACTCTGTGTGGATTATCAGAAGCTGAACTAGTTGATGGTCAAGAACCGATATCCCTTTCTGAATATTGATGATCTTTTTGATCAACTTCGTGGAGCACGAGTGTTCTCGAAGATTGACTTGAGATCAGGATATCATCAGCTGCACGTGAGACCATCGGATATACCGCTTACAGCTTTTCGGAGCAGATATGGTCTGTATGAGTACTTGGTTATGCCGTTCGGACTCATGAACATGCCAACAGTTTTCATGGATATGATGAATTGTGTGTTCCATCCTTATCTGGATTCTTTTGTGGTAGTATTCATGGAAGAAATCTTGGTGTACTCTCACACTTGGCATGACCATGCCACCCATCTTGAGATCGTATTGAGTACACTGAGAGAGCATAAGCTATATGCTAAGCTCTCAAAGTGCCACTTTTGGATGGACCAGATTCACTTCCTGGGTCATATTATCTCAGAGGCAAGAGTTGCAGTAGACCCAGAGAAGGTGAGAGTAGTAGTTTCCTGGGAGCAGCCTAAGAACGTGTTTGAGATACATAGTTTATTAGGCCTGGCTGGTTACTAAAGATGCTTTATCCAGGACTTCTCACCCTCAGCAGCACTGTTGAAGGGTTTGACTAAGATGGGTTTGAAGTTTGTTTGGTCAGAATCTTGTGAGGCAGCCTTTCAGGACCTGAAAGGAAGGTTGACATCAGCACTATTCCTGATACTTCCTGAGCAAGGGAAGAGCTATACAGTTTACTGTGACGCATCAGGTATTGGGCTGGGAGCAGTGTTGATGCAGGGCGATTGAGTTTTTGCGTACGGGTCTCGGTAGTTGAGGCCACATGAGAGGAATTACCCGACGCATGATCTTGAGTTGGCTGCAGTTGTGCATGCGTTGCGTTGTTGGAGACATTATCTATTGGGAGAATGTTTTGTTGTTTTCACTGACCACAAAAGTCTCAAGTATATCTTTACTCAGCGTGAATTGAATCTGAGGCAGCGAAGGTGGGTCAAATACCTTCAGTCCTTCAATTTTTGAGCTTTCCTATACACCTGGTAAAGGTAATGCAGTAGTTGATGCACTGAGCAGGAAGACTCAGATACAGGCAGTGTAGGAGGCCAGTGGTGAGTGGCAGCTCATGGCCTTGTTCTCTGAGATGCATTTGGAGGTGCATGACAGTCAGGGGCAGACCTATCTTTCGTCTTTAGCTGTGACTTCTACCCTCCTAGATAGAGTGAGGATGGGACAACTATCTGATTCAGAAGGCCTAGTTTTACGGGAGTCGGTGGCAAGTGAGGACCCTCTTCCTGGTTTGACGATAGGAGAAGTTAAAGTTCTGTGTTTCCATGGACGAGTGTGGGTTCCAGGGGATATATGCGAGGAGATGATGCGGGAGTTTCATGCTTCAGCTTGGGAAGTTCATCCCGAGATTACCAAGATGTACCGTGACTTGAGACATCAATACTGGTGGCTGGGTATGAAGAGAGAGATAGCTGGTTTTGTTACGAGGTGTTCTACCTGTCAGCAGGTGAAGGCGGAGCATCAGAGGCCAGCTAGACTATTACAACAGTTACCCATCCCGGAGTGGAAATGGGATGATGTCGCGATGGATTTCATGACTGGTTTGCTGAGGTCACCTCGAGGCAATGTTGCCGTGTGGGTTGTTGTGGACAGATTCACGAAGGTGGCTCACTTTTTGCTGATCAAGGATACCTTCGGTGTTGACGAGCTCGGGAAGTTGTATATCCGAGATATCGTGCATCTTCATGGGGTCCCTCATTCTATCATTTCAGATAGGGATGCCCGTTTTATGTCTTGTTTATAGCAGAGTTTTTAGAGGGAACTGGGTACACAGGTGCTTCTGATCACGGATTACCACCCTCAGACAGATGGCCAGTCAGAGCGTACAATACAGATGATTGAGGACATGCTGCGAGCATGCGTCCTAGACTTTGGGGGATCTTGGGAGAATCACATACCCCTAGTCGAGCTTGCCTATAAAAATAGTTTTTAGGCAACTATTGAGATAACACCTTACGAGGCTTTATATGGTAGGCCATGCTGATCACCCTTGTGCTGGTTAGAGGTAGGTGAGGCAGCTTTACTGGGACCACGACTCGTTCATGAGACTACTGAGCAGGTCCAGTTGATTCAGAAGTGGATGGCTACCGCTCAGTCTCGTCAGAAGTCTTATGCTGATCGCCGTAGATGACCCTTGGATTTCGTGTTTAGGGATCAAGTTTTCTTGCGTGTTTTGTTGATGTTGGGACACAAGCGGATTAGGAGACAGGGTAAACTTTCACCGAGGTATGTGGGGCCATTTGAGATTCTGGAGAGAGTCGGGCCGGTTGCCTATCGGTTGAAGTTACCACAGAGGTACTGGGCCATGCACGATGTCTTCCATGTATCTCAGTTGCACCGCTATCATTCAAACCCGTCTCACGTCCTTCAGCCCGAGGAGGTTTAGCTTCATGTCGATGTGTCCTTTGAAGAGCATCCGATTTGTATCATTGATAGGAGCATAGAGGTTCTCCGAGGCTGGTCAGTTCCTCTCATATGAGTTCTATAGAAGCATGGCTGAGTGCAGGATGAAACCTGGGAGTGGGAGACCGATGTACGTGCTCAGTGGCCGGAGTTGTTCATGGATATATCTTCACCACCCCTAGAAGGGAAATTTGGGGATGAATTGTTTTAAGGGGGGAAGTTTGTAAGAACCCGGTTCTTATTTTTTGAGGTACAGGTTTCTTCATTTCTCTTTTCCTTAAGTGTTTTTGAGAAAGTAAGGAAATGAGAAAAAATCCTAAATTTTGGAAGTACATGCTGTGTACTTTTCCACACGCCGTGTACTTTTGGCCGTGTGTAATGAGTACACAGGGCATGTGACCATGTCGGCGATGAAGGGTGTAGAACCAACTACACTCTGTGTAGTGTTCCTTTACACGCTGTGTAGTCAGTCGGTAGGCAAATAGTAAGGCGACCAGCTGTGTGACAGAACATGCCATGTACTCAAGAAGACATGCCGTGTAGTCATGTCGGCAGATGAACAGTGCCACGCTGGTGGGAAACCGCCAGAGGAAAAGTTAAGAAAATGGGAAGTACACGCCCTGTACTTGGAAATACATGCCGTGTACTTTGTTTTTTTTGCTTAAAATGGGCAGTATCCCCCTGTTCATAGGGAAGGATTTGAACCAGACAGGAGCTCGGGAGGGATGGTCAAATCTTCGAGGATCCGTCGATTGCAAACTGGGAATCCGATTCTGCCTCCTTCGATCTCATTGGAACCGCACGGGTAAGCTCTCCCTTCTCCTGGAGCAGTTCTTACCAATTCTTCCTCTAAGGGAATTTATTTTCATTTAATCAAGTTTTCTTTCACCTCAGATCTACCTTGTTCTAGGATGATTCATGGAACATCGTTCAAGTATACTGATCAGTGGCGTTTAAGGTAGAAGTATTGGTTTTTATATTCCAACTGTCATGAGTTTTGTGCGTTTTTGAGCTACAAACCCATGTTGGGGTGTCGTGTGGCTGAGGCTGTGGCTATTTTAAATACCTAGAATTGTATAGGTAATTCAATGTGATAATGAACTGCTATTTGGGATCGCTGCTTGGATCCAGGACCACCCCAGGGGTGCGTTCCTCTGTTTAGCCATTTGGCCAGGATACCCGATGGTATGCAATGTTTAAATTATGTGTTACTTTTGCCTTGAGAGGAATTGTATGTAAATTGCACATTTATATGTTGTGCATGGCCCGATTACTTGTGCTTGAGGGCGGTGTTTTACTATAGCCTGAGGGCATGACTGCATTATCCTGAGGGAAATGTTCTATTTCACCTGAGGGAAACCTTTCGTACCTGAGGGCTGTGACTTCTGTGCCTGAGGGTGACACTTTGTATGCCTGAGGGAAATTTCTGTTATGCCTGAGGGCAAGATTCTGGTTACCTGAGGGTAAGGGTTTGCATGTCTGGGGACACTGACTGGTTACTTAGAAACTCAATGTGGTGATTTCTTTATATTAAATGGTTAAAATGAATATTAAAATGGCAATATATCTGGTTAAGTTAGTTAATATTTAGTACTTCTTAGTTTATTTCATTTTACTTTTGCACACTGTTGTTGCATGTTTACACACAGTTGAGCACGGGCCTTTGGTGGGTGCCTACTGGGAATTATTTCTCACACCTTGTTTGGGTTATGGTTTTCATCCCAAACAGATCATGTTTCTGTAGGTGTAGATAAGGGAAAGGGCCCTCATACAGGTACATGATTATTGCTGAGGAGTATGGGAGCATGGGACTGAGCTCAGACTCGCGATGCTGCCGGCTGTTTCATTTTTCTTTGTTGTAACCTGTATTGTATTGTACTGCTGTGTAACATGTTCTGACTGTTTTCTTAGTATTGAGGCATGTTGCATCGTTACTTATATACTGGTTGGTTATATCTACTGTAGTTGTTTATTTCAGTTGTGTATGGTTATTTCTTCCACTTTTATTGTATGTTTTATTTAAATTCCACTATGCTACACTTTGAAAAATGAGGGAATAGTTTCCCCACTATTATACCTAGGCCCTCGCTGCTAGTCAGAAGCCTCTGGCATTTGGGGAAATGCGCTTGAGGTCACGTGGCGAACTGGGTTCGGGGCACCCGTTGAGTGGCACCCAGAACCGGGACATTACATACTTGACTGTGATGTAGTGCTTGACCTTATTAACTATAAGGTGGGATGTTTTACTTTCTCAGAATGTGTGTAAAAGTCATCACTGTGGGGAGGGGAGGACATGATCCCTAATCAAGATGCATTAAGGTGGATGCGATTAAACCCATATGGGTGAGTCATTTCTGCCCAAAGAGGATAATATCTTTACATGGAGTAAGGGAATCCCTAACCCATATGTCTGGATGGTGTGACCTTTATATGTTTGTGTGATTTATCAAGGGATAAGAGAGGTAGTATATTTGTAGTTTTTCAGAGGATAGATGAGGGAGAGGTGTTCCTAGATATCGAGGCTTGTTCCGTATTTTGTACAACTCTAGGGTGGGTTGTACCTGAGAGGTATCTTGTGAGGTGGTTGTTAGAACCACTCTCTTTTATTCAGGTTTACCCTTGAATTCTCGAGGATGAGAATAGTTTGATAAGTATTTGATGTAATGGCCTAGACCCTCCTGGTCCATTACTTTTCCAAATTCTGGTGTTTGGGGTGTCCTGGACCTCATTAGTGAGTGAGGAGGGCATCAATGTCGGTGGTTGGGTGTCACCTATAGGTGCCACCAATCAATGTGTCACCGATTGGTGCTGCACCTGAATGGTGCCACCATAGGGGTGTCAGGCTTTCTTTCCCCATTTTTCCCATAATGCCTCTTTTAAGTCTTCTTATCTCTTTTAAAGTGGTTTAACCTCGGTTTAAATCCCATAAATGATGTTTTAAATCCCTTAATAATGGTGGGGGGGGGGGGACCCGAGTTACCAAAAATGTGTGGCGTGTCACACCCTTTTACCGCGTTTTCCAACTTCCCATGTTTTCCAGTTTTTCCCCTATTACATTTTTCTCCATTTAAAGGAAATATTTTAACTCACAGTCGTTATCTTCAGCATCTATAAGGATAATTATTAATTCTCAAAAAATTATAACATGTGAAAATGCCCATCTGCGTGGTTAAACCACGACCCTCTTTTAATAACTCTGAGATTTCACATACCATAACTCTAGGATTTGGCCTTTTGTCACCTGAGATATTCTTCTTCCCTAGTCTCTTTCCTTTCCTTGGTACGTTTGGAGTCCCTCTTCTGGAGACGAATCGTGCGTCCGTGCTGGAGCCTTTCCTTCTCACACTTGTAATCCTTGGAGATCTTCTTTTGCAAGTCACGCATCCCCATTTCTTGACACAAGGAGAAAACTTCAATCATTGATCATACAAGTAGGGTTTTACTTTGTCTCTCTTTACTATGTATCATGCGGGGCATGTATGATAATATTTCCTCGGGGCATGGATGAAACCAAACCTTAACGAAGATAGTAAATAGACTTTTAAAGAATGAAGGGGTGTGTTTGATGATGATGCTGCTATACTCTTTTTATCTTCGCTTATAAGTTTTGAATTTTATGGGATTATGACCACTGAAAATAGTGTCCGTTGGTTGTCTTTTCTTGTGATCTAATGAACCTCTGTTTTTTCTGGATAACCTTGTGATTGAATGGATTTAACATGGGAACTGGTTAATCACATAAACTTGGTTGATTAAATGAATTCCCAATGAATGAGAATCCTTGCGTGATCACCCTGGTTAACCAAACGAAAAGAAGTAAACTTGATAAATGGTGTGGTTAAATCTAAAAACTCCCTTGGTATATTCTTCTATTAAGCACAGCTGTTCTGCTTGATGCTTGTAGGGTGACGTGGATGGGGATGGGATCCCCTGTTGTTCGGTTGTTGGTTTGTGGATCTCAGGCCATGTGGGGCCATATGTGGGGGCTTGGTTTGGTTTCAGTACATCGATAGATCTCATAGACCCCTTTTGTTATTGTGAATTTACAAGAGAACTAGGTGTGAATTCTTAAATTGCTATTTGGATGTTTTATTCCTCAATCCAGAGTTGTTTTGACTTGTGGATGTGCTTGTTAGTTGCCCAGTAGTGGAAAATTATTTCTAACAAAATCACTTGAACATGATAACAAGAATGGGTTCAATGGGGAATTATTCTCCAGAAATGGGTTGTGCTTTGGTTGTGGCTATTGCATTTTTGTGCATGTTTGAATAGTAATGAGAGTATTTGTGTATGGGATGGTTTTGGGACCCTTAGGTTGGGATGAGTGCTTGTTTACCTATATGTATAAATTTAGTTCTTGTGTTTCTTATTCACACCCCACCCAAGTTGATAAATTTGTGCTGAACACCCCCATTTATTGGGGGAGGGTGTTTTTCCCAACATTATCATGAGTTTCTGGTTATTTGATACTTTCTATGCCCTCTCCCAGGCAGCCCAAGACTCTTTGGGCAAGATGTGATGGCCTAAGGTCCTTTATGGCCTAAGAATCTTCAGGGAGGGTGTGTTGTGGTGGTTGGACCAGGTGTGTACATGCATGATTATTTCCCAAGTGTTTTTGGGATGAGGCCCAGGTGTCTTCGAGAATGGCAGTGGTTGTTCTAGCCTAGGTGTCTTCAATCGTGGCAGTGGTTGTGGTGGACCAGGTGTTTGCGGGTGGGGATGTGTGTGGTTGTAGTGGCCCAGGTGTCTGTGGGCGAAGATGTTTTTGGTGTTGGTGGCCCAGATGTCTGTGGGTGGGATATGTGGTTGTGATATCCCATAAAGTTATTGTTGTGGAGGTATTGGGAATGTAGTAGAACTTATGGGGGAGGTTTGGTGCGTATGATGTCTTAAATAACTAGTTGAAAATGGTGCGGGGTACCCAAACCTCGACGTGTTATTACTATTAACTTACCCGACTTGCGTTATTTGGGGAGTGTACCTTGGTGAGGATGGGTGGATAGTTTCCTTGCCAGGTGTTTTGGTTACCTCTACCTTTTCACGAGGAATTATAATACCTCCCCAATTTTTCATGAGAGATTTTAGTTTTCCCAACCGAGTATACCTGTATACTCACCCTACGTATATAAAACTTATTTCAGGTTTCCAAGAGGACTTAAAAGACCATGCAGGACTGTATTAGCTTGGATGCTGGGACAGTTTCTTTTTTTGTTTTCTTTCATTTTGGTACTTTCCTTTGGAGTTTTCTTATACTTTTTAGCATTTTTATTTTGAACATGCATGTGAAAAAACGGGTTTTGGATTTACTTTTACTTTCTATATTTGGAGTTGTTTGAGATTTACTATATTATCTCTAGATATTTTTTCTATAAAAATGGTAATGCCTTTTATATTGCGTGTGATTTCATACCCTTAGTGCTAATCACCACTATGGGGCCTATTGAAGTCGAGACTCAGGGTTCATTTTCTCTCCATCAATTTGAATAAGGGAGGTCCTAGTAGTTTGTTGTCCCTTCCCTCATCTTGGTGAAGGTGAGTTGTAACAACTACTATCATAGAAAAGAAAATAAATCGGAAGATTCTCTAATTAGAAAGGATCTAGAAGCCTTATCAATGATGATATTTGAGAAGTATGAAATATTCTTAAACTCGAAAAGGATAGACATATGGATCATAAAGGAAGGAAAATCATCATTCTTTTCTCAAATTATTTCTCAACCATCGCTTATGGATAATATAAAGGATGCTCAAAGAGATGTTATGGAAATACAGAAGAAGATAGAAGATATAAGAAAAGGGAAATCCTCAAAGTTCAAAATTGATGTAGAATGAGTTTTAAGATATGGTTCATGACTATGTGTTTCATCAAATCCTATTATAAAGAAGAAGTTGTTGAATGATACACATAGCTTGACCTTCTCCATCCACCCATGGAGCATGAGGATGTATCAAGATATTTTAGAGCACTATTGGTGGAACAATATAAATAAGTAGATCACATGATATACATCAAAATGCCTAGTATGTTAATAGGTGAAAGATGAAAGGAAAACTTATAAGGGGATGATGCAACCATTGCCCATACCTATATGGAAGTGGGAAAAAATCACCATGGACATTTTCGGTAGTCTTACAAAAACATCAAGAGGAAATAATGATATATTGGTTGTGTTAGATCATCTTATAAATACTACTCACTTAAATGAAATTTGATAGGACTTCTCACTTGATAAAATTGCAAGGTTATACATCAGAGAAGTGGGGAGGATTTATGGAAGACCACTATAGATTGTATATGATCAAGATATGATATTTACCTCTATGTTTTGGAATAGTCTCTAATGTGATCTAAACACTAATTTGAACTTCAATACAACTTATCACCCCCAAACTGATGGCCAATATAAACAGACTATTTGGAAACTTGAAGACATATTGAGAGCATGCTCAATGAAAATTAAAGGAGTATGGTTTTAACAACTTCCTTAGGTTGAGTTCTCATAAAATAATAGCTTTCACACAAGAAAAAATGGATCCATATGAAGAACTTTATGGGAAGAGATGTAGAACACCTAGGTGATGGGATAAAGTTGAAGAACATAAGATAATGGGTTCTTAAATGGTCAAGTAAATGGTAGAAAATTTTAAGACCATTCGGTATCACATCAGGGCTTCTTAAAGTTAACATAAGATCTATGATGAAAATCATCAATGAGACATGAAGTTTGAGGTTAGAGATAAAATATTCCTCCGCATATCTCCATGGAAGGGAGTCACAAGGTTTAGGAATAATGGAAAGCTAAGTCCCATGTTTATTGGACCCTTTGAGATTCTTGATCACATCGGAGCTGTAGACTATCAACTAGCACTCCCACCAACCATATCTCAAGTACACAGAATATTACACGTATTACTCTTAAGGAATTACATACCATATCCCTCACATGTACCAAATTCAGAGGTTGTACACCTGGAAAATGATCTCCCTTATGAGGAGCACCTGATAAAGATCTTGGACCATAGACATAAAGTTCTACACAATAAGAAAACTCACCTAGTCAAAGTACTATGGAAAAACCATAAGTAAAAGGAGGAGAATTGGGAATTAGAGGAAGAAATGAAGTAGAAGTACCCTCACCCGTTTTCACCTTAGTATGTAAAACAAAATTTTGAGGGTGAAATTTCTTAATGGGGGAAGAATGCAATGACCTATAATTTTATCAAATGGAATTTTTCTTTTGAATACATAATTTTGTAATATTTAGTAATATAATATTATATAATGCACATGCACCACATGATAAAACCAACTACATTTTTTTATATTAATTTAAAAATTACATTTAGAGAACAAAAATGGCCATAAGAATTGAAAGTATTATAATGGAAAAAATAGAAAATAAGATAACAATAATAGGAAAATTTGGATGTGCTCAATCCCCTAGAATAATCACATTAATGAAAAATACTATAGAAATGAAGCCGAATGTTAGTAATGAAATATACATTTTGAAAATGAAAATATGTAACCTTGAGAGAAATTGGAAGTGAATGAAGAATGAATTAAATATGAGGTATTTATAGGAAGTAGGGAACTCATATGACCGTTACAAATCTAACTGTTGGAATAGTAACCTGACCATTGGAATAATAATATGACCATTAAGAATAGTAATATGACCATTAGAATAGTATCCTCATCTTTGTAAGTGTAAAATAGTATTTATATATCTTATAAAATAAAAATATGATATATTTATATTCTGATACAAGTAAATAATTTTTTTAAAAAATGATAAATTAAATGTTTGTATTTTTATAAAACATAAATGTTTTAATTTTACTTTTATAATTAATAAATTTATTTAAAATAATGTTTATTTTCAAAAAATGGATTTATAAATTAGTATTAAATTTTATTATAATGATAAGTTAATTTTATGATACCATAAGTATTTTTTTCAAAGGGTGAGAAAATCGATCATAATATTAAAATTATAATTTTTTAAATAAATGGGTATTTTATTTAAAAATTATTTTTTCATATTTTAAAATTATTTTTCTCATATTTAGAAAATTATTTTCATAAAATAGATTTATTTTTTGGAATAAAAATGTTGAAAAATGGTTAGGGATAATTTTTGGTATTTTTAAAAAGTAGTAGAATTTTTGGTGAATAGTGAAATACAACAAAATACGATATTTAACATTATAAGCTATAAACATGAATTTTTGAGTCATAGATTATGTAAGAACCCATTAGTTTGAAATAACATGGACTATTTACTATATATAGTCACAATAATCAATAATATTGATAGTCTTGATCCAAAATAATAAACTAATGAATATAATATTCAAAAACACCCCTCTCATCTCCTTATAAATACTATCCCTCACCACCCCTTCTCCCCACACCTTCTAAGATTTATAGATTGTCAAATTTATACCCAAATATCTTTCCAATACTATTATCCATTTCTTAGTTATTCTAGTATCATTAAAATATCATTCTAGGGTTCTTTAAGTGGAATCCCAAGAGGAGACATCCCAAGGAGAAGGTAATTCCCTCAATTGATTCTTTTAATTTTTATTTTCCCTCATCCTCCAAAAAAAATTCCATCCAACATGGAATAATAACTAATTTATATTATATATAAGATAATTTTATTTTTTTAATGGAATATATAGCATCCATCCTCTTCTATTTCCCTCAATTTATTCTAAAATGAAAAGGTTTGTTTATAATATGGCTGGTTCACCACCTCCATGAACAACACACTTCATTTTAGACACCACATTCAAGGATGGTCATAAAAATATTATTATTGTCAAATAACATGATAATAATTATATTATAACTTATTTAATATTTTTTAATTAATATATAGACATAATATTTAATGAAACGAAACTTGTTCGTGATGGTCGATAAAACCGTGTAAATGAACTAACTATATAATGTTAATTTTTTCACTAACTGAATCACAACTATATCATAAAAAGGGATATTTGAGACCATTTATTTATTTTTAATGAAATTAATACCATTTCATTTCACTTATAGAGTTATATTACTATTTTATAAGGACATGAATAATTCAAAAGCGTGCTGACCTTGGAACCATGAAAAAACCTCTCTTAGAAAAAAATTAAACATTATATCTCATTGAAATGGTCATAAATAAACATAATAAAATTATAATAAATAAAATATAAATGTAAAAGGTTCATAATTAATTAATGAATCTAATTTTACTATTTAGGATGTTAAGTGAAAGTGCATAATGGATCCAGACATAAGGTTAAGGATCTCTCAGAACCACCATTTTTTATTTGGGTTACGACCCTTCTCTCTAAAAATCACATTTTATCTCTCTTAATTATTATATAATACTTTTAAATTATGTATATATGTCTCTTAAATATATACATATCTTAATCTCTCATCATTTTAAGGGTTAATACATGTCTTAAATTCATTTCTCAAATGCCTTCTTTAAAATCAAACACGATTAAGGGGAATTTTTATATTCCTTAATCATTTTATATAATGCCCATTTTAAGTTTTTATTCCTAAATTAACACCATATTTTGATAAATATTATTATTTAGTTAGATATTAGTGTCTATAATATTTAATTCAATCCTCTATTTGGAATATTTATGAATTTTACTTTGACTTTGATATGAGGAAATATTATACAACCCATTTCTTTCCATGGGTAATTATTATGTTTATGCCTTATGATTTATTTTCTTTGTGGTACATATAATAATGTACTTGTTATTTTGGGTTTACCCATATATCACTCTAATGTATTGGGTAATGTTTTTGTCTCATGATATGTTATGTATGGAATTTGGGAGTAAACCTAATCCATGATGAGACTCTGTCGACCATGTGATATTTTCTAAGAGGTTTCCCTTGAATTATGATTTTATCATGTTATATATTGCTTAAAATTTCCTATGTTTCCATGGTATTATGATACCATATTACTTATGTTATTCTCCCATGTGATTATTAATATTTTTTCTCTTTTATGATATCATGTTATTCCATTTGACTCACATGTTATGCCTCATTACCATGTTTATTCCATTACCTAGATTTATAGATCACCCCTTTATTTTATATATTCCTTGGGTTTTTCTATGCTATTTTATAATCTCAAGTGTATTTATGATCTAATTATAGATAATAAAATAGAGATGTTGTGTTTTATTTTCTTTTTGATGTTTTATGTACCTAGTCTTCCAAAGACACCAGTCCTTTTCAATTCTTGGTTTGTATTTGTTGGATATTTATGTTAAAAATCATATAAAAATATGTGTAAAAGTCTTTGGTCACAATATACCAATAGAAAAATGATAACCTATCTAAAAAATCCCTTAAACATGAAATCTTGATAAATAACCCTACAAAAATTCTCACTAACTCACTCCACAAACTCTTCACCCATAGACCTATCCAATACCCTATTATAATGACATGACCAACTATATCCCTATTTTATTTCTAGTATAACTTCACACTCAAAATACTACACAAAACTGAAAATAATATCTTATAAATAAGAAAATACATTCCCCATTATGTAATTACCCTACTAAACCCTTCTATTTTAACAAATTCTTATTTCCCAATCTTAAATCACAAGGGAAAAGACATACCAAGGGTGAAAGAGGCTGAAAGAAAAACAATAATGGAATAATAGACTTAGCAATGTGAAAATAAGACTTGGGGTGGAAAAGACTTGGTAAAGGAGTGACAAGACTTGGTTAAAGAATCAATGAGGTGAAAACATTACTTAAGAAAGAAGCGAACAAAAAAAATTCCCTTTTCTAACCAAAAGTATACAACAGACCCTAACTTATGTAACCCTCCAAATCCTAATATGAGAGAGATTCTCACCTATAAGTTACTAATTTTTTTTATCTCATATAGATATCATTACATTTTTTTTGTTAAAAAATCATATTCAAATCTATAAATATTGAGGTCTAGTGTCATTTGGATATTAACTATATAATAAAATATTTAAAAAAACATCATTTTTTAATTCCATATTCATTTTAACCTCCTAGATTATATCATAATATTATCACTAGATGTGGTCTCCTAGGAAAAAATATAAAATATGGAGTGAGCAAAAAATCTTAGTAAGGGAATTATCAAGATAAACATGAGGGTGAGAAAATACAGGGGTCAATAATCAAAATGTAAAATCATAAAAGTGGGTGATTATAAATCATAACACAGAAACATGACATCATAGAGTTGATAAAATATGAATATGGTAAACAAAAAAAAACATAGGTATATATAAAAACATAAATTATGTCATCATAAACATAAGTCAAGGCTCACTTCCATGACATCATTACATAGTGTGAAACACTCACTACTCATGAACAATACATAGTATCTCATGAAATGTATTCATTACCCAATTGATTGGGGTCAGGGGTTGTATAATCCTAGGCCCACCATCACATCATAATATTCCATGAATATAAAATAAATCATATACAAATCATAATAATGAGAAAATCCATGAGATTTAAATTTGTTACATAGTCATGTCACAAATCATAATCAATGATGTATAATAAATATTCTTAAAAAAGTAATTTATTGAAGAATTTTTGAAATTCATAATTGAATAAAGTAGTATAGATCATTAATATATCTCTTAAAGTGAAGGAAAATTATAAGAAGGTTTAAACAAGTAGGTATGAAAATAAACCTCTTAAAAAGGCTTAAGAAATGGGTAAAATAACCATTAAAGGAGTTAATAGCATAATATTTTCTTAAAAACTAGAAATGAACCAATGAAATTTAAAAGTTATTTTTTTAGAAATAATAGTATTCATAAGAGTGATACATAAAAAATAATAAGAAAATAAGAAAGTTTACTTTTATAGAGTTTAATTTTAATAAATGATTGAGAAGGGAACTTGAAATGCATGAATATCCCTAAAAAATAAAGGTAAAATAACATTGTATACAACAAGTAAATATGTATACTAAAAATATAAATAAAATAATGGAAAAGGATAAATAGGGAGAAAGAGAGAGAGACAGAGAGAGAGATAGATAGAATGCATACATTGAAAAGAAAAGTGCGGGAGTTCCCTTACATAGAGTCCCAACAAGCTTGGACCCTCATCTAACCTAATAAATAATTAAATTACATATGTTGATTTCATACTCCAAAACCTTAATAATTTATATTATTCTTTCAAAAAAATATTATCATATGCTATTAATTTATCAGATTGATGTAGCTTGTGTCAATCATTTGGGGTTGTTCAGTCAACTATTCTAAATACTACTTTGAGAATATGGAAATGGTAAATGGGGAAGTAAAATAATTCAATAATCTCTATAAGGTTAAAGGTAGTGTTTCTTAATCATTATATTATCATATAAGTTACATAATCTAATATTTAGTATAAAATGGTTGCAAATTAGGAAACACATCTCAATATGATAACTTTGGGAGCTTAAAATGATCATGATTATTTATTATAAATATAATTAGTATAATTCCCATTTTATGATTATAGAATCTAAATCATGTCATTGATATTATATTTATGCATGAAATATATTTTTAATACAAATCATGTATGGTGGTAACAATTGATTTAAGACATCATCTATACAGGCGATTAATAACGGTCATGATAGGATGAATGTTATAAACAAATATGAAAAGTATTTTATAAATTATATGATGATATAATTCATATTATAGTATCATAACTACTAAAAAAATAGCATATACCCATGGTTTATAACCATAGCTATAGCACCTAAAAATATGGGTATAGTCTATACCCACAATTTTAGGAACCGTGGTATCAGGACGCATCAGTATAGAGCTGTACCCATAGTTTCTGTAGAAACCGTGGGTATAGACTGAGAGGATTTCACTATACCCACAATTTAACACAAACCGTGAGTATAGATATATACCCACAGTTTTTGAGAATCATGGGTATAAATTTTCCCAACACTATATCTATACCCATGGTTCTCCAAACTGTGTGTATAGGTAGCTGTCCCAATTTGACAGCAGCAACAACTCTTCCAACCCCTGAATGTGTAAATAAAATAAAGAACACAATATAAATTAAACACAATACAAATATTTTATATTTATCATTCAACCAACTATAGTTACAACTTTTTAAAATACTATAAGATACATATAATCCATACAACCAAATAATTTAAGTCATTAAACAACATCCACATATTACTTTACTGTTAAGTAAAAAATTAAGGGGATCAACATCTCCCCCATCTCCAACATCCTTAGCCTCATCACCATCAAAAACATACCCATAACCAACAACATAATCTAGAGAATCATCATCATCATCATCATCATCATCACCACCACCACCACCACCACCACCATTAACTCGACCGCCACTAGGACTTTCATTAGCATCACTTGGGCCATCATTTAAAGAGTGAATGGATTCCATATATAAATCAATAGTAGTAGCAACATCTGATGGAAGTGATTGACTTATAATTGACATAGATTTGAAGAAGTGTTCAGAGCTCCTGTAAAGATATTTTTTTTTTCACAGCTACTTCTGCATCATCATTTTACAGCTTGGTGGTCTGAGAGGCTTGATAGGATCATGATGAGGACCAATAACTAGTGGGGACGATGTTTTTTCTGGGTCGACATCAGACTCTCCCCTGGTTCTCATCACCTAATACCTAACTCAAATGTTCATTTGGTATGAAGTTGTCTTCTTTTTTATCATTGAGGGCCTCCATGGAATACTATTGAAAATATAAACAAGATATTTAATTATGAATTTCATATAAATATTTGAAATATAAATAAAAAAATTACAATCTTTTCTTGTGTTTGTTCATTTACTACACTTCCATCATTTTTCTTCCTACTCAAGAAAAATAATTTTTCTCGAGGTACACGAACTTAGATTCCCAATATAACCTACTTAAAATTACATTAATTAGTATACACATATTCACAATATAAAAATTTTATAATCTTGAATAATAATAAAAGGGAATAGATTTTAAATGAATGAAAAAAATCCTAAATTTAAACATAAAACATTGATGAAAATTTAATATATAAAATCTAATCATAAACACTTTATAATTTTAGATACTCATTATGAATATTCAATAATATTTAATATGAATTATTTATATTTATTTCATAATATGAACTCCATATTATTTATTATATGGCCAATTGGCCTATAGGACTAATAGACAATAAGACTATAATGGCCAATTGGCCTATCGACCTAACAGACAATTGGACTATAGGAATAATGGAAAATTTTCCTATAGTTCTAATGGCCAATTATCCTATAAGACTAATAGAAAATTGGCCTATAGGCCTAGGGGTATTTTTAGCCTTACATTAAAGGGATTAAGAAAATAAAACTTAAAATTCAGTATGAAAAGAAAACTAAGTAACAATATAAATCAAGATATTATTTCAATTCATATTAAAGTACCCGAATCTTCTCATTCTCAAGCATTGTAGTGTGCCCCAATGTCTGAAGATATGTCATTGAAACTTTTTTCTTTTTGTTTTTTCATGAAACTTCCTAAAAAAATTCAATACAAGTAATAAGAATTAAATTTTATATGAAAACCATTAAATATCTGGAATACCTTAAACTCATTAGAATTTCAATATTTGATATTTTTTGATAATGGGCCATTGGACATTCAGGGAATATGGGTACACCCTATAAATCAGAGCCAAATCTACTCCTACAACTAACATATAACTCATTCTTATATAATCTCCATAACTCCCCAAGACCCATCAACCATGAAACCCTAGCAACTTCACCATTCGTAAAGTTAAACTGACTCTATAAACAATATGTTAATTCATATAAATACAAAAATAATATAGATATAACTTAAAAAAATTTTCTTACTTGTATCTCCACCCATGATTGGTCCTTGATGTCATTACCTATATGTCTCTATGACACTGGTTCTGTTGGAATGATATCACACTACTTGGCTAAAGTAGACATGAAAATTCTACACTACCTGGCATGTTTACCCATCATCTAATTTTCTTCATTGTATTCCATCATTATTTGTGTTTGGTGATTTTAGGCTTCCCACATATTGGTGCGCCCACATTTCCTACTAGAAGATCCCTCTGAATAATATAAAAGGGGGAAAAGAAGAATTAAGTCATGGTACGACATGAAAAAAATGTTGTTATATAACTTGAAACACTTATCATAAAAAAAACCCTAATACAAGCTGCTCAATAGGATCTAATGGATCCGTGGGCTATCCTAGATCAGTAGCCTCTAGAAGGATATGTCTGTTCCAATGCATGTTATGGGTGATCTGCATGAACTGGAGTTGAATCTTAAGGAACATAATCATCATATTCAAGATAGATTGTAGGAAATGGAGTCGGTATAGACATAGTAGGGTATGGGTAGTAGGTTTGAGTATACATCAAAGGATATGGATATCATAAAGGTGGAAACAACCCTGGAGGCAGCATATGAATTGTATGGTAAGAAGAGGCTAAATGAGATGATTATGGAGGCATGGGTAGGAAAATCCTTGGAGTCTGAAGTGGAGGATGAAAAGGCATGGTATATGGGTTTTACACTATGGTAGATGGGGTGTCCTTTGGTAGGTTAGGGTGGTAACATGTATGATGGGTGCTCCGTATAGGTCTAGGATCATCCCTGATCAGACCCATGCTAGTAGGATTTGGAGGATTCAACTCTGGTGCAACTGAATGTACCTAATTTTTTTTGATAAAGAATATGAATGTGACATCATATGTAATATAGAATAAAAATATTACAATTATTATACTCATTAATGGATCCAGAGGAGGCAACCAATGCTATCACATATATTGATAAATATCAAATAATTTCTTCCTTCAAATTTCTTTAGTATTTTTCATAATCTTCAGAAGAATGAAATGTAAATTTTTCAGAAATAGTTTTTAAAAATCATTTATAAAACTTAGAAGTCAAATAAGTCATAAAAAATATCATAACTTGTTTTAGTAACAATAATTTAAAACTAAGTTATACATTTTTTAAAATCCCATTTTAAACATGGTTTTATGAATTAAAATAAATATAATTAAATTCAAAGAAACCAAACAATACTAAAAAAACGCATCCTTCCAAAATAAAATTAATAAAATTAATTATAGTAATAACAACCTAAGAAACCCATTTCAAGGTAAATTAAATAAACTACAAATAGATATGATTTCTTCTATATATTACCCACCACTACTTTCGATTCAACATCAACCCTCACAATAGGATAATTTGAGTCATCAAATGCAATATTTTGGTTAACACCAATGGGGGAGTAAATGGTTTCAATTTCATCCCCAGAATCATAAAAAATATGTATTGGGATTACTTCATTAATGACACCGTAATCAGGTCTCAGATGATCTTTCATATAAAACACTTGTTTTACGATTGATACCAAAATGTATGACTCATCAGTATCTAGTAATCAAATCATTCCAATAAATCTTAATCAATAATTATCAATAAATATACCATGTCACGTCATTGAATCAAACCATTTAAATTTCATCATAGTGAATCTACCTTGAGAGTAGTAATCCAATAACAATATTTTATAAAAAGGTCCATAATAAGACACATTTTCATATTAGGGATGACTATCTAATGCACTAGCATTATAGTCCATTGTAGTAGTTAACATAATACCATCATGATGTGTTCTCATTTTCACCATCCGATCAGTTGTAACAAATTTATACCAATTCATTATTAAATATTTTCATTCATAAACCAAAGAATTTGGACCAAAATACAACACTCTTAATTCTTGAGAAAATAAGTCAATAGGTAAACTCAATACCTGAAATATATATGAATAATACAATTAAATGAATATCTATATTTTAATTTAATTAAATTAATGGTCATATCTTTGATTTCAACCAAGCAGGAAACTCTTGAATATATTAATCCACTCTCTTTCTCAAAGGAAAATATCGATGAACTCTACTTATAATTTTTTTTATGTTCCCTAAATAAAATGATAATAAATGTCTAAGGTATATGTGAATGAAATAATATGAGATAAAATATAAATATCTAAATTAGTTACTTGATATAGTCATCAAACAAACAACAGTTAAACAAGACCGTACGATGTACAATATCCCACTCTTCAAGGCTCAATGTAGCCAATGTATATAACCCATTAATTCCTCTTGTTTCGGTAAGAGAGGGAAATGAGGGCTCAATTTATCCATACTTATCACCTTTATTTATCATTGGCCGGTTATGTCTTGTGATCACATCAGACAAATACATTGAACAACAATCCATACATTCTTGATCCCGATAACCTCTCACAATGGAAACTTTAGGATAATTCTTTTTTAGACATAAGATTTCATTTTGTACATATTTATTTCAGTAGGATACATCCAAAAAAAATCAAAAAGTCTCTCAAGAAGTGTTTTAGTTTGAAGATGAACTATTAAATGTAGCATGTAGGTGAAAAATGATGGAGGATTATTTTTCCAACTCACACAAAATTAATGGAACTTCTTGCTAAGGTTTTATCAATAAATAATTTAATAACCATTAAGCACAAAGATCTCTAAAAAATGGAATAAATGAATCACTTTCAACCTTACATTATTGGATAGAAAATTTCAGATTTTTATTGGAATCAATTCATGAAGAATGATGTGATAATCATAAGTTTTTAGGGATTTTAGTTTAAAATATATTTTATTGACTCTTTTAGATATATTTCTGGAATAACCATAAAGAACCTTAATATTATACAATAATTACATAAATTTATTTTTATCTAAATGTTTCATCATATAAAAAGCATAATGAACTTTCCATTTGTTTTCACCGATACACACAAGATATATTTCTGGTCGAATACCTTAATCCAACAAGTCCCAGAGAGACCAGAAGTCATATTTGGTCTTTTGATTGATATTTAAAATAATTGAAATCAACATTTCACACATATTTTTATCAATGTGAATTATGTATAAACAATGACATAACAAATTGGTAGAATAATAGGAAAACTCAAAAAATATATTTCTCCTTTTCCAATTGTAAGTGGATTCACTGTCAATATTTTTTCTCTTTTTAGATTTCATCTGACCTTTCCCTAATAAAAAAATGAAATATTTTAACTCATTAAGCACATCAGTTCCTAAAATACATTGAGGTGGATGTTTAGTGTCAATATTATTATCAAACCTCTGGTGATTATTCCTGTATTGATGATCCATTGGCAAGAATCTTCAATGCCCCATGAAACTGAAACTAAAAGGATATTTAAGCCTTATTGATTGTGTATTCTTCATAAAAATAGGACATTATAGTTTTCCATTTATGTTCCAACCAAACATCATTGCACAGTAAGAGAAATAATTTATAGTATATAGAAGGGTAGCACACATCTGAAATGTTTTTTTTGTAGAAGCATCGAATGTGCGCTCACCCATATCCCAAAGATAATTTAACTCTATTATTAATGGATGGAAGTAGATGTTTATATCATTTCCAGGATCAGAAGGTCCAAATATTAGTACACTCAAGAAAGTGAAAGGTTTTTTCATACACATCCACAAAAAAATATTATAAAAGTGAATAAAAATTGTCCACGTGATGTGAGCAGTAAGTATCTGACCAAACGGATTAAACCCATCATCGGATAGACCCAACCTAACATTACACACCTCTTATGGAAAATCGGTATGTTGTGCATCAAATTCTCACCATGATAATCCATCCACAGGATGAAAAAACTTATCATTATATTTAATTCTCTTAGCATCATTCCATCTCATATTGGATGATATTTCATCAAACATGAATAGATCTTGAAGCCTGGGAATCAATGGAAAGTGCCACATAACTTTATATGGAACACGAGATGGTGTTACATCTAATTTTTACTTCAATAAAGATGTAACAAATTATTTATAGTCATTAAGGTCAGCTATTTCCTCCCAAAATAAATAGAAATATTTCAGACAAGCATGTATTTTATTAGTAAAAAATCTGAGCTACTTAATTAACTTCCATTCCTTGTGATGATTTGAGGGAATATATGCACCATCTATAAGCATGTACTAAAAAATGGTAACAATATAATCAATGGAGGCATTAGAAATTCCATACATGGATTTTCCCTAATATAACCGCATTAAAAATTCTATCTTTTTCATTTTAGTACATTGCTAATATACAAGAGTTATAGAATTATCAATTAAAATTTTCACTCTCTCAACATCATCATCTTCAGTCTTTTCTTCATGTGTATTGATATCATTGTATTCTTGAAATGACATAATATCTCTCTCACGATGATGAAAAAATGTAAACCTATCAAATATAAAATTATTGATACCACTTCTTTCTTTCTGTTCATGAATAGTATAAGAATGTCTCTTCTCTCCATTGTGATACCAAAAATAATAGTTTGTTTTAAATAAAAATTTCATTATATGGAATCTAACTTATTTATGGATTAACCATGGTATTCAAACAAAATTATAACATAGACACTGTATAAAATCTCCATATGAAGCATTGTTAAATGAAAAATCTAAAAAAGTTTCCAAATTATATTGAAACTCAGTTGAAATATGATTAGAATGATACATCCAACTTCTATCCAATATATTACAGGAAAAAAAGTTATGTTCCAATTAAAAATATAAACCATAATTATAAATGGGGATACTAGGTATCTAGTGGGAAGAAGATATTCAAAAATAAGATCTTACCCCACTTGTGATAATGACCAAGAAGAATGAGGGATGACAGAAACCCAAAGTTGACATAAAATAAATTTAAAAAATGGAAAAAGTGTTCGAATTTAAAATGAATTAGTCATGGGGATACTGGGTGCCTAGTGGGAAGACATCATCTATCTAGTTATAATCAAGGGGTTTCCCCATGCCTCAAGACAGCTCCCCGGGTACCTATTACACTTCTACTAGGTATTCAGATGCTTTTGCTACAATCAGAATAATTTTAAGGAAGCATTAAATTTATATAAATAAATTTAATTATGTGAGATCAATGAAATAAAGAATTAATGAAATAGAAATTAGTAATCGTATTTTCTTATTATTAAAGTTATCAGCAATGTTTATCTACTTTTACTACAGATGTAAAAGGAGAATTAGAAGACTCTGACTACTTATCTGATGATTATACCTCAAATGAAAATTAAAATACATGACCCCATGGAAATTGATCTCCATAATTATTTATAAATTTTATCATGAATGTAAAATTTATTAAAAACTACAATTTTTTTTTTTATTTTTGAGTCACTTTTACGTCAAATGTATCTACTTCTACTCAAGTAAATTATATTATACAAAACATTGAAGAAAATTTTATTCAATGTTGAAACCATTATTAATGAAATAAGAATATAAAAAAACTTGAATTTATAAGAATAAATGAAGTACTCTAATTAATAAAACATTTAATTTTATTTTTAAAAATTATTAATTAAATTAATTTATATTTTTTCTTTTATTTTTATTTTTTGACACAAAACATATAACATAGATGGCATAAAATAAAGGAATAGAACAATATATTTATTTATGTAAATTACACATAGTAACCTTCAAAATATGAGTTCCATTTGATCTCTCAATTTAAAAATATTTATTATCAGGTACATTCACAATCGAAAATGGTCTTGACTGTAATAAATGAGTTTGGTGACCCAAGTCTTGAGACATAAACAAGGTTCTCATATAGGATAAGGCACACTAACCTAATCCCTAGTGGTTGAAAACTAGGACTAATTGATCAAATAAACCAATGTGAAACTTTTCCCCCCACAAAAGATAAACTAAAATGGGAAATCATGCCTCTGTAATATAAAATACTTAAAAAATATTAAAAAAATATAGAGGAAAAAAATTAATTTTTATAATATCCAAAAAAAAGTACAAATACACATATCAACTCAAAGTAGATTTATAAAAGTGACTCACTCCCATGAAAATGGAGGAAGACAAGATACAAAATAAGAGGAGGGAAGGAAATATTACCTCTAAAAGATTGATTTTTTTTTACCAAAAATGGAGGAAGAACACCTGTCGATGGATGAAATGTCACCTGGGAGGATGAAAAATTTTCTCGAGGAGGGCAGGGGGAGGAAAAAAGTTCTTGAGGAGGGGAGGGGGATTCCAAATCCGCTTGAGGAGGGGAGGAAGTTGGCCAAAATCACCAGAGGGGAGGGGGGACATGAGGACATACGAGAGGGATTAGGGTTCAAATGAAAAGGAGGGGAGGGGGTTCCTGATCTAGGCTCCCTATCTAAAGAGATATACCCATGGTTTTAAAAAATCCTTTGGTATAGATCAATCTATACCAATGGTTTTTTAAAAACCTGGGTATAGACTTAGACAAAAAATCTATACCCATTGTTTCTCTAAAATGTGGGTATAGATCCGTTGGGATAAAGGAAATTTTCAGTAGTGAATTATATTCTTAAATTCAAGATGAAATAATATTTTATTTAATTTAGAAATAGGAAGCAAAATAAATAGAAATAAAAAAACAGAATGGTCATAAATTAGAAGATTTACTTTCCTCTATGAGATGAATCCTTAGGATTAAACCTTAAAGATTCTAGGAATGGATTTTTTTTTTCAAAATAGGTTTTCTAAAACATGGATAGGAGACTTAGGCATGGAATTTTGGAATATCATTGGATAGGGAATAAATTTTTAAGTAAATAAAAATGGTTAGAGTAGGGATGTATTTATAAGGGAAGGAGTGGGGTGTTTTTAAATAAAACATTGATTAATTTATTAATTTATTATCAAGAATTTGTATTGTTTAGATTTTTATGAATAATAATATTTTTATTATAAAATACATATTTTTATAAAATTTAGAAATATTAAACACTAAATCATATTTTTTGTGAATTTAATTCAAAGTAAAGAATCAAAAACAATTTTTATTAGAATAAAATATTATTTAGACTTTGGAAATTCATTTCTAAGTTTGTAAATTAGTATTATATTTCAACTAAATTATTTTAATAATCAAATTAATTTTATTTAATAATTTTATTTAATAATTATTTATTCATTTTTAAATCATTATGATATCATAAAACTTATTGTAAACTTAAAAACAATATTTTTACTATTCACTAAAAAAATCATTTTTTTATAAAAAATAAAAAAATTAATCCCAACATAGTTTCATAATGATTATTAAAAAAATGAGTTCCATTTTATAAAAATATATTAATAAAATATATATTTCTAATATTTATATTTTAATATAAAATTAAGAGTTTTACTAATTATGTTAAAATATACTTCATTAAAAATTAAAATTGTATATACACTGAGTTATATAATTTGAGAAATAAATTTATGATATTATAATATTTATATTTACATATTTTATTCATGGTAATTATTTTTTATTTGATATTTTACTATTCCCAATGGTTATTTACTCTTCCAATGTTTAATTACTATTCAAATGATCATATAATATTTATAATTCCTATTAATACCTCTTATTTCATTCATTCATTATTCACTACAATCACTCTCAAGGTAATATATTCTATATTCATAAAATAATTATTATATTTATAATATTTAATTTTTTACAACATTTTTCGTGGGTGCGATATTTCTATGAGACTACAACCCTTTGGATTTCCAAATTCTAGTTTTGTTATTTATTTTTTTATACCATACCACCATGTTGTTTATAATTTTATAGGTTTTATATGTGATTTATTTGTAATATTATATGTTAATGTAATAAAATTTTATTTTTTTTGTTATATCATTTATCTAAATATGATCTATATGTATTAAAAAGAAAAATTTTATATAAAAAATCTAGGTTCATTACATTATTTCCCACTCTAGAAATTTTATCCTCACAATTTCAATTCACACTCTAAGATAAAACTAGATGAAGATACTTTTTTTCATTGTATAGAAAGGTTATCATGTTTTTTATTTGTACTTTTAGTATCACTATAGTACCTTGATAATGCAATTTTTCTTATTGCATTGATCTTTGTCACTATGATGCAAGATCTTCACCCGATACTTCTCATAAGATAGATCACGATTCAACCAAAGCACCTATAGATTTAGTATATATGAGGGATCTTGTATATATTTTCTTAAGAGGGATACATGAAACACATCATTTACTTGAGAAATTTTTTTTGGGGTGATAGTTGATAGGATAAAACTCTAATGTAATCAAGAATATCAAGTATCCGAGACTTAGCTTTCCCCTTTTCTCAAAACTCATTATTTTTTTCTATATAGATATTCAATGGATAAATTTATTTCCAACCTCAAACTCCAGGTCTCATTGATGATTTTAAGTATAATTATTTTGTTTAATCTATTCTAATATGATGTATTCATGGATGACTTGAACCTTTTATGTCATTTCTTCAACTAGTTCTTACCCTAATAACTTACACTCTCTAACTTCATCCAAAAAAATTGTAGTTTTAAAATTATTTAAATAGAAAAATTTATATATATCTGTATGAATTCTTGAGTGAGTGATATTGTTATATACAAACATTACCATAGGAAAATGTTGATCCCAAACTTCTTTAAAGTCCATAAATATGGATCTGATCATGTCATCCAGGGTTTGAATTGTCCTTTCATATTGAATATCTATTCTAGGATGATATGTTATATTGAAGAAAAATTTTTATGCCTTTTGGAGACTCATAATAAAAATTGAAGTAAACCTTAGATATTGATCAAATATAGTCAATAGTGGTGTTCCATATGACCTCAACACTAATTTAATGTATATATTTTCAAGTTAATCAAGTGATAGGTATTCCTAAATAGTGATGAAGTGAGTATTATTTGAAATATCCCCCCTTTCACCTTTAATTTATGGTATCTCAATTAAAGATATACGTTTAATAATTACTGATCTCCACATAGTTGATCAAAGAATTCATTAGTTTGTGTTAGTGGGTACATTTTATTTATTATGATTTTCTTAAGATCATGATAATCAATGAAAAGATGCATGAACATATCCTTATTCTTGAAAAAGATGAATGGGGCACCCTATGGATAAGAACTAGTCTATATAAATCCTTTTTCTGTGTTCTCTTATGGTTTCTTCTTTAACTCTTCCAATTAAATGGGTTTCATTCTATAGGGACTCATGGATATAATCATATCACCATATATAAGATTAGTAGAGAACACAAACTATCAATCAAGGGGAAGACTATGCCACTCTTTAGGAAATATGTCAGTATAGTCCCTTATAATGGGAATGTTTTCAAGGATGATCCTTTACTTTATCTCAATAATTTGATCTAGATGTTATTACTTATAAGAAAATAATATACATAATTGATATGGAGTTTATAAAGGAGATTCATTATTCTTCTTGCAATTATATAGAATTCTTGGATGGTTTGGGATATGGAAACTAATATCCCTCTCTGGTTAGTTGATATTAGATATATATAAATATAACTAATCTATGCTCAATATACTATCAAATTATTCCAAAAGGAGTATAGAAATATTTTTTAGGGGATTTTATAAACAAATTATAATTGGGGAAGAGTTATATACTTGATATACAATGATTGAACCACTTTATTTTTTCACTGATAACTCAAACTCCATGTCTTAAGATGCTAAAGAGCCCGTACCTGAGTGGTAAGGTCTCTTGATTGGCATCCAAGAGACCCAGGTTCAAAACTGGGTGGAGGTGAACTTCTGGGAACTGTAGCAGTACTGTAGCAGGTACTTTTCAGTACTGTAGCAGCCAGAACTCTTCACCTGGTTTGGGCCTTCGGGCCACCGGTTTTGGCCTACAGGTCTCAAGGGCCTTTGGGTCATCAAAGGCCTTTGGGCCTCAGGGCCTTCAGGACACAAGAGACCATGGAGTAGCCCACTTCACATAGAGAAGACTCCAGAAGAGGATCATAGCAACAAGAGTAGCAGTCACCAGGAGCAGAGTTAACCGGATTGGAAGAATGAGAGGGTATGGTAACCGCCATTGGGACCAGGCACCATGCAACTTTATACAAGGCAATGCTAGCCGATCATCAATACAAGGTGTGGATATAAGGTGATCAATGATGCAAAAAAGCTGAGGAGGGGCAGTTCTAGTGGGCTGGGCTTACGGGTCATGTATTGGGCATAATATGCCTATGGGCCTTCAGGTCATGTAATGCGGGTCACGGGCCTTGTGCCTTGGGCCTACAGGTCATGTACAGGTTCCCCTTCATCCCTTAAAAGGGGAATTATCCATAATAAAATAAAAAAGAAGGCCTTCAGGCTATTCAGGCATGTCTTAAGATAGTGTTCGAATATTTCTACTTAAATTTCATAATATGAATGAATACATATAACCATAATTAAATTGTAAATTCACTATTATTGAATGAATAACATGTGTACCTATCACCATTTAATTTTCATGATCCACCTCAGTAATACTAATAGCATAATCCCATCCATGTTCCATTGGCTTTATAGGTTGTTGTCATCATTTATACACAATTACCACTACCTTTTTCAATTTACTTTCATAGTTTCCATGTTCTATTTTTTTGAAGAATTAGGACATGGGTGGAGGATTTAGTGGAACCTTCCATTTTTCCATCACATTAATTGGATTCTTGAATTCCCTTTGAAAATCATTAACTTAATACCCTTATTTTCCACATTCAAAGAATTTAATCATTCCTTTGAGGATTATCCCATGGTTCTTTTTCCCACACATTTCACATGTGGGAAATTATATCTTCACCCCTCTATGAGATTCATTATTTGATCCTCTATAAATAAAATCCATTCATCTCTTTTTATCCCTAGTCCCATGAAATCATTAAGAATCACTAAAACCAATCTCTAATTTAAGGGTGTAATGAACAATTTATTTTCACTGTCAAAGTATCAAATTGTAAAATATTTTCAACGATTCAACTTCAATCCACTATAGAAATGGAAAACCTTAATTTTTTGGTCAATCAAAAAGTTATCGGTGTACCTTTTAAGCTTGATAAAATTTTCTAAATAATACCCAATTGATTCATCAACCCTTTTCATAAATATAAAAAATTCATTTATTATTTTATTATTTATAGTTTGAGAAAAATCATTATTGGAAAATATTTTCATAAATTATTTATATTCCATTGAGTAAATATCATCATTGGATATAATAGTATTAATTAGTTTCCACCATTGATAGAATTTTCCTTTTGAGTAATATATGACCAAGATCACTTTTTCTTACTTAGATAATTGGAAGACAAATAATATATTCATAATGGAATTAATCCATTTCTCAATGATTAATGGATCAAATGATCCACTATAATGGGGTTATCATTTTCGGTTAACCAAATAAAGTTTAACTTTTTCCATCTTTTTAGAATGAAGGTACTCTGTATGGTTCATGCTATTATTCATAAATTGAGTTAGCTGAGTAAGTACCTCAACTGATGCTCCAATCATATTAGGAATCTCATTAGTTAAATCATTTCATTGCCCACCACATTGGTTATTAACATAATTAATCATATTTTTATCCATTTAATAATACAAAGAAAATTTTAGAATAAGAATACTCAAATTAATAGGAATAAAAAAAAAGTTAACATAGAAATTATAACTCATAAATCACTTTTATATCCTACCTTACTAATTTATAAGTTTCAATATTGGTTATTTATGATATATTTCCTATTCAATTATCTATCCTAATCCCTAAAATAACTATTCCTTTATCTGAAAAAAACTATAACAACCTATATCTCATACACACACTATTACATTATTTTTATTAAAAATAACTATAAACAAACATAGAAATATACAGGTCTAGGGTATTTAAGTGATTATCTACATAATAAAACATTTTAAAATTATAAACACCATCATTTAATTCTATATTTATTTTACTATACTAGACCCCATTGTATGCATATCACTACATGGGGAATCTTGGGGACATATATAAAAGGAGTGAGCTATAAATCTTGGTAAGTGAATAATAAAGATAAGAACGAGGGTGAGATAACACAAGGGTAAATAATCAAAACATAGAATCATAAAATAGGAAAATCATAAATCATAACACGGAAACATGACATAAAAGAGGTGATGAAATAAGAAAATAGTAAACATAATGATCAAAAAAATGTGGCATAAACATGAAACATGTTACTATAAACATAAGCCAATGCCCACTTCCAAGACATCATAACATAGTGTTGTAAGATAATATATCATACATCATACATAGTATTTCATGAGATGTAATCATTGACCAATTGATTGAGGGGATGTATAATTATGATCCCACCCAACACATTATAATATTCCATGCATATTTTATTCAAATATAAATGAATAAAGTATAACCATGAGAAGAAAATGAGTTGCATAATCATATCACAAATCATAATTAATGTTGCATTATAAAGTTTCACAAGAAAATAATGGATTAAGGAATTTTTATGTTTCATTATTGGATAAAGAAATATTTTTCATGAATATAGATCTCAAAGTAAAGTAAAAAATCATAATAAGGGGTAAATAAGTAGGTATGGAAATGACCCCTTTAATAAAATCTTATGAAATGGGTAAAATAACCATTAAAGAAGATACATGCATAGGGTTTTATTAAAAACCAAAAATGAACCAAGGTATTTTATTTTTAAATAAATATTTTTTTATAATTAATAGTTTGTATAAGAGAAATATATGAAAAGATAGTAGAATATATGAAACTCCCATTTTTAGGGTTTTATCTAAATAATTGATTGATAAGGGAACTTAAAAGAACATGAATATCCCTAAAAAAGGAAGGTAAAATAAAATATTATACATCAAGGAAATAGTTTTTCTAAAAATAAAAAGAATATAAGTGGAAAGGATAAAGTGAAAGTGAGATATAAGGAAAGAGGGAGCATGCACAATTGGAAAAGAAAAGTGAGGGAGATTTTTTACCTTGTGCATTAAATCTTATGAACACCCATATAACCACCTAAATAGTTGAATTACATAAGTTAATTTCATACTCCATAACCTCAATAATTTTCATTTAATATTTTATAATCTATTTATTATAATATTATATTAATTTATTAGATTAATGAAGCATGTGTCACTTGTTTTGGGATTGATTGTTCAACTACTTATAAAACTGCTTCGGTGATATGGTAGCAGTAAATGGTGTTGTAAAATAGTTTTATAATATCTTTAAGTGTAAATTGAGATTTAATTTTTCATTATTGTATCATAGAAGTTACACATTCCAATATTCAGTCCAAATGGATGAAAATTAGGAAACACATCTTGGTATATTTGTTTCAGGATCTTAAAATGACCATAAATGTTTATTTTTAATATAATTGGTATAATAACCATTTTGTAATCCCCAAATATTAATAATGTCATAATATTATATTTATTCATGATATAATTTTTTAAAATGATTCATATAAAGCGATAGTACTAAAAATGGTGCGAAACATGGATTAAAACCCATGGTCCCAAAAAATTTATTAAAAGAAAGTAACCATACAAAGAGATGATGGAGTTGCAAGATAAAGAATTGGAACAAATAAAACCACTATAAAACAATAAGAAAACCTGCACAATCACCTTTTTTATGTCTACCCCCTTAATTATGGGCCACCCTGACCTCTCGAGTTTCTACCTTCCCATTATTTAGGAGCTTTACAAGTAGCACCTTCACCATTCATGTCTGATGAGTCATCCTTATCACTATGAGGTTCAACATGTTGATCTCCATCCATGTCATCATTAAATACCAAAACTTGACATTATTGATCATCATCAATAATGTATTGTTATGTGGAATCATACCTAGTAATGGTCTCGTTATTAAGAGGATTATCCCCAAGAAAGTATTTAATAATAACATTTCCCCCAAGTGAGGATCCCTATAATTAGAAGTGTCCACCTGATGATCCTCAGTTTCAACCTACATATTCACCAAAGAGGATAATTATGATCAACATTTATTATAAGTTGAGGTAAGACTTAATTTTTCCTCTTTTGGTCTGTGATTCCTTTCCTCTTGAGGATCTCAAGATAAAATGAATTAAATTATGGGTTGTTAATGGATTCCAACATAACAAAGAAATTGGATTTAACAACACCCTCTTTATTACCTCTTATATAAACCTGAGCATCAACTCTCAATTCTTCAGACCTAACATCAGTGATCATTCAACCAGTAGTGATAGAAGGCTATTCTTAAACCTCTCCATACTTGGACTGCAATTTATTATGTTCCTAAAACTACATATCCCCAAATATAGGCTTCTCATGGGAACTTGGATCCTTTACAGCAAGATGAGATGAGGGAACCTTAAGTCACTCTATAATAGTACCTACAGTAGGAGTTAAATGCCCACTATCATGATTGATAGGGAATGGAGTCTCCAGCAGAATTGAAACACTCAGGCCAGGGGATGGTGCCTCAATCCTAGTGGATTTTTCACCCATGGAAACCAGTAAATTCATCCTTCTAGTGGAATTATTAGGATCCATCAAGTCCTTCTGAGCATCACCCTTTTATGAGAATATGTACTTTACCTATAACTTCAGCTGATAAAGATTTGAATTCTTTACCTTACTATTCCCCTTCAAAAAATCATTTCCAATCAATACAACTAGGTCATCATCAGGTGAGTCATCATGAGAACACTCCTTCTATGTTCCTGCATTCAGATCATCATTAATGGTGGAAAACCTACACCTATTCTTGATCCATCTTCCTCATAGGTTTATCCTTATCCTCAATTGGATTCACAGTACTTGAGACTGAAGCAAGATAAATATTTTTTTAGGACCTCATTACTCTCTTCCTCACCTCATAAGTAACATCCAAAATTGTGGTCTTTCTTGAAAGCCCATAATTGAGGGCCTTCATGCCTTCATTGAGATCATTTCCCCCAAGATCTCAGGAACTATTATATAAATTTTCTAAAGGATGTTATTTTTAAAACTTAATTATATTGTACCCATCATTTTAAATTGGAACTTTTAATTTACAAAACTCAATTATATGTCCATAATTCCTACAATTTGTGCATTAAAATTCCTTCTGTATTTTCAACCGAATGACCAATGCAGTTACATGTGATGGAAAAATCAGGAAGCCTTTAAAATTCCACTATAAACTCAATACTAAAGTCACCAGTAACCAATCATATAGTCTTAATAGATGTTGAAAATTGGTCAACCATAACCAGGACCCTAGAAAAATGTCTATAGAGGGCGTACTCAGTTTCCTTATCAAACTCGATGGGACTGTAGAGGGAATGTCCCATAGAATTTTTAGATGCCAAAAGAAGCATTTTAAACCCTTGATTTGAACCCAATACCGTGTGATCAAGTTGTTCACATAGGCTGGATTGAAGTTGGAATCCCATTCCTATATTCTCAATAATATAGGTTTTATAGAGATCAAGTCAAAGCTGTAGGATTTCAACTTTAAATATATACAGGGAAAAAAATTATAAAAAAACCCTTACTGATTGAGGTTAACCTCCATGAATTAAATCCCAAAACCTAGAATATCCAATTCTTAAGATCTTTAATCTTCTAGGAGATCTTCTTCTACAAGTGAGTGATCTAAGAAATAATTGAGTTCAGAATCTCTTTGATATACTCCTCAAGGATCTTGGTATTTTCTTCAACAAAATCTAAAGATTCGTTCTTCATGATTTGATTTCTGGTAGTGAAAAAATAAACACTGGTGTTCAAGAAGAACCGATTCACCTCAACATTCAGTACACCTAAATACTACTTTATGATCAGTATTTTCTTCGAATCTATGAAATCAAGGCCCTCAAATATTAAACCCCCATGAATCATAGGAACTTTCTCATCTCTTAGAGCTGTTGTAGTCTTTGATGTCTCTAGACTCCTCAAACCATGATCAATAACCCTTGCCTGAGCATCAACAACACGATTTGAGGTCAGATTAGAGACAAAAATATATTTTGGTTAGTATACTTAAGAGAAGTACTTTTATGGATATTTAGATAGATAAAAATTTTCAAGTGAAGTGAAATGGGTGGAAAAGGGTTGTATTTTTAGGAGAGGGAGAGATGAATTTTTTAATAAAATATTAATTAATTTAATATTTCTATAAATAATATTTTTTTTTATATTATTATGACAAATAATAGTTTTTAATTAGAAAGTTTAAATTTTATTTAAATTTGAACAATTCTAAAATGTAATGATATCATTTGTATATTAAATTCAAATAAATAAATTAAAAATAGTTTTCTATCATAATAAAATATAATTTAGTCTTTGAAAATTAATTTATAAATGTGAAAATTAAGTTTATTATTTTTAAAAGAATTATTTTACTCATTAAATCAATTTTAGGCCATTAAAAATGTTTTATAAATTATTGAGGCATTTTTACATCATTATTATTTTATAATAATTACACTGTATATAAAAACAATATTTTAACTATTTACTAAAATTTAAATTTTCATAAAAATACCAAAAAAATTACTCTAAGACAATTTCAATGAGATGATTAAAAAAATGAGTCCTATTTTATCAATTTTGTTTATAAAATCGGTAATTAAAATATTTAAATTTTAATATAAAATTATTTTTTAACTAATTATGTCAAAAAAAAATTTATTAAAAATTTACACTTATACATACATTGATTTATATAATTTAAGAAATCATTTTATGTTATTATAATATTTATATTTTCTTATTTTTTATTTTAAATATTATTTATTATCTATTTTACTATTCATAATAGTTAGTTACTATTTTAATGGTTAGTTACTATTCTAATAGTCAGTTACTATCTAAAAATATTATAATACTTATTATTCCTATAAATACCTCTTATTTCATCCATTCATAATTCAATAAAATTATTCTCAAGGTTCTCAATTATTAATTAATAAAATTAATTTTATATTTATAATGTTTTGTATATTTTTTGCATTATTGTTCAAAAGTGTGATATTTCTAGAAGACGATGACTGTTAGGAATCCAAAAGGATTGAGTTGGATTTGTTGACAAGAAGTATTGGATTTATTAACAAGAGGATTTTTTATAAGAAGAGTTGATTCTTGTGAGATTGGTTGATCCCAATAGTGATTTCCATGGTGAGTTTTTGAAAACAAGATTAATTAATATTCATGTTGGAATTGAAGATAAAGTAATGATTATCCAAGATGATGGATTCCAAAGGCAAAATAAAAGTGAAGCACCATGAGTTAAATTGTACAAAAGTGCAACATGTACAAGCTAGTAAGGCCAGGACCATAGCACATGGTGTGTTACCATGGTGATACGTGTAAAGAATAATTCAGGTAATTATATTCTCATGATGGAGGGTGTTTTGTTGAGAAGTCTGACTAACATGGGCAAGACTATTCCCTGGTAAGTGGTTGTGGTGAAGATGGGGAAGAGGCCAGGTGTGGCCAATTCCATTTCATAGGATGTGTTGAGAAGTCAATGCCCAAAATGGGTAACTATAAAGGGACCATGTTGTAGTGGTCATTACGGGGGAGTTTCATTGAACATGTACAAAATAGCTAAAGATATTATGGTTATGGGGAAGGCTGTGGTCAGAGCGGTGTATTTCATTGAAGACCTACAGTCCAAGAAGGTCAAAACAGGCTTTAAAATGATCATGGTGCAATCTGCAGTGCTTGATATGTCTCCTTGTGAGAAAAAGGGATTCCCAAAATGGGTGTGGTAGTGTTCGAAGAAAGTTGTGCTCAATGGGTGGTTTTTTATAAAAAAATGGCCAGTAGAAGAGGACCACACCCATGGTGATTGGAATTTAATAGTATAACGACCAAGGATTTTTCACCAGGACATAGTGAAGGTGTGTCGATGGGTGATGTTCATATTTTGGGAGAAATAATTCAAGAGATTCATGATTTGAATGTTTAATGATTCATACATCATGTGTCTCAATTTTAGACTATGATCATATCCAAGATAAAAGGTGATTTTCAACATTGATGATGGTGGATTAATTGGTGAATTAATTTACGCTGTATGGGGATAAATAAGGCCCAAAAACTAGTTATTTTTTTGACTTATAATTGAGGATATTATAGGGGAGTTATAGAGGAGTAATAGTAATTTTTATTATCCCATAATGATGTTAACAAGTGTCCAGGTGATTGAGTGAATGGCCTCCCTATTTGAAGAAGGGAAGTTTAAATAGAAGCAAGTAGAGAAGGAGAGAGACTTGATCTCATATTGAATATCCAAAACAACCCAAAAATTTCATTCATAAATATTATATGTATTTGTATGAATTTTCATTACTTATCATTACAATCCATTCTAGAAGCGTAAAGTTTTAGTGTATTTTGAAACTTGGATACAAAAACAACTATTACATAAAATATCTACATTATCTCCCACTTAGTTCTTCATAACTATAACCCTTATTATTTATATCACACTAAAAAACTTTCTTCACATCCTGTGGAATAGAAAACATAAGAAAGGGTGAACTCATATGTTCATTAAGGGTAAACAAGGGAGGTATCAATGATCATTTATGCATAACATGATTATAAGGGTATGAGAACATGAGATTAGAAATTTAAAACAATACCCAACAATTAATAGATCATAATCATGAGTCATGGAATAAAGCTTTGTAGTTCATAACACATGAATCATAAAGAAATTAAAGAACATGATTCATTATATCATAACATTGGATAAAGATCATGTCATAAAATAATGGCATAATCATAATCATATAAATATTATGTCAAAGATATCCACTAAGAAATTCATCACATGTTAGGCTTGAGATAACCACCCATGTAACTACTTTAGGAATGAGATAAACTTCCATGTACCCTCTTTTGGTCTTGATATAACTTCTCATATACCCTATTTTGGGCTTGGAATAACCTCTCATATACCCTTTGATCTCATAAGACATTAATATTTACTCAATGCATTTGAGGGATATAATGAATCCACAGATCACATAACCATTATCCATTAATATGTATTCTACAAGATCATAAAACATTCATCATATCATTATAGTATAACCTATGTAAAAAATGGGTTTTATAACTATCCCATCATCATAATCATAAAATCATTCATCATGGCTTAATTAACCCGTGGAAAGAAAATGGGTTTCATATCAATTCCCATATCATCATAAAAAATCCAGAGAAATAATATAGATAGTATCATAAGAACATATCCCCAGTGGAGAATAAGAAACATTAAAGGATGCTGACTTAGATGAAAAACTCTTTTAAAAAAACATTTAAAATATTTATTTGAAAACCTTGAAAATATCATTTTCTTTCAATATATTTAAAACTAAAAATTCATAGAATATTGGGAAAATGGATTTCTTTGAAAATATTCATGGATACTTTTAAAGTAATATTCAAATAAAACAAATGTTATAGCAGTGGGAAAATTTTCTCATGCCATGTACATTAAAAAACATTATTTTCACACTTTGGTATAATGTCCAAAAAGTGCCTCATTCATAAAACTGCAAGAAGACTCCTTTTAATTTTTTTAAAAGAAAAACATAGTTTAAAATGGAATGAAACAAGAATTGGATCATAGAAAATATATTTCTTTAAAATATTTTAGAAAATATATACATGTAAGAAAAATATTTTCAACCATAAGAAGAAATAAGGTTGGTTTTCCATAAAAACATTATTTTGGTTCTATTTGTGTAAAAAAGAGAGGAAAATGTAAATAAAACATGAGAAATTTATAATTAAATATATAAGAATAAATTAAATGATATTTTAGAAGAGTTAAATCATATAAATACCCCAAACTAAAATTAAACATAAAAAATCCCAATTAAAGTGAGATCAAAGAATTAACCCTTACCTTTTTGGTAACTTTTAAATCATAAGCCCCATGAAAGAATAAATTCAAATGAAATATTAAATATCATTAAAATAAATATATTAAATATATAAAATGTCAAAGGGGTTGTGTATAAACCTCATAAAAATAAATATGGTCATAACATCAAACATGTCTGAATGAAACTATATTGAGACGAAAAACACTTACAACTTTGGTAATATCTGAATCAAAACCTCACGGAAGAGATAACATTATATGGATGTTTAAATCACTATATTTTTTATGAAAATAGTTATAAAATACATTCATGTGTAGTATATACACCAAAAAAGGAGACAAGTGGTCAATATGAAATATGTCTCATTGAAATAAAAGTGAGATGATACACCCACACCTCACATATGGCATGCTTCATAAGCGCTTTAACCTTCTATGTAATAAATTTAAATTTATTATAATTACATACCAGAACCATATACATACTTATAACATAATATATGATCCAATTATAACATCAAATATGATCCAATTATAACATTTGGCTATACATTTATCAATAATTATTTATTAAAATCATCATTCTTGGGTGTTAATTGTTTCATTTTTCATGTAAGTTTTAGTTTTCCAGTTCAGGTCCTTGTACTTTGATCATGGTTTCATAATATCCATAATTTTAATAATTTAACCAGTATCATATTTAACAATTTTATATAGTTTTATAACTATTCATATAAAGTGTTTATGAAAATGAATCACATCACTTCATGGAGATGATAGTCCGTATGTACGCACACATGATGCTTACATTTTTTGAAGTATGGAATGAAAGAAAGTTAATTAATAATTTAACTTTAAAAAAAATCATAAATATAATATATAATTATTAAATATATCATTATAAATATATATCTGAGGTGGTGATGGAAAACGAATCGTATCGCTTCGTGGAGGCGGTAGTCCACATGTAAGCACAATCGATACTTTCATTTCCCATGTGATGGAAAAAAGAGATGAATAAGGTTATGAAATTAACATAATAACATCTAAGTATATGGTAGATACTAATTTTATTATATTTTAATGGTTATTATATAATTTAAGGAGGTAAAATAAGTAAAATTAAAATGCTTGGTGAAGACAATTACCTCCTCTTTGAAGAACCTCATTTGGATCTCTCCTTAAAGACCACAGGGAGCAACTTTTAAGAATAAGAGAATATATAAAATGTATATAATAAATATAATAAGAATTTTTTAAATTATTTTTCTGATATAGGTGGCTCAAGAAGTGTGAGGAATATAAGAGAGGTCGTGTCCTTATATAAGAGAGAAAAGGGTCACCCTTGGGATTAATTAAATTATTAAATTAATATAAATTAATTTTCATATTCATGTGGATAAAAATTGATATATTTAAAATATAGTATGATGATAATTCTAAATTATCTCATCCAGTAATATTTATACAGGTTTAGGTGATGTTTTAACCCTTATCTCTTAGTTTTAACCCCTCTGTTAACCCTTTTGATGATTACCGTGATATCAAAGTTTTTTACTACTTATGGGTCGGGAATGTTTCTATAAAAAGATAAGGGGAAAATAAGTAGAAAGTATTTTATATCATAGAACATATAAAATTAACTTGTATGGAGATAATATTTTTATGAATTTTAATTCATTTAATAAAATATTATTTAACATAATATACCATTAAAGTCATTTTCAGGACTACTCACATAGTTGAATTTAAAAAAAATAAAAGTAATTTAATTAAAATTCAAAATTTTAATACATACCTAATAAATTTTATTTATCCAAAAAAATTTGAACACCATAACCCATACAAAAAAATATTACTTTGTAGATTTTTAAAATCATTTACTTGCTTTTTCTACTGTTTGCACAAACACTATGATGACATTGCCTAAGCATTTATGGTAATTATTCCATCAATAAAAATTAAAAATAAATTTAACATGAATAAAATTCATTCATATTCGCAAGAACCATTTATAACCAAACATATCCTTTTTTTTATCCCTACGATAGAATATTAGAGATATTAAAATAAAGAGAGTTTCATTTTGCATTTATTCTTTACTTACAATAATATTAAGGTAATTATCAAATAAAAATGGAATTTTTTTTCAATATAATTGAATATTGGATGATTATATTCAAAATAAACTCATATAATAGAAATAAGGTAGGTGTTAGATATATTTTTAAAACATCGTCACATTATTTTATATCTCGATTACATGATATACCCTTACTGATGTGATAAATATTTACAATGATTACTATTCATTATGTCCAAAAATAAAGTTGACCAACTTAAAAAATTTGGAAATTATTATTCAAAATATGAAATTCATTTTTTCAAATTTAAAACCTATAAGTTTTGGAAATTAATTTAAAAATAAATCAAAAAAATGCGATGAAAAACGGTTTTGTAGAAAAATGAAATTTTATGCATAAAATGTTTTTATAGAAAAATAAAGCATAATTTTAATTACAATAAAATTATTTGGATTATATTTAATAAAAAGTGAAAAAACAAATTTAAAATAAAATGGTATAGTTTAAATAAATTAAAATAAAATATTATTTTCAATAAAATTAGTATTTTCAGTGTTCATAGAAAAAAATCTTTTCATAAAAATCCCAAAATTTTTCATTATGATAATTTTTCAATGATGATTTAAAAAATGAAATATTTTTTATAAAATAAAATTTTTAAAACAAAAATACATTAATTATAATATTTTCTCATAAAAATAAATAAAAACTATTTTTAAAGAAAATGTATTTTTGAAGCATAAAACGACTTCACTAAAAATTATGTGATTATTTCCTAAAAACTATTAAATACATTTGTAATTAGCAAGATCATTATAAAAATACTTCATAATGAGGTTACTCCTATTCATACCCACAAATTAAATAGTTAGGTTATTATGATCATATTTTAATAATAATTTTTTTATTGTATATCGCAATTCAATAAAAGTTTGGTGTTGTGTGTTAAGAAAGATATTACAATTATTATTTTTGTACAATAAATTTACAGGATATTACATACCCCACCCCCCTAAATAATCCTATTACTTTCAATTTTATCTCAGTCATAAAAGGTTCAATATTTGAAAAAACCATTATTAAAAACTCATATCGTACAAAGTCATAATAAAACTTCCTTTGAAAAGGGGAAGTGAGAAACATAAAGGTTACATGAAATAACACATAATCAGGTTACCAGATAAAGAGAACATTGTCGGGACATTAAAACATGGAAATGGAAGAGAGAAATAACATCTAAGGACTAATATATAGTGATATAGAATATAGTCCTAATAAAGTTAATGACCACAAAACCATAAATCATTGAGGGGTGAAAAGACCATAAATTCATCAGAAATGAAGGTAAAAGAATAAAATTTACATTTCATAACCCTTTTCCTAAAATTGAGGTATTATTTTACTATAAAGATAGAGATAACAATAAAATACACTTTATTTATTTCAATTTTATAAGAATAATTTCATCTATTGTTGTGCTTTGATTAATTTACAATTCATCTCTTACTCCAAGAAATAAATATTCAAGATGAAGTTTTCATACCTGAAGCATGAAAATTAACTTTTAATAAATCATAAGATCCATAAAATAAGGATAATTCATCCCTATTATCTATATATATTTACCAAAATGGTTTGTATAGGTTACCCAATATGAATAAATTTTCATATGATGAAATAATAATTTAATTTATAAAACCTAAACAATGACACCCAAAGTTTAACTAAAACCATTACAAAATAAGTTAACCTTAAGACACCTCCAAAATATGTATAACCAAATTCAAAACCCAAAAATTTAAAATAAATATCACTAAATTTTTAAAATCAACTCAAATTTAATCCGCAAACAATATTAAGTATCTCATAAAGTCACCCACCAAACACATGAATACCAGGATCATATATTCTCTTAAAACATGCTAATACTTTCCCAAAATGATCTTAATCATAATAAGATCTCAACAAAAACATAATTTACTCCAAAAACTCGCTCTATAATTATTGATTAAATTAAATCACATACTACCATATATATTAAATAAATAAAAAATGTAATAAACTTTTATCAAAGATAACATAAATCACTTTATCATCAAGTCAATAATTAATTCCAAAGTCATCAATACTATCAAATTTAAATTATAAATTTGAATCATCTCTTTATCCCAACTAAACATTATAATATCAACATTAAGAACAAATTAATTGTTATATATCCCTCAATCATGTATTTTACAAAAATATCACCTTACCAATAAATCACATTTTTAGGTTATTGGTACCATTAAATATATATTTTTATATCCTTACAAAAAGTAATATAGAAAAATACTTAGATGTTGCATTATTATTATGAATATAATATCAATGAAAAAACACTTTTATAATAAAATTCTCAAATCTCAATGGATAAACACTTCAATCCTTCCACTTCAATGATTGATATAGAACATGTCTTTACTTGATGTAGGAGATAACCCTTGAATTAGGTCATTTAATTGAATAATTCCAAAGTTATACACACACATGAAATTAAACTATCAATGGTACCTTAGGATGTACTTTATTTTCCTTCATTGAACTTTTCATTTTTCCTAGGAAATTACTTGCTCTATATCCTTCTTTTCTACACCCAAAACACCTTCATGTTCCTTTGAGGAATTTTCCTAGGCAATTATTACCATGTTATTGACATGTAGGATGGTAGCTATTCTATTCTTCATGGTCATCATGGAACTCCATTTTTATCTTTTTTAATTCATCTTTAAACTCACCTATGTTTAGGTTATTAATATTATATAGAGATATATGGTTAGTCATACTCACCAAAATTCATATTCTATATCCTATTTCATTTGGTTTCTCATGAGTAAAATCATTGTATTATTCATCACATTAAATATTAACATAATTCCTCATAGTTTAATCTATTTACTAAAATAAAAAATAATAGTGTGAGAAATAGTAATCATTGTGATAAATCATATAATAATGAAAAATTATTCATTGGATGTCTAAATCATGATACTTTATTTTTAGTCTATGACACCTTAGGTTTAACCTAGGTCATCCATGTTTATTATCTATCCAAATCCTTCACAATGGATCATAAAGAAAATATAAATTAACCCAAGCATATCCCTTGGGAGTGTGTTGTCAAGTGTGTAGTCTTAAGCCCACTCATCATGCACTGGTGATGATTGAGTTAATACCCAATCTTCCCCATTTAGAGTTGTTACCCCTATGTGTATATTTTCCACAACTGTATCCATTTTCTAGTATCATTACAAGGATTTATTTTATAGGAAAACCACAATCCTTTATTTCCCATAACTTAGGATATTCTCATATACTTAGGCTTAACCTAAGGGTTCTCACTAAAGTTTTATCATCCTAGTTTCTAAAAATAACAAAAAATTTATCTAATACCAGTTATAACAACCCAACCATTTCATATATAAATATTTCATCTCATTACATTAATATTAATTACAAATAATTAAAATCCACACCATAATCATAACGGTTTAGTGCCTTTGAAAACTCAGATACATAAACGAATAGTATATAAACAATCTACATCATCTCCCACTTAGTTATTCACAATTAGTACCCTTCTTAGATATATCATAATTAAAAAAATTTCTTAATATCCCTGAAAATATAAAATATAATAAAGTGTGATCCCAAATACTCAGTAAGGGTAAACAAGAGAGATATCAATGATCATTTAATCATAAAATGAGCATAAGGGTTTGTGAATATGATTTTAACATTTGAAATTACTACCCATAAAATCCATAAGATCATAACATTTTCTTAATATCATTTCATAAAATAGTGGCATAAAGTGTGGAATAATAATAATAAAAAAATATTATATCGAGGATACCCACCAAGTAATTAATTACATGTTAGGTTTTAGATAAACAACCATTTACCTACTTTGTTCTTGGGATAACCTTCTGTGTAGCTACTTTTGGGATTGTGATAACCTATTATGTACCCTCTTTTAGGCTTGGGATAACCTCCAGTGCACCCTTCGAGCTCATAAAGGATTAATCTTTACCCAATGAATTGGAAGGATATAATGGAACCAACCATCACATAAACACAATCCATTTATATTTATAACATAAGATCATAAAAAATTCATCATATAATCATAACATAACACATGGAAAACAAATAGGTTTCATAAACATCTCATCATAATAATCATAAAAGAGTTCATTGTGAATTAATTGAACCATGTAAATAAAATTGGTTTCATTCAAATTCCCACATCATCATGATAAACCATTCATAGAAATAGTATATATGTTTTCATAAGAATATATCCCTAGTGGAGAATAAAAACATCAAATGATGATTAATTAGACAAAAAATGGATTTAAAATAACATTTAAAACATTTCTTTGAAAACATGTAAAATATTATCTTCTTTTGATATCATTAAAAATAAAAATTACTATAATATTGAGAAAATTATTTTATTTTAAAATTACGATGAAAACATGAAAATTTAGTTTTAAATAAAAGAAAGTTCATGATGGTGGTAAAATCTTCTCATGTTGTGTACATTAAAAAAATATTTTTTACACTGGTAAAAAGTAAAAAATGTGCCTCATTCAGAATAATGAAAGAAGATACCTGTTATTTATTTTAAAAAAAATTAAAACATAGTTAAAAATGACTTGAAACAACCATTTTATCATAAAAAATAACTTTCTTTAAAATATTTTATAAAATAAGGACTTGGAAGAAAAATATTCCCAACCACATAGAGAAATGAGTCAGGTTTTCTTTAAAAACATTCTTCTAGTTATATTTGAATACTAAAGAGAGGAAAATGAGAAGAAAACCTGAAAAATTAAGAATTAACTTGAGGATAATAAAATATATGGGATTTTAGAAGAGTGAAAGCATATAATTTTCCAAAATTAAATTTAAACATAAACGATCCCAATTAAAAATGAGATCGAAGAATTAACCCTTATCATTTAGGTAAGTTTTGAATCATAAGCCCCATGAAAGGATAAATTTTAATGAAACTTTAAATATAAAAAAAATAAGGATATTAATTAAATAATATGTCAAATGGGAAGTTTATACACATCATAAACATAAATAGGTTCATAACATCAAACATATCTCAATGAAAAAACATCGAGATGAAGAACCCTTGCAACTTTGGTAATCTATGAATAAAAAATCATGAAATTGAAAAAAATATGGATTTTAAAACCTCATAATTTTCATGAAAATAATAATAAAATACATTCATGGTAAGTATATACTCAACACAAATAAAAAAAAGTGGTCAATATAGAATATGTATCGCAAAAATAAAAGTGAGATGAGAAACCCTTACCTCTTACACGACTTTCTTTGTAAGTGATCTAACATCTTGTAGAATAAATTGAAATTTATTATAATTCTATAACATAACCATATACATAATTATAATATAATATATGATAAAATTATAATATTTCAACACCCATTTATTAACAATTCTTTCCAAGTGTTAACCGTTTAATTTTTCATTTAAGATTCAGTTTGTAGTTTCGATCCTAATAGTTTGATAATGGTTTAATAATATATAGAATTTTAATATTTTCATGAGTATCATATGTAATAATTATATATACTTTTGTAAATATTTATATAAAATAGTGATGAAAAATTAATTATATTACTTCTTGGAGATGCTAGTTAGTACGTAAGCACAAGTGATGATTCCATTTTTCGATGAATGGAATGAAAGAAAGGTAAATAATAATTCAATTTTAAATAAAAATATTAATATCATAAATATAATATATATTTATTAAATAAATCATTATAAATATAAATTTGAGGTATTTATGGAAAATGAATCGTATCGCTTCATGGAGTTGGCAGTCCACATATACACACGACTGATACTTTCATTCCCCATTTGATGAAAAAAAGTGATGAAGAAAATTATTACATTAACATAATAATATATCAGTATATGGGATACCCTGATGTTATTATATTGGAATGTTTAGGATATAATTTAAGGGGTATAATAAGAAGTAAAATGGAAATGCTTGGTTAAGGCGATTACCTCCTCTTTGAAGAACCTTTGTGGATATATACTTAAGGGCCTTAGGGATGGTTTAGTAAGAATAATATAACCTCTATAATTTATCTAAGGAAGTTAATAAAATGTTTTGGAATTTTTTTTAGATAAGTGGCTCAATAAGTGTGAGTAATATAGGATAATAGGTTTCCTTATAAAAGAGAGGAGAGGTGCACCCTTAGAATTACTTAAAGTATCAAATAAATATAAATCAATTTTCATGTTAAAGTGGATAAAAATTTATATATTTAGAATATTGGATGACTATAATTCTAAATAATCTCATTCATTGATATTTGGATGATTTTATATGATTTTTTAACCCTTATATATTAGTTTTAGCCCCCGTTAACCCTTTTGATGATTGCCATGATATCTAAGTTTTTTACTCTTCAGATGTAAATAATGTTACTATAAAAGTAAAATTGACCCATAAGTGGAAAATTGTTTATATTTAAAATTATATCCCATTAAATTGTACAAATGAAATATTTTTATTAATTTTGATTCATTTAATGATTTATTTTTTAATATAAGATACCATTAAAGTCATTTTCGGGACTATTCCCATAGTAGAATTTTAAAAATATATTGTAATTTAATTTGAATATAAAATTTAACACATCCATAATACATTATATTTATCTATAAAGTTTTTGGAACACTATAACTCATCTAAAAAATATTACTTTGTAAGTTTTTAAAAACATTTACTTGATTCTTCTACTTCTTGCACAAACACTATGTTTTTGTTACATAAGAATTTAAGTTAATTATTCAATCACTAAAAATTTAAAACAAATTACCTTGATAAAAAAAATTCATTCATATTTCAAAGAACCATTTATAACTAAATATAAACTCTTTTTATCCCTATGAAAAAAATTTAGAGATACTAAAACAAAGAGAGTAACATTTTGTGTTAATTCTTTACTTAAAATAATATTAAGGTCATTGTCAACGAAAAATGGTACCAAGTTTCCATATATTCCAATAATGAATAAGGGTGGTATAAATAAACCCATATAATAGAAACACGTTTGGTTTTAGATATATATTTTTTAAGTCTTATCACATTATTTTTAATCTTAATTACCCAATTTACCCTTACCGAGCGACAAATATTTTCCACGGTTTCTATTCATTATGAAAAAAAACAAAGTCGTACTATTTTTTTTGAAATTATGATTCAAAATATTAAATAAATTTTATGAAATTCAATCCTTATGAGTTTTAGGAATTACTTTTAAAATAATCCAGCAAAACGTGATGAAAAACTGTTTTCTAGAAAAAGGAATTTTTAAGTATAAAACGTTTTTATACCAAAATTAAGCATAATTTCAATTAAAATAAAATTAATTGAATTATATTTAATAAAATTTAACTAGTTAAATTTTTATATCTAATTAAAAACAAAATAGTTTTAAGTAATTACATGAAAATAAAATATAGTATTTAATAAAATCAATATTTTTCACTATTTGCTAAAAAATAAATCTTTTAAGAAAAATCCAAAAAATTTCTCCCTAAGATAATTTTTATATGATGATTTATAAAATTGTATACTTTTTTAAAATACAATTTATAAAAGTGGTAGAGATTAATTATAATATTTTCTCATAAAAATCAATTAAAACCATTTTTGAATAAAATGTATTTTTGAAGCATAAAATGACTTCATTAAAAATTGAGTGTTTATTTCCTAAACACTAATAAATAAAATTTTAATGAGTATTAACATTATAAATATATTTAATAATGCAGTTAATCCTATTTATACCATCCAATTCAACTTCTAGGTTATGACAATCACAATTAAATATTGATATTTTTATAGTATATTAGAATTAACTCAATGATCAGTGTTGCACATTAATAAAGATATTGAGATTATTATTATTTTAAACTAAATTTTAGGGGTGTTACAATATCTAAATATCTATGTGGAAGAGAAAATATTTCTAGGATAGGGGTTGGAAATAAGAAGAAGGACTTGGAAATCCCTGAAGATATTTCCAAAGTTGAAGAGAAAAGAGATTATTGTGAAAATAGAAAATATAAGAGATATTATAGATTCACTTTGGAAGAAGAATAAGGTTTTATACAAGGATTTATTCACATATTGTAAATGATCATCCCAATTATACTTAAATACATAATTTATCTATATTCAAGGATGTATTCCAAGAAAGTGATGTTGGAGAAGGGACCAATAAGTCTATAAAATATCTGAAGGTGATACTTTCCACCAACAGTGAGAATCAGAAGGAATGTTCAAGTGAGTAAACCTTGGTAAGAAGTGATTTATCCCTAATCCTTTTTAAAGTAATGAGCCTAAGAAAGGAGTGACATAGCCTAAAACTATTGTAAGGGGAGTGACCCCTATAAAGAGTAGTGAGATATATGGTGATTTGGTGCATGAAACATCATCAATACATGCTCCTTGGACATAGCCCAGTGAGGGTGAACTAATTAAATTCTCTTGTATCTATTTACTTTATGCATGCACACCAAAAAAGAACAAGAAATCTAAAGTATATTTGGTAAAAGAGCATAACAAGTGAACCTTAAGGTTGATAGGTAAATATATATATAGAGAAAGTGAAACATTAAAAGTAAAAAGTTTTTTAATTATAAAATAAATTAAATACCATGTTTTAACCCCTCTTAGGGTAATATCTCTCTAAGTATATATTAAAGGTACAAAAAGTGTTATTAGAGTGATATGTTCATTTTTATTATATTTTTTATTGATCAAAATTGATCTGAATTTGTTAAAGGAAAATTGTATCCATAATGAAGACTACAATGTTTTATATAAATAATTTTTAAGAATAGAAAAAGAAGTTTATTACATTCATGGAGGATTATATTGTAGTTCCTTTATAAGTGATTAAATATGGAATTGTTTTGTTAAGCCGATATAGAGTTATCTTAGAGACAAATCAAAGATACAATGTAATTGATGCTTTAGTCAAAGAATTATAAAATGAGTCTCTTGAGTAAGATATATAAAAAGTGATTAATAAATTTATATTCTTTAAATATATGTGTATGAAGTTGTAATATATGTTTGGAAAAGAGAATAATCCAAAATAAAATTTCCTTATGTCAAAAGAAAAAAAGAAGAATAAAAAGTGGAAGTCATCCCAGAAGTTACATTCTCTAGATAAGGTAAAATATGAGCATAATATTATTTTTGATTCTAAACCTCATATAGATAAAGGATGATAAATTTTAGACACTCTATTATAAAAGAAAATGATTTGTGATTTTGGTGGCGAAGATTCAGTTTCTATTTCAAGGAATGCTCATGAAATGAAAATAAAGTTCAATGTATTTTCATGCATAGAGTATAATATTTGATGATTAAAGATATTTCCTTGAAAAATATATATTTAGAAGATAATAAGTATCCTTTATTATCATCCTAAATAATATGGGAGAAAATGAAAGAGAAAAGTGACATGATTAAAGAGATCTCTCAAGAGATTTTAAAACAAATGGATATATAGAAGGAATTGAAGGTAACCATCATTCCACTCAAATATTAACTTTAATAAAGAAGAGAAACCATAATGGATGCTACTTAAAGTTTTAATTTAATGGATACTGACTTGAATAATAAATATAAGGAAATCATATAACTAAAGGAGATGATAAACACCTCAAGCGATAAGATGATAATCCATCCAAAAGCTACCTCAAAATAAAGAAATAGTCAAGATCTAAAATATGGAATAAAATATAAATTCTATGAAAAATATAGAATTGTGGTTCCATTAAAGAAGGAAACACCAAACTTCTTCTATTTTAGATGATTTTTTCACATCATGAGTATATATTTTGAAGTCAACAAGCCTAAAGATATTATAAGAACTCCATCCATTCCTATATCTAAATCAAGGAGAGACTAAATTAGGTATAATTATTATTATAAATTCTTTATTTTTTCTAAACTCAAAAACATGGAAAGTAATTACAATTTTAGGAATGCATAGAATAGTAAAGAATCCATAAAGATACACTCCACTCCTATGACTTGTAAGGAGAATGCTTATCTTGGAATAAGGTATATTAATATGGAAATTAGGTTCAATGTTTTAGAGGATTAAAATGGGCCTCAATGAAGGGTATATCAAGAAAAAAGATCTAGATACTCATAATAACTCTCTTGGAAGGAGATAAAAGAAAATCTAGAAGCAAAATAAAGAGGTTGCACCAATTGTGATAAAGGTAAAAGAACAAGTGAAGACGAATCCATAGATGAAAAATAAGTATTCTAATATGGAACTATTAGATATAAGGGAAATATTTTTCCAAATTGGTTCCACACAAACCACTAAAATGAAAAATATAAAGACGAAATGGAGAATAAATATAGTGGTGAGATCCACTTAAGATGTTACATAATAAGTTACCCGTTCAAGTGTGATAAAATCCACAATTGTGTAAAAAACCATGCCAAAGAAGGATGATAATGATCATATCCATGAAGAGAAGTATGTAAGAGGTATTATAAAATGGTGATACTTTATAAAGATTTCAATTTGTCTAGTTATAAGTGATAATGAGTAAGTTGAAGAGTTAATGGAATTCATTTCCTGAAATTAAAAAAATGGAACATAAAAGATGGAAGGTGATGGGTGGGTTCATCTTTACTAGACATTTTACTTAAATTAATGAACTTTGAGGTATCCATATACATAAATTCCTTATTATTTATAAATTTATATGAATATTTGTAGAATAAATGGGTGATTTTCTAGAAAATAACATATTATAGAGCTAAATTCATAACTACTGAAGGATTTTAAAACTTATGAAGAACTAAAAGGAATGGAGTAAAATTGGTACCATTTGTTCAAATTGAAATTCTATTTTAACAAGTGGTATAAATTAATTAATTAGGTGGTATAATCCCCACACAAATGTCATTAATGTTATCTACTAATGGTTTAGTGTGATGTGTGTTGGAGATCATAAGTTTTTTTTCAAAGAGATGGAAAAACCAAAGTTGTTATGTGTTTTCATTGGTATTCATGAGTGACATGGAAAACCTTGTTGTTTTATATTAAAAATTGTTTTTCCTACACTGATATCATCCTTAGTAGAATTAGAGTATTTATTTACACCTCTAGTTCCAATTGGTAAAATCGCTCAATAAATATATAGGTAAAAGGTAGCAAGGATGAAGACTGGCTTATGGAAGTTTTATGTAGTTGTGAATTCCAAAAAAAAATTGTTCAAAGGATTTGGATAATCAAAATATGGATTATTAAAAAGGGTGAAGGTGTTTTGAAATAATGGGAGAATATAAGATATGATTAAGTCCTCCCTATCCTCATAGGGGGAGTTGAATCTAATGAGGATGATCCCTTGGAAGATTAAGACTAAGGGAAGCTGGGATTTCATGAATTTTCTTACTATACATCAAGGGGAGAAAGGTTTGAAAATGAAAGGATAAGGATCCAATTCAAGAGGATAGTTTGAGATTCAAATGAAAATCCCCACATTTGAAGAAATAATATGATCCCTCTGAATTTCATTGACAATAAGGGTCAGATGATGTGAAATAGAATATTGTAAAAAAATCCAAAGGGAGATATTGTTAGGAATTCCAAATTATTGAGTTAGATTTTTTGAAATTAAGTGTTGTATTTTTTGATAAGAGTAGTTTATTCTTGGAAGATTATATTATCCCAATAGTGATAGGAAAGGTGAGTTGTTAACAATAAGATTAATTGATTTTCATGTTGGAATTATTGAAAAAGTAATTATTGGTCAAGGGGGTGGATTCTAGAGGAAAACTATAAGTGAAGTTCCATAAGTTGAACTACACAAAAGTGAAACATGGACATGATATAAAGGCCATGCCTATAGTATATGGTGTGTTGTTTTAGTGCTATGTGTAAATGAGAATCAAGGAAATAACACCCCCATGTTGGAGGGCATGTTGATGAGAAATAAAACCAACATAGGCAATACCATTCTCTGGTAAGTGGTTATGGAATAGCTGGATAAGGGTCCAGTTGTGGACACACCCATTTCATAGGGAATGTTGATAAGACAATGCCCAAAATGGGAAACTGAAAAGGGACCATGTTGTAGTGTCCCCATGGTGAAGTTTTAATGCACCTGTGCAAAATTTATAAAGCCAATATGGATGTGGGGAAGGATATGGTTATAGTGGTGCACTGAATTGAAGAATTATAGTTAAAAATGCCAACATGGGCTTGACAATGCCCATAGTGCAAGTCATGGTGATTTTTATGTTTCCTTGTGAGAAATAGGGACACCCAAAATGGGTATGGTTCTATTTGAAGAAAGTTTTGGTCAATAAGTGGTTCTATATGATGAAATTACTAATATAATAGTACCATTTCATGGTGTTTTTAATTTTAGTGGAAAATGGATAAGGATTTTACATCAGGCCACAGTGAAAGGAATGTTGTGGGGTGATAGGCATATTTCAGGAGAAATCATTCAAGTGATGCATGAGTTGTATGTTTAATGATTCATATATCATGTGTATTAGTTTTAGAATATGGAACTAGCCATGATATAAGGATATTTGAATAATTTATGATGGTGGGTTAAGTGGAGAATTAATTTTCATTTCAAAAGGAGATACAAGGATCACAAAGAAGTTATTTTTCTAAATTCTAATTGAGGAGATCATGGAGGATTTATGGTGGAGTTATGGGAGATTTTATTTTTACATAATGATGTTGATGTGTGTCCATGTGATTTGGTGCATGTCCTCCCTATTTGAAAAAGGGGATATCTACTAGAAGGAAGTGGAGAAGAAGAGATACCCAAGATCAAACTGAATATCTGAATCTTTGTGTGTTAGAGATAAGAATTAAAGGTGAGGTTCTGGAAAGAATAATATGGAATCATCAATTCCTAAAGATATTTACAAAGTATAAGAGGAAGAAGATTGTTCTAAAAACAAAAAGGAGAATAGGTATTCTATATTTACTTTAGAAGAAGAATACTATGTTTCACAAGGATTTATTCACATATTGTGAAGGAAAATCCCAAGTGGACTTCAAAAAAGAATCTTTCTATATTAAAGGATGCATTCTAGGAAAGTGATGTTGGATAAGGGACAAAAAATTCCATAAAATGTGTGAAGGGGATCCTGTCCACTGGTAGTGAGCACCAGAAGTAACATTTGAGGGATTTAAAACTAGGAAGTCGTGAGTTTCCCTAAACCTTTTAAAGGTAGTGATCCTGAGAAAGGAGTGACATAGTCCACACTCATTGTAAGGGGAGTGACCCTTGTGAAGAGAAGTGTTCTCTATAGTGGTTTGGGGTATGAAATATCACTAATTCATGGTCCTTGGGTGTATCCTAGTGAGGGTGAACAAAATAAATTTTCATGTCCCTATTTACTTTATTCACACAAAAAAAATTCCAACAACCTAAAGTATATTCTATAAAATAGCATAAAAAATGACACTCAAGGTTGAGAGGTCAAGATCCATATAGTTAAAGTGAGAAATTAAAAGGAACAAGTGTTTTAATTGGAAAAGAAATTTCATACCTTAATTCACCCCCACTCTTAGTGTAATCACACTCTAAACCCATATTGAAGGGACAACAATGACCCTGTGAATTTTTAAATTCTTATTATGTTATTTATTTTTTATTATTGTCACATTGTATTGGTTTTAATTTAATTGGGTTTATTTTTCCTTCATGTGTAATGTTATATGTTACTAGAATAAAATAACGATCCTTTTGTTATACTCTATATGTAAATATGATGCATATTTATTAAGGAGTAATTTTTCACATAGAAAAGTATGTTTAATTATAGGTACCCTAACTATAAACTATCACCAAAACCCATAATAGGTAAATAATGACATTTAACTACATTGAAAACCCAAAAAACTCAAGAACCCATGATTTATCCCTTATTTATCATCCCATGTCCTATTATAATGAATCTCATGTTTTCACTTCCACATTTAAAACATTTAGCCACTAAACATATATTTAACATATTAACATGAATATAGAAAAAATCATGATTATCACCAAAAAAATCATCAAATACATTGATATAATAAGTATAAAATCAAATAATTCTTAGCCTTTTCCATCCCATACCTTATTAAAATTTTTATATTTATTTAAATCAAACTTATTAATCAATGAGTGTTCCCCTCTAATCTATTTCCCGTTAACCAAACATCAACCCAAAAATGGAAATAAGAAACCATAATAAAAAGATATAACATATAACATATGAAGATAATCCTTATAATAAATCATATCTAGTCAATCAGGTATATAATTCCATTTTATAGAAGAAGATTTCATAAATCCCCAACCATAATGGAGTTAGAGAAATACTATACCAAGAGATGTAAAAAATAAAATTAAACTTAAAAAAACTCTAAAAGATACTTCCACTAAACTATAACACACCATCACCTATCAAAATATCATCCATAATCCACCAAAACCAAACATAACCAATACCACAACCTCTTTGGAAAGTATAACTAAGAAAGAGAGAAGAAAAGAGAATATAAAAGTACCTTGGATCAAAGACGAACAACTCTCAAATCTTGGGGCACAATATTTATGAAAAAGGGTATCCAGGGTTCTAAAAGTAAGTACCTTGGCCACCTAGGGTTCAAGAGAAGAAGAATAAAATGAGAAAGGGAAGAGAGTAGGTATGAATTTATAATTAAGTGTATATACCCTCACCATAGAGTGGCGAGGATACCACCACATCAAAATCTAGGAAGGTAAAAAGAGATCTGAGATCTGTACTCTTTAAAATAACATTTCTCTATTTTATCAGTAGTTTTTTTTACCCATTTTGAAAATATGGTTGTTATTCACCATGATATAGTTTCTTCAAGAATGAAAATTTCAACCTCAAATACCGTATTGAGTTATAAACATCCATTATATATCCCTTAAACTATGTCCCTTTACACCATGCCTTTGTAACATGAAAATAGTAAGAACTCCTTCTAAAAACATAAATGAATCCTCATAGTGTCTAAAAGGACCATTTTCATCTTCCCCATTTCTTAAAAGTACTCCAATAAGAAACACTAGGGTATATGCTTACCAAAATGCTTACCTTATTGGAATATACAAACACTATAACATAGACATCACCCAAAAATGGAATTCAGTTCCAAATTCAACAAATCCTTCAAAATGGACAAAATTTTATGTTACAGATGAGTCCAAAACATTTTAAATGGAATATTCCTTCTATATAATGTAAATTTTTACCCTTAATAGGAATAAACCCATTTCTTCACCCCTAAAAAATTTACAAACTCTCTTCTACCACCTCCAACACCTAAATATCAAAAAGTATAACATCTGAAAAAATAGACCTTTACATTATATACATCTCAAATGTTTCATTTCTTTAAAAATATAAATAAAACCACACCTTAAGGAAAACCTTTCGATTATGGGAGATACATCTCAACCAGAAATGAGGAACATTAACGACACCCTCAAAGCCAAGTCAGGATATAACATTAGTCCTCTATGAACAAGGAACCCACCCCCCCCCCCCCCCCCAAAAAAAACTTACAACCATGAAAGACACCACTTAAACTGAATTATTAACTATAATAGACACTAAAACAATCATATAAATACAAATACAACTATATTTATTGAAAACTAACCTATCAGTAACTAACCCTTTTACCTCAATAAGACGAGATTTAAAATAATTTCTCACTAAACTGAAACAAGTCATTAATCATTTTAATCCATTAAGTATTTAAATAACCCCATTAATAATTTAAAACCATTAAATAAATTACTCAAATAAATTTATAAAGAAAACATATTTATCTTTATCTTTAAAAACACAATCAACACACACTTTTAAAATATGGTTCAAATTTTACCTTATAGGTACTAGTGAATGGTGTTGGATAAATAACCAAGGAAGTTCAAAAAACATTACTGAAAACATATTTAGGACTGAGAGACATGTTGGACCTTGGTAAATTCATACTGATGATGTACCACTACATTACCAAGGAAACATAGACCCTTAGTCCCAGATCTGGTTTTAAAACACATACTTTACAACTAGATTCTATAACAAGTGAGATTAACCAAGATAAAATTATATAAATTTCAATAATTTAAACATTACATCTCATAATAATCACAAAAACCAAGAACCCAAATGTTTATTATATTTATATATTATCTATATAAGAAACTTATTTTATAATTCCGGTGAAAATTTCCCAATAATCACACCATACTAGACTTCCTTATAGACATATCATATTTTATACACATATTCATAACTTATGGAATGGAAACATAATAATTGGACCAACTCAAATGCTCAATAAGGGAAAAACTCATTAACATTTCATCAAGGGTTAGATCATAATCATATGAGAAAACATGAGTATGGGATAAATTTCTTATTAAAAATAAAATTAAATGATAAGAGTTGTCCATAAGTCATGATAGAATGATATGTAATATAAAATGATCAAATATTCACCATGTAATAAGAGTTTGAGATAATAAACATGATCCATATAGCATAATCATAGGTATATGACATAAAAATGTTCTATACAATGAAAATATAGCATAATAAGAAACTATGGAATAAACATAATAATAAGAAAAATTTATATAGTGGTTTATGAATAAAAAATAATAAAATCCATTACATTGTGGCTCAAGAA